>OY728137.1:1373230567-1374480567 GCA_963277665.1 Viscum album
AGATAAGGGAAATAAATTAAGTATTATTTTATATTTACATAATTATAATTATATAATAAATATCATATTATTTATATAAATATACATATATATATAATCCATGTGATGTGTTTATGAAAAATGAATCACATCATTTTGTGGAGGTGGCAATTCACACATACGCACGAACAACGTTATCATTTTTTAATAGAAGTAAAGGTATAGATGATGAATTATCTTTCCAAAATTATAATAATGTTATTAATATCATATATATACTTTAAATCCATAATTATAATAATATTTTATATTCCTTGATGGAAAATGAATTACATGAGTTTGTAAGGCGGTAGTCCATCGTACACAAGAATAATGGATTCATTCCCCATTTGATGGAAGAGGAGATGGATATAGGTTATTAAATTAATATAATAAAATCTAATTATATGTAATATAATTATTTTATTATTTCATCATGGTTGAATAATATTTTATAGAGGTAGAAGAAGAAATAAAACTAAAACATTCAGTAAAATGTTATACCTCTTCTTCAAAAAACCTCCTTTTATTTACACCTTAATCCCTATAAGGTTGGTATTATTCCTAAAGTAAGACATATATAAAATGGTGAAGTATTATTTTAAGTTATTTATATAGGTATTTCTTAAACTATAGTTCTAAAAAGGTGTGTGGAAGGTATGATAGGAGGTTCTCTTTTATAAGTGAGGGGGGCACTCTTAAAATTTCTTAAAATATTAAATTAATATAAATTAATTTTCATAAAGAATTAAAAAAATGATATAATTATAATATAAGATTATAGTGATCAAAATCCTCTCATTCAATAAAATTTAGAAAGTTTTAGGTGATTTTTTTACCCTCATCTCTTTTTTTAACCCCCTATGAACCCTTTTGATGATTATCATGGTATCAAAGTTTTTTACACTTCAGGGATTAAAAAAAGTTACTATAAAGGAAAAGAATCCCATAAATGGACCATGGTTGATATTTTCAAACATATCCCATTCACTTGTCTAAATATACTTTTTTATAAATTTTAAATCATCTAGTAAAATATTGTTTATTATAAAATATCATTAATCTAATTTTTGTAACCATTCATTTACTTTACCTTTAAATTCATCAAGATAAAAATGGAATTATAATATATAATTTAGAAACAATCCTAATATGTTATATATGTGCATAAAATTCATGTTACCCTTGTTTCGCACGGAATTCAGGGATGACCTCCTGGATGGGAGATTCAAACGTTCCGATCGGTTTCTAACGGGTTTGTTCGTAGAACTGGAAACATCAAATGATTCCACATCTGTTTGGACCTACTTTCCAAAGGTAGGCGCTCATTAGCTTGTGTACTGATGAGGCTTAGGAATTTTCATTGGTCGAGAGGATGGGAGGTCGGACTCATCACACCTTTTTGAGGGGAATTATTGTCTACTCCGGGACTCTCTTTATAGATTTAAGTTATGTTCGTGAATCCTTATTACATTACCAAGTATAAAATGAGCTTTCCTTTAGTTTTAACAATCAATGATTAAATATGTAAGAAATTTAGATAATCTTTTATATGTATTCGAGGTTCTTCATCAATAGAGAATCATCTATATCTATTTAGAGATTCTTGGTCAATGGTATCCTTCAAAACATTTATAAAAGTCTCTTGGTAATTATGATGACCAGGCTAGTTTTAAAGCCACTCAGTGGGGAACTTGAAGTTTATCGTCATTCAGAAGGACATGGATTATTTCAAAGTTGGGATCGAACCCATAAATGGGCTACCTACGTATCCTTTGTTTTGGAAAAG
This sequence comes from Viscum album, assembly GCA_963277665.1. Classification (NCBI taxonomy): domain Eukaryota; kingdom Viridiplantae; phylum Streptophyta; class Magnoliopsida; order Santalales; family Viscaceae; genus Viscum; species Viscum album. The sequence goes on from OY728137.1 coordinate 1,373,232,375, forward strand.
GAATCAGAACCCACGTAGTTCGAGTAAGGGAGTATGATGTTTATGATTGATGGCTCAAAGAAGGATGTCATAATTACTTTTACACTCTAAGCTCACGTGAGTCATGCTCGGTGTGAGAAACAAGAGGTATTGGTAAAAATTAGACAATTGTGCCATGAAAGATGCAATCATAAGAAATGGTTTGGGGATTATGTATGTATGACTTCCCAGATAGATGAAGGTTTAGGATTTACTTTTAGGGAGAAAATCCAGGAACAGGGTCCATAAAGGTATATGTGCTTCATGGAGATTTGAATACTCTAACTTGGGACTTATTCCTGAAAAGGAATCCCAAATTAGGAGAGGATTGATAACTAGGTTTTACTCCTGAGAAGGAATCCCAGATCAAATGAAAATTAGGACTGGTTAAAGAGAAATTAGGGGACTTGGGGCTTACTCCTGAAAAGGAAGCCCATGATTATGACTGGGTCTTATTCCTGAAAAGGAGACCCAGGTTAGGGATTAAGGTTTGGGGATTACTCTTAAGGAGGATGCCCATATTTGAGATTGGGGCTTACTCCTAAGAAGGACGCCCAAATTAAGGGACTCGGGGCTTACTCCTAAGAAGGATGCCCATATTTGAGATTGGGGATTACTCCTAAGAAGGATGCCCAAAATTAGAGGACTTAGGGCTTACTCCTGAGAAGGATGCCCAGATTTGGGAACTTTAAGAATTTGGCGCTTACTCCTGGGGAAGATGCCCAGATTAAAGGACTTATAACTGGGGATTATTCCTGAAAAGGAGACCCAGGTTAAGGATTTTCTCATATTAAAGGATAAGGTTGAATGAATGAACTCTCAATCTTTGGTGAAATAAAGATGTGTAAATCACTATGTTTTGAGAGATATTCCACCGAAATCCTTTCAGATAAGGAAGTCAAATCAAGAAATCATTCCATAAATGGCTTTGAAGAGTATCTTGAAGACTGAATCTTGAATAGGAAAGGTGAAATGGTTTAAGAGGGGTGAAATGGGCAGAAAAGGCACCAAAAAAGGAAGGGGCGCGCAAGTCTTAGAAGGCGCACAGGTATTGTGGCGGCGCGCAAGTATTGGTCGCGCAGGTATATTTGCGCGACATGTGGGGTACTTGCACGATTTTCAACCAGCATTGAAATACTTGAGCGACTCTTTATAAAAGCCTTTAGAATCCTCTTGAGGTTCTCCCAGAAAAGGGACGCGCAATTTCTATCAAAGGAATAAGGCGGCGCGCAAGTGTGACCACTTCCCTTAAGGTCTGGCCACTCAGGTGCGCAAGTGTTGATGAGTTTCAACACTTAGGTCTTCCTCCCTCTCTTTAGATCTTCCGTTCTAGGTAAGAAATTACCTTAGAAGTGTTCCGGAAGCTTTGAGAAGAGACTTGGGCGTCGGGAGATTCAATCCGAGTTTCTGGAAAAAGATCTCCTCAAATGGGGGGCCCACAGGGTCTATTTATAGGCAGAAGAAGACCCTGGGCAGTTACCGGGCGGTTATCACTTAGGTCGCGCATGTCACTTGCACGACCTAAAGGGCGTCGTGCAAGTGGACTTGCGCGACAATGATATAACTTGCGCGGTGCAGTTTCTTTTGATCCTTTGTTCATGCCTTTGTCGATTTTTTGATATTTTCTTCAAAGGTTGAATCATTTTGAGATCAGATATTCCCCTTTTCCGATCTTTAGATTCTGTGACGAAAGGAGTGTCAACAAAAGTCCCCCATCAGAGTTGCATCCGGAGAGAAATGAGGATTTGACTTTGAGGAAATTGAATACATCCAAAGGAAAAGGGGGCGCACAAGTCTTCAGGGCACAGAGGGCGGTGCGCAAGTGCGCATCGCGCAGGCCTTAAGAGCACTGGGTATGGCGCGCAAAGTCCCGACCGCGTCTATAAATAGAGGGCCTCACTTCCGTACAAGCATCCGGATTTCCGGACTTCATACCTTCGAGCTCTCGCCGCGCAGGTCACCTTATCCACGCAGGTTGTTCTATTTTCCAGTGTTTTCCTTGATGTCGCGCTATTGTAAAGGTATTTGTACTTGCGCGGTTTATACTTGCGCATCAAAAACTAGCGTGGCACACGAATACTTGCGCACCATTTTTTTAGACTTGTGCGCCTTAATTCCTTAGCCATTTTTTCGAAATCTTTCACAAATTTTATGAAAAATAAACCTATTTAAGAGTTAGTTTACTCATCTTTTGTGCAGATTTAGTGGTTCCCAAGGGAATTAGAATGGCTGATGAACTGGCTAGCAAGCGGATTGATGACATGATGAACATCATTGGCCACGATTACTATGATATCTGCAACAGCACTCTCCCAGATTTGGCTAAGTACTTGAAGAAATATCATCCTAATTTTCCACAAGCATCCATCTGCCTCTGTATGGTCATGGTCATCTGCAAGGAGTCAATGTTCCAAATGAAAACAATTATACACCTGAGATGTAGCTGCACTGCTACTCCTCTATTTTGGTTATGCTGTGCATTAAGAGCAACAACAATGGTGTGAACTTTCAAGTTCTTCCTCTATGTCATTTCCCTGCAGATATGAAAATGACAAACCCATGGGCTGAAATGTTTTCCACTGCCGGTTGGTGGAGAGAATACAAGCATGGAATTAGAGCAATATCTAAAAAGGGTACTCTCTCTAAATGGCTCTTTACTTCCAATGCTCCATTCTCAAATCCATGTATCCATCTTCCAAGTATCTTGGATAGAAACAGAGTCACTGTTTGATCATCAGAAAATTTTCTCAAACCGCACTCAAGAACATCCTTTTACAATTGTTCCAAGAAGAGCTAGTATCACTGCATCTCTTATTGTATCCAGTTGAATGAATGAATTCCAGGTGGTTGCTGATGAAGTTTGGGATGCCGTAAATCAAATGAATTGTTATGTTGAAAGTCTCTTGTAATTCTTGAAAAAGAGAAGAGACTCCAGTCTGTGGATGTCCTTCTATCTCCTGTCTATCAATGAAAAACACTTTCATCTTCAATCATTTATACCTGCATTCTTTCACTACCTGCTTCAAATTTACTTAAGCCAATGGGCTTAGTAAGAATAGTTTGATTTTTACTAGGATTATTACAAATAACCCTACAAACTCTGAATCTTTTAATTGCTCAATATTACCTAAATCATACAAAAAATGTATATTTAGTGAGCTGGAACTTGACTTTTATTCAGAGTTCCTTTGTCTTTTGTGGGCAGTTTAAAGTCATGCATGCCGGACATAAAGGGGCTAATGTTTAAGGTCAAAATAGCTTTGACCAAAATGGATTAAAATTGATTCAATTCCTTGACAATTTATCTGAAAACATATTACCATACTCAAGTATGAGAGAAAATATGTAAACTATAGCTTAAGAATATTTGAATCTGAGGAATGATATGAAAAAGAGCTAAAAGGAATTAAAAGAAGTAGTTTCCAAGAATGAAGTTACTATTATTTAACAAAACCCATTAGGGGGTTGAATTATGTAGGGCCACCTAAGGTAATTGGCTGTATGGTCAAATAAATAGCATCTTTCGGTTGACAAGTCTGTTATGTGGACTGTTTATGCAAGGCCACCTATGGGTACGTGCTGCATAGTCAGGCAAAAGAACTCTCAGAAATTTACTTTCCTAGTGCTAAAAGCCAGTGAAAGTTTATAGAGATTCAAATTTTCTAAAGTATAGAGTTTGTTGTATGGAAAGAGGTACTTGAATATGGAGAAGATATTTCCAGACAATATTATCGAAGAACTGGATGAATATCACTCCTACGAAGTTCTGACCCAAGCGTAGGGAAGAAGAATAAACCATAGACTTGAATACTTTCAGATCATGAAAAAGGATATGGGACAAATATGTTAAGGATGGATATTTTTTTGCGGATCCCTAAATACTGTCGTTTAAGACAAATAAGGACAAAAGAGGCATTCTTCCCAAGAATGAAGTTACCATTATTTAACAAACCCGTTAGGGGGTTGAAATATGCAGGGCCACCTAAGGGCATTGGCTGCATGGTCAAATAAATAGCATCTTTTAGCTGAAAAGTCTGTTATGTGGACTGTTTATCCAAGGCCACCTATGGGCACGTGCTGCATAGTCAGGCAAAAGAATTCTCATAAGTTTGACATTTTTGTGACTAGAAGTCATGAAAAGGGTTATGAAGATCTAAAAATATTTAAGGTTAGGATTATAACACATAAAGATGGGTATTTTCCAATGTATATAGAGATACATAGGTCAATTATAACCGTAATCATGTTGTGGCTGGGTCCTGAATTGAAATTTTGGACTTCACTACGTATCTCATAAGAATGAGAATCAATCCATACGTAGTTCTTGAAATGTAGTTTAACGTCGTGCAGGACGAAAATATGAGAGATTTTAGTTTAGGGTTATAGAGTTCAGACCATAATAATGAATACACAGTGTGTGTTTTCATGAGGACTTTTCAGCTAAGGGACTAAAAGTGAAATTTGGGGTTAGGCCCAAAAGACTTGGGGTTGGATTTGAGGGATACTCGAATGTTCCTACGTATCCCATAAGTATGGGAATCAAGCCCACATAGTTCTAGAACTACCCTTTGTACAAATTTGGTTCGTACATGTGAAGGGTAAAAGGGGACTTTAGTACAATGATGGTTTAACCCAAGATAAAAAGTTTAAGCATTTCCATGTATGCACGTAGTCTTTTGAAATAAAACATGATTGAAAAATCAATGTCAATAATAGTTCTCTCTCAAATGAGGAAATCAAAGAATATTGAGGTTTATTGTCGTACCGGACAAAAGTGTTGTATAGTTTAACATCATATAACAAGGACGAAAGTGAATCAATGTAAATAGATTGATTCTAGGGGCGGTTTCACGAATCAACATCATATGAGATGGTGGTGAACCGATGTGAAGAGATTGTTTTTTGGGCTTGAACCCTGGGAGGTTGCCTACATACCCAACCTGGAGGGCAAGGATCAAAGTCCGTGTAGTTCAATTAAAGAATGAATTAATGATCAAGTTGTTCTTGGGGACAACGATTTAATAAAAATGTTGTTGGGACTTACACATGGTTAGTGGCCCAAAGAGAGTGTTATGGTTGAGGTTTTCTCTAAGCTCACGTGAGTCATACTCAGTGTGAGAAACAAGAGGTAACAACAACCTTAACGATGCACAGTTTAATGTCATGTAGGACATATCAAGGGACTATGTAGTTTAAAGTCTTGCAGTTAGGACTATTGGTGCTGCACAGTTTAGTGTCATGTAGTAGGGACAAAATAACAGTTTAATGTCATGTAGGACATATCAAGGACTTTCTGTATAGTTTAGCGTCATGTAGTTAGGACGACAGGGACAATAGAGTTTAACGTCATGTTGGACGAAAAGGGGGACTGCGTAGTTTAATGTCATGCAGTAAGGACAAAATAACACACCATTTACGTCATGTTGGACATTGTTGGGGATTTTTTTCCCACAGTTTAATGTCATGTTGGATGAAAGTGTGAATAGTTTAAGGTCATATGCATGGACTATGGATGGTGCAGTTTAATGTCATGTTGGACCTTTGATGATTATATAGTTTAACATCTTTCTGGACGTAAGGGACTTTTATACAGTTTAGCGTAATGTATTTAGGACATCACAGTTTAACGTCTTGCTGGACATAAGGGATTTTCAAATAGTTTATGGTCATATGCATGGACCAGGGATGATGTAGTTTAAGGTCATGCTGGACGGTTTAGGGAACTTTTTCACAGTTTAATGTCGTGTGGGATGAAGTTGCATTTTAAGGTCATACTGGACCATTGTCGTATAGTTTAATGTCATATAGCAAGGACGAACTGGTGCTGCACAGTTTAGTGTCATGTTGTAGGGAAATCTTTTCTATAGTTTAACGTCATGTTGGACGAAAGTAAAAATAGTTTAAGGTCATATTCATAGACCGTGGATGATGCAGTTTAAAGTCATACTGGACTTTTAAGTGCTTTTTTAGTTTAACGTCTTTCCGGACGTAAGGTACTTTCCTACAGTTTAATGTCATGTTGGACGAAAAAGGGACTTTCCTACAGTTTAACGTCATGTTGGATGAAAAAGGGACTTTCCTACAGTTTAACGCCATGTTGGACGAATTTGCAGTTTAAGGTCACACTGGACCATGGTTGTATGAACCAATTGTAAGAATCTTGGTTTTGGGGACCATATTTTGTGTTTATACAAAATATTTCTTCAGAAATCTGGCATTGGTTGGAGTCGTGATGAGTTCTCCATCCATTGAGATTAATGAATAAGCTCCATTAGAGTAGACCTTATGTATTGAATAAGGTCCTTCCCATTTTGGTTCAAGCTTGGGAGGCTTCTTTCCTGGTATCATTGGTGTTCTGAGAACCAATACCAATTCTCCCTGAATGAATTAACGAAGACGAAATTTTTTGTTAAAAGCTTGTGTTATTCGATTCTGATATATTTCCAAGTGGTGCAAAGTGCACAATATTTTCTCATCTAACTGTTCCAATTCATTCAATCGCTTTTGGGATTGCTCATCTGTAGATAACTGATCACAAATGGCTACTCTGAGTGAGGGAAATTGAACTTCAATTGGAAAGACTACTTTTGTTCCATATACTAACGAATATGGAGTTGACCGCGTTGCATTGCGGGTGGTAGTCCGATAAGCCCACAAAGCATGAAAGAGTTTATCAGGCCATGACCTCTTATCTTTATCCACCATCTTTTTCAGTATATTTGAAAGAGTCTTGTTAAAGGCTTCTATTTTTCCATTGGCTGCCGCATGATACCGAGATGAATGGTTGGATTTAATGTTGTATTCTTGATACAATTTCTTCACCTCAGAAGAACAGAAGTTGGTTCCGTTGTCCGTCAATATGGTATGAGGGACACCAAATCTAGTAATGATGTTAGACTTGATGAAGCTAACAATGCATTTAGAACTGACTTCTTTGATAGGTACTGCCTCTGCCCATTTGGAAAAGAAATCAGTAGCAGTAAGAATGTACTTAAATTGCTTGGCCGTAGCTGAAGGGTAAGGTCCCACCACATCCATTCCCCATGTGGAAAATGGCCATGAGTATTTAGCTGTATGAAGAAACTCTGGAGGTTGATGAATGAAGTTGGCATATACTTGGCATGAATGACACTTCTTTGTGAAATTAACACAATCTTGTATCATTGAAGGCCAAAAGTATCCAAGCCTTCGAATTTGATCAGACAATCTATGTCCAAACTGGTGGGCACCACAGACTCCTGCATGTACTTCTTTCATGACAGCCGTTGTCTCTTCACCATCAATGCATCTGAAGAGAACTCTCATGACAGTCGTTGTCTCTTCACCATCAATGCATTTAAAGAGAACTCCATCAAAACCACGTTTGTAAAGAATTTTCTCTAGGTGGTTTGGGCCATCATAAAGAGTAAAATTGACCACACGTCGCCGGATTTGTTCTTTCTCAGCTCTATCAGGTGGAAGTGTTCCATTTTGAAGGTATTCCTTGATAGGTGACATCCATCCTGTAATATGACCATATGGTTCAGGAATGGGACTAATTTCATTAATTTCCTATGTTCTGGCTTGAACATAAGGTGAAATTGCATGACGGTGGGCAATACTGATGGTTGTCTCGTCCCGATTTGGATCTGCTAGAGCTGTGGCTATATTAGCTAGTGCATCAGCTTGAGCATTTTGTGATCTTGGGACATAAGAAAATGTCGGTTCTGAAGGGAATTCTTCCATTAACTCTCTGACGTAATCATACAAAGGGATTAATTCTTCTTTTCTAATGGCATAATCCCCATTGACTTGTTTGATTACCAGGTCTGAATCACCTTTCACCTTTAAGTGATTCACTTGTGCTTGAAGTGCTAACTCCAAGCCTGTGATAAGAGCTTGGTATTCGGCTTCATTATTGGTACCACCTTCCCACAATAAAAAGTAATAAGGTAACAATGCCTTATCTGGAGAAATGAGTACAATTCCTAAACCAACTTTGTTGAATTTAGGATTTTCCATTTTCTTCCCTGTTGGACTTCTGGAAGCACCATCAAAATACATTTCCCATGTTTGAGGACTCTCTTGAATAAAGAAAACTTCCTCATCAGGGAGTTCAATATCTGAAGACGTGTCTTCTACTGAAGGATGTTCAGCCAGGAAATCAGCCAGAGCTTGTCCCTTAATTGCCTTTTGAGACACATACTGAATGTCGAACTGCTGCAAAATAACTGACCACCTTGCTAGACGTCCTGTAAGCATTGGACGACTAAGGATGAATTTGAGAGGATTATTGCGAGATACCAATTGGACCTCGTGATGTTGCAGTTAGTGTCTCAGTTTCTGAACTGCAAAGATTAATGCCAGGCAGCACTTCTCAATACTTGAATACCGGGTTTCTGCTTCAAGCATAGTTCTATTGAGATAGTAGAGGCTATTTTCATTCCCAGCATCATTCTTTTGAGCGAGAAAGGCACCCAATGATCGCTCTAGAGCTGTCACATAGAGGATAAGTGGTCTACCTTCAACAGATGGCATGAGTACTGGTGGACTCAAGAGGTATTTCTTGAGAACATCAAATGCTTCTTGACATTCTTCAGTCCACTAGTAAGTGACTCCTTTCTTCAATAGTTTGGTAAAGGGTAAACTTTTGCCTGCCAAATTGGAGATGAAACACCGAATATAGGATAAGTGTCCTTGAAGTCCTCTTAATTCTTTCAAATTCTAAGGAGGTGACATACCAAGGATTGATTTGGTCTTCTCAGGATCGACTTCAATACCACGATGGCGTACAATAAAGCCGAGGAATTTTCCTGAGGTTACCCCAAAAGCACATTTTAAGGGGTTCATCTTCAAATTATGTTGTCGAAGCTTGTGGAATATGACTTCCAAATCAGCCAAGTGATTAGAACATTGTTTGGATTTAACCACCAAATCGTCTACATAGCATTCAACAAACTTCCCTAAGAAAGGTTTGAAGATACGATACATGGCGCGTTGATATGTTGCACCTGCATTCTTTAAACCAAAGGGAATCACCCGGTAACAAAACACACCTTGAGGGGCTCTGAAGGCTGTAGATTTCTCATCTTCTGGGGCCATTCGGATCTGATTATATCTGGAATATCCATCCATGAAGGAAAGTACTTCATAGCCAGCCGCCACATCAATTAAGAGTTCTGTAATCGGAACTGGGAAATCATCTTTAGGACAATACCGATTAAGATCTCTGAAATCGATGCAAACCCTAATTTGTCCGTTATTTTTCTTTACAGGGACAATATTAGCCAACCACTTGGGATATTGAACTTCTCTGACGAAGTTAGCTTTGATCAGCTTATCCACTTCAGCTTCAATTTTGGAAGCATAAGTTGGGTGTGTTCTTCTCGCAGCTTTCTTAAATCATCGATGTTCTTTTGGTAAACCCAAATGATGATTAGCAACATCAGGATCAAGCCCATGCATTTCTGTATAGTTACAAGTAAAAATATCTTTATTTTTCTTTAGAAAAGAAATATACATCTCTTGCTCTTCAAGAGTCATGACCGCACTAATTAAAGTGGGCGTGGATCTTTCTCTGTACCCAGATTTATTTCTCTGAGTTCATCCATAGTGGTAGAGATACCTTCTTCAAATGCTGGAGGAGCATCTCTAAGATCTTCCTCTTCCTCTTCATCACGTGCTATTTCTTCCGTTTCTACTTGCATAGTAGATGACAAAACGAAATTCTCATGATCATAAGAGATGTCAAAATTTTCACATTTTGAAGAAGAATCTTCCATTTCCGACCCTATTGATAATAAAGGGTCTTCTTTGGGAAATAAAGAGGACATGATGGATTGAGAATCGACATCATTATTCACCTCTGATGTTGCTATAACTTCTTCTGGCCTGATTGGTGAAGTATAGACTTGTTGGACTTCAGCAGATGAAATGAAAACATCACCACTTAGGCTTTCATCACTGTTTGGTAGGTTACCAATTTCTCCCATGTTGTCTGGCTCGATTGCCGTAATTGACATTATGGATCTTTCCATAAGAGTATTTTTATTTGGACCTATTTTGTCAATTTGACTGATAGGTAACACATAATCTGTACTCACATGTGTAAATGGATTTATTGGAATCTTCTCCAAACCATATGGAGGATTAACTTTGGTAATTTCCTTCATTGTAGATTTTTCTCTTCCCTTCATGTGATAAAATTCTGCCTCAATGTATTGAGACTCACATGTCTTGAACGGGGCCTTATCACCATACAATGTTCCAACTTGACCATTGAAATAGTATTTGAGACATTGATGGTATGATGAAGGAATAGTTGCATGCTGATGTATCCAGGGTCTTCCAAGAAAGATGTTGAAAGCTGAGTCTTGATCAATAATCATGAAATCCGAATTGGATACAAGATCTCCAAACTGAGTTCTGAGTGTAACTTCGCCCAGTGTTTCTTGTTCATTTTTATCATATCCTTGTAACATCATGGTAGAAGGAGATAAATCAGATTCCGTGAGGCCCAATCGACGAAGTGTACGAATGGGCATGAGGTTGACTCCTGAACCATTGTCAATGAAAGCTCTTCGGATATCTACACCATTGAATTTTCCAGATAAGTAGAGAGGTTTTATGTGCCCATTCACAACATCATCTTCATCTTTATCAGTAAAAGATATCACTGCATGGAATTCTGCAGGATTATTCTCTATGTGATAGACTTCAGCTGCAGCAATTTCAGCTTCAAACTCCTGAGGACTTGACAAAGCTTCGATGAGTGCTTCCCGAAGATCTTTTGACAGATTCAAAGCATCCAAAATTGATAACTTGGCTGGTACTTGGGCCAAGTGTTTCAATATATCCTACTTTTGATCTAGAGGTCTGCGTTTCCCAATATGAATATGCGGTTTAGCAGGTACCTTAGAAGCAGATGCTTTGGAAGCTGATGCATCTTGTATTGAAGTTGGCAACATCCTTGGTTTTGGAAGATTAGACCGATTAGATCCATTTACTTGCTGAGATAAAGAAGATGGAATTTTCAATCGGTCTTCCAAAATAACTATGCCAAAACTGAGTTGGCCATTGGCAGAAGAACTTGCTTGTTCTTTTTGAGCTCGCTGAAGGGCTCTACCATGAGTTTCTACTGCATACACAGTGCTAGCAGGGGTAGAATTGGAGTAGTGGCTTCGAAAAGATCCACGTCTTCCCCTGTATCCTGAACCTCAGGAACTTCCTCAGATTCCCTTATTTGATACAGGGAATTCAGTCTCATCAAGACTGGAATATGGATCTATTAATTGAATCATATTAACAGAACCGAAGATTAACTCTTCGTCTGATAAAGACTCTGCCTAATTAGCCTGTTTAGGTTGTGCCGTTTGATGGGGCGGTGCCCGTGGCTTTGAAGTAGATGACATAAAGTCTGCCAAAGTCAAAGACAATTTAGGCTTTGACACATACTCAACTTCTTCTGATTCTTTTTTCTTCTTTGAATAAAGCCGTTTCTTTGAGGATTTTTCCTCTGACGAAGAGGGTTTTACTACAATATTCATGGTAGAAGACACAATTGGTTTCTTTAATTGTGTTCGCAAAATGGAATGAGTCCGATTGATTGTCTTTCTGACCATCCAATCATCATATTTCTGTGCATTTATGCTTTTGACTTCTTGCCATTCACCTTCCTCCTCTGGAATTGTAGCAGTAACACATTCTATCTGAGTCGAAGAACCTTTTAACTTGACTTGTCCCAAGTCGACCATCTTTTCCAGGAGGTCTTTAAAGACAAAACACTCCTGTATGGGATGCCCCAACATTTGATGAAAGGGACAATAATTGGGACGGTCTTTATCTCCTTCCTTGTTTGGCCTCTTGGGCACTTGTAATTGAATCAAATTATTTTCCAGAGCTAAAATGAAGTAATCAGGAACTTGCTCACTTCGGAAAGAGTATGTTTTACTCTTCAAATCATCAAATTTTTTTTTTAGTTGATCTCTTTGATCATTTGGACGAAATGGCCTTTGTTGTTGGCATTCAGGAGGTGGATCCCTTCGAGAAGATGAAGGTTTTGAAGTAGAAATAGGTACAGGTGCTTGTTTAAGCATAACTATAGCAGTTTCTGCTTTACCCATTCTTCTTCCTGGAGCTGATGGAATTACACGAGATTTAACCTTAGCCTGTATAAGGGAATCTTCAATCTTCTGAGCGATTGAAGTAAGGTCTCGAAACCCTCCTGTATATTTCACAGGGATCAATGGTGTGCGTAATTCTTCATGCAAATTTGCCACACAGATTGGAAACAGCTCCTCCTGAGGGAGTGCTAAACTTAGGGAATATGTTAATCCCTTCCAGCGAGCAATGAAATCAGATACTCTTTCATTTTCCCTTTGCTTGCAGTTTGTAAGATAGAAAACTTTCGTTTTTTTCAAAGTTGAGTTGAACTGAAGAAGGAATTTTTGGCGAAGATCCTCCCATCCGATGATTGACCGGGATTGCAAGCTTGTATACCAGACAAAAGCTGGTCCTTGCAAGGTTCGCACGAAGCATATGAGTTTCACTGCTTCTTGCTGCTCTGGAGTTCCCATCATAGGATCACAACAAGACACGTAATGCGTCAAATGTTGTTCAGGGTCTCCTGATCCATTGAAAGTAGGGAAAACAGGGTTTCCAAAACTAGATGGAGGAGAAATTGAATCTACCCATTCAGGGTAAACTTTCTTTTCAGGTTGAACTTGCGCCCGTTTCCCTTCCATAGTTTCTAACCGAGCTGTTAATGACTCAATAGTAGTTATTAACTTTTGAGAAACATCCGGTTGAATCTGGTCTTGAGTAGGTGCAATGAATGGAGCTTGGACAGATGTGGTGATTGGTGCTGCAACCGATGGTAGCACTGCCAACCGTTGTTGCGTTTGACTCGTAAGATTAGACCTCTGAGGGTGTACTGATAAAGGAGGATATTCCTGATCCATCTCAGTAACTGCAACAAATTCCTTCGACTGTCGGACTTCAGCATTCTTAAGAAGAAGAATACTCTGAAGTAGTTCTGCATTCAACCTTCTTAATTCTTTCATTTCTTCCTCCTGTTGTGCAAACCTTTTCTCTAATGAGAGCGATTGACCTTCTCCAGAGGAAAAATATGTAACTTGATTCTTTCCCCTCCCTTTTTTATATACTTTTTGGAGAGAAGGAAGTGGATTACCTAGGTTCTGAGTAATCCTTTGAATTCGTGTACGCACACCTTCTTCATTTGTATCGGTGCGTACATTTTCTTGAGAAGGACGCTCTTAATCTGAGTCCCCTGAGTGAACCTCCTCTGGTGGATTAGCAACAATGGCATTGATGACATTGATTGATGCATAATGCATCATATCTCTTCTATCAACATTTCTGTGATATTGTCTTCTTTCATGTCTTTGATGAGACATTTCCTTTTGTTGATTCAATCTTTTAGGAACTACTTGACGAGCTATAACTTAGAGGGAATCTCCTGATAATTTGGATCTTTGTTCCTCTTGGGGCTTCTTCCCTAATAGAGAAAAGACTGACATTCTCTGAGAAGGGAATTGATGATTTGAAAGAGTCCCCAGTCTCAAGAACTGGGGATGTTCCTGCTGTTTCCACTCAACTCCTCGAATCCCATTTGTTGAATCTGAGGGTTGGGTTAGAGAAGTCCCTAGTCTGACAAGCTAGGGTGTCTCTTGACATGCTATGTCTGAGATATTCTTAAAATATCTCTTGATCTTGTGAATATTAGTTCGGAAATTAGCTGGATGCATTAGTCTGTATCCACTTTTATCACCTGGTTCAAAAGACCGTTGGATGATTTCTGAAACTTCTGTCATTTGATGATGTGTTTTCTCCATACGAGAGGCTTGTGCAATATTCTCACCTGCTTGATGTAGGAGCAATTCAACAACTTGTTCTCTATATGCTTGATTTTGAGAGGAACTAGTTGAATCCTGTTCTTGAGCAAGCTTTTGATTATGAAAAAATCCCATTGACTGTGGCCGGCCATGGGCAATAACATTGCATGAGACCATTTTTGGCGGGCTTTGCTGACTGGAAATCACTGTGAAATGTAGTGCTCCGTGAACACCCCATGCTCTGATATGAACACCAGATGGGGCATTGGCAATTAACTGACGCAATTTTCTTAGTGCGCCAAGGCATGAACATTGAAGGGTTCTCTGCTTCTTTTCATCCTTCGGATACTGAGAGACTGATAGAGATGCCAAATCAATCTGATGTTGTAGCCCTTCTATTATCTTAAGATGATGTTCATATTCATCATAATATAATACCTTCTTCTTCAATTGACAAAGAGTTTTCCATATGTTGAGACGAATATCATGGATTCCATCATCCGTCAACATCTTTGGAATGTCGTACTGGGAGTCAGCCAAAGGCCAAAACATGACTGGTACCTCACCTTTTGCTAGTTTTTTTCTCATGTTCAACATTTCCTCTTTATCATTAAATGAAGATTCTTCTACCTGTTTTGACCAGAGTTGGTGTTTCCTTGTTGCTTCATCGGATTCAACAAGATTGGTAGAGAGATCATTGATCAAACTAGAAGATGCATGACTTAGGGGTGTTTTGGAGAATGACTTACACCCTGGGCTATCTTCTGATTGAGAAAGTATTTCACTTGCTAGAGATAAAGCATCAGACATGACTGGTTTCGCATTTGCAAGTGCCTCAAGATAAGAGGGCTTTCTCGGCACTACATTGTCCATTGGAGTATTTTCCAGGCAATGTGAATCACTACTGCGGAGAGGACTTTTGCAGGGAAATTCATCATCATGGGGAGGACCACCATAATGGGTTATAGCAAAAGATGAGATCTCTTGCTCCTTGGTCTTCTGACCACACAGAGGGTTCTTTTGGCTCTCATCTGAAGAAGAAACTTCAAGATTGACCAAATTTTCATGAAGCAAGCCTTCATGAGGAAGTGTCTGTTGAAGAATTTTGGAATTAATGTTCCCTTTATTGGGAACTAAGGGAGTAGAACCTTGAATTCCAACAGATAAATGTCTGAGGGCTTCAAGAACTCCAGCATCGAGCAAGGCCTTGTTACAGATTGGACTTTGATCTCCTGACTATGCTGGGCGGATCTTTTTCTTAGATGCCTTCTTACTTGCTTTGGAAACCACTTGTTGACGAAAGTGGTTACTCTGAGTAGGTGTATGTGCCTGATCAGGAAAGATGGTCAGGTTAGGCTAACGATCTCCACTCAAATCAGGTGTATGTGCCTAACTTGGTTGTCCGTATGATATGGGGGAGTATGCCCCATAACCCTCTTGGACTGGAACAGATGTGTGTGTCTGTTCCAGAGTGAATTGTTGATGTGTCACTTCACTGCTAAGGATAGATTTATGTATCTGTCCCTAAGATGATGCTGAAGCTATTATGATATCCTGGCAAGCATCCAGAATATGAGCAGGAATTTGCTTCTGCTTTTTCACCATTGACAAAATATGTTTGGTGACTTCAGCCGCCGGAACGGGGATATACATCCATTCCGGGCTTGGAGTAGGTGTATGTGCCTGCTCCTGTCCTCCTTTTCCTGTCAGTGAATCCTGACAGTACTCAAGTGTGGAGGAATAGAGTTGAGTCTGCCTCCTGTTTGTCATAGGGGCTTTCCGACTGACTTCTCCGTGCGCTACCAAGCGAGACTGTTGGTAGGTTTGATTATTATTAGCAGGTGTATGTGCCTGCTGATTACACTTCGCCAAACGTGGTTGGTGAGATCCATCATATGTAGTCAGACGAGCCTGCTGACTAACTGGTGATGTATAAGCAGGTGTATGTTCCTGCCTATATTACTCCGCCGGAATTGCTTGGCGGGATTGGCGTGATGCTGCCAGACGAGTCTGCTGGACAGCGGAATTAAAACGTGCAGGTTTGTGTGCCTGCTCGTTGTTCGCCACCAAGTTAGGTTGGTGGACTTCTCCGGAGATGGCAGGGATGATAACCTTCCCATTGTTAACCGGATTCCGTCTCTGGCGGTTCATCTTGCCTACTCGGGTTCGAAGAACCTGAGCTGAATGCCTGGAGTCGGTACCCTCATCATGTTGAGGGCGCACTACCGCACGAGTCTGGCGGCGATTGTTGATGGGAGCCCTCGGGAAGGACTCCTGTCTTTTTGAATTAAGGCCCTGAGTGACCTGCTCATTCACTTCCTCAGAGTAAGGGAGTGAATGGAAATTGCGTTCCGAGGATAACGACCCGAAACGGTTGGAGACGGTAGTTAGCACCGCCTGCCTCTTGATCACTGGTTGTCGTTGTCCGAACGACCTGTGTGAGTTGTTCACTTGGAGGGCCTGTCGGGCAGCCTCCAGAGTTGGGATGGTACCGTGTTGACGTTACTCCTTAACCAGCGCATTTGATACCCAGCGTTGAAGACGCTAAGTAGGTGGTGTCATCCTCAGAGCGGATGACGATCCAGTAGGAATAGCAGCAGTGGTATTTGCAGCAGCAGTATTCACAGATGTGAATTTGAGAGCAACCATTATGTAAATACAGAAGATCTTGGAAAAGAGTGCCTGTTCGATATAACAGACATGATCAAGATAAATTCAGCCACTTCATCCTTTGGATAAGCACATATGTCAATGATTGTTTTTGTTAGCCCTCTTACTGAGTTTTAAATAGGGGCTTAACAAATAGGTAAAACATCATTTTAACTTGGTTAAGGATTCACGTCGGGTTCACCATTTTTTGTTTCGCATGGAATTCGGGGATGACCTCCTGGATGAGAGATTCAAACGTTCTGATCGGTTTCTAATGGGTTTGTTCGTAGAACCAGAAACATCCAATGATTCCACATCCGTTTGGACCTACTTTACAAAGTTAGGCGCTCATTAGCTTGTGTACTAATGAGGCTTAGGAATTTTCATTGGTCGAGAGGATGGGAGGTCGAACTCATCACACCTTTTTGAGGGGAATTATTGTCTACTCCGGGACTCTCTTTATAGATTTAAGTTATGTTCGTGAATCCTTATTACATTACCAAGTATAAAATGATCTTTCCTTTAGTTTTAACAATCAATGATTAAATATGTAAGAAATTTAGAGAATCTTTTATATGTATTCGAGGTTCTTCATCAATAGAGAATCATCCGTATCTATTTAGAGATTCTTGGTCAATGGTATCCTTCAAAACATTTATAAAATTCTCTTGGTCATTATGATGACCAGGCTGGTTTTAGAGCCACTCAGTGGGGCACTTGAAGTTTATCGTCATTCAGAAGGACATGGATTATTTCAAAGTTGGGATCGAACCCATAAATGGGCTACCTATGTATCCTTTGTTTTGGAAAAGGAATCAGAACCCACGTAGTTCGAGTAAGGGAGTATGAAGTTTATGATTGATGGCTCAAAGAAGGATGTCATAATTACTTTTACACTCTAAGATCACGTGAGTCATGCTCGGTGTGAGAAACAAGAGGTATTGGTAAAAATTAGACAATTGTTCCATGAAAGATGCAATCATAAGAAATGGTTTGGGGATTATGTATGTATGACTGCCCAAATAGATGAAGGTTTAGGATTTACTTTTAGGGAGAAAATCCAGAAACAGGGTCCATAAAGGTATATGTGCTTCATGGAGATTTGAATACTCTAACTTGGGACTTATTCCTGAAAAGGAAGCCCAAATTAGGAGAGGATTGATAACTAGGTTTTACTCCTGAGAAGGAATCCCGGATCAAACAAAAATTAGGACTTGTTAAAGAGAAATTAGGGGACTTGGGTCTTACTCCTGAAAAGGAAGCCCATGATTATGACTGGGTCTTATTCTCGAAAAGGAGACCCAGGTTAGGGATTAAGGTTTGGGACTTACTCCTGAGGAGGATGCACATATTTGAGATTGGGTCTTACTCCTAAGAAGGACGCCCAAATTAAGGGACTCGGGGCTTACTCCTAAGAAGGATGCCCATATTTCATATTGGGGCTTACTCCTAAGAAGGATGCCCAAAATTAAAGGACTTGGGGCTTACTCCTGAGAAGGATGCCTAGATTTAGGAACTTTAAGAATTTGGGGCTTACTCCTGAGGAAGATGCCAAGATTAAAGGACTTATAACTGGGGATTATTCCTGAAAAAGAGACCCAGGTTAAGGATTCTCTCATCTTAAATGATGAGGTTGAATTAATGAACTCTCAATCTTTGGTGACATAAAGATTTGTAAATCACTAGGTTCTGAGAGATATTCCACCGAATTCCTTTCAGATAAGGAAGTCAAATCAAGAAATCATGCCATAAATGGCTTTGAAGAGTATCTTGAAGACTGAATCTTGAATAGGAAAGGTGAAATGGTTTAAGAGGGGTGAAATGGGAAGAAAAGGCACCCAAAAAGGAAGGGGCGCGCAAGTCTTGGAAGGCACGCAGGTATTGCGGCGGCGCGCAAGTATTGGTCGTGCAGGTATATTTGCGCGACATGTGGGGTACTTGCGCGATTTTCAACCAGCATTGAAATACTTGAGCGACTCTATAAAAGACTTTAGAATCCTCTTGAGGTTCTCCCAGAAAAGGGACGCGCAATTTCTATCGAAGGAATAAGGCGGTGCGCAAGTGTGACCACTTCCCTTAAGGGATGGCCACTCAGGCGCGCAAGTGTTGATGAGTTTCAACACTTAGGCCTTCCTCCCTCTCTTTAGATCTTCCGTTCTAGGTAAGAAATTACCTTAGAAGTGTTCCGGAAGCTTTGAGAAGAAACTTGGGCGTCGGGAGCTTCAATCCGAGTTTCTGGAAAAAGATCTCCTCAAATGGGGGGCCCAAAGGGTCTATTTATAGGCAGAAGAAGACCCTGGGCGGTTACCGGGCGGTTATCACTTAGGTCGCGCAAGTCACTTGCGCGACCTAAATGGCGTCGCACAAGTGGACTTGCGCGACAATGATATAACTTGCGCGGTGCAGTTGCTTTTGATCCTTTGTTCATGCCTTTGTCGATTTTTTGATATTTTCTTCAAAGGTTGAATCACTTTGAGCTCAGATATTCCCCTTTTTCCGATCTTTAGATTCTGTGATGAAAGGAGTGTCAACAACCCTATAACTCGTTGAAACAAAATTACTTTTATAGTTTTTAAAATCATTTAATTTATTTTTATACTGCTTGCACAAGCACTATGTTAGTGTTGCGTAAGTATTTAATGTAATTATTTAATCACTAAAAATTAAAAATAAATTATAATCATAAAAATAATTTCATTGTTCTCAAAATAACCTTTAATTTTCATTCAAAAATTTATCCCTATGTGAACATATAAGAGAAATTTAAAATCAAGAGAGTGTCATTTTGTATTTTTATTTACATAAAATAATATATAATTCATTTTTAAAGAAAAATGGCATAAAGTTGTCAAAATTTAAATGGATGAGTATGGTTGAAACACGCTAATTTAATAGATTAAAGGAAATTTATAGAGTTATTTTTAGTCTTTATCATATTATTAACCTTAATTACCCAATTTAACCTTATTGATATAACAAATATATAACACAATTACTATTTATAAAGAAAAAAATAAAAGGGATATATTTACAAAATTTGTGAAGTTCTGGGCCCAGTTCACTCATAAGTAACTGAACCTGGTTTTCCATGTGGCCCCAAATGCACCTCCCCATATGCCAAAGGTTTCTAGCTAGTAGAGAGGATCAGTGATGGTATGTTGGGGATACTATACCCCCTTTATCAGAGTGGATCACAACAAGGATACATATGAATGAAATGGCAGTATCAGTAATAAAATAAATAGTTGAATAAGAACATCTAGATGGGTAAATGATAGAAAAATTAATATATAGTCTCATATAAAAAATGATGGTGTAATTATTCTATAAAAAATGGGGGATATAAGGGGAGAAGGGTGGTAGTAATACACAGTACATGTTATAAAAAATAAACAAAAAGGTAAAAATCAATCTCTAATGGAATCATGAGCACAAGCTTAGTCCTCTACTATCGTACTCCATCCTAGTATAGAAAATCAAGTGTTCATAGCAGGACGCTTCCCTTTTTCCCTACCTGCATCCATAAAGTTTATTTGGGTACTAATAGGTAGCTCGAATGGGGTGTGAGTAAAACTCAGTAGGCCACTACCAATGGTGTCTATAAAAAATACAATCATTTCATAATAGTTATATTGATGTGTAGTTATAACAGGATTGTAAGTGAAAAATGAAAGTATAATGTAATTTAGTCCAAGAATATAAGTGTCATAAAGGGAAATCTACAAAATATGGATAATTTTATACTATATTAAGACCATAAGGTATAGAATATTCTATTCATATAAAGTGTCATACCAATATTTCCAAGATCCATGGCCATTAACCAAGGCATCCTCCGTGATCCCAAGGAAATCATCCAAGGTAAACTCAATAAAGACTTGATTGGATCCCAAGGAGAAAATATTAGGTAGTCCATATATCAATCCAGATCTAAGGAGATAATTCCAATTAATTCAAATATCTAAAATGTAAGTGTATCATCAGTTTCATACCGTGATTTCAATGCCATACAATAATACCCATGGTATTTTCCATGATGCAATATCTACGATCAGTGTCATACTAAAATATACATTATCAAACATATCACATAAGGGGTAAAATGGATTATGCTAGTTTTTATTCCCTTTATAAATTTAATTCATCACATTCACTTCATTAATCAATTCACTTACAAGTGATAAAAATGGGGTTATGGTGATGTCAATGGCACATTACAAACCATTTAAATAAATAGTCATAATCTAATAGATTATCCATATCATTTCATAATTCTCATTTAATCCACTTCATTACCACTTTATTTTATAAATTAAAATGTGAAAAAGAGGTACTCGGCCTTTAAAAATCCATTAAAATTCATATACGGATTCCTCTTATAAGTGGAAAGCTTATCACACCCAAAGGTGGTGGCTTGTTCATGGAAATTTTATTGATCCCACCTTAAGGGGTGGTTCAAGTTAAGGTTAGAAACATCCAACCATGTCGAAGGGTATAAGTTACATCATGATAATGTTCTAAAATATAATTTGATGTATTACACATTTTAGAATCAATGCATTAAGGATCGATCATCCATCAAAATAGTGCAAGATATAGACATCAGGATTTTAGGAAAAAGATATAGACTGCATACCTTAGATTAGTGGAAGACTCCTCATACAATATCATAATTTAATTTAGTATGGAATGATATAAATTGAATAAATAGTCAAATGACCTAAAAATAGGGCATATTAGCTCTTACAGAAATAGTATTCAATACAGTGAGATAAAAGAAGAAATGAAGGATGAGGAATGGTTGCCTTAATAAGAGGCTTCCAATGTTATGAATGAAACTTGAATAAAAGATTGTATGAGGGAGAGGGATTAAATCCTAGAAGAGAAACATGGGCGAGATTGAGTAATGGCCTGTTGTGTGTTTGAGAGAGGAGAAAGAGGGATTAGATTTTTAAGAGGAAGGAGGGAAAACATAATTCCCCACTTTTAAAGGGGTGTAAAGTTTGGTCGTACAGTTACCCAAATTATGAGCCGACCATGCTTCACCACTATTTAAGTGGAACCCCCCTTTCCACATCTAGTTGAATGGTTTGAAAAACTGTACACAGCCTGTGTATGCTCACTATCCAAGGGTTCCACCCCCTCACACAGTTATTCACATGGTTAGGAGAAACTGTGAACCAACCATTTGACATAAAACTATAATTCATTACTAGTTTTTCATAGCCATGCACCTCATCCCACGAATTTAAACTAACCATATTCCTCTTATTTGGGGCACACAGTTGATCCACATGGTTAGCACTCACCATGCACCTTACACTATCATTCTAAAATTCATAACTTTGGGCTCTAAATGAGCTTAAACTCCACTGAAACATTCCATAAGCTCTTAGAAATTTCCAATTATATAAAAATAAGGGTACAAACTAAAATTTAAAATATCTATAACTCATCAAAAAATCAAGATCTTACAACCTACCCACCTTATAAATTCTCATCCCCGAGGAGCATTTGTGGGAATCAAAACAAACTATATAGCCAACATGAGTCAGGAGTTCCCAATAAAATGAATGCATTACATTTCCAAACTCCCAATGTGCATTTAATCATATCATAAACATAAAAAATAGATCCAACACTCATTATCAAGGCTGAAACATCAATTAATCACTTACTCAAGCTCATCTAAACCTGAGACAATATTACATCATCATCCCTTCTATCAACCAACCTATAGAGATCCCCACCATGTGTTCTTACTTTCAACATCCAATTACAAGGCATGATACTTTAACCATTGAAAATACCTAAAAAATAATGCCATTTTCATCCTAATTACACTCCTGATATGCTTACTATCTCACTAAAATCAATCAAACATGAGGAAACTGGCATGGGTCCTTGATTTTATCAAAAAGGATTAATTTCAATTGACCTAGACCAGCCTGGTCATGTCATATTTCCTTGAAAATCTTCATCTGACCTTTACCCTGCACCATCTCAACCTATGGTGTTCTAGGAATAGTTTCCCACCAACACATGAATAAACTAAAAGAACTCAATTCAAACCTTCTCTAGATAACTATTTTTAAAACACTCATCTTTAACAACTAATTCCTTTTAAAACCAAACTTTGATTCCCTTTAAACTGAGGCACACTCATTTCGAGCACACTCATTGAATCCCATAACTAACTTCTGGTGATGTCTCCTAGACACATTCCATTTTTAATAACTAATATCATGATACAACACAAGAATTAGTTCATTTTTTATCCAACATGCTTGTATTATCATTATAAATCCCAGACCAAATTCCTACCCTTGGGATCCACCCAAGTTCATACTTGAACATATACCTAACATTTATTGGTAAATAAAATTGTACATGATTCTATTTATCCAATAGCATTCAAGGGTCAAAATTACCATCTAATGACCAGTCTCAAGATCCCCTAGTCCTTCTCATGTAATGGTCACCCAAAAGCATCCAACGTACCACTCATTATATTAGGAGCATCCCTGATGTCGCACCAAAGAAATTATTATCCTGATCACCATAGATCATGCCCTATTTATCCCTAGACATAACAACTAGAATGGTTATAGGTCAGCTCATCATTGATCGCTAATGTAAATATCACCCATCACTCATTCCTGCTTCCCAATAATGGTTACCTTAATGTTTGTTGGTTTTGAACTTACAATGAGGGTCACCACCATCATACATCCTAATTTGTTTTCCCCAAATCATGGATTACCTTCTAAACACCCCCTCAAGCATGACTCCCAAGAATTCCCATCATCAAACCAAAAAAATACATTTGATTAGATCAGTATATAGTTGATGATCTCTTAGAATACTCAGGACAATAACAATATATTGGGAATAATCACCACTAGAATGGGAGTACATTAAGATTTCATTTATATTCATGTATCACTCTCCTCAAGCCATGCTCTATCAAAATGGGATATAATTTCCTTCAACCAACTCCTGACACCACATCTCTCAAAAATGTCTATCTAGGTCCATCCACAAGTCAACCACCTCATGGAACACAACTTATTTCCTAGAAAATGATCATATCCATTTATGGAACAAGTATGTTGGTATTTAATCAAAACCCAAGACACTTCTTTCATATCCAAAAAAAATTGCTCAGTGAAGTTTCCAACTAATTGCATCCAAATTCTCAAAACTGAGACCAGCATGCCATCTATAGCTGACTCCTCATGAAAACGCTTAGCTACAATGGTTGACATGTTGCCACTACTAGATCACAATGCCCTCACTACCCGAGGAATATTTCATGATTTATTAATCATGATTATTGAGGCTCGCATTTTGTCCTCAGTGAAAAATTCCATGATTGGAAAGTAAAATATTTTTCACAAACAACTCATAGTTTTCCACTAGCTATCCAAAACTACTATCATACCTTGATGGTATGGTTCTAAGGGCTACTCCCTAAAATACACTTATCGTACCTAACATGATATAGCTAAGGAAATATCATATCACCTTATAAACTCTCTTATCAAACATCAATATATCATCTCCAGAATAGTCTATACAAAAAAGGGTGTCCAATTGAATAATTGACATCTCCTTTAAGGCTCAAACACACCACTTTAAACCTTGAAGGTACCCTTGGATGTTTGGGAATAACCACAAAAATATAACTTTGACATCCATTGTATATCAACATTTTGATACTGAACCAACTACCTTTCTATCATGATACCTTGTAGTATAAACACACTACTGATACGTCATATCTCCTGAATCTCATATGACCTTGATCCTGAATCTAGTGTCTAGACTCGATCCGAACTCTCACTTGAGTTAAAAATCAATACCACATTTAAGACTATAAATATTATAGTTAAAAGAATTAATTTTAACCATTCTCAAATGGTCCTTTATGATTTCATTACCTCTACCTAGAAGGAAACACTTTCCATGATCGATGCGACTCTCCCCATCTTAGGAGTTTCCTAGTCATAATGTTACTGAGAAAGGAAAACTCATTCCATGGAACATGATCCATCTAACACTAAAGCAGTTCCTAGACATGGAAAACATAATTATAAAAAGAATAAACAGAGAAAAAAAGAAAAACTAGACACTTAAAAACACACTAAATCAGGTTCCCTTACAGATTCTCATGTGATGTTCCTCCTAATACACATTCCCACGCGTCATTGGTATCGAGCATAAAATCAAAAAACTAACTGGATTAGTAGTGGTTGAACTCGATCCTTTTTCCAGAATCATCCCAAAAACTTGGATAACTCAACCTTATTTGTTAGTCCCATAAGGAAAAATATCCTGAGTGGCAGGTGAATCAGGGTATGACATATTTAAACCTCTATCACTTTAGATCTCATTTCCCTATTAAGCAAAACTCTCTTCTCTCTCTTTCCTGTAGGAAAGTATAAATAGAAATTAAATCATGAAAAGGATATAGAAATTTTTTACTTGGTTAACCTTAACTGGGATATATCCAAGGAGCATACACATGAGATATACTGATGTACCAAATCCACTATAAGCACACTACTATTTACAATGTTCGAAGCAAACTCACTTTCCCTTCTGGTTTACAACCAAACACAATATGAAAGTTCATTGTTCTCTCAACTAAAGTGTGATCTCTAGTTCTTCAGAAGATCCACTAACATTTTATAGACCTATAGTTCTCTTTAATTGAATGAATGCTTGAATCCTCAACTGTATGTAGATTCTCTATTGAAGTTCTACTTTCATCCACAGATGAATACTGCTTTACCATAGAATTGAACTGGGCAACCTCAAATTTTACACGCAGCCCTTATTGCGCCTTGCGCGTAATTATATTGCCTTGAATGAAAAATCTCTATTTTTTAATTCAATACAAACCTAACTTTTCACACAACCTCAACAATTCCATTCAACCTCCATTTTCCATGAAACATCCAATTTTATGCATAACTTTCATGTTTTCACGCAACTTCCTTTTCGCACAATTTTTATACGCGTCAGAGCTTGGATATTCTCTAAATATTGAATTGATTTGAATGAGGGTGTCACCTCATATTTACAGTAAAACTTGAAACCTATGTTAAAAACCCTCCTTGAGCATCTAATCCTCTTTGAGTGCAAAAAACACATCTTACATGCAACACCGTATTTCGCGCACTGCTCCAATATTTCGCGCACTTCATGCCTTTTCCCATTTTCAACCTTCTGATCTTAAAACACGTCTTGTGATAAAACCTCATTTACTCTATTTCATGCACCACTCCAATATTTCATGCACCTTACTTTTCCAAAAACACATCTCTCCATTTTCTGATTTTCAAGCCCAAAATTTTGGCAAATACTAGAAAACAGTGTCACCTTGTATCTGCTCTTTTTGTACTACCTCCGAATCGTCCATTCCTTTATTTAGGTTCTTATGTAAATCATGAATTTTCAAAAACATCTCTTGAACCCAAAAAATCAACATGGATTCCCCCTTTGTCAACAAACTGAACTTATAAACCCACCTTTTCAACAAAAAAAACATCAAGGCTCGCTTTTTCAACAAACAGAGTCTCCTCAAAAATACTTCAATGTTTCCTTGGGGGATTTTTGACAAAAATTATTATTAACCATTCATGGATACCATGCTTATTGGAATCCCTTAATTATCAGGTCACACTACTCTAGAAATGAAATGTGGAAACAACTTTCAATAATAATTATCACTGAACTATACACGGTTCACTACATCACTTTATACTTGGTGGAAATGCATATAACAATGTATACCACATAAAAATCACCATAGTGTAATATTTTATCCCATTAACTTTTAATTCACATGTAAAATAGCACCACGTGTCCAAGTATAAGATAAACCA
The DNA here is from genome assembly GCA_963277665.1 of Viscum album. Classification (NCBI taxonomy): domain Eukaryota; kingdom Viridiplantae; phylum Streptophyta; class Magnoliopsida; order Santalales; family Viscaceae; genus Viscum; species Viscum album. The sequence continues at coordinate 1,373,258,767 of OY728137.1, forward strand.
TATGAAGGTTTAACCTAAAGTCATATTATCCCATATGATTATCAACCTAGATGACAACCTTCTGAGTCATATATGAGAAAATAAGAAAGAATACACTATTAAAAAAGTGGTTGATCATTCCCTAGGAATGTATAACCTTTTAATATTGATCATTTAATGATGCTCACATTCCTAATGAGGTTCAACTTACCAAACAACCACCCTTATTCCATGGGTGTCACTTTATAAACTAAGAGCCTCACCTGAGTAAAATGGTACCTGAACATCACCTCTCACCTCAAAACTCAATAGAAGCATTTACCAATGATGTTTATCTTTGAGGGTGTTACCATAATGGGATATACCTTCAATTATATAAGTAATATATTCAAAAACTAGGATGATCCCCAAAAAATGTCACTAGGATCACATACCTAACCTCTAGGTCCAATGTAACTAAAGAAAAGAAACCAATTGAGACCCATGGGAAACATAAAAATTCTTTTCCAAGGTAATATCAAGGAAAAATTATACCAATTACCTAAACCATAGTCAAAGTTAAGAACACCAATAAAAGTTTTTATTAAATTCATTACATTGATTCACTCTTATCTTAAACATTAAACAGAATCATACATATGGTCTAACAAGTACCATTTATGAAAGAAGGCATTTTACAATCTAAAATCAGCATGTTATTTAGCTAACGTCTCATAAAAGTTTAAGAAATTTATCACATAAATTCATTTCAAACCATTTCATTTATCCATAAGTTATCAAAATTGGGCTTAGTGAAAGAAAATTTCACTCATAATCTATAGAGGAAAACACTCTTTTGGTTGTAACTAGAATTTTAATTAACTAACAACTCACATCTACATGGATCAAAGAACATGAAGAAATTTTATAATTTTATAGGGGGATTGGTTAAGGAAGATTCTTCCATGCATTTATACATAACACCATATTAGTGGATACTAACACTTTAAATAACCATCCATATTTATCATAAATATGCCCTCAAGGGGTTAAGTACCAAGGCATTTAAAGAATAAACAAGGTGACCTGTGAGGGTCCCATCATTCTAATCTGGTTTTAGTTATTGGGTAACCATTCCCAATTTATATGAGTTAATACTCTATAAATTACAATTTGCATCCCATTTAACTGCATCCAATTCATTTATGAGTTAGAATTTAACAAATTTTTCATTTACACAATGGTTTAGATAGATGAATAACCATTCCCAAGTTATAAAGTCCTAAAATTTATAAGTTACAATTGGCATCCATATAACTACAAGTAGACTCTTAAACCCAATATCAAGATGTAAAAAGTCCATATATAATGATTTGACTATATGGATCATCATTTCCAATTTAAATAAGTACAAGCTTTATAAATTTCAACTGTAATACATTTAATCATAATTAAATAACATTTGATCCCATGAAATTTAGGTTCCATGGATCAAAAATTTCATAACTGGTTAATTAAGTTTCCACCATTAAGTTATGTGGTAAAAACCATTAAGGTTGATGTAGACATGTTAATTAACCAATTATTTATCTTATTTTCCTATAAAAATGTTAGTTTGATTCATAGACATCACAGTCGAGGAACTACAACATGCTGTAGGAAATGCATGAAATAAAGTAATCATGGCATGGAATATGAATGAAATATAAATCCTCAAGTTCCTATAATTATACATGAAAAAAAAATCCTTATCATACTGGTTCAAGGGTTAAATATAATCTATAATAATAATAACAAACATCAAAAATCACATGAGTCACCCAATAGTGAAATTAGTACAACTATAATAAGAAAAAACTAGAATAGTAAGTCTCATACCTGGTAACTTGTATTTTCCTTGTACATGGGTTAGCTACTCCCAGTCACATTTTCATTTCCAAATTATAACACATTCCTTGTATCCTATCTACCAACCCAAAATAGTAACAAAAAGGTAAAAATAGATCTAATAAAACTTTTGATATCCCGGACTCAGTTCACTCATAAGTAACAGAACTCAATTATCCATGCGGACTCAAGTATTCTTCCCCATACTTCATAGGCTTATAAGTAGCAGTGAGGGTTAGTGATGGTACATTGGGGAGACTATACCCCCTTTATCAGAGTGGAGCATATAGGGGGTATATATGAATGAAATATTGTAAATAGTAATATAGTAAATAGAAGAAGAAAAACATCCAGATAGATAAATGAAAAAAATCAATATCTAGCCTTATATACAAAATGATGATGTCATTATGCTATATAAAAATGGGGTATACAAGGGAAATAGGGTAGAAGGAATAAAAATTACATGCCATAACAAATAAACAAAAAGGGAAAAGAAAATATTTAATATCATCACAAGTACAAGCTCATTTCTCTAATCTCATACTTCATACTAGTATATAAAATCAAGCATCCATAGTAGGTCACTTCCCTTTGTCCCTACCTACATCAATAAATTCTATTTAGGTACCAATCAGCATCCTGAATATGGTGTGAGTAAAACTCAGTAATCCACCACCAATAGGGTATATAACAAATCTATTCTATTCATAATAGTTTTATTAGTGTGTAGGTATAACAGGAGTAATGTTGAAAAATAAAATTCAAATGTAAACTAGTCCAATAATACAGGTGTAATAAGATGTAATCTATAAAATATGGATAATTGTGTAATAAAGTAATACTGTCAGGCAAGACATACACTGGTCGTATCTGGTGTCAGACCTATATGGGCTATGATTCAAGTAAAGTGACCAAGGCATCCTTTTCAAGTCCAAGGAACTCATCCAGGGTAAACTCAGACATGAGTGGAGCATAAAGAGTTATTTTTAGGTAGTCTATACAACAAGCTATATCCAAGGAGGTAATTCCAAGGTATTAAAATATTTGGAATTTAAGCATATCATTGATACCATATCATGATGTAGGTATCATACCTCAATACCCATGGCTAGTTCCATACCACAATATCCATGGTTGGTTTCATACCAAAATATCCATTATAGAATATATCACATAAGGGATGAAAGGGTCTATATTAATGTCTATTATCTTTATCAATTTAATTCATAACATTAACTTAATTAATCAATTAACTTATAAGTGATAAAAAGGGTGTTATGTTATTTTCCATACTATATTACAAACCATTTATATAAATAGACTTAAGTTAGGAGATTATCCATCTCATTTAACAATTCCCATTTAATCTAATTCATTACCCCTTTCATTTATAAATGAAAAAGTTACAAAAAAGGTATTAGACCTTTAAAATCCATTTAAATTCATATACAGATTCCAATCACAAGTGCAAAGATTAGGAAATACAAAGGGGTTGTCTTAGTCATAGACATTTAATTGAACCCTCTTGAAGGGGTGGTATGGGTTGAGGTCAGCAACCTCTAACCAAGTCAAAGGGGATAAGGTATATCATGATAATGGTCTAAAAATTAATTTGAGGTATTACACATTTTAGAAGCAATGTATAGAGGGTCCATAGTTCATCACAATGACGTAATCTATAGACATCAATACTTTTAGGGAAAAGGTATAAACAACCTGTATTAGATGGGTAGAATACTTCTTGTCCACTATTAGCCTTTAATTCAAGATGGAATGAGAGAAATTGAAGAAATAGATAAATTCCTTGAAAATTGGGAATATTAGCTCACATAGAAATATAATTTTATATGGAGAGATAAACAAAGAAAGGAAGTATGAGGAATGATAGCCTTACCAAGAGGCTTCCAATTTGATGAATGACACTTGAATCGAAGCTCATTCAAGGGAGAGGGATCAAATCCTATAGGAGAGGCGTGAGGGATATCAAATAGTGGAATTTTATGAATTTGAGAGATGATAAATAGGAATTATATTTTAAATAAGGAGGGATAACAGGTAATTCACCACTTTTTAAGGGGTGTATGATTTGGATGCACGGTTGGCCAAACTATGTGTCAATCATGTGCCGCCACTGTCTAAGTGGAACTCCCCATTACATCGCTACGCACATAGTTTGAAAAATTATGAGTACACCATGAATTATCAATATCCAGTTTATCCACACCCTTACATGTTTAGGTTCATGTTTAAGATATATCATGAACCAATCATGTGACATACACCTACAATTTATTGCAAGTTTTACACATTCATACGCCTCATCCTGTAAGGTTAAACTAACCCTGAACCTCCTCTTTGGGTTAAAAAATTATAACTAATTGTGCGATAACCATATCCCTTACCATATACTTTAAAAATTCATAACATCAGGCTTTAAATGATCCCTAACTCCTCTGACACCTTCCATATGCCCTTAGATAGTTCCATTTAGATTAAAAGAAGGGTTCAAACTGAAATTTAAAAGATTTATACCTCATCAAAAAACCTGGATCTTTCAAAATTTAGATATCATAATTCTAAATATGGAATAAATTTTTCAATATTAAATTTCTATAATTGGTAGAAATTAATTTTAGATAAAAATTCTAAAATCAATGAAAAACATTTTTTAATAAAAAATTGTTTTTAAGCCCAAAAATGAACTTATACCAAAATCAGGTATAATGATGAATAATATTTAATTAATTATATTATTTATAATTAAAGGATATTTATTTTAATTTAAAATAAAATGGTACTTTTAAATTACTTTTTTAAATCAAAATAAATGAGAATTTAACAAAAATAGGTATTTTTCACTATTCACTAAAAAACAATATTTTAAAAAAAATTCAAAATATCCACCCTAAGATAATTTTAATATAATAAATTCAAAAATTATAGAATTTTTATCAAATTAAAATTATAAAATTTTTTATTTTTATTTTTATATAAAACTATTAATGCATGAAAACCCAATTTGGTTAGAAATAAAACTTTTTGGTTTGACTAAAAATTTATCTAATATTACTATAATTAATATAACTTTATAAAATATAATTCATGAATATTAATAAGGAATTAAATGGATTAAATATTTAAAATACATTTTTTCTTACATTCTTCCCCCTTTTGGAAACTACATCCTTGTAATTTTATCTTGTGTAAGATAGAAAGGGTTTAAAACATTTTCAAAATCAATTCCAATGAGTGGAAGATAAAATATATGGACATGAAAGGAAAACTTTTTAAAATTTAAAAATACCATTTTTGAAAACTCACATTGTAAAAATTTATAATAAAACTTCCTTTTAAAAATATGGAAAGAAAATATAAAGGTAATTTGAAATAACACATAACTAGGTTTCCAAATATGAGAACATTAGTGGAAAGGGAAAATATAGACATTGTGGAAAAAATTATATTTAAACAATGAGGGATAGTGAAGTAGAATATTGATCATAATAAATTGAATTCTCATAATAAATTAAATTACCACAAAATCATAAACCAATGAGGTATAAAAAATACCATCAATTCATTAGAATTAAATGTAATAGAATAACATTTTTATTTCAAGATCCTTTTCTTAAAGTTTATGAATTCTAGTACCATCTAGATAAAGAAAAAAATAAAATATACATAATTTATTTTATTAAAATCCATAAATTAAGTTCCATCCTTTAGTTTCATGTTTCAAATAGTCTTCACTTTTATTTTGTCTTTTACTCAAAATGATGAGTATGAATATTTAATTTCTGAAACACTATAATTAATTTCTGATTGACCATGAGTTATATAAAAGGATAAAAAGATAATATTTATGCATTTAATAAAACAAAAAATCTTATAACATGATAAGGTAATACCCAAAATGAATAAACCATCATATGAATAAATAATAAATTAATCTCTAAAATTCAATAATAACACCCAAAGTTCAAATTAAATCATTCCAAAAATAATTAACCATATATCCTAATTAACCTAAATAACCTCAACATTGTATAATTTTTTTAACCTCAAAAGTTTTCTCATACCTTTAAACATATATCCCTAAAATATGTAATAAAATTATTCCAAAATAATCCTTCATAGTAAATATAAGTGTTACATATACCTTATCCTAAAAAACATCACCTGAAATATCATTATTCACCTTAAAATTCTATCACATAAAACCTCAAAAGGGGTGTTTGTTCCTTTAAAAATAGTATCAACCATAAAGTTATAAACCCATAATGGTATCCATTACTCTTAAGTTAACCTCTCACTAAAAAATCATAATATATAAAGTTATTTAAAACCATCCCTGATACTAATTATAACATCCCTAAACCCACACTCCCAAAATCTAGTGCTTAAAATATAATATTTACCTTTATATATCTAATACCAATAAATGTGACCCAATTTCAACCATAAAAAACTTAAAACATAAAATCTAAATAATTTATTACTTATATTCTCAAGGACCTTTTTATTTTATAGTTTTATAAAATTAGGAAAAAATCATACATTATAATACTGATGTCTTTAAGTGAGCCTTTTCCCCCACTATGCCCATATTTTCTTATTCCACATTAATTATTCAACATATCTCAAAAAAATATTCACATATGAAACCTTTCTAGACAAAATTAATTTAACATCATTCTTTATAACCTTGGGAAATAGAAAACATAATAATAGTGAGCTTAAATGCTTAATAATGGTAAACATAAGCATTAATGATTGAATTTAATCCGTGAGAATAAGATGAGAATAAGGGTATGATGAAATAATCAAAGTTCATGAGTATAAAATAATAGAATTTATGTCCATAAAAACAAATATCATAAATCCTGAAACATGGAATAAATCTTTAACATAATATAGGATTCATATAATTCAACAATCATAAGCCATGTAAAAATGATCCTTGAGAAAATGATCCATTAAAAACTCATAGAAAATATAAATAAAATGTATTGGTGTCTTGTAAAATTATTTTCATAGATTCCTTAGAGAGGAGATAACCTTACCTGGTTAATACCCATAATCTCTTAAGAGTGACCTATTAACTGGTTAACTCTGTCGTCTCTTATGAGTTACTTATATTCAATCAACTCTGTCAGCATTACCCAATGCATTGGAAGGCTTTAATGGAACCACCTGTAGAATATTGGAAAAATATATTAAGTATTTGGGTTAAATCCTAAATCCCTATTTAATAAATAATTTTCAATTATAATATCATTAGAAAAAAATAGAATCTTTCACTTTTCAATAAAATAATAACTATTGTTCTTTTATACCTTGATTTTCCCATGGAAAAGAAATGGGTTCTATGAAAATATATTTGAAACAATCATAATCCATCCATATAAATAATTAGGATGGTATCATTGTAGACGCCGGAAAAGTCCGTTGTTCCCAAACAAAGCTCCGGATGCGGAAAGCGAAGTGATATTTGGAGTCAGAATCCTGTTCCGGAGGGCCCGGAGGGCTTGCGCGGAATTTTAGAGGTCCGCGCGCAAAGTTGAGTCGTGGCGCGCAATCCTCCCGGGATGCGCGCAATCTGCAGGGCCGGCGCGCAATTTTGCGCGCCCCGAGCTCCCGCGACTCCCTTGCGTGCCAGGTCCGGATTCTGCGCCCGCGAAGGGAATTCTGCACCCGCGAAGGGAATTCCGCGCCCGCGAAGCGAATTTCGCGCCCGCGGCCGGGATTCCGCGCCCGGGGTTGCCTATAAATATAAGGCGACCCCCGACGTTTTGAAGGTTGCCAGAATTCCAAAGGTCTCTCGTGCGCGCAATCCAACCCCTTCCGCGCGCAATGCCGACCTTCAGGTAACCTCCTTTCTTTCGCGCAATAAGGCATCGGGGTTCGTCTTCGCGCGCAATCCCTTGAGCCCCCCTTCCTTTGAATAATTCTTCACCCTAAGGCCTTCGCGCGCAAAAGAAGCCTCTTGCGCGCAATTGCCCCCGGGGTGCGCGCAATCCGGCCCGATTGCGCGCACCCCCCCCCCCCTTTCCTTTTTCAAAGTGGCCATTCGATTTAAGAATGAGCCGTTGCCCCCGCGCGCTATCTGAAGCCCGGTGCGCGCAATCTTTACCTTCTGCGCGCAAAGCGCTGGCCCAATTGTGCGCCAGCCCGTCCGTTTGCGCGCCGACCCGCGGTATTGCGCGCAAAGCTCCTCTTTTGCGCGCAAGCCTCCAGGGTCGCCCCCTTTGACCCCCTTTGGGTACCCGCCTGCGTGGCGCCCGATGACCCTCATCCTGGGTGCCTGCACCGTGCGTTGTCTTCCCGTGCAGCCTTCCAGGCTCGCGCGAAGTGACACGGACCTACCGGCGGCTTCAACGTCCTGCACGACGTTAAACTGCATACGTCCCGCACGACGTTAAACTGCATTCGTCCCAGCTACAAGACGTTAAACTGTACGCTATTCGTCCTGCATGACGCTAAACTTTACCACGTCCTGCACGACGTTAAACTGCATACGTCCCGCATGACGTTAAACTGCACTACGTCCAAGCTGCATGACGTTAAACTGCCTATCCCCCATCGTCTGCGCTGCAAGATGTTAAACTGCCAAGCATCTTCGTCCTCAACACACGACGTTAAACTGTACTTCATCCGGCAAGACGTTAAACCGTCCGCTTTGTCCTCAACACACGACGTTAAACTGTACTTCGTCCGGCAAGACGTTAAACCGTCCGCATCCTGATCCCGTGCTCCGCACGCAGGGTCCTCCCGGTTTGGATGTGGCCCCCACCCGCTCGTCTCTGCAGGGATGTCGGGATTGGAGTGGCCTTTACCCACGGGGGTAGAGTGTTACAAACCCAACGAACTACGTGGACTTTGATCCCTGTCTTCTAAACAGGGTACGTAGGAAGTCTCTCCGAGGTTCAAGTCCGCCACCTGGTCGTCCCGGTCGTATTTACGTCGGTTCGTCCATCAGTGGACCCCTCCTGGGTTCATACTTGCGTCGATTCACCTACGAATCCGCTGTTGTGGGGGACTGCACATGTGTATCTCCATTGCACTTCCCCACTGCCTTTCCCTATTTTTCCCTTCTTCCGGCAGCCTCGATCTCTCTGTGAGTTGGCCTGCCAACGTCCAGCATGACGTTAAACTGTGATCCACCCGGCCGTTCCATCCCCCTCTGTGCGAGGTGGTTCGGTTCAATCCTCCATCCGGCGGCCTCGATCTCTCTGTGAGTCGGCTTGCCAACGTCCAGCATGACGTTAAACTGTGATCCACCCGGCCGTTCCATCCCCCTCTGTGCGAGGTGGTTCGGTTCAATCCTTCATCCGGCGGCCTCGATCTCTCTGTGAGTCGGCTTGCCAACGTCCATCATGACGTTAAACTGTGATCCACCCGGCCGTTCCATCCCCCTCTGTGCGAGGTGGTTCGGTTCAATCCTCCATCCGGCGGCCTCGATCTCTCTGTGAGTCGGCTTGCCAACGTCCAGCATGACGTTAAACTGTGATTCACCCGGCCGTTCCATCCCCCTCTGTGCGAGGTGGTTCGGTTCAATCCTCCGCCCGGCGGCCTCGATCTCCTTGTGAGTCGGCTTGCCGACGTCCAGCATGATGTTAAACTGTATATCCGAACTACGCTGACTTTGATCCGCGCTAATGCACGGTACGTAGGAAGCCCCTACGGGGTCCAAGCTCTTCACTCCATCATCCACCATGATCCTTACCCGGGCCGCCACATCCCGGTGGGGTCATGCCATTTCATCCCACTCCACTTCACTCGGGAAGCCGCCCATGTGCTGGCCCCAGCGTCGGAGGTTCCCCGTAAGGGGTTCTGTCATCTGATCCACTCCTCGTGTTGATCAGTCCGATGCCGTCCCCGCTGGACGTTAAACTCGCGGCATACCCCGTGTTAAACATGGGAAGCTGAGGAAAACCTCAGGTGACACAGTTCCCCGCACCCAGTACGGGATGCCTCAGGCCATCACGCCTTCGAGAAGCCCTATTAGGGACGGAAGGCAGACATGCAGAGTCGCAGTGTCAAGACACGCCCCCGACACCCAGAGCCACCCGGTCTCCTCACCGCAGGTTGCTGCCCCGACCGGACTCCTTGGAGCGTCCGGGCGGAAGCAACGTAATTAACCGGTGTCCATGAAGATATGGCGCCGGGAACGAGATTCACGAACATTCTTAAATCTATGAGGGAGACCCGGATTAGGCGACGAGTTCCGAGGAGACGTCCACGGAAGGAGGAGCCGACATCCCATCATCCCGGTTTCGATCAAGGAGCAGACGCCCCTGAATAAGGGACGGATGCCTCCCGCCCTTGGAAAGCGGGACTGCGGGACCACAAGCCGCGCGCCTATCCCCTCGGGTCGACGGGTGCACGCGCGAACGCGTCCTGGCGGAACAGCGTAACCCGACGCACATCCGCACCGAAACAATCATTACAAAATATCTCTAGTGGATCATAAGTAACATCAAGATTTGTTGTTGTTGGTTAATAGAAATACCATTAAAATATTATTAAAAACATTCTTGAGGAAAATACCCTTTATAATTTAAAAATTACTTTTAAAAACTAAAAAATCACAAAAACATATTAAAAATCATTTTATTTAAAAATAAAATTATAAACATATAAATTATTCTTCAAATCAAATAATGTTCATGATGGAGGGGAAATATGTTCATGTCGTAAATTTTAAAAGTGTTGTTTTTAAACATTTTTAAAGAGTCAAAATGACGCATGAAAAAAATGTAAAGAAATTTTCTTATAAAAACGTTTTAAAATAAGTTCAAAGAATTTGTAAAATAACATCAAGAAATAATGTATGTTTATAAAACAATATCCTTGAAACCATTTTATAAAACATAGACTTGGAAGAGAAATATTCTTGATCTAAAAGAAGATATATGATTTGTATCAGTTGCAAACAACTCTATTGATGTTTATTTAATCAATAAGGGAGGAAATGGAAACTAAAAATTTAACCACTTTCATAAATAGAGAAAATAAAATATATTTGGTTCAATAACATAAGATCATTTGATTTATGAAAAGTAACCTTGAACATAAACAATCACAAAAAGAAAAGAGATTATAACATAAAGTCTTTATCGCTTTGGTAACTTTTGAATAAAAAGTAATTATAAGTAAGAGTATGATATGGATTGGTAAATAATATGAATAATGAAGTAATATGTATAAAATCATTCATTATGTAGTAATTACATCATAAAAATAAATCATATTTCACCACATGAAGCATGTCTCAAGAAAATTAGATTAAGATAAAGAAAACCCTTGCAAAGATCATAAGTTTTGAAGTGATAATTAATAAATGAAGTGATTATGTGAACATATTTAAATACAAATAAAACAAGTTTAAATATATAATAAAACAATTTATATATAAATTCACACATAACAATGGCATAATAAAGTTAATGAAGTAGAAATATAACCCAATGAATGGAAATTGAGTTAAGAAACATCTTAATGCTTTAGTAACTTTTGAATCAAACCCCTTAGATGAAGTAACATGAATTATAACTTAAAATACCATTAAGTATGAATTATTTATGATATAAAATATAAAATATTATTATATACATCATATATAAGAAATTATGTGTATAACATTAAAACATGCCTCAATGAAGGGAAATTAAGATGAAACCCCTTACCTCGAGTCCGAACTTGATATCTATTCCCTTTAAAACCTATATAATAAAATTATATCAATTATTTAATTTCTTAATAACCTTTTAAAATATTAATACATTATCCTTAAACCATTTATTTTATTTATTTAAATGACATATTTAATTAATTAATCAGTTAAGTCCATATCGGGTGTTTTGAGGATATTTGGTTCACAACTTCAAAATGACTTTGGTATGTTGATTGTGGTCAAAGTTATATTTATTTTATAATATCCATAATAATAATCATGAAATAATTAAAAATTTTATACATTAATTATACTTTTATAACCAACTATGTAATATGGTTATGAAAAATGAATTATGTTACAACCATGGAGACGGTAGGTTGTATGTACGCGTGAGTAACGTTTCCATTTTTCAACGAACATGTGGGAAATAAGGTTAGTATTTTTTATATTTAAATAATTATTATTCTATAATAAATATAATATTATTTCTTTAAATATAATTATATATAGAAATCATGTGATATAGTTATGAAAAATAAATCACATCGCTTTATAGAGGTGGTAATCAACACGCATGTACGAATGATGTTATCATTTTTTTAATGGATAGAAAGCTAATAAAATTGATGATAAATTATATTTATAGAATGTTAATTATATAATTAATATCATATATACATTAAATCAATAATTATAATCATATGTGATATGAGATGATGAAATATGAATTACATTGGTTCGTAAGAAGGTAGTCCACCGTACACACGAATGATGGTTTTATTTCCCATTTGATGGAAGACAAGATGGATATAATTTATTCCATTAACATAATAACATCTCAATATATGTAATATACTTATGTTATTATTTTATCATGTTTGAAAAATATTTAAATGGGGTATAAGAATAAATAAAACTAAAACATTTAGTTAAAAGCTATACCTCTTCTTCAGACAACCTCTTTTGCTTTAAACCTTAATCCCTATAAGGTTTGTATTCTTCCCAAAGTAAGACATCCAAAGCATGGGGATGGATGTTATTAATGGATTTGGGTAGGTATTGGATGAAATAGAGTGTAAATACCCCAATATTAGTTTTCCAAAGTCAATGGTTACTTTATTAAATTGGCACTAGATATAAATGATCTCATCCCAAAGGATCAAATAGATTAGTAGTCTTGGTAAACTAGATACATACATGAATATCAAAATTACATTTGGAAAAATAAAATAAAAAACATATTGTATATAAATATTATGTATCCTTGAATTTATTTATTGATTTCTTCTTCATGTCCTAGGGAAAGGAAACAAAATAAGGGTAAGTGCAAATGATCAGTAAGGGTTACATATCATATAAGATATCATGAGTATATGAGGCATAATAAATAGGGTATAATCAATATAGAAAGGTAAATAAATTAAACCACATGTCATTTAATTAATAACTTGATCATGAGAATTCATCCTTGGATAATATCAATGCAATGATCTCATTGATAATAATAAATGAATTCTCAATAAAGGAAATACTTAATATTGAACATCATGATATATGACATCATGATATATATAACGTCAGAAACTTATTCCAAGATAATTTAAATTATCAGTAGGTATACACTAAAAACCCATTTAATTATAAATTACTAATTTGTATCATGATACCTATGGATGTAATAAGTGGATATATAATTTAAGTCCCCACCCATTATTATATTTCCAATGCATTACTCATGTATTAAATGATCTATTTAATTCATGAGAAATATTACTTGTCAATAAATATATGTATTGATTAAAAATTATGGATTTATCAATATTTATCTAGTCAATAAAATAAATTTCAAATTAAAACATTGTATATATAAATGGTATATGGTTTAGGAAATAATCATATCCATGATACAAATAATTTGGATATTTAAGGGAAATATAATGTTTAATGATCACATAAAAGTGAATGTTTCAAGGTAAAGTTAATGACTATAAAATTAATCAAGAAAGTGAATTTCAATACTTTCCCTAGTCAAACTAATCATAAAATATCCATAAAAATAATAATGATGGTATCTTTATAATATATCCCAATTGGGGTATAATTAAAATAAATGGTTGTTGTCATTGATGAATATAAATTATATAAAATATCATTAAAACATTTTTGAGGAAAATACCCTTTCACTTTGAAAATCATTTTTAAAAAATCATGAGTGGTCATGAGGAAGGGAATATGCCTTTCATTCAGTGTATGTTAAAATAACGATTCCCTTCATGTTTTTGGTAAAAATCCAAAAGGTATGTTGTTTGGAAAATGACATGAAGATTCCTTTTAAACCATTTTGTAAAAATACATGGATGAAAATTTCTTTAATAAATAATTGGATAATATTAAAAATATTCTTTAAAACATTTCAAATAAAATATGGATATGGAAGAAAAATCATTTTCGACCAAAAAGAGAAATAAATTTGTCTTTTATTAAAAACATTTTCTCAGTAATTTTAAGTACTGAAGAAAGGTAAATTGTATTATTACTTGAAAATTTCCTAAATAATCAATGGATAACAAAATTAAAGGGTTTTATTAGATAATGGTCAAATAATTTCTTTCAAGCATAAACAAGCCTTATTAAAATTAGATTAAAGCATAAACCCTTACTACATTGGTAACTTTTGAATCATAACCCCCATGAAAGAAATAACTTCAAATAAAAAATTAAATACCATGAATATAAATATATTCATGATATAATATATCAAAGGAGTATTAGATTCACCTCATAAAATTAAATAGTTGCATGATATCAAATATGTGTCAATGGAGTAGAAATTAAGACAAAATATCTTACAAAGACCACATCGTTGAAGTGATAATTAATCAATGAATTGATTATGTGTGTCAAATTTAAATACATAAAAATGTGTAAATACAGGATAAAATAATCAAAATATATTACACATATAATTTTAAAATATCAAAGATAATGAATAAGTAATATAACCCAATGAAAAGAAATTGATTTATGAAACACTTACCACTTGGTAGCTTTCAAGTCAAATAACGTTGGATGAAATATTTTGAATTTAAACTTAAAATACCATTAAGTATGATGTATTCATGATATAACATGTAAATGGAAGTATATACACCATATAAAATAAATTGGTGCATAATATTAAAATTTTCCTTAATGAAATAAATTTGATAGGGAATCCCTTACCTCACGCTTCTCTTTAGTTAAACATGATTTAACCTCATGTATAAGGGTTTTAAGTATAATATTTATTTATAAAATAACCATATTAATATTTACAATTTCATATATGATCCTTTTATAACATCTTATCACCCATTAATTAATAATATTTCATTATTACCATTATTTCGGGTGTTAACTGCTTCATTTTCTCATACATATTTTGTCATGAATGTTCCTATTCTTGTGAATATAATATAGATACATAATCTATAAAATTATATTAATGATATAAATATCACTTTTATTAATTATATGTCTTTTTATAACCATTATTGAAATTTTAACATGGAAAATGAATTGCATCGCTTTGTGGAGATAGTGGGTCGTACATACGCACGAGCAATGATATAATTTCCTTAATGGGTGAAAGGGTAAGGAATTGGATGATCTGTTAATTTTATAGAATTAATATCATACCATATATATCATATATATTCATTATTTACATCATTATGACTATCCATGTGATTTAAAGATGGAAAAAATTACATCATTTCGTGAGGTGGTAATCCACCATACACAAGATTGATGGCATTGTTTCCCATTTGATGGAGAAAGAGATGGATAAATATTATTTAATCAAAATAATAACATCTTAGTATATATTAGATACTGGTATTATTATATTTTAATTTTTAATATATAATTTAACATGGTAAAAGAATAATTAAAAAAAGTAAAGAGCTTGGTGAAGATAATCACCATCGCTTAGAAGAACCTCCTTTAGATCTCTTATTATGGATGCTAGGGTTAGTATTTTGGGAAGACCAGTTGATACAAAATGTGAATAACTATTTTGGGGAGATATTTTGGCAATTTTTGGTCAACCTAAATATCATTAGAGGTGTTAATAAGTGAGGGGAGGTGTGCCCTTTTATAATTGATGAGGAATAGAATTTTTGTAAATACCCAAAACTATTTAACAATGGGAGGTCACTCTCAACCCAAGTACCTAAAAAATAAATAAATAATTTATTTTAGGAAATTTAAGTTCAATACACACCTCCATCACATAAAAAAACATGTTTTATACATTTTTTACCTTATCCTCTAAGTTTACTTATTTTAATATTTTAGTTTTCACCACGATAACTAGTTTTTAAACCTAAATAATTTATCCTTTAGGATTAAAATAAAATGATACGTATTAGATAAATTCAATCCATTTATTCTTAATATGAAATATGATTTATCAAATAAAAATTTTACGTGTGTGAAAAAATAATTTTAACACAAGTGCATGTAACGCGCAAAAATACATTTTAACATTAACCTCGGTAATTGATTTTTACTGTTTTTACTATTCATTATGACCATAAATTAATTCAATCTATGGATGGAATATGACTCCAATTCCATATTGAAAGCTATTAGGAATGTTAAAATTCATTTATCTTGTAATATTACTTCTAGATATATGAAATTCATAGAGACACTCTCATCAATGAACTATTTCATTACTCATGCATATCATGAAGTCAATTACCTAGCGGAAGGTCTTAAAAATAAATGGGTTACCGCTAATGAGATTATCTAGTCCATTATTCTACCAAAGGATCTTTTTCATTTATTTTAAATTGATTTTAATAAAATAAATTCCTTTATAATTGTGTAATTTTTTTGTCAATAAAAGAGGCTTTCCTATATGGCCAAGACCTCAATTTTCCCCTAAAAAGATTAAAAAATGAATTTATACCAAAATCTAGTAAAAATATGATTATATTATATCTAGATAAATAATAATTTTTTTACTTTGAAATCAAATTCAAATCATAATGTGACTTTTAAAATACTTAATTTTTTAAAAATAAATGAAAATTTAAAAAAAAATGTATTTACATTATTCACTGAAAAATCACTATTTTCATAAAAATAAAAAAATTTCAACCTAATTTAATTTTTACATGTTGATTTAAAAACTTAATTTCATTTTTTTGAATAAATTTTCTAAAATTGGTAAAAATTAAATTTTAAAATAAGTATGAAAAACGCTACAAAACCATTCTTTATAAGAATGCGGTTTTTATGCATAAAATTTGATTTATTCTTATCACGTGATTAGAAAAAACATTAGATAAATGATAAAACATTTTATTTAATATATATATATATATATCATTAAAATCATTCACTAATAGTGATTAATATTAAAAACACATTGTGCATATAAAAACATATTTTTAGAAAAAAAAATATTTTACTTTCAAATGGTTTTTATTTTTATTTATAATAGATTGATAAATAATAAATTTATTTTATAAATGTGTAAAATATATACTTTTCATAATTTAGTTATTCATATTCATAGTCTTTAATTTAATGGTTAAGTTATAGTGGTCATATTTAAATAATATATTTCATGAGTCGTTTAAGTTCGGTGTTGTGTGTCATATACGCTATCGAACAAAATGTTATTATTTTAAAATCCTAGTTTGTTACATATAATTCTCAAAAGGTTTGAGGAATATAGGATATGAGGTTCCCTTTTATAATTGAGGGGAGGGGAACTCTTGGAATTAGATAAAGAATTAAATCAATATAAATTAACTCTCAAGTTAAAGTGGATACAAATTGATATAATTCAAAATTAAGATGATATTGATTATAAATCCTCTCATCCAATAAATTTTGGATGAGTTTAGGTGATTTTTTCGCCCTTATCTCTTTGTTTTAACCCCCCCCCCCCCCCCCCCGTTAACCCTTTTGATGATTACTACAGTATCAAACTTTTACTCTTTAGGGGTTAACAAAGTTACTATAAAAGGGAAATACACCCATAAATGGACCATGGTTGATATTTTAAACTATATATAATTCAATTATATGAAATATGATTTTTATTATTTTTAAATCATTTAACAAAATATTGTTTACTATAAAATATCATTAATATCATTTTGGGAATTGTTCATTAACTTCGAATTTAAAGTCATAAAGATAATAATTTAATTAGAATATAAACTTTTAACACATACCTAATATATTATATCCATCAATAAAATTAGTGGGACACTATAACTCTCTCAAAAAAAATTACTTTAGAGTTTTTTAAATTATTTACTTGATTTTTATACTGCTTGCACAAGCGCTATATTGGTTTTGTATAAGCATTTAAGGTAATTATTTCATAAATAAAAATTTATAAAAAAGTACCATAATAAAAATAATTTAATTACACTAAAAATAAAATTTAATATTCATTCAAAACTTATTTTTATCTCTATGTTAACATGTAAGAGATATTTAAAAACAAGAGAGATTTTTTTTGTATTTTTCATTACTTAAAATAATATATGTCATTTTCAAATAAAAATGGTAAAAAATTTCCATAAATTCAAATATTTTATGGTTATGGTATAAAAACACTCATCAAAAATATTAAATATAATTTTTAGGGTTATTTTTATTCTTTATCATATTATATTTATCCTTAATTACCATATTTACCCTTATTGATGTGACAAATATTTAGTACGGTTTCTATTCATAATGACCAAAAATAAAACGTACATATTTGAAAAATTTGTACCCAATAATTATAAATATGGAATCCATTTTTCAATATTCAATTTCTATAATTGGTGGAAATTTATTTTAGATAAAATCGCAAATTACAATGAAAAACATTTTTTTAGAAAAATGTGTTTTTACTCCCAAAAATGAACTTATACCAAAATCAGGTATAATAATGAATCTTATGTAATTAATTAGATTATTTATAATTAAATTAGAATTATGTTACTTTAATATCAAATTGTAATTTTAAATTACTTTATTTAATGGAAAGAAATTATAGTTTTACAAAAATTGGTATTTTTCATTATTGATTGAAAAATCAATCTTTTTAGAAAAAACCCAAAATTTCACCTTAAGATAATTTTGATATGTTGAATTTGAAAATGATATATTGTTTATGAAATTAAAATTATAAAATTTATAAATTATATTTTTAAATGAAAGTATATAATGCATGAACACTCAATTTGGTTAGAAATAAAGCTTTTTGCTTTTAACAAAAAAATACCTAATATTATTATAATGAATATAAATCTATAAAATATAATTCGTTAACATTAATAATTCATGAAATTTATTTCATATTGAAGATAACTGGGTAGTTATATTCTTCCCCCTTTTGTAAATTTCTTCCTCGTAATTTTTTCTCGTACCTGATAGAAAGAGTTTGAAACATTCTCAAAATCAGTTCGATGGAGTGGAAGATAAAACATATTGACTTGAAAGTAAAAAAAATATTTAAAAATTACTTTTTAAAAAACACACATAATAAAAATAGATAATAAAACATCCTTTTGAAAATAGTGAAAGGGAAATATTAAGGTCATATGGAATATCACATAACTAGGTTTCCAAATAGGAGAACATTAGTGGAAACTAAAAATACATACATTGAGGAAAAACATAATGTCCAAATAATGATGGAGAGTATAGTGACCCTGCTTTTTCTTACATTACTATTACATCATTTTAATGATAAACAATATAAAAAAAATCACATGACCAGGATCCAAAGGTTTAGTGTCTTGGGAAAATTAGGACCATACATAACTTTTAGAAAAATAAAACATAAACATTTATTTAATTCCATCTTCTCCAGATTCTTAGAGGTCGCCGCATTCTCCTTAGTACAAGTAATCATATGAGGATGTACATCAAAAGGGGGTGAGATAAAATCTCATTGAGAGGATAGATAATAACATGAAACAATATAACATGGAGTGAGCATAATCATAACATAATAATAATATCATAATCATTATAAGAATCATTTAGAAAAGGCTTGGGATGTGTCAATGCATAAAAATAAAACATCATGTCTTAGTGGTCAACTACCACACATAGTTGTGAATAATTATAGCATCATTTTCATACATATTTCACTTTATATCATGATATTCATCACATTACCCAATTCATTGGACCTCTATATAATTCTGGGTGCACCAGTCACATCATAACATTTACATTGCGCTATATAATTTTAGACGCACCCGTCACATCATAAAATTTACATTATCATGCATGCCATATAGAACATATATCAATATTAAACATAAATAACCCATGGAAATGGATGGGTTTCATTTTATAATCATACATTCATAAAATTTGTGTTCCTAAGTGAAAGAGGGAATAACATACTTGAATCATCAACCTTGAGTGAAGAAGAAACAATCTTGAGAAGTAAAAGGTGTGTTTTTTGAAAGAATAGTTCTTTTGGAAAACATTATGTTTGTCATAAACTCGAGTAGAAAACATGGATATCCCATAAAAGGTAATATAATTGTTAATATATTAAATTTAATGAATATCCATACTGAAAATGGGGTAAAAGAGGGAAAATCCAAAGAAAGAGAGTTGGGTTTGAGAATTCCACTTACCTTGTGTCTAAAAGAAACCTTCGCGTTAATATCTTTTATAATCACATTATATTCATTAATTAAAATTAAATAACCTTTTATACATGAATTTTATTCATTATAGTTTTATTAATATTATTTATGGACCCTTAAATTATTTATAGAGTTTAATTCCATCATTCGGGAGCATTCATTTTCATGGTTTTCAAGATCGGATCGATTGTATTCATGAATGGAAGTTTGTGTCAAATGAGGATAAATATATATAACTTTTATTATATTTTATTAATTATATTCCATAAGATTAAATTATTTTATAAATAATTTTTTTATATGGTATTATGATGAATCATTATGTAAAAGTTAATGATGGTCATTTTAGGTTAATTTTGGTGATTTTTCGATCATAACGAACTCATTTTGTTTTATCATTTAGTATTATGTGTATAAGTTAGTTCAGGAATATAAATAGGTTTCTAATATAAATTTTATAATCCTTTATAACCATTATAATGGTTTTATTAACATTTTAAAATTTTTAAAGGAAAATAAAAGTATATTGGCCATGATGTCGGTAAATTTACACATCACGGACAACGATTTCATTTTTAGAATAAAAGAGATAAAGGGAGGATTTTAATGATGAATATTACATTAACATGATATAATTACAATATATCAAACATAATGAAGTTATAATTCCTTTTTTATAGTATAAGGTGAGGATAATATAAAAAAATAAATGAAATTGAAAAGATAATAAAAGAAAAAGGAAGAGGATTTTACATCTTAAATATATCCTCCTTGAGAACCTCCTTAGGGAAAAGGTTTTAATCTTTTGATGTGACCAAGAGATATTGGATGTGGGGTAGGGTATTTGGGATAGTTTTGGTCATAATTTTTACAAGGCTCAAATCTTGAGAGGTGTGAGGAGAACAGGGTGTGAGGGGTGGTATTTATAGTGGAGGAGGGGGTTCTGTCATTATTTAATTCATTGGTTTATTATTTTTCTCAAGACAAGAAATAGTGTTAATTATTGAGACTAAATACAGTAATTAGATCATGTGAGTTTGAACCAATGGTTCTTACATCATCAATGACTTGATTAATTATGTATTTAGCTTATAATATATATATATATATATATTGTAAATTATTGTATTTCAGTATTCACCAAAAATTCAAGTAATTTAGAAAAATCCCAAAAATTCACCCTAACCATTTTTATAAGTGTATAATTCAAAAATGAACTCCATTTTTTGAAAATAATTTTATAAATATGAGTAATTTAATTTTTAATTGAAATCATCATTTACTTGGAAAATACAAATTTTAAAATTATAACAGATTTTATAACACTTTGAAAAATTTATTAAGGTCTCATAAAATTATCTTAAAATAATAAGATTCCAAAATATTAATTTATAAATACATTTTATGAAAATAAATTTTCTTTTAAATTATTAAATTAATCATAAAATTGTAATTAAATATTTATGACTTTCAAAAATGCCAACACTTAATTCATAATTTTTAAAACATTTATTTACTTAGACTATGATATAATTATATCATAGTTTCAATTATAAGATGCTTAAATTTTATTTATACTTTAATGGGTGGAGTTACTATTCATTTGGCTGATTTACTATTCACAAGGTCCATATTTCTATTCCTAAGGCCAAGTTACTATTTCATCATTATTGGATCATTAACTTCTAGAAATACATCTTATTTCATTAATTATTCATTTATAAAGTATTTATTATAGTCTATAAGTGATTTTTCTTGATTTATACTATATGAAATTACTATAAGAAGGGAGAAATTCCATTGGTAAAATTTTGGTTCATTAAATTCTTTCCCCCTTTTGAAAATTTTCCCTCAAAATTTCATTTTACATAAACAGGTGAGGGTACTTATCCTTCACCACTTCCTCCAATTCCCAAGTTGCTTCTCTATACTTACGGTTCCTCCACAACACTTTGAAAAGGTGGGTTGTCTTATTGAATAGAACCTTATCTCTTCTTTCTATAATCTTTACTGATTTCTCCTCATAATAGAGATCACCATCTAGTTGTACCAACTCTGAGTTCAGTACATGTGAGGGATCTGTTATGTGCTTTCTAAAGAGTGATACGTGGAACACATCGTGAACTTGAGCCATATTTGGTGGAAGTTCATGATAATAAGACATAGATCCTATGAGATCAAGGATCTCAAATAGGACAATGTACTTTGGGATTATCTTACATTTCTTTCCAAACTGCATGAATCTCTTCCATGGTGATATTAAAAGGAAGACTTATCTCCAAATTCGAACTCCATGTCCCTTAGACGGTTGTCAGCATAGCTCTTTTTCCAACTCTGAGCAGCTTTGATATGTTTCTGGATGGATTGAACCTTCTCTGACATATCTTACACAAGATCTGGTCCAAGTAGATTTCTTTCTCCAACTTCATCCCAACAGGTTGGAGTTCTATATCATTTTCCATACAGAGTTTCATATAGAGCCATCTGAATACTCAAGTCAAAATTATTGTTGTATAAGAACTCAACCAATAGAAGATGTTGATTACATCCACCTTTTAATTATAAATAGAAGGATCTTAGAATATATTTGACATTCCTTTCAGGTTGGCCATCATTTTCGGGGTGATAAGTCATACTAAAATTTAATTTAGTACTCAAGGAATATTGAAGACTCCCCTAGAATTTAGATGTGAACTTGGGATCATGATCAAAGAAAATTGAGAGTATAAATCCATGAAATTTAACCACTTCCTTCACATATATATTATTAAGTTGTTAAAGATATATATCTTCCCAAATAGCAATAAAGTGGGAAGCCTTGGTGAGTCAGTATACCACAACCCATATTGCATTATTTCCTCTATATGTCTTTGGGAGACCCAGGACAAATTCCATAGTGACATTCTCCCATTTCCACATGGGTATAGGCAATGGTTTCATCATCCCTTTGTATTTCTATTTCTTGGATTTAACTTGCTGGAATATCAAGAACCTTGAGATATACTCCGCAATAACCTTCTTCATGGTGTCCCACCATAAGTGTTCTCGAAGATCACGGTACTTCTTGGTACTCCCAAGATGGATAGAGAAAGTTTAGAAATGTGCATTATCCAACAGATCCTTCTTTATCCCAAGTGATGAGGGAACATAGAGCCTCGTTCCAAACTAAATCACACCATCATCATCGATATGAACTCTTTTAGTTTCCCTTCATTTATTGTGTTCACCTTATTTTATAACTTCAAATCATCCCTTGGTGCCTCTTTAATCTTCTCTTGGATAGATGGTTGGGAAATAATTTGGCCAAGGTAGGATTTATTAATTTCTACTATGATTTACTAATCTATCCTTTTCATAACCAAGAAGATAAGGTCTTTCTCAATCCAAATCATGGATAGATCAGCAAGTTATTTTCTGATAAGAGCATTATCTACCTTGTTTTCTATTCTAGGATGATAGTGAATAGAGAAATCATAGTCTTTAATTAGATCTAACCATATCCTTTGACTCATGTTGATCTACTTTTGTGTGAATATATACTTTAGGCTCTTGTGATCAGTATATATGTTACACTTCTCACCATAGGGGTAGTGCCGCTAGATTTTCAAGGAAAAAATCACAGCTTCTAGCTCCAGATCATGCGTTGGGTAATTATGCTCATGAATCTTCAACTAACATGAGGCATAGGCTATCAAATTATCAATTTTCATGAGTACACAACCCAATCCTTTCTTGGAAGCATCATAGTATATCACAAAACTTTCTTCATTTTTTGATAATGTGAGTAAAGGTGTGGTGATAAGCCTTTTCTTTAGATCCTTGAAGCTTTCCTTGCATTCTTCTATCCATACATACTTTACCCCTTTCCTTGTCGACTTTGTTAGCGGGCTGTACAATTGTGAAAAAATTCTAAAAAATGTTGATAGTACCCTGATTATCTAAGAAAAATATGGATTTTTGTGACACTATAGGGTCTAGGCCATTTCTTAATTACCTTTGTTTTTTAAGGGTCCACAGAAATTCACTCACTTGTGATCACATGTCCAAATAATGTGACTTGCTGCATCCAAAAGTCACACTTGTATAACATGGAATACAACTTATCCTTTATTAATGTTTCCAACACAATCCTTATATGTTCTTCATGTTCCTCCTTTCTCTTAGAGTAGATGAGAATATCATCAATAAACACTACCACAAATTTGTCAAGGTAATGTCTAAAGACTCTATTCATCAAATCCATAAAGATTTCAAGGGCATTGGTAAGTATGAAGGTCATCACCAGAAACTCATAGTTCCCATACCATGTATGGAAGTAATTTTTATCAATATATTTCTTCTTCACCTTTAGATGATGATATCCAAAATGAAGATATGCCTTTTAGAAGTACTAAGATCCTCGTAACTGATCTAACAATTCATCAATCCTTGGAATGTGATACTTGTTCTTTATAGTGATCTTGTTGAGTTCTCGATTTTCAATAAAAATCTACATTGATCTATCCTTCTTATTGAAAAAGAGCATTGGTTCACCCTAAGGTGATATTCTAGGGAATATGAACCCTTTTTCCAAATGATCTTAAAGCTACTTCTTTAACTCCTCCAATTTGATAAGAGTCATCCAATATGAACAATTTGAGATAGGAGTAGATTTGCGTATGATTTCTATTGAGAAATCTAACTCATTATCCAAGGAGAGTCTGAGTAACTCTTTAGAAAAAACATAATTATATTCCCTCATGATGGGAATTTCCCCTAGGTTGATAACTTCCTTTTACTCAACCATTTGAGTGAGGTATGATTCTTCAAAGGTAATCAACACCCACACCATTAAAGGATTTTCAAAAGGATATTCATGATATTCCTTGCATTTATAGAGGATAATGAGATGGTTCAGAATATGAAAGTATATTTCCTTTTCCCAATAGTTGATATGTGATCAATATAACGAGATACAATTCATTCCCATTATAGCTTCGAATTCCACTAAGGGAACTATCATGAGATTTTCTAGAAGAAAATTCCCTCATATAACAACATGATAAGAGTCCAATACTTGGGTTTAAATTATTTTACCAATTAGTGTTTTTATAGATATCTCTACTTCAAGGTTTCAGGCCTTCGATTAAATAGTTCTAGCAAACTTGAAAGATATAAAGGAATGCGTAGATCCAGAATCGAATAAGAATTTTTTCATTCTTGAGTAAATTGAAAGTGTAACTTGTGTGACATAATTTTCTTGATACACTTACACATTAGTGATGTCATAATCCTTTCATTTATCCTTTGGATTTGGTGGCTGATAATGTTGATTACCCTTGATAACTCGAGGTTTAGTGTACTGGCTTGCATAGATCCCTTGCTCCCTACAATTATAGCATTGGACCATGGGTGGTGATCACCTTTCCCCAAACACATTTTCCAACTTACTCATGTCTTTTTTACCTTCATGAGCTTAGTGTCCCTCTCTACCATACTTGAATCATTTCCCCATCCCTTTGAGATAGTTCCCATGATGTTTCTTCCCACATTTTTGACCTATGGGTGGTTGAGTTTTCTTTCCACATTTCCCAATAAATCCTCTAGCTTGAAACTTCAGATTTCATTTCTTATGACCGTAGTCATGGGACCATTCTCCAAACTCTATATATACTTTGAGATCGCATCGAACAACTTCTTCATAACTCCCAAAGTCTCTAATTTCAATAGACTTTTGAAGGTGTGGTTTTAAACTACTAAATAATCTATCAATTTTTCTATCATTGTTGATAATAAAACCTGAATCATACCTTGCAAGCCTTGTGAAATTTTCTTTATAAGTCGTGACATATTCTTCTTCCTTTTGATTAAACTCTATAAATTCTCTCTCCATATTTTTATGAAGAGTTTTAGGGAAATACCTATTAAGAAACATTATCTTAAAGTCTTACCACTCCATCTCTTCAATTTCATCCTTTAACTTGGTGTTCTTAATCAAATACCACCATTGATCGGCCTCTCCATATAAACAGTAAATGAATAGAGTCACTTTCTCTGTATCAGAATAGTGAAGTATAGAAAAGATCTTCTCTATTGAGTTGACCCACTATTATGTGACTAGTGGATTGGAAGATCCATTAAATGTCAGTGGTCATTGCCTCATAAAACACTCAATAGTTAGTTTCTCCATCATAGGTGAATGTGTACATTCCACATTATTCAGGTTATTGCTCATAACCTGATACATCAGGGTGAGAATCACCATGAAATTTTAAACTCTGCCTCCCAAGGCATTGGGGATGTCCTTTGGGAAATCGTTGCATTGTCCCTCGCATGGGTTTTTTGCCTGGTTTCTCCTGGTTCCTACCATTTTCTAAAATAGAAAAGGTTAGAACAAAAAAAAGTCAAAAAGTAATCAATAATTTATCCCTTTATAAAATTAACTCTAAAGGAATATCTTATGGTCTCCCAAAGTTTATCATTTTTTAAAACAAAGCTTCTTGTGTGCTCACTTATACTTAGTCTTGTACTATGGGTTTCCACTAGGGTTCTCAAATCCTAATTCCCAAATTAACTAAACCATTATCTGATACCAACTATAGTGACCCTGATTTTTCTTACATAACTATTACATCATTTTAATGATAAACACCATAAAAACATTACATGTCCAGGATCCAAAGGTTTTCACTCTTGGGAAAATTAGGACCATATATAACTTTTACAAAATAAAACATATACATTTATTTAATTATTTATTCTCTAGATTCTTAGAGGTCTTCACATTCTACTTAGTACAAGTAATCACCTGAGGATATACATCAAAAAGGGGTGAGATAAAACCTAGTAAGAGGATAGATAATAAAATGAAACAGTATAACATGTGGTTAGCATAATCATAACATAATAATAAGATCATAATCATGATAGTAATCATTAAGAAAAAGGCTTGGAATGTGGCAATGCATAAAAATGAAACATCATGTCATGGTGGTCAACTAACACAAATAGTTTTGAAAAAAATATAGCATCATTTTCAGGAATATTTCACTTTATCTCATGAGATTCATCACATTACCCAATGCATTAGAGCTTTATATAATTCTAGGTGCACCTGTCGCATCATAACATTTACATTATCATACATGCCACATAGAAAATATGTCAATATTGAACATAGATAACCCATGGAAAGGAATGGATTTAATTTTATAATCATACATTAATAAACTTTGGGCTCACAAATGAAATATGGAATAACATACTTGAATCATCAACCTTGAGTGAAGAAGAAACAATCTCAACAAGTAAAATGTGTGTTTTTTGAAAGAAGAGTTCTTTTGGAAAACATTATCTTTGTCATAAACTCAAGTAAAAAACATGTATATCCTAGAAAAGGTAATATAATAATTAAAAAATGGAATTTAATTAATATACATACTAAAAATGGGGTGGAATATGGAAAACCCAAAGAAAGAGAGTTGGATTCGAGAATTCCCCTTACTTTGTGTCTAAAGGATTCCTTCATGTTAATATCCTATATAATCACATTATATTCATTAATTAAAAATATATAGAATTTTATAAATTAATTTTATTCATTGTAGTTTTATTAAGATCACTTATGTACTCTTATATGAGTTATATAGTTTAATTCCATCGTTCAGGAGTGTTAGTTTTCATGGTTTTCATGATCGCTTCACTTGTATTCATGAATTGAAGTTCGTGTCAAATGAGGATAAATATCAAGAATTTTAATTATATGTTATTAATGTTATTATAGAAGCCTAAATTAAATTATAAATAATTTTTTTATATGGTATGAGGATAAATAATTAGATAAAAGTTAATGATGATCGTTTTAGGTTAATTTTGGTGGTTTTTCGATCACAACAAACTCGTTTTGTTTTATCATGTAATATTATGTGTATAAATTAGTTATAGGACATAAAGAGGGTTTTAAAATACAATTTATAATATTTTTCAACCATTATAATGGTTTTATTAACATCCTTGAAGCCGTTGAAGGAAAATGAAATCGCATCGCCCATGATGTCAGTAAATTTACACATCACGAACAGCAATTTCATTTTTAGAATAAAAGAGAGAGGGGGAGGAGTTTAATGATAGATCCTCAATTAATATGATATAATTATAGTATATCAAAAATAATTGATTTATCATTCTTTTTTTATAGGATAAGGTGAGTATAAGAGAAGAAAATAAATTAAATTGAAAAGAGATTAAAATAAAAAAGGAAGAGGATTTTACCTCTTAAATATCTTCTCCATGAGAACCTCCTTAGGGAAAAGGTTTTGGTCTTTTGATGAGACCAAGAGATATTGGAATTAGGATAGTGTCTTGGGGAGGTGTTTTCTTAGAATTTGTATAAGGATTAAATCTTTATAGATGAGAGGAGAATAAGTTGTGAGGGGTGGTATTTATAGTAGAGGAGAGGGGTATTTTCTCATTATTTAATTCATTAGTTTATTATTTTGATAAAGAAAAGAAATAGTGTTGATTATTGGTACTAAATATAGTAATTAGATCATATAAGTTCTAACCAATGTTTATTACATTATAAATGACTCTATGAATAGTGTATTTAGCTTATAATGTGTATATACTGCAAATTACTGTATTTCACTATTCACCAAAAATGAAAGTAAATCAAGAAATATACCAAAAATTCACCCTAGACATTATTAAACATGTTGAATTCAAAAATAAACTCCATTTTATGAAAATATGTTTCTAAATATGATTAATTTAATTTTTCATTTAAATCATCATTTACTTGGAAAATAAAAAATTTAAAATTATAATAGATTTTATAACACTTTGAAAAATTACTTAAGTTCTCATAAAATTATCTTAAAATCATAAGACACCAAAATATTAATTTATGAATAAATTTTATGAAAATAAATTTTCTTTTAAATTATTAAATTAAACATTAAATTTTAATTAAATATTTATGACTTACAAAAATACGAACACTTAATTAATAATTTTTAAAACATTTATTTACTTATACTATGATATAATTATATCATAATTTCATTTATAAGATGTTTAAATTTTATTTATACTTTCATGGGTGTGGTTATTATTAATTTGGTCAGTTTACTATTCACAAGGGTCATATTACTATTCTTAAGGCCAAGTTACTATTTCATCAATATTGGATCCTTAACTTCTAGAAATACTTCTTATTTAATTAAGTCTTCATTTATAAAGTCTTTATTATGATCTATAAGCAATTTTATGTGATTTATACTATATGACATTACAATAAGAAGGGAGAAATTCCATTGATAAAAATTTGGGTCGTTACAGAGATTGTCAGAGAACATTGGTCATAAGAAATTGAATGATCATGATAAATTCAATGACCACAAAACCATAAACCAATTATATTTGAAAAATTACATCAATAAATTAGAAATTAAGGTAATAGGATAACATTTTTATTTCAATATCATTTTCCAAAAATTTGAGGAATTACTTTACCAGCTAGATTAATCACATAAGGAAATATACTTACATGATTTTATTTAAATTTATAAACATAATTTTTTCCTTTAGTTGTATGTTTCAAAAAAAAATCCACCTTTATCTCATTTTTACTCTAAATAATGAGTATGAATATTTAATTCTGGAAGAACTATAATAAAATTTGGATTGGCCATGAGGTATCTAAAATGATAAAAAGATATTATTCATGTATTTACTAAAACCAAAATGGTTAGCACATGATAATATAAAACTCGAAATAAATAAACCTTCATATGAATAAATAATAAATTAATATCAAAATTTAATAATAACACCTAAAGTTCAAATTAAATCATTCCACAAATAATTAACCATATTTACTAATTAACCTTGATAACATAAACATTAAATAATTTTTTAACCTAAAAATTTGTCTCATACATTTCAGAATACATCACCAAAAATGTAATAAAATTCTTATTAAATAATTCTCCATGTTAAACCTAATGGTCACATATACCTCAACCCAAAAAAAATCTCCCAAAATATCATTAGTCTCCTTAAAATCATAAATAACTTTCAAAATCAAATATAAATAATGGATCACTTATATACCCAAGTACCTTTTAGTTTTAGAGTTTTATAGAATTAGTACAAACTCTGACATAATAATACATGTGTCTTTAAGTGATAATTTTTTCCACAATACCCTACTTTTCTTATTTCACATCAAGTCTTAAACATCTCCCAAAAAATTATTCACACATGAAAACTTTCTAAATATAATTAATTTAACATAAATCTTCATAACCTAGGGAAATGGAAAATATAATAAGTGTGATATCAAACACTAAGTAAGGGTAAACATAAGAATTAACAATTTAATTTCATTAGTGAGTATAAGATGAGCATAAGGATATTATGAAATAATCAAAGTGAATGAGTATAACATAACTGAATTCAGACCCATAAAAACATGGATTATAAATCATGAAACATATCATAAATCTTTAACATAATACAAGATTTGTATAAGTCAGCAATCATGATCCATGTGAAAACAATCCTTGAGGAAATGATTCAATATAAACTCATAGAAAGCATAGAGAAAATGTGTTGGTATCTTGGAACATTGACTTCATAGAGCCCTTATAATAAACCTTTAATATGGGATAAACTTACCTAGTTAATACCCATAATCTCTTTAGATTTACCGGTTAACCAATTTACTCATTCATCTCTTAGGATTTACTTATATTCAGTCAACTTTTTTGTCATTACTTGATGCATTGGATGGGTATAATGGACCCACCCATAACATATCATAACAAGTCCCTTAAGGATTTGGTTTCACTCCCCAATCTTGATTTCATCAATAATTTTGAATTACCATATCATGAGAAAAATAATTATAAGATTTCAATTTTCAACATAACAATAACCATTGTTTTTTCATAGATTTATTTTCCCATGTAAAAGAAAGAGGTTCCATGAAAATATATTTGAAACAATCATAATCCATATAGAGAAATAAAGAGGATGTTATCATTACAACATATCCCCAATATAGCATAAGTAATGTCAAGGTTTTTTTCATTGGTGAATATAAATACAATTAAAATATAATTAAAATTATTCTTGAGTAAAATACCCTTTCCACTTTTAAAATCACTTTTAAATACTAAAAATTACCAAATTATTATGAAAATAATTTTCTTTGAAAATAATCATAGAAATTTATAAATTAATATTCAAATAAAATAATAGTGATTATGGTAATAAAATATGTTCATGTCATAAATTCTAAAAACATTCTTTTAAAAAATTTGTAAAGAGAGTCAAAAGTGACCCATGTGGAAAACGTTAAGAATTTTCCTTTAAAATTTTATTAAAATAAGGTAAAAGAATATGTAAAATAGATTTAGGGAATAATTTATGTTTATAAAATAACATTCTTTAAAACATTTTAGAAAAATGGGTATTGAAGAGAAATATTCATGATCTAAAGGAAGATAAAATATCAGTATTACTTACAAACATCTTTCTTGATGTTTATTTAATCAATAAGGAAGGAAATGGAAACTAAAAATTTAACCAAATTCATAACTAGAGGTTAATAAAATAGATATGGTTCATGAAAATAATATCATATGATTTCCCCAAAGGAACCTTGAACATAAACAATCTTGAAAATAAAGGAGATTATAACATAAAGCCTTTACCACTTTGGTAACTTTTGAATCAAAATTAATTGAAAGAAATATTGTGATATGGATTTATAAATACCCTGAATTTCATGAAGTAATATTTAAAATTTAATTCATGGGGTATTAATTACACCATACAAGTAAATCATGGTGCATGATATGAAACATGACTTAAGAAAATGATATTACGACAAAGAAAACCCTTCCAAATATCATAACTTTAGAAGTGATAATTAATACATTAAGGGATTTTTTTAAAATATGTAAATCCACATAAAAAAGTTTAAATACATAGTAAAACAATTTAGAGATAAATTCACACATAATCATGTCATAACAAAGTCAATTATGTAGAAGTATGAACTAATGAATGTAAATTGAGTTAAGAAAACCCTTACCGATTTAGTAACTTCTGAATCAAACCCCTTGGATGAAGTAACATGAATTTTTACTTAAAATAACATTAATTATTAATTATTTATGATATAACATGTAAAATTTCTATATATACACCATATAAAATAAATTAGGTGCATAACATTAAAACATGCCTTAATAAAGGGAAATTGAGATGAAATCTATTACCTCGAGTTCAGACTCTCTATGTATGTGATTTAACACATGTATAATAAAATTATATCAATTATATTATTTATTAATAAAAAAATTAGTATTAATACCTTATCATTACACAGTTTATTTCATTTATTTTAATAACATATTTAATTTCTTAATCAGTTAAGTCCAAGTCAGGTGTTTTGAGGATATTTAGTTCATAACTTCAAAATGACTTTGGTATGTAGACCATAGCCAATGTGATTTTGTTCCATCATATAAAAAATAATAATAATGATATAATTATAATTTATATACATTAATTATTCTTTTAAAACCAATTATTCAAGATGGTTATGAAAATTTAATTATGTTACAATCATGGAAATGGTAGGTCGTACATACGCATGAGTAACATTTCCATTTTTCAACGAATATGAGGGAAATAAGGTAAGAATTATTTTATTTTTAGAAAATTATTATCATTTCATAAATATAATATTATTTATTTAAATACACCTATATATATCATTCATGTGATGTGGTCATGAAAAATGAATCACATCGCTTTGTAGAAGTGGTAATCCACACGTATGTATAAACAAAGTTATCATTTTTCAATGGATGGAAAGATAATAAAATAGAGGATATAATATATTTATATAATTATTATTATTTAATTAATATCATATAAATTCATTTAATACATCATTATAATCATTCATGAGAAGCGTTGATGGAAAATGAATTATATCGATTCGCAAGGCGGTAGTACGCCATACACATGAACAATGGTTCCATTTCCCATATAAAGGAAGGGGATATGAATATAGGTTATGAAATTAACATAATAAAATATCATTATATTTAATATAATTATTTTATTATTTAATCATGGTTTAATAATATCTTAAGGAGGTATAAGAATAGATAAAACTAAAACATTCGGTTAAAAGTTATACCTCCTTTTCTTTACACCTTAATCCCTATATGGTTCATATTAGGCCCATTATAAGACATATATAATTTGGGTAAGGATTTTATGAAGGGATTTGGGAATGTATTTTCCAAATAATAGTGATCAAAATGTGTGATGATGAGAGGAGATGAGGTTCCCTTTTATAAGTGAGGAGAGGGGCACTCTTGCAATTACTTAAAGTATTAAAATAATATAAATTAATTTTCATGCTCAAGTGAATAAGAATTGATATAATTTGAAAATAATATTATTATGATTATAAATCATCTCATATTATAAAATTTGGACAAGTTTAGGTGATTTTTTCACCCTTACCTCTTTGTTTTAACCCCTCGTTAACTCTTTTGACGATTACAACAGTATCAAAGTTTTTTACTTTTTAGGGGTTAAGAAATTTGAAATAAAAGGAAAAGTGACTCATAAATGAAAATTTATTGATATTTTAAACCTTTTAACATTAATTTGTATAAATATAGTATTTTTATGTATTTTAAATTATTTAATAAAACATTTTTATTATAAAATATCATTAATGTCATTTTTGGAACTATTCATTTACTTTGACTTTAACATCGTCAAGATAAAAATGGAATTCGAATATATACTTTTAAAACATACCTAGTATGTTATATATATTTATAAAAATTTTAGTACACTATAACTCACACAAAAAAATACATTTAGAGATTTTAAGATCATTTACTTGGTTTTTCAACAGCTTGCAAAAACACTATGTCGGTGTTACATAAGTATTTAAGATAATTATTTCATCACTAAAAATTAAAAACAAAATCGTTCATAAAAATAATTTCACTATTCTCAAAATAACCTTCAATATTCATTCACAATTTATTTTTATCCATATGTGAACATATAAGATTAATTTAAAAGCAAGAGAGTGACATTAGGTATTTTTTAATTAAAATAATATATGTCATTCTCAAAGAAAAAAGGAAAAAAATACATAAATTAAAATATTAAATGAGGACGGTCAAAATCCACTCATAAAATATATTAAATTAAAATTTTACATTTATTCTTAGTCTTTTTTATATTTTTTACCCTTAATTACTCAATTTACTCTTATTGAGGTAACAAATATTTACCACAATTACTATTAATAATGGAAATAAATAAAAGGAAGTTACTTACCAAATTTTGACCTAATAATTATAAATATTAAATCATTATTTTAAGATTCAATTTCTATAATTTTCATAAATTAATTTTAGATAAAAACGTAAATTACAACGAAATGACAGTTTTACAAAAATCAGTATTTTTCACTATTCACTAAAAAATCAATCTTTTCAAAAAAAATCCCAACATTTCACCCAAAGATAATTTGAGTATGATGAATTAAAAAAATATATCATTTTTATAAAATTAAAATTAGAAAATTTATAAATTATATTTTTAAATAAAACCATATAATGCATGAAAACCCAATTTGGTTAGAAATAAAACTTTTTTCTTTTGACTGAAAAATTACCAAATATTCTTATAATTAATATAAATCTATAAAATATCATTCATAAATATTAATAAGTAATTTAATTTAGTTAATATTAACAATACATGGGTTATTATAGAAATATTTTTCATGACGCACCTAATGTATCCTACATCATCACAAGCACATATTATTATGGTTTTTTCAATACATAAAAGTATGAGACTTATGATATGAATTAATAATAATAATAAAGTATAAAAAACATTACACACATCCATATATAAGAATGTATAGTGAAACATATAAATGTTGATTTTTTATGGGTATTTCAAGTTCTCATAATCTCCTTACTTGAGGTTACCATGGATGAACTTAATGAGAAGAAGTTTTGAAATCTTATAAACCCCCTACCCCCAATAACCTATATCATTCTTTTCTCATAAAACAATATCATATGACCATAATATATATATATATATATATTAATAATATTTTCATAGAACTTCTAGGTTTTCATCATAGTAGGGAAATTTCCTGACCTTTCAGTGCAATAAGTATCCATAGGAAATTATCTCATATAATTTCATGTAGAAGAACAATCATGATATGATAATAACTTTGTAATATTCAAGTACCATGAATAAAAGTAATAATAAGTTACCTGGAAGTTGGTTTTATGGAACCAACTCTAATAAACTCCCACTTTCACTAGATCCAACTACTAAAAACTCTAAGTCCGCTAACTCTCACATGATATTGATATTTTTGCTGATATATGGATTTAGTTGATTGTTACTCCATGTTATCCTCCTTGGAAACTCTAATCATCGTGAACTCGCCCCTATATAAAAAATCCCTTAATATGTGATACTTATGAAGTATGTGCCTCGTCTATTGATGTGACTTTTAACTCCTTTATGAGATCCAACACTACAGTATTATCACAATATGATGTGGTAGATTCTTTACTATTAGTTAGTATATCAAGCTCTTGGATTAAGTTCTATAACCACACTAATTCTTTGGTAACATGATAATCCATTATATAATTAAATTCATCTATATAAATATTGATAACTAATTTCTTTGAACTCTTCTAGATCACAACTCCTACATTGAAACTGAAGACATATCTTGAATATGACTTAAAATCATTATAATATATTTAGAAACTATCATTAGTATATACATTTATTACTATATCCTCATCTCCTCCATATACCGGGAATATATCCTTAGTATGTATCAGATACTTAAGGATAGCCTTAAAAACATACCAATGTTATTCTTTTGGTTCATCTTGATATCTTCCTACTACTCTCAAGGCATAAGAAACATCAATCCTAGTATATAATATGACATACATGATTGATCCTATCATAGAAGTGTTTGGGATCTTACTCATTCTATGCTTCTTAGGTTGTGTCTGAGGACACATTTTCTTGGAGATAAGTATTCCATGTGACACTAGAACCAATACCCTCTTAGATGGTTTCATACTAAATTTCATCAGTAACTGGTTAATATATTTACTTTGAATTAGTCCAAGTATCCTCTTAGAACTATCACAGATGATTTTCATCCCAAGAATATAGGTTACTTCACCTAATTCCTTCACAGAGAAGTAATTGTTTAACTATTCCATAAATAAATGTAAGACCCGTATTTCATTTCTAATAATTAATATGTCATCAAAATATACAACTAGAAGTATGATGACCATCTCAATAAACTACTTATAAATACATGGCTCGTATTTATTATTTATGAAAAAAAATTATTTTATATCTTTATCAAACTGAATTTCCCATGACCTGGATGTTTTCTTTAATCCATAAATAGATATTTGTAAGTTAAATACCTTATTGGCATTTACTAGAGTCACAAACCCTTCTATTTGTTTCATATAGACATCTTCTACAAGGTTATCATTAAAGAAATACATTTTGACATCCATTTTCCTAATCTCATGGTCATGGAAATCTATTATAGAAATCATAATTCTGATGGATTTAAACATGGATATTGGAGAAAATGCTTAATTATAATCTATTAATTTACATTTTTAAACCATTTATTCACTAGTTTTTATTTATAAGTACTCACTTTACCTTCCATGTCTAAATTTCTCTTGAATATCCATCAATTAATGGATAGACCAAAACCCATACCTGATTATGATATATGGAATCCATCTTATAATTCATGTATTCTTGTCATCTTACATATTTTTATATCTCTACTTTCTTCTTATGGTAAATAAGATCATTATTGTAAACTAATAATGATTCACCATCCTCTATGACTATAAAATCATATATTTCTAGTTCTATCACATATCTGGTGCTCCTAGGAAGTATTTATGTCTCAATAATAACCTCTTCCACATGAATCTATTGAATTTTTTCATGCACTAACTCTTGTGTATCTTAATCATCAAATTAAATTAATTTAATATTACTCTGTCTATCTCATTTAGATATGTGGTACTTTTCAAGAAATATAACTTGTATTTCCACAATTACTTTCTTGTATGAGGGGTTGTATAAGTAATATCTCCTCATTTACTTGGTATATTCTATAAAGATACACTCTATTCCCCTAGGTGTTATTTTGTTTCCAAAATTATCCTTAACATATTCCTTGCAACCCTATACATGAGTATGAAACAAAACATGTTTCTTTTCACTCCATAACTTAGATGTAATTTCATTTTTCACCTTAGTTGGAACTCGGTTTAGTGTGTATATCACGGTCAATAATACATATCCCCAAAAAGAAAATGAAATATCTACATGACCCATCATTGAATTTACCATACCTATAAATTTATCATTCTTCCTTTCACTAACACCATTCCACTTTGGTGTATAAGTATGAGCAAGTTGAGATATAATCCTAAAATCCCATAAATAGTCAATGAACTCTTGGTTAAGATACTCACCACCTTGATCAGATAAAAGCTTATTTATCTTCTTACCAGGTTGACTCTCTACTTAATTATTGAATTATTTTAATTTCTAAAAGTACTTGAACTTATATCTCATTAATTAGACATATCTATATTTGCTTAAGTCATCAATAAAAGTAATGATGAAATAATACTCACCTCTATATTCTATCAGAAAAGGTATTCACACATTAGTGTGTACCAATACTATAAGATCTGTTTCCCATTCACCATGCCCACTAAAAAGTGTCTTGATTATTTTTCCTTTATAAACAAGAAAGATATTTGTTATGTTTCTTTAGTTTAAATTAATCTAAATAGTGATCTTGATAGAGCTTTGTCAATTTCTTCTCGTTTACATGACCAAGGTTGTGATGACACAACTAGGTGTGATATGATTCATGTGAACCTGATTCATTATCAATTGTCAATACTTGGTTTTTGTAATCTAAGATATAAAGACCATTATTTAAATGTTTTATATCATAACATATGTTTTTTATAAAAGAAACATATTTTTCCATATTTGAAAATAAATAAATTTTCAACTATGTGGTATACAGAAATTATATTTTTGATAACTAAGGGTACATAATAAAAATATTTCAAAACCAATATTATCTATATTGTAAATGGATGGTGATAGTCTCTTATATCTAAGGAATCAAGTCGTGATATGTTGGCTACTCAAATATCCACCTATCATCTATAAATCTTCTATAATATAATTGATTCTAATATTTGGATACAGATGTGAGTACCATAAGTTATATCTAATACCCCATTAATAGATATGGGAAGATTTCACTCAATAATGAATGCACCCAAAGCATCCCCTTACTTCTTTAACTAGATTTAATTATTCTTCTAATAGACTAGTTTTCCACATGAAAATTATACCACACTTTTTCCTTCATCTATCTTTGGATTTTCTTTTTCTTAGAAGGATGTTTATTATGATCCTTATACTTGTAGGGATTCTTGGTCCCTTTACCTTGTTTTTTTCCTTTTATTAACCATAAGTACCATAGGTTTTTCATGCCTTGTGTCCTTATCAACTTGGAGAATCATTGTAAGAAGTTCTAAGATAGATTTATCACTATTGATAATATTATAATTAACAATAAAATTGTAGAATGTCTTAGGTATTGAGGATAGAATGAGATCAATTCACAACTCATATAGAATCTTGAATCCCAAGATTCAAAGAACTCTATGTATCCAATCATATTGAATCCATGAGGCCGATTTGGCACTGACTCTAAAAATTTTCATGTGAATAGTGAATTGTAGATCACATAACTCTCTTGTATCTATTTCTCTTGATAATTATCACAAAGGTGGTACATGATGATATACACATCCATATCCTTTTGTTTCTTTATAATCTCACTAGACATGGGTGATAGCATGAAGCTTTGTAAAACTATGGTATCATCCAAATGTTTTGTATAGAGAGACTGTTTTTCCTCACAATCCTCTTTATCAAGAACTTTAGGAATCAAGTTTTCCAACATATATAATTTCTAATCATAGCATATTATAACGTGAAATCGCATATACCATTCTAATAAATTTGTTCTAATGAGAATTTTATCCTTCGATAATATATATCACATTGATATAGTCAATTTTTTATGGTTTTCCATTTCTACAATGAATATGAACATATTTGTATTACTTTATCTAGATTATAAAATTAGATAATAAATATTTATTGATTTATTGATCTACCATTATTTTATTGAAACATAATAACTCTTATCATTGGTTTTGAAATATCCAGTAATATGGATATTCTAGTGAAAAGAATCCATATATCCCTATTTATAACCCGTACTTGGGACTGGAAAGCTACTTGAAGGTATTTAGTTAGGTAGGTCTTTCCAAATACATTACCCCATAACTCCTTGATCCCTTGAGTGGACTCTTAAATCCTAAAATCCTATACTTAGATTTCCATAATATTTTCCTCCTAGTTACACCATGTTTAGATTGTGTAGCCAACCCTTGATGAGAACCAGGTTAATACATCCCAAAACTCAAGATAAAATTTCCCAATAATTTAAATCACCCTGACTTGTGCTAGTCAAACACTTTGAACTACGGTTCAATCTTAACATAATTAGTGGAAGGTATTATTGGCATAATATTATGGCTTGAGGGTTTTTTTATCTTTATACATAAATTTCCAATTTTATCCTATTACATGTTTTGTTAATATTAAGTTGATTTTAATTAATTTATTAACGACGTCTTAGATAAAATTTATGCATATTCTAATTTTAATTTAATTTGAAATTCCTTGTTTTTCAATTCATTTATTAAGTGTCACAACAAATCATCTATAAATAATTAACTGTGATATATAGGAATAAAATAATTAAAAAGTATGGTCACGGTCTTTTCTAATGATTGGTTTTTCTAGAAGATGGTAAATAGAACCTTGACCCTAGAGAAAAACTCTTAGAACCACTATAAAAACTCTGATTTTTTCATTTATTTCTTTACATTATTAAATGGACAATTTATGGAGCTAGGAACTAAGACAGAGTGATATTCCAGGGTTCAGTGTTCCTAAAATTAATTTTTGAAATATATTAAACATTTAAATATGATGTGTGTGCAGTTTTCCTAAAAAAATGGAATAAATATTAAATGGAGGGTCAAATCAAGAATATAAGGCCTATTTTGAGTTTAGAGCATGGTTTTTACCCTAGGCATGACATAAAATTTGTCGGTGTTAGATGTTTTTTTGAAAGTAATTGTGGGCATAAATAATAAAATAAACTAAATAATTTATTTATTTTAGTATGTTTACACAGTGATTTATTTTTCCTCTATAAATACACAGTTTCAAGGATATCTCAAGGTTTTTCATTTAACCTAATAGACCTAGAGAACCATCGGAGGAGAGCTTTCATGGATGATGACATTAAATAGGATCAGGATCGATGATTGTTACACTATCAAAATTCAAGGATATCGCCAATGAAAATGATTTGGATTCATTATTTTTCATCAAACAATCCACCTTGAGGTAATAAGGTGATTTATTTGGATTTATTACTATTGATTTATTCCTACAATGAATGTGAATCAATCAACTAATGAATTGATTTTCGGATCATGTGTATTGTGAGTATGGGATAGATATTACCTGGGATTGGGGATTTATTTATTGATTATATTATCATCTCTTTATTTTTGTATTCTAATGGAAACAAATTGAGGCTAATATGAACATTGTATGAGGTTCATTACTCATATTTGTGAATTTTGGATTTCTCCCCCATTCTTCATTCATCGCAAGAAATCTCTTTGGACCACGGTTCAATGAATACCTGATAATCAATCATTACACACCCATTTCTTAGTGCAACAAATTGATACCAAAAATCTAAGTTCAGATCGATTATGGGATTAATCGGATATGATGAATGATCGATCAAGGACGGGTTTGGGGATACCCATTCTATGTGTTTTCGACATGCGATAACGGTGTTGCTCAATGGTTGATTTTTGAGTGTATTGATGCATGGTTTCTGATGATATGACAGTGGCGAGGCTCGATTAGACCATATTTTTTATCTTAGGGAGAGATTAGTAGAGTAATTAGAGGTTAAAATGGCATGGGAATATGCAGAGAAAGAACCATGTGTGCAGTTAAATATCAGGTTGCATGGTATGTAATCTAAAATTACACATTATGTGGGACCCCCTGTGTAGTTCTAGGGTTCTCTGGAGAAAATATATATCACACGGAATGTAAAAGATGTCACATGTCATTTTACCCTTAACTGGAAGATTGGTGTGTACCCAAGAAGTTACACTTACATGGGTATAAGTACACAAGATCTTAAATGTTGTATACTCAGAAACAGACATGTCCATCCATACACGGATACATTCAGGAGTACACGGGCTCAAAAATTTCATGTACTTATAAATGGACATGGGAACATTCCATGATACATGGGTAGGACTTAGTACTAAAGGGATATTTCGTGTACTACTATTACATGCCATGTACTCCTTCAAATATGGATTGGAGCCCTTGTCGTCTTGATCTTAGAAAATTTTTATTAGGGTAAGTTTCCTTGATCCATTTCCCTAAGGGTTTAGTATGGAGACACATACTATGCTAACAATGGTGATTCCCTCTTAGGAAATTTAGTCTTGGATAAAGTTGTTAGAATCCTTTTTTAAGGCTTGGAGTGAGATCCTTTATCATCATAGTTACCCTTGGTAGGGTTATTGGTATCATCATGACCAATAGTACATGGGCGTTGATCCCCTACTTGGTGGGTTAATCCAGATTGGGTTGTTGGTATACCCCTTGTCATTGGGTGTGATCCTCATCTATGTATTGTTCTCTTCATACTTCTAGTGTGTACTTATTATAGAAAGACCTGATGATCATGACATCTTGAATGGACACCTCCAGTCCTGTTTGACTCATGGAGTGTGTTATTTTGGATGATTTCTATGCGGAACCTTTGAGCTGGAATCCTAGGATGGATTTCTATTTGTGACCATACCTTGATATTGTGTGTCTAATTTAGGTATATTTGGATGTTCTTATTATATATTTTGTTTTCATATACTTGTGATGAGATAACTATTATTCTTGATTCTATATGTATAGTGATTTCAGGGTGTCCTATTGGGTATTGTTATACTCACCCATGCATTGGTTTTCTTCATATGTGTTGTGTATTATACGAATGAATAGCCTTTTGATGAAGTCCTAGAGGTACCAAAACCAGACAGATATTAATGATTTGGACAGACTAAGGTGTGTTCCTTTGGTTATATTGATAGCAGTCCTCACCCACCTTACAGGTTGGACTTGTTTTTAGTTTCTTTATGGTGGGGTTATATTTCAAACTTTTTCTTTCCAATAAGTGTTTCCATACACTTATGGTGGTATTTTAGATTTATTCATGCATGGTTATC
Organism: Viscum album; assembly: GCA_963277665.1. Taxonomy (NCBI): domain Eukaryota; kingdom Viridiplantae; phylum Streptophyta; class Magnoliopsida; order Santalales; family Viscaceae; genus Viscum; species Viscum album. The sequence continues at coordinate 1,373,301,549 of OY728137.1, forward strand.
ATTTTTTTAACATTTCATCCTTATATGGTCATAGATATGTGTGTGTGTGTGTGTAGGTACATTAGGATAAAGCCTCCCATGTACATGATATGCCTACTTGGGGATGGTTTATAACCCAAGGCCTATTTGATGTGGTCTTGGGGTAGTTATAGCATGGTCCCCATTGGGATGATTCATGATATAGTGGTATCAATGGTAGGTTCTACCATAGGACCTGATTCTATGATATTGGTTTGGGGTAATAGTGTTAAGTTTTTTGTGTTCGAATTTCAAGCCAGGGACTCCAGTGTTGGTGCGGTGGCCTATGTATCCATAAACTAGGACTCTAATCACCTGTCTTTCAACTTGGTTCATGTTGTCACTAGTTTCAGGTAAAATCAGTATATGAATCATATATTAATAGGTTGTCATTTCCATGTCCTTCTTGAGCCATATCTATAGATATACTCATTGAATCTGGTATATCTTATTTATTTCAGGATGCCTCCATTATGTTTTCCTTCTATGATTAAGTAGTAGTATTATGAGGATGATCCCCTCAGTGATGAGTCTTCAATATAGGGACCTGTTCAGGAGGTGTTACATCTAGGTGGTGCAGCAGTCTTACCACCACCTGTCAAGAAACAGATGGTACCAATAGTACCATCATATGATGTGAAAAGGCTGAGTGAAATTTATGAGTTTCTATAATAGTGACCCCTTAGGTTTTGTGGCAAACCTAATCCTTAAGTATCTAAGGACTATCTTGAGTTGGTGATGTGAGTATTGTATCTTTTCTTGGAATCTGTAGAACATGTGGTGGTATAGACAATGATCCTTCTCTATGGATCTACAAGATGATGGTGGGGCTTAGTGACCCAGTCATGCGATGAGGTGACTCTAGCATGGTCAAAGTTAGAGAGCCTTTTTAGAGAGGGTTTATCATCATCTATTTTGAGTTTTGTGTGTATCTAGGATCTTCTACTACTTCAACAAGGAAGTAAAATTGTGGATGAGTATTCATCACGGTTCACCAACCTCTCTCGATACTTAATGGATATGGTGGGTAAATAGTTATTTTAGTCTTAGACCATTGAGTGGGTACTATAAATATACATCTGATTCAACATGATACCTCTATTAATTCTTACCTATGTTGGGGTACTAGAGTGTGTGTTTGTTTTCGAGAGTTTCCTGGATGAGAAGATGCGGATAGTTGGTTCTAAAAATGGGCACACAGGAGATGATACTTCAAAAATAAATATCTGATGACAGACACAGGTACTTGGATGTGCAATACATTTCATAAGGTGATCTCAAGATAGAGGGTTTGTGATTCAAGGCTCACAGGATGGATCTAGTCAGCCTAGGGAGAGTTGTTTCTATTCTTGTGACCGAAGGGGACATCTCATGTGGTATTTTCTAACCCTTCATATGGATAATAGAGAGACATTATATGGGGTGCATAGGTAAAGGAAGTGGTGGGAATAGGTGGGTTTTTAGGGAATAATATGTGGTAGAGGATCTAGGAGATTAACTAAAGGTATAATATTTTATGACTTATTACCATCCCCAACCCCAAGTGGTCCACTCCAGGGTTAGGGAGCTAGGTGGTAGGGGTGAGGGTAGTTATAGGCGGTCGAGGCTTATGAACCAAAGGATATATAAATGATACAAGGTATGATATGTATTTTTTCTTCCTTGTCTGTAGTATTCATAGACATAGGTGTGATTCATTACTTTATTTACACTTATCTTGTTTGAGTCTTAGAGATTCTGGTTAAGGTTTTGGCTTGACCCTTGTGCTTAGAGACTCCTATTGGAGGTGATTCAATAATCACATGCTTCTGCTAATGGTGTGACCTGACTCTTGGAGGCAAGAGTTTCATTTGGTATATCTTTGTAATAGTGATAAGACCTTATGATTTCGTATTAGGTATGTACTATTTATCTATAGTTCATACCCAGATAGACTATTTCAGGCAGAGGATGTAGTGTTTCTATAGTGATTGGATGACGTTTTCCATTATAGGTAAAAAGGAAACCCAGGAAGAGTAGGATGGACTCATTTATAGTAGGGTGAAACTGATTACTCGTTATTTGGATATCATAACCCTTTGTGTAGTGGATTATATAAGTCCTTAGTTTCCTACAATAGTGGTGGAGTATGAGGATGTATTTCTTGAGGACATGTCAGGATTACCTCCCCATTGGGAGATAAACTTATACATTAATCTATACCTCAGGATAGTCCTAATATGTACTCTAGAATATCGGATGGATCCTTCAGAGCTTCATGAGCTAAGGGTGTAGTTGGAGGACTTACAGGGGAAGGTATTTGTTAGGCCTAGTGTTTCACCCTGGGCATCCCTAGTGTTATTTTCCAAGAAGTTGAATGAGATCTTGAGGTTGTTTATATATTTCTATCACCTAAACTTGGTGACCTTGAAGAACAAGTATCCACTTCTGAGGATCAATGACCTCTTTGATCAGTTGAGAGGTGCACGATGGTTCTTAAAGATTTACCTCAGATCAAGATATCACCAGTTGTGAGTGTGGGATAAGGATATACCAAAATGGATTTTTGATGTTGTTATGGTCATTATGAGTACTTTTTTATTCCCTTTTTAATTAAAAACACCCTAAAAGTGTTCATGGGGCACATAAATAAAATCTTTTAGACTTTCTTATACTGGTTTGTGGTAGACTTCATTGACAATATCCTAGTGTACTCAGCTTCTAAGGAGGAGCATGTGAGGCACTTAAGGATGGTTCTGGATGTACTCTAAGATCCGAATATTTATGAGAAGATCTTAAAGTAACAATTCTAGATTTAAGAGGTCCACTTTATAGGATATGTTATCTTAGCATACGTTGTGGTGGTGGACCTAGAAAAAGTTGAGGCAGTGTTGGCTTGGGATCCACCCAAGATCATGATGGAAGTTTGGATCTTCCTTAGCTTTCTAGCCAACTATTAGAGGTTCATACCTAATTTCTCAAGGATATTAGCTCCCTTGATAGCTTTGACCTAAAAGAGGAAGCCTTTTGTGTGGATATGGAGGTGCTAACTGGCTTTCTAGGATTTGAAGAAAATATTGATGAGTGATCCCATATTGATATTTACATAGGTGGATGTCGAGTACATAGTTCTCTATGATGCATCAGGGAACATGCTTGGTTGTTTTCTAATGTAGAGTCAGGCAGTGATTACCTATGTTTCACATTAGTTGAAACCACATGAGCAGAACTACACATCCCATGATCTTGAGTTAGTATCAACAGTTTTCACACTGAAGATGTGGAGACACTACCTGATGGGTGAGGAGTTTATCTTCTATTATGACACAAGAGTCTCAAGTACATATTCTCTCTTATGGATCTTAACTTGAGATAGAGGCAATGGATATATTTCCTCTATAATATGACTTCAATGTTGTCTATACTGCTGGTGATGGGAATGTGATAATAGATACTCTCAGTAGGAGATCTTGTTTGTAGTTTCTAAGTGAGGAATTAGAGAAGTTGGCCTCATTACATTTATCCTTTATAGATGGTGATAAAGAAACATGATTCTATTTGATGGTTATTACCCCTCCACTTTTACAGTGACTTAAGGAGGCACATCTTGAGGATACCATCAATGAGACCCTATGTACTCATATATATACTGGATATGCTTCTGATGGGTTTTTTGAAGGTGGGGAGCATGTCATTATTTTTAGAGGATTCATGATGGTACCTATGAAGTTGTGGGAGGATGTTATTAGGGAGTTTCATAAATCTCCCTTGGAAGTAGATCCAGGTGTGACAAAGATTTACCAGGACCTATGACATTATTTTTGGTGGCCACGGTGAAGAAAGGAGTTATAGAGTTTGTCTCTTGATGCATTACTTATCAGTAAGTGAAGGATGAACACTAGGTTCTAGCAGTTTTAGCTCAACCCCTTGAGGTTCTAGAGTGAAAGTGGTATGGTATATCTATGGACTTTGTGATAGGGTTACCACGAACATCTATAGGACACGATTCCATCTGGGTGATCATAGACCGACTCACCAAGTCGTCCCACTTCCTAGCTATTCTAGAGAAAAGTTCATATAAGAGATTAGGATGCCTTTACATGAAGAATATATTTTGAATCCATGGATTTCTTTCAATGTTCATTTATGACCATGATGCTCTCTTCACATCTTAGTTATGTAAAGGATTTAAGGATACCTTTGTGACTTAGTTGTGTTTGATCATGGTCTTTCACCCCCATATTGATGTCCATACTAAGTGAAACATTCAGGTTTTGGTGGACATGATATGATATTTCATATTTGACATTGTCCATAGTTGGGAGGATCAAAAACTGTGGTGTTTTTGTACAATAATAGCTTTCATTCCATCATTGGTATGGCACCGTTCAAGGCCTTGTATAGGTGACCCTGTAGGTCTCCACTATACTAGACCAACCGGGAGAGTCATCACTTATGGACCCAAAGTTGGTGTGAGACACTAAATAGAATGTGAAGATCATACAAGAGTGTATGAGTACTAAACATAACCATCAAAATTTTTATGTGGACAGACGACGTAGGCCATTGGAGTTCGAGGAGGGATACAATGTGTTCTTGAGGGTCTCACCTTGATGTGGATTGCAGAGGTTTGGTCAGGCTAGAAAGCTATCTCTAATATTTATTAGCCCATTCTAGATACAGTTTAGATTTGTCTAGTTGGATTACCCCTTAATTCTACCATCATAGTTATATCAGTTACATGACATCTTCCATGTGTCATAGCTGAGGTGGTACGTGCATGATTTGTCACATATTATTAACTAGGTCAATCTAGAAATCAAGGATGGAGCTATATTTGCTGAGTACCTAGTAGATATTGAGGATCATAAGGAGAGGATCCTCTGTGGGTGAGAGAATCCTTTATTGTGTTTCTAGTGGAAACATGTTAATCTTCAGGAGAGTACCTAGGAGAAGGATACCAAGATTCATGCTCAGTACCCACATCTCTTTGTGTAGCCTTTATTTGTAATTATAAGACATAAATCCCCAAGGTGGGTAGAATATAATGACTAATTTTTCTATTTATTTTTTTATAATGTTAAATAGATTATTTATGGATCTAGGCACTAAGACGATGTAAGATCCTGAGGCCTGATGTGCCCAGAATTGATTTTTGAAATATATTAAATATATTAAATAACACGTGTGCACAGTTTTCCTAAAAAAGTATAATAACTCTTAAGAATATTCTCAGATCAAAAATCTCAGGTCATCGTTGAGTTTGGAGTGTGGGTTTTATCCTAGGCATGAAATAAACTTTGTCGATATCGGATGTTTGGTTAAAAGTAATCATGGATATAAATAATAAAATAAATTAAAGAATTTGTTTATTTTATTATATTGATGCAGCGACCTATTTTTCCTCTATAAATACATAGTTCTGAGGAGATCTTAGTGTTGTTCATTTAACCCTGGTGAATAAGAGGATCGTTGGAGGATAGCATTCTTAGCGGATGACATCGGATTAGATTAGGATCGAGGATCATTATGCCATTAGAATTTGAGGATCTTTCTAATGAAAATAATGCAGATTCATTCTTCATCATTGATCAATCCACCCTTAGGTAGGATGTTGTTTTATTTGGATTTATTCATGTTGATTTATTCCAATGATGAATGAAAATAAATTAACTAATGAATTGATTTGAAGATCGTGATTATTGTGGGAATGGGATAGATATTATCTGGGGTTAAGGATTTCTTTGTTTATTATCTTATCATCTCTTCATTTTTCATTCTAGTGGTAAAGAATTGAGGATAACATGAACATTGGTCAAGGTTTTTTCCTCGAAATTTTTTTTCGTTCATTTCTTCTCCCAATCTTTGTTCATCATTGGAAATCTATTTGGAATGTGGTTAAATGAATACCCAGTAATCAATAGTTTCACACCCATTTCATAGTGCAACAGACTGATAATGAAAATCTAGGTTTATATTGATAATGGGATTGATAAGCAACAACGGATGATCAATCGGGGATGGATTTGGGGATACCCATTCTATGAATTTTCTATGTGCGATGATGGTGTAGCTCGGAGGTTGATTTCTGAGTGGATTAATGCACAGTTTTTGATGATTCAGCAGTGGTGATCCTCAGTCAGACCATATGCATGATCTTCGAGTGAGATCGGAAGCATGGTCGTACACAGAGGAGGAACCATGGGTCCTGTGAAATATCGGGTTACAAAACATGTAATATATAATTACACATCATATAGGACCCCCTGTATGGTGCTAGGGTTCTACAGAAAAGATAAATATCGCACGGTGTGTGAAAACTATCACAAGGAATGTGAACCTTACCTAGAGGCTTAGCATGTGCCTAGGAAGGTACACATACATGGACAGAATTACATGGGCTTAGTAATGTTGTGTACTTAGACACGAACATGGATATACAAACATAGACATGATTATGAGTACATGGGCTCATACATGTCGTGTACTCGGACACGGACATGGGCATGGGATGTGATACATGAGTAGGACCTAGTACCAAAGGGGCACATCATGCACTACCAATACACGTCATTTACTCCTTCAAAGATGGATTCTATCCCTTTTCCTCTTCATCTTGTACAAGTTTTGTTAGGGTATGTTCCCTTGATCTATTTCTCTTATAGTTTATTATGGAGTCGCATTCTATACATAGGATGGTGATCCCCTTTGAGGAACTTCAGTCTTGGATAGATTTTTTGGAATCCTTCTTTGAGTCCTGAAGTGAGATCCTCTATCATCATCATTTCCCTAGGTGAGGTTCTTGGTATTGTCGTGACCAACACTATGCAGGAATTGATCCCCCACTAAGAGGGTTAATATGGATTGGGTTGTTGGTGTACCTCGTGGACTTGGGTATGATCACCATATGTGTATCGTTCTCCTTAGACTTTTAGTGTATACTTATTATTAAAATTTCCAATGAACATGAAATCTCAAATAGACTCTATCAGTCCTATTTTACTCATGGAGTGTGTTCTCCTGGATGAGTTCTATATGTAACCTTTATGGCATCCCGCCTTTTTAATACATAACTTTTCATTACATTTTACATACAGAGGATCTTTAAAGTTTAGTGTCCTGGAAATCAGGAGCAATAAAACTTGAATAAAACATAAAACATTATTCTAATCCACTTGTAAGGAATCATCATAATATCATCCTAAGTACCATTATTGTATCTCATATCCTGGAGACATACATCAAAGGAAAGGGTGAGTAGAAGGCCCAGTAAGGGTAAACAAGGGAATCAGTGTACTTGTGATATCAATATGATCTTGAATAAAAACATAAAGACATAAGAAATGGAAGTATAGGAATATCATAAAGAAAATAGCTTAGAACATAACTTAAATATGTGGCTACAAGATTTCATTTATACATTCATGAACATATCACCAAGTTTCATCCCCAAGGTGTCATAAAAATTATCAAGGTTATTCACCAAGGTATCGTAAAATTTGTCATCTCTAGAGATTAAATCTTTACCCAATGCATTGGAGTGATATCAGGGCGCACCCTTAATGTGTATTTAATTTCATGTGATCCACATAGATCATAATAAAACATTTCATAAATAACCCATATAGAATGAAAGAAATGGGTTTCATCTCAAAATCGTGACGTTTTAAAAGTTCTTAAAAATAAGATCATTATGCCATTTATAACCCATGGAAAGGGAGTGAGGGTTATATGTATGTCAATTCCAGAATCAAATATATCATATTTATATATTTATGAACACCCATAGAAATTAAATAGGTATGGGTATTCACATAAATAAAAAAATATAATTTCTTGAGAGAAAGAGCTAGAAATTTTGAGACGAAATTTCTACAGCATAACGGTTATATAACATGGTTTTAGAATACAATAAAAAGAGAGGTTACAAGAGTAAAACACTCATAAATAACTTATAATATAGTATAAATACAGAATAAAATGGATATAAGAACATGGTATGGGAATTTTAATGACATTCCACATGAAAAGGAAAGATGAAAGAAAAGAGAAGATGTGATTCCTTTTACGAAAAATTCGGCAGCCTAACGGTGTCACTTATAAATTCAGAAAATAAATTGATGAGATCGGAAAGGGTATCTCAACAATTAGACATGAAATGGACAAAAATGAGAACATATAAAAACATACCCTCAACATAAATATATGTAAATTAGAAGACACAACATAAAGGAAGTCGTGACTTAAAAGAGGAGGGTGAAAGGATCCCTTACCTTGAAGAGTAAATTTGAAAGCTTGAAGGTTGGGACCTTGGGAGGATTGAGGGCACCTTTAGAGGACTCCTTGGGAGGTAAAGAGACCAGAACTTAGTTGGAGAGGATTTGTAAATGAAATGAATGAGGTAATGGCTTGGTATTTATAGGAGAAGTGAGGGGACATGTCATTAATGGCCAAGGGACACCTAATCGGTGGTATTGGAAAAACCATGGGCTTGCCCATGGTATTGGCCACTTGGAACACCTCATACCTTATCTTACTATTAATAAGTCTACTAGAATGATTACATAATTATTACATCCTTAATTATGTCATTAAACACCCGAAACTAAAAACTATATTTTCACTATTCATCAAAAATTCAACTTTTTCAGAAAAATACCCAAAAATCACCTTAACCTAATATCGATACTATAAATTTCAAAATGAACTCCATTTTATAAAAATAATTTTCTAAATATTTTTAATTTAATTTTTAAATAAAAAAAACTATTCACCTGAAAAAAACTAATACTTAACCAATAATTTATGAAATATTTATTTACCTATTTTATTGAATCACGTTACTTAATTAAGGTGCCTGAATTATATTAATACTTTCTTAAGTTAGGTTACTTAATCCATTTGATCGCATTACTAATCATAAGTGTAAAATCACTATTCATAATTTATTATTCGTCAAAAATTAAGTTGATCTTATTAGACTCTAAATTTCTTACTGAACATAACTGCAGAAGACCATTTTTTGAAAATCATTACACATTATTAATTATTTAAGGTTTACATAAATATTTTAAAATATCATTTTTCTAAAATTCATCAATAATATGTATACTATATTTATCCGGACATTTAAAAATTCACAAACTTCACCATAAGAAGAAATCACAATTTTTATTTATATCAAAGGATTACATAAAGAAGCTAAGGTCTCGTTACATAGCCCCTTATAACACCAGCATAGGACCTAAGTGTAAGGTGTGCTATGGTGATAGAATCTTGGGGCGGCTCGGCCAACATTGCCCGAGTGGTGATTTTTATCAGCTTGAACTTCTCCCAAAGGAGATTCTGTTCCAGTTTCACACGATGAAGTTCGGCTTGGGTTTGGTCTAGAGCAAAGCCGAGTGGTGCTACCTCCTTCCCAATTTTTTTTAAATGGGATTCAAATGGCCTGAGTCTACTAGAGGAGGCCATAAAATCTTCTCTCTGTATTAATTAACCAAGATCACTTGTATTTATAAACAATAATCACAACACTAAGAGTTTAGTTCCCTACGGTCATATAACAGTTAAAACCCAATGGTCTAATTTTAATTATACTCATTTTATTAAATGAAAATGTTTTGTTGAGTATAAAATAAAATAACACACAAAATTAGGGAACAAAAATTATTAAAAAGTTCGGGTCGTTACATTCTTCCTCCCTTAAGAAATTTCGTGCCCAAAATTTTTAACACGTACCCTTAGAGGAGAAAAGGTGTTGGTACTTCTGCCTCATAGACTCCTTTGGTTCCCACGTGGCTTCTTCATATTTGTGGTTCCTCCACAACACCTTAACAAGGTGGGTAGTCTTGTTGCATAGAACCTTGTTTCTACGATCCAAGATCTCCACTGGCTGCTCCTCATAAGAGAGGTAATATTCCAGTTGTACCACCTCTGGGTTTAGTACATGTGAAGGGTCAGGTATGTACTTCCTCAAGAGGGATACGTGGAAGAAATCATGAACTTGTGCTAGATTTAGAGGAAGTTCAAGTCGATAGGCCACTGCTCCCATGAGATCAATGATTTCATAGGGGCCAATGTACCTAGGGTTGAGCTTCCCTTTCTTCCAAAACCTCATGAATATCTTCCAAGGTGAAATTTGAAGAAAGACCTTGTCACCGACATCAAACTCCAAGTCCCTTCGACGGTTGTCGTCATATCTCTTTTGCCGACTCTGAGCAGACTTAATGTGTTGTTAGATGGCATGGAATTTTTATGTCATCTCTTACATAAGATCAGGCCCAAGAAGTTTTCTCTCACTAGCTTCATCCCAACAAGTAGGATTTCTACATCACTGCCCATATAGAGCTTCATAGGGTGCCATTTGAATTCTCGAGTGGAAGCTGTTGTTGTAAGAGAACTCAACCAAACGGAGATGTTGATCCCATCCACCCTTAAATTCCATTGAGTGCGTTCTCAGCATGTCCTCGAGTGTTTGAATAGTCTTTTCAGATTGGCCATCAGTTTGGGGGTGATAGGTCATACTGAAATTCAATTCAGTGCCCAGAGCATGTTGAAGACTTCTCCAAAATTTTGATGTGAACCTTGGATCACGATCAGATATGATAGAAAGTGGAACTCCATGCAGCCTCACCACTTCCTTCACGTAAATCCTGGAATATTGATTAAGAGAGAAATCTTCCTGAATGGAGATAAAATGGGTAGTCTTGGTGAAACGGTCCACAATAACCTATATCACGTTGTTTCCTTTTAAAGTTCTATGGAGATCAGTGATGAAGTCCATAGTGATATTGTCCCACTTACATGCTGGTATGGGTAGTGGTTGCAACACCCCTTTAGGAATTTTTCGCTTTTCCTTCACTTGCTGACAGACTAGGAACCTTGTAGTGTATTCAGCAATCTCCCTTTTCATATTATCCCACCAAAAATGATCATGAAGGTCCCTATACATTTTTGTGCTTCCAGGATGTATATAGAAAGTAGAACTATGAGCTTCATCCATCATCTCCTTCTTTATTTCCGGAATATATGGAACACATAGTCTTGTATGAAATTTCAGTACACCTTCTTGATCAATATTTAACTCAGGGAACTTCCCATCCTTCATAGCTTCAAACTTCTTCTGTAACAAAGGATATTCTTTCTAATATTTCTTGATCTTCTCTAGTAATGACGGTTGAGAAATCATTTGGGTTAGGGTTGATGATGTCCCTTCCCTTATAATTCCCATGTCCTGCTTTACTAGGTCATTTATCAAAGGATCTTTTTGAATCCTCATCATGGAAAGAACAACTGGGTATTTCCTACTTAATGCATCAGCAACTTTATTTGCTCTTCTGGGATGATAATGAATAGAACAATCATAGTCTTTAAGAAGCTCCAACCATCTCCTTTGTCTCATGTTCAATTAATTTTGTGTGAAAATATACTTTAAACTTTGATGGTCTGTGTATATATCTCATTTCTCCCCATAAATATAGTGCCTCCATAACTTCAGAGCAAAAACGACCGCAGCTAGCTCCAGATCATGTGTAGGATAGTTCTGCTCATGAGTCTTCAACTGTCGAGATGCATAAGCAATGACTTTATCATTTTTCATGAGGATGTACCCAATCCCTTTTAAAGATGCATCACTAAAATTAATTAATCCTTCTCCACTTGAGGGTGGAGTTAACACGAGTTCAGTAACCAATCTCTTCTTCAGCTCTTGGAAACTTTCCTCACACTCCTTTGTCCAGATGAACTTGACCCCTTTTCGAGTTAACTTGGTTAATGGATTAGAAAGTCATGAAAATATTTTCAAAAACCTCCTATAATATCCTGCTAATCCAAGGAAACTTCAAATATTAGTTATTGTTATAGGTTGAGGTCACTCCTCTACAACTTTTGTCTTTGTAGGGTCAACTGTGATTCCTTCATTGGTTACAATGTGCCCCAAGAAAGCAACATGTTGTAACCAAAATTCAAATTTTCTAAACTTCCCAAAAATCCTCTCCTTCTGCAGAGTTTGTAAAATATCCCTTAGATAATCCCCATGCTCCTCGCGACTTTTGGAATATATCATAATATCATCAATAAAAACTACCACAAAGTTACCAATGTAGTCCTTAAAGACTATATTCATCAAATCCATAAAAATAGCAGGTGCATTAGTCATTCCGAAGGGCATAACAATAAACTCATAATGCCCATATCTTTATTGGAAGGTAGTTTTTGGAATATCTTATTTCTTCACCCTCAATTGATGATAACCAGATAGAAGATCAATGTTAGTGAAGAATTGAGCCCCCATGAAGTTGGTCAAATAAGTCATCAATTCTTGGAAGAGGATATTTGTTCTTTAATGTGATCCCATTCAGTTCTCTATAATCAATGCATAACCGCATCGATCTATCCTTCTTATTCACAAAGAGAATAGGTGCTCCCTAAGGAGACACACTTGGTCGGATAAAACCCTTCTCTAAAATATCTTGGAGTTGTTTCCTCAATTCCTCCATCACCACATTTTCCATCCTATATAGGGTCTTTGATATTGGATGAGATCTAGGTATGAGCTCAATAGATAACTCTACCTCTCTTTCAGGGGGAGGTCCAGGCAACTCCTCAGTAAATACATCAACATATTCCTGGATGATGGGGAAACTTTCTATCCTTAAACTCTCATATCCTTCTCCTTCTTCACTAATCAACTCCGTAAAGAAGTATATAGGGGGGGTTTTTAGACAAAGATTAGGTTGAGATATCTCTCCTTGGAATATAACTATAGGTTTTCCATTCAAGACTACTGATATTTCCTTTCTTCTGCAATTGATCTTAGAATTATACTTTGAGAGCCAGTACATCCCTAGTATAATGTCGAATTCCAGCATTGGAATGACTACTAGATTTGTGATAAGATTATGATCACTAAATTAAATACTAGAGTTTCTAAAAACTGACGATGCTTGGATAGTCCCACCAGGAGTCTTGACTAATAACTCCACTTTTAGCAAATCGGGGGTTGATTTTAAATTCTTTGCAAACTTGGAGGAAATAAAGGAATGCGTAGAACCAGAATCAAACAAAGTATTTTATAGCTTTGAGAGGACAAAAAGAGTACCTTCTACCACAACATTCAGAGCCTCAACTTCAACTGTTGTGATAGAAAAAGCATGACCTTGATCCCTTGGCCTTTGCTGAGTCTGATGGTGGTTCCCCTCCACTGCCCTCAGATTTGGACAATGATTGGAAAAGTGCCCACGTTGTCCACACTTGAAGCACTGGACATTAGGTAGGGCCTGAACCATATTATACTTGTCATTTGTGTTTGGAAGTTGAGGTTTCACCTCACCATGACAATTCCTCAAAATGTGTCCATCCCTACCACACTTGTAGTACTTCCCACTCCCGAGCAGGCAGTTCCTTGAATGATTCTTCCCACATTTATTACACATGGGAAGTTGTACTTGCTTGCCTCCTCTTCCTTGATCGAAGCTCCTCCCTAAGCTTGGATCCAATGATCTCTTCTGGTCATTTGATTTATGAGACCACTATATCTCACCAAACTCTAGCTTGACTTTCATTGCACTCTGCACAATCTCCTCATAGCTATCATAGTCTCGATTGGCTAGATTCTTCCGCAGATGAGGTCTCAGTCCACCAAAGAATCTATCAACCTTACCATTTGGATCCATGCAAAATCTAGAGTTATATCGTGAAAGCCTTATGAAGTTCATCTTGTAGCTTCCCACAGATTCATTCTCCTTCTGCTTTAACTCGAGAAACTCCTTCTTCATTCTTGTACTCATGGAACGAGGGAAATAATTACTGAAAAAGATCCCTCTAAACTCTTCCCACTCCATAGCTTCAACTTCCACTCTTTGCCTCATGTTTTTGATCAGTTCCCACCACAGATCAGATTCTCTTTATAAGCAATAGACAGCCAGGGTGACCTTCTCATACTCTGAAAAACAGAGCACAGAAAAGATCTTCTCGATGGAGCTGATCCACTGCTCAGCAATCAATGGGTCAGTCAATCCACTAAAGGTTGGTGGTCTTTGATGCATAAAAGACTCAAAATAATGTTGTTCCCTTCATGGTGAGATCAGTCTCTCATCTTGATTCAAGTTATTTCCCATAACTTGAGTCATTTGGTTCATCATTCGCATGAATGTTTCCATTCTGTCTTCTATCGAAGGGTCGTCAGCGCATGGTCCATTGCGGTCACCATTTGCACGGTTCCTCCTATTGCCCACCATTTTTCTAAAAGAGTAAAACCTTAGTGAGAAATTTATTTCATTTACGAATCTTTTAACTATAAAGGATTTTATGTCTTAAAACTTCATGCTTAAACAATTACATTTCTCTATAATTCCTTCATAATGATTCATAAAAAGTTTATGATTAACCAAACATATCCCCCGGGAGTGTCATAACTAAGAGTGAAGCAAGGCCCGTTGTTGTGCACTAGTTCTCATTAGAGTCTAGTTCAAAGCGGTTTTTTTGGGTTTTACCCCTCTGTACATCTATGACAGATCCGCCTCTACATGCTCGTATCCAGATAGGGGTATATTTGTTTGATAAACCACTAACTCTATATTCACCAAAATAATAGGACGTTTTCCTATATTTAAACTTTTATATAGGGTTCTTCCTAAATTTTTCATATCCTAATTTCTATAAATAACTAAACTATCCTTTGATACCAACTATGTCATACTGCCTTTTTAATACATAACTTTTAATTACATTTTATATACATAGGATCTTTAAAGTCTAGTGTCTTGGAAATTAGAAACAATAAAAATTGAATACAACATAAAAATTTATTCTAATCCACTTTTAAGGCTTCATTATAAGATCATCCTATGTACAATTACTTCATCTCATATCCTGGAGACATACATCAATGGAAAGGGTGATCAGAAGGCCCGGTAAGGGTAAACAAGGGAATCAGTGTACTTGTGATATCAATAAGAACTTGAATAAAAACATAAAGACATGAGAAATGGAAGTGTATGAATACCATAAAGAAAATAAATTGGAACATAACTTAAATATATGGCTAAAACATTTCATTTAGGCATTCATGAACATATCACCAAGGTTTATCACCAAGGTGTTATAAAATTTACCAAGGTCATTCACCAAGGTATCGTAAAACTTGTCATCTCTAGAGATTAATTATTTTCCCAATGCATTGGAGAACTATTAGGGTGCACCCTTAATATATCTTTACTTTCATTTGATCCACATATATCATAATAAAACATTTCATAAATAACCCATAGATAACGAAAAAAATGGGTTTCATCTCAAAATCGTGACGTTTTAAAAGTTCTTAAAAATAAGATCATTATGTCATTTACAACCCATGGAAAGGGAGTGAGGGTTATATGTATGTAAATTCCAGAATCAAATATATCATATTTATATATTTATTAACACCCATATAAACTAAATAGGTCTGGGTATTCACATAAATAAAAAAGAGAATTTCTTGAGAGAAAGAGGTAGAAATTTTGAGATGAAATTTCTGCAGCATAACGGATATATAACATGGTTTTAGAAAACAATAAAAAGAGAGGGTACAAGAGTAACCCACTCATAAATAACTTATAATATATTATAAATAGAGAATAACATGAAGATAATAACATGGTATTGTAATTTTAATGACATACCACATGAAAAGGAAAGACGAAATAAAAGTGAAGATGCGATTCCTTTTACAAAAAATTCGAAAGCCTAACAGCGTCACTTAAAAATTCAAAAAATAAATTTATGAGAGTGGAAAGGGTATCCCAAAAATTAGACATGAAATGGAAAAAAATGATAACATATAAGAACATACCATCAACATAAATATATGGAAATTAGAAGACACAACATAAAGGAATTCGTGACTTAAAAGAGGAGGGTGAAAGGATCCCTTACCTTGAAGAGTAACTTCGAAAGCTTGAAGGTCAGGATCTTGGGAGGCTTGAGGGAACCTTTAGAGGACTCCTTGAGAGGTAAAAAGACCATAACTTCATTGGGGAGTATTTGGAAATGAAATTAATGGGGTAATGGCTTGGTATTTATAGGATAAGTGAGAGGAGAAGTCATTAATGGCCAAGGGACACCTCATCGGTGGTATGGGAAAAACCATGGATTTTCCCATGGTATTTGCCCATGGTATTTCCCACTTGGGATACCTCATACCTTATATTACTATTAATAAGTCTACTAGAATGATTACATAATTATTACATCCTTAATGATGTCATTAAACACCCGAAACTAAAAACTGTATTTTCACTATTCACCGAAAATTCAACTTTTTCAGAAAAATCCCCAAAAATCATATTAACCTAATATCGATGCTCTGAATTAAAAAATGAACTCCATTTTATAAAAATAATTTTCTAAATATTTTTAATTTAATTTCTAAATAAAAATACTATTCACCTGAAAAAACTAATACTTAACCAATAATTTCTGAAAAAATTATTTACCTATTTTATTGAATCACATTACTTAATAAAGGTTCATAAATTATATTAATACTTTCATAAGTGAGGTTACTTAATCCATTTGATCACGTTACTAATCATAAGCATAAAATCACTATTCATAATTTACTATTCATAAAAAATTAAGTTGATCTTATTAGACTCTAAATTTCTTACTGAACATAACTGTAGAAGACCATTTTTTGAAAATCCTTACACATTATTAATTATTTAAGGTTTACATAAATATTTTAAAATATCCTTTTTCTAAAATTCATCAATAATATGCATACTATATTTATCCAGACATTTGAAAATTCACAAACTTCACCATAAGAAGAAATCACAATTTTTATTTATATCAAAGGATTACATAAAGCAGCTAAGGTCTCGTTACATAGCCCCTTATAACACCAGCATAGGACCTAAGTGTAAGGTGTGCTATGGTGATAGAATCTTGGGGAGGTTCGGCCAATATTGCTCGAGTGGTGATTTCTATCAGCTTGAACTTCTCCTGAAGGAGATTCTGTTCTAGTTTCACATGATGAAGTTCGGCTTGGGTTTGGTCTTTAGCAAAGCCCAGTGGTGCTAACTCCTTCCAATGTTTCCTCATATGGGCTTCAAACGGCCCGAGTCTACTAGAGGAGGCCATCAAATCTTCTATATGTATTAATTAACTAAGATCACTTATATTTATAAACAATAATCGCAACACTAAGAGTTTAGTTCTCAACAGTCATATTGACCAATGGTCATATAATAGTCTAAACCCAATGGTCTCATTTTAATTATACTCATTTTATTAAATAAAATAGTTTTGTTGAGTATAAAATAAAATAACACACAAAAATAGGAAACAAAAATTATTAAAAAGTTCGGGTCGTTACAACCTTTGAATAGTAATCTAGGCTAGCTTTACGATTGTTTCCTTACATTGAGATGGTGTTCCTTATTTGTTTATATATGGATATTCCTATTATATATGTTATTTTCGTATACCTATGATGAGATGACTATTATTCTTGATTTTATATGCCTAGTGATTTTGGGGTGTCCTACTAGGTATTGTTATACTCACCCATGCATGGTCTTTTCCTACATGTGTCATGTCTTATGTAGATATCCAACATTTTAAAAGATTCCTAGAGGAACCAGGACTAGGCAGATATTATTGAGCTGGAAAAACATAGGTTTGTTCCTACATTACATTTACAACAATCCTCACCCACATTATTGGTTGGACTTGTTTTCAATTTCTTTGTGGAAGGCTTGTATTTGGACTTTTTGCTTTCTAGTGCATATTATCGTACTCTGATAGTGGGATTTTAGTTGTATGAATTCATGGTTATCAGTTGTTTTACATTTCATCATTTTATAGTTTGGGAGATGTTTGTGTGTATACAGGAACATTATTCTAATGTCTCTAATGTGTGTGATATATGACAACCCTGCTTTTTATTACAACTTAAACATGCTTTATTACATAAAACTTCACTTGATACAACAAAGAAGATCAAGAGGTTTAGTTTCTTTGGGGCTTAGGATCATTACATAAAAACTTTAAACTTGAAATACAACATCTTTATTGAAAACTTCCTTTACATGACCACTACATTCCTTCGTACTTAGCATTGCATGGGATAACCTGAGGACATGCATAAGAAAAGGGTGAGCTATAAAGCCCAGTAAGGGAGTACACAATGAATAACATGAGGAGTACAATACATTTTAGGCAATAGGAACATCAATAGAGTATTAGAGTAACATGAACATAAAGTCATGATAAATCATGATAACCATAACATGGAAATGTGGAAACAACACTTAACATTGAATTAGCATGAGCCAAGGCTCATTGCACATGGAGCATGAGTAAACCCTCATTGCACTTGAAGCACGAGTAAACCCTCGTTTCACTTGAATTAGCATGATTCAACACTCATTTCACATGACGTATCATGATACTATACTTTACCCAATGCATTGGAGCGCTATAAGGGCACACCCTTCTTAAACATTTCATTTCATGCATAAGTGTGCCACATGGATCATAAAACATGGATTCATAAAACATAATCATTTATTCCACGATAAAGGAATGTGGAATTCATACATGAAACTTTACAATCAATAAGTAAATGTGCATAAAGGTGAATACCCTTAATGGAGAAATGGGCATGGTATTCACTACACAATGACATTGGCTTAGAAAATCGGTGCGATTTCGGCAGCGTAACGGCGTGACATAAGAATTCATAAAAATGGTTGATGAGAGATAAAGGGGTTCCTCATCATATTTAAATGTAATGGAAAGTAAGTAGGTCATATAGATACATGTCCCAACAATTGAAAAGTAATTTAGATTCATGATACAAAAGTATTGCTTGAATATAAAAGAGGAGAAAAAAGTTCCTTTCAGAATTTTGGCATAGTAACGGGTGTACATGGGAGGAATTTAATGAGAGAGAAAGGGGTCTCCCATCATTCAAAAAATAAGAGGTCAGTATGGGGGAGGTGAAAAACCATACCCCAACATTCATAATTGAAATTAAAAGGGCAATACAACTTAAAGAAAATTGAAAAAAATGAGAAAGGAAGAAAAAACCCTTACTTGGAAGTGTGTTTCCAAAGGCTAGAGAGAGGCTTGTGAGAGGTTTCTTGGGAGCTTGGGTCACCTTGGGAGGATTCTATAGAGAGTAGGGCATAATTTTGACGAACTACAAGGGATTTTAGTGAGGAGGAAGTGGGAGATTTGGTGGGTTTATATAGGAAAGGTGAGAGAATTCTTTATTATTTAGGTTTGGGACCCCTTATATTAAAATAATCCAAACCACAAACCATACCATGGTATTTGCCCATGGTTTTTGGAAAAGGAAAGAGGAAAACAATATTTTACAAGGCCAAGTTCCGAACTTATTAAAAAATTAGGGTTTCTTATGTGGAGGTGAATCACACTCCCATGGAAATTAATTTAAAAAAGCAAAGTGTTGAATAAGTCTTGAGGGCTCCATTAATGCTTTGAAAAGTAAGTCAAACAAACCCAAAACCTCATTATTTTAATGATAAAACACATATTGGCCGAACATAAGGATTATTTTATTTTATTACATCACCATTGGGTCATTATGATGTCATAAAACACATTATATATTTAAATGGTATTTAATTTTTACCCAAAAATTTGACTGTCTCAGAAAATTATGAAAAATTCACCGTTGGATAATTTCGACGTCCTGATTCCAAAAATAATATTTATTTTATCTAAATAATTTTCTAAATATGTGAATTTTTACTTTTAAAATAAAAACCTACATTTATAAAAAATTCACGGGTTTTGACAGAAATGGCTTTCAAACCTTAATAAAAATTTTAATTGCATTCATAAAATTATAAGATCATTTATACTTAATAAAAAATTAATTTAATATTAATAATAATATTTTATTAAAATATTATTTAATTCAAAAATCCTTTAATTTAATAAAATATAATTCTTAATTAAAAAATAACTAAAAACACCATTTGTACTTTAAAAACTAATTACAATGTATCAAAAATGACTAGAAATTGTATTCATTATTATATACAAAAATAATGTACATGAACATGGTGCTACTTATTTTTTACATAACCCCTTAAAATAGCCGCATAAGACCTAAGGGTAAGGTGTGCGATGGTGACAGACTCTTGGGGTGGCTCGGATAACATCGCTCGAGTTGTAATTTCAATCAACTTCCACTTTTCCCATAGACGATCACGTTCGAGCTTGACTTGATGAAGCTCAGCTTGGGCTTGGTCAAGGGAAAATCCCAAAGACGCCACCTCTTTTCCGAGCTCTGACAAATGGTCTTCGTAAGGGGCAATTCTACTAGATGATGCCATCACTTCCTTTGTCTGAGTAGAAATGGGTTCGTTAAAGCCTTATATTTATACTACTCAGATGATCACTGCTCAACGGCTAAAAAGTAACGGTCACAAATCTTAACGTAAAACTAAAGATGTTGACATCTTATAAAAACATTTTTCATAAAGAAACATTTAACTGGATCAAGAGGGATTTTCTATTAATGAAACTTTGGGTCGTTACAATATTCCCCCCTTAAGAAATTTCACCCTCGAAATTTTCCTTTTCCCACACTAAAACAAATGTGGGTAACTCAACTTCATCATATCCTCCGACTCCCAAGTTGCTTCTTCAAACTTTTGGTTTCTCCACAACACCTTGACGAGGGGCATTGTCTTATTTCGTAGAACTTTTTCTCTATGATCTAAGATCTTCACTGGTTGCTCCTCATAAGAAAGATCATCTTCCAATTGTACCACCTCAGAAGAGAGTACATGTGAAGGGTCCGGTATGTACTTCCTTAGGAGGGATACATAAAAGAAATCATGCACCTTGGCCATAGTAGGTGGAAGTGCTAGTCGATAGGCCACAGCCCCAACACGATCAAGAATTTCGAAGGGGCCGATGTACCTTGGACTTAACTTCCCTTTCTTTCCAAACCTCATGACCTTCTTCCATGGAGATATGCGTAAAAACACCATATCTCTGACTTTAAACTCAAGGTCTCGTCGACGATTATCTGCATAACTCTTCTGTCGACTTTGGGCTGTCTTGATATGCTGCTGAATGGTTTTCACCTTCTCCACCATTTCTTCGACCATTTCTGGTCCAAGCATCTTACATTCACCGACCTCATCCCAACATTCCAGTGTTCTAAACCTTATCCCATACAGGGCTTCATATGGTGCCATTTGGATGCTCGAGTAGAAACTATTATTATAAGAGAACTCAACCAGAGGAAGATGTTGATCTCATCCTCCTTTAAATTCCATTGAGCATGCTCTCAACGTATCCTCAAGTGTTTGGATAGTCCGCTCGGATTGGCCATCAGTTTGAGGATGATAGGCCGTACTGAATTTCAGTTCAGTATTCAGAGCATGTTGAAGACTCTTCCAAAACTTAGAGGTAAATCTTGGATCTCGTTCAGACACAATAGATAGTGGTACTCCATGCAACCCTACCACTTCCCTGATATATATCCGTTCCAGTTGATCCAAAGATAAATCCTCTCAAATAGTAATGAAGTGTGCAGTCTTTGTAAGACGATTCACAACAACCCAGATTGCATTGTTGCCTTTGGATGTCCTTGGAAGTCCGGTGACAAAGTCCATGGTGATGTTCTCCTATTTCCATTCTGGTATGGGCAATGGTTGCATCATCCCCTTAGACTTATGCCTCTCTGCCTTCACTTTCTGACACACCAGGCACTTTGATGTATATTCAGCGATCTCCTTCTTCATATTATCCCACCAAAAGTTTTCTCAGAGATCTCGATACATCTTTGTGCTCCCTGGGTGAATAGAGAAATTTGAACTATGTGCATCATCCAAAAGTTCCTTCTTCAGCTCCGGAATTGATGGAACACATAGTCTTTTCCTAAACTGCACAATTCCTTCTTCATTAACATTAAACTATGAGGATTTTCCCTTTTTGATAGCTTCTACTTTTTCTTGGATTCCTGTATCATCCTTTTGAGCATCCTTTATCCTTTCCAAAAGAGATGGTTGAGCAATCATTTGTGAAAGGATTGATGATGTTCCCTTCTTTATGATTCCCACATCCATCTTCATCAAGTCTAAGAAGAGTGGATCCTTCTCAATTCTCATCATTGATAGAATAGCTGGATCCTTTCTACTTAGGGAATCTGCCACCTTGTTCGCTTTCCCAGGGTGGTAATGTATTGAACAGTCATAATCCTTGATGAGCTCTATCCATCTTCTCTGGCGCATATTAAGCTCTTTTTGTGTGAATATATATTTAAGACTCTTGTGGTCAGTATATATCTCACATTTCTCTCCATAGAGATAATGCCGACAGATTTTCAAGGCAAAGATCACCGCCGCCAACTCCAGATCATCCATTGGATAGTTTCGATCATGGATTTTCAACTACCTTGAAGCATAGGATATCACTTTATCATTCTGCATTAGCACACATCCTAAGACCTTCTTTGAGGCATCACTGAATACCACAAAAAGTTCCCCACTTGTGGGTAAAGTGAGAACGGGTGCAGTGATAAGCCTCCTTTTCAACTCCTTGAAGCTTTATTCGCATTCATCACTCCAAGAAAACTTTACTCCCTTTCGAGTTAGCTTGGTAAGAGGGTTGGACAGTCGTGATAAATTCCTCACAAATCACCGATAATATCCAGCTAACCCCAAGAAGCTACGGATATCAGTTACCGATGTTGGCCTCAGCCATCCCTCAATTGCATCTGTTTTGGAGGGGTCCATAGATATCCCATTGCATGTGATGATATGGCCCAAGAATGAGACCTCCTTCAACTAGAACTCACACTTGCTATACTTGGTATAGAGCTTCTCCTTGCGCAAAGTCTTCAGTACAGTTCTTAAATGCTCCTCATGGTCCTCCTTTGTTTTGGAGTATATTAGAATATCATCTATAAAGACTACCACAAATTTGTCTAGGTAATCTCTAAAGACTCTATTCATCAATTCCATGAATATTTCAGGAGCATTGGTGAGTCCGAAAGGCATTACTATGAATTCATAGTGCCCGTACCTTGTACGAAAAGCAGTCTTGGGGATATCTTCCTTCTTCACCCTTACTTGATAATATCCCGACTGTAACTCCACCTTGGAGAAGTATTGTGCTCCACGCGGCTGATCAAACAAGTCATCGATTCTTGGGAGAGGATACTTGTTCTTTATCGTTATTTTGTTAAGTTCACGATAATCGATGCAAAGCCGCATTGACCCATCCTTCTTCTTGACGAAGAGGACTGGTGCACCCCATGGTGATGCACTTGGGCGTATAAACCCTTTATCCAGATTCTCCTGTAGTTGTTTCTTCAGCTCTTCAAGCTCAGCAACATCCATTCTATATGGAGTCTTGGATATTGGTAGCACACCAGGTATAAGTTCAATTGAGAACTCAACATCTCTTCTTAGAGGAAGACCAGGAAGTTCCTCGGGAAATACTTCAGCGAATTCCCTCACAATAGGCATTTCTTCAAGGGTGGTTTCTTCCTTGGACTCAATCATCTGAGCCAGATATGCGTGCTCATAAGGCAGTAATATCCATGCTTGAGATGATGGAGATAAAGTAGATTCATCTTCCTCCTGACACTTGTAAAGAATCGGGGGTCGATTCTCCATATGGAGTGTGATTTCCCTCTCCCAACAATTTATGTTGGCTCTATATAAGGAAAGTCAATCCATGCCAAGAATTGCATCAAATTCCACCAAAGGTAGTATGACAAGGTTCGCCGGGAAATTCAATCCACAGATAATAACAGGGGAGGAATTATATTCATGGGATGCAATGATTGCCCCATTTTCCGTACTCACCGACATCTTTACTTCCAGGATTTGTGGTGGTGCTGGTATTGTTCTACTAAACATTCGAGATATAAAAGAATGTGTAGAACCTGAATCAAAAATTATGTTCACTATTCTTGAATGAATAACTAGAGTACCTATCACCACTTCGTTTTCGGGGTTCACTTCGGCAGAAGTGATGGCAAAAGCTCTTCCTTGCTGTCTTGGAGGTTGTTGGTTGCCTCTGATAACCCTTGGATTAGGGAACTGATTCGCAAAATGACCCGGTTCTTTGCATTTATAGCATTGAACAACACGTTGAGGTTTGAACGGGGCGTTCCTCTCCTATGTCGCAGCTGCGGGTCCTTCTTGCCGACAGTTAATAGCTAGGTTCCCTTCTCTTCCACACCTAAAGCATTTTCTCGTCCCCCTAAGGCAATTTCCAGGGTGCTTCTTTCCACACTTTTGGAAAGTGGGGTGCTGGAACATCTTAGCACCGTTGGATTTATCCATCGGACCACCAGCATTGAAGTCCACCTTACGCTTCTTGTCCCCATGATACCCCTGTGATTCTCCGATCTCCATTTCAACCTTGAGGGCACATCGGACAATTTTCTCATAGCTGTCAAAGTCACGGATCGCTAATGCATTCCGCAAGCTAGGCTTCAGCCCACCAAAGAAGCGGTCAACCTTGCATTCGGGGGTAACGACAAAGCCGTAAGCGTATCGTACAAGCCTTGTGAAGTTTTCCTCGTACGCTCCCACAGATTCTTCATCTTTCTTCTTGAGGGAAAGTAAGTCCCTTTCCATCTTAAGACGGAGGGTGCGCGTAAAATATTTATCGAAAAACATCTTCCGGAATTCCTTCCATTCCAAAGCCTCGATCTCCTCCTCAGGCTTTGTATTTTTGATCAACGTCCACCATTGATCAGCTTCACCCTCCATACGATAAGCCGCCAGGAGAACCTTCTCTTGTTCAGAACATTGAAGGATAGAGAAGATCTTTTCAATGGAGTTGATCCATTGCTCAGCGATCGTGGGATCAGATGATCCACTAAAAGTAGGAGTCCTTTGTCTCATGAAGCTCTCGATAGCGACTTGTTCTTTCTTAGGGGGGGTTGAACGTTCCTCTTGACCCGTGTTTCTATTCAAAACTTGAGTTAGCTGAGAGAGAAGCGTGACAAAGTTCGCGATTCCCGCTCCCATTGGATTGGGAATCTCATTTGTACAATCATCCCACTGATCTTCACAACGGTTGTTAGCCCGAGTTCTCCTATTACCGGCCATTGGCTGGAATAAAAGGAAAGTTAGGGGTAACACATAAAGGGTAATCCAAAGACAAAAGTTGATGACTTATAAATAAACTTTAATATCTTTAACTCATGAGTCTATAGGATTCAATCCAGGCTTTTCATGATCTTCCTTCTAACATATATTCTTAGGGGCATTTTTCCCTTAATAAGGGTTCATACTAAGATTGTGAATTTATCAAAACATATCCCCCAGGAGTGTCATAACCAAGAGTGCAGCAAGGCCCATTGTCGTGCATCAGTTCCTGTTCGAGTCTAGCTCAAAGCGGTGTTTTTGGGTTTTACCCCTAGGATACATCTGTGCCAGAGCCGCCTCTACCTGCTCGTATCCATACAGGGATGTATTTGTTTGATAAACCACTTACTTAGTATTTAACAAAACTTAGGGATGTTTTTATTATTCTTAGTCTTGTATTTAAGGCTTTACTAGGGTTTCCTAACCCCAAAAATAACTAAACCTATCCTCTGATACCAACTATGACAACCCTGCTTTTTATTACAACTTAAACATGCTTTATTACATAAAACTTCACTTGATACAACAAAGAAGATCGAGAGGTTTAGTGTATTTGGGTCTTAGGATCATTACATAAAAACTTTAAACTTGAAATACAACATCTTTATTGAAAACTTCCTTTACATGACCACTACATTCCTTCGTACTTAGCATTGCATGGGATAACCTGAGGACATGCATAAGAAAAGGGTGAGCTATAAAGCCCAGTAAGGGAGTACACAATGAATAACATGAGGAGTACAATACATGTTAGGCAATAGGAACATAAATAGAGCATTAGAGTAACATGAACATAAAGGCATGATAAAGCATGATAACCATAACATGGAAATGTGGCAACAACACTTAACATTGAATTAGCATGAGCCAAGGCTCATTGCACATGGAGCATGAGTAAACCCCCATTGCACTTGAAGCACGAGTAAACCCTCGTTTCACTTGAATTATCATGAGTCAACACTCATTTCACATGACGTATCATGATACTATACTTTACCCAATGCATTGGAGCGCTATAAGGGTGCACCCTTCTTAAACATTTCATTTCATGCATAAGTGTGCCACATGGATCATAAAACATGGATTCATAAAACATAATCATTTATTCCACGATAAAGGAATGAGGAATTCATACATGAAACTTTACAATCAATAATTAAATGTGCATAAAGGTGAATACCCTTGATGGAGAAATGGGCATGGTATTCACTACACAATGACATTGGCTTAGAAAATCGGTGCGATTTCGGCAGCGTAACGGCGTGACATAAGAATTCATAAAAATGGTTGATGAGAGAGAAATGGGTTCCTCATCATATTTACATGTAATGGACAGTAAGGAGGTCATATAGATACATGTCCCAACAATTGAAAAGGAATTTAGATTCATGATACAAAAGTATTGCTTGAATATAAAAGAGGATAAAAGAGTTCCTTTCGGAATTTTGGCATAGTAACGGGTGTACATGGGAGGCATTTAATGAGAGAGAAAGGGGTCTCCCATCATTCAAACAATAATAGGGCAGTATGGGGGAGGTGAAAAACAATACCCCAACATTCATAATTGAAATTAAAATGGCAATACAACTTAAAGAAAATTGACAAAAATGAGAAAGGAAGAAAAAACCCTTACTTGGAAGTGTGCTTCCAAAGGCTAAAGAGAGGCTTGTGAGAGGCTTCTTGGGAGCTTGGGGCACCTTGGGAGGATTCTAGAGAGAGTATGGCAGAGGTTGGACGAACTCCAAGGGATTTTAGTGAGGAGGAAGTGGGAGCTTTGGTGGGTTTATATAGGAAAGGTGAGAGAATTCTTTATTATTTAGGTTTGGGACCCCTTATATTAAAATAATCCAAACCACAAACCATCCCATGGTATTTGCCCATGGTTTCTGGAAAAGGAAAGAGGAAAACAATATTTTACAAGGCCAAGGTCCAAACTTATTAAAAAATTAGGGTTGCTTATGTGGAGGTGAGTCACACTCGCATGGAAATTAATTTAAAAAAGCAAAGTGTTGAATAAGTCTTGAGGGCTCCATTAATGCTTTGAAAATTAAGTCAAACAAACCCAAAACCTCATTATTTTAATGATAAAACACATATTGGCCGAACATAAGGATTATGTTATTTTATTACATCACCATTGGGTCATTATGATGTCATAAAACACATTATATATATTTAAATGGTATTTAATTTTTACCCAAAAATTTGACTGTCTCTGAAAATTATGAAAAATTCACCGTTGGATAATTTCGATGTCCTGATTCCAAAAATAATATTTATTTTATCTGAATAATTTTCTAAATATGTGAATTTTTACTTTTAAAATAAAAACCGACATTTATAAAAAAATTCACGTGTTTTGACAGAAATGGCTTCCAAACCTTAATAAAAAAATTAATTGCATTCATAAAATTATAAGATCATTTATACTTAATAAAAAATTAATTTAATATTAATAATAATATTTTATTAAAATATTATTTAATTCAAAAATCCTTAAATTTAATAAAATATAATTCTTAATTAAATAATAACTAAAAACACCATTTGTACTTTAAAAACTAATTACAATGTATCAAAAATGACTAGAAATTATATTCATTATTATATACAAAAATAATGTACATGAACATGGTGCTACTTATTTGTTACATAACCCCTTAAAATAGCCGCATAAGACCTAAGGGTAAGGTGTACGATGGTGACAGACTCTTGGGGTGGCTCGGATAACATCGCTCGAGTTGTAATTTCAATCAACTTCCACTTTTCCCGTAGACGATCACATTCGAGCTTGACTTGATGAAGATCAGCTTGGGCTTGGTCAAGGGCAAATCCCAAAGACACAACCTCTTTTCCGAGCTTCGACAAATGGGCTTCGTAAGGGGAAATTCTACTAGATGAGGCCATCGCTTCCTTTGTCTGAGTAGAAATGGGTTCGTTAAAGCCTTATATTTATACTACTCAGATGATCATTGCTCAACGGCTAAAAAGTAACAGTCATAAATCTTAACTTAAAACTAAAGAAGTTGACATCTTATAAAAACATTTTTCATAAAGAAACATTTAACTAGACCAAGAGGGATTTTCTATTAATGAAACTTTGGGTCGTTACATGATATGCCTACTCAACATTGTTTGCCAACCCCTAGCCTATTGGAGGTGGGAATGGTGTAGTCACATAACATTCCTCATTGGTAGGGGTCATGAAAACCACACCCTGGTTTGAATTTCAACATTTCACCTATATGTCATGTATGCCCTGGGTTAGTTTCACCTCGGCTTAGATTTTGGATTGCCTCCTCTCTCCTGGGAGCTCCATCCTTTACATATGTTTTTAATCACGCATAGGTGATGGGAACCAAAGTATTGGTTAAGGGGGTTTATATAAAATAAATTGTGGGAATGTAGGCCCTTATATAATAAGGGGAAGGGGATAAAACATAGGTTATCATTATTATTAAATAATAATAATAAATAAAAATAAACCAATCACATACATAGGTCAATATAAGCTCATGATTGTTCATACACTCGTAACAACTATGGATTTAATAAATTAGAATTCATTTCAATTTTTCTTAACTAAGATAAAATACGCTCAAGTAAATTAGTTGTCTTTACTAATTAATTCATTCATTTATCTTAATTTCTTTCTAAATTTCCTATGAGGTTCTCATACATTATAATTTTAAATAGATTTAATTAATTAATTTTATTTAAATTTAACTAAGTACAAAACAAGTACATAGAGGCAACGCGGTGAGTACCCGTATGAACTACCCAACGTGTATGGTGGTATACTATCTACCCATATGGAATATAACATATATATTATGTCACATAATTACATAGAGTATACTCTCAATAAATGACACATGGTCACATGTAATTTATGTATCATGTAATGCTTTTAATGTGCATAGAGTATTCAATGTATTCTGATGATACAAAGTATGTATTTTCATATATTACATAGAAAATTAATTAATATTTTAATATATATATATATATATATATATATATATATAACCTATCACATATCTGTACTGTAATGAAATTCATGTAACATGTTGATTATGTTTAAATAGAATAATTAATTAATTTTACATTCTGCGTAAATAGGTAGGGTACACGACATGTACAGTCTAGTTACATGCCATGTATAATCCTTCGCCATTTTTCCACAATACGTGCTCAGGGAATAGGAATGTATGTTGGATGTAAATATTTATGAGGTACATGACATGTAGGTAGTTACACATCATGTGACCTCTGAGTTACACAACTATCAGACACATGTCTCATGTAATAAATACATGATTCGTCTTTGACTATGTGTTTTCTACTGTAAAAATGTGTGGATTTCACAACTTGTAAGCATGTTACATGACGTGTAGTCCGAAAAACCATGTGTCAGGATGGCCCGATCAACATGTGGCATATATTAATAAATACTGCATGAATTTAATGCATGACAACCAAAATCTCTCACGATTCATCCTGGTGCATTGTACACAAGTATAGGGCATGTACCTTTGGGCTACACGTCATGTACTCTTATGTTATACAACCAGAATCATCAACACATCTAGATAGGTTCTTCATATTTTCTTCATATATAATTAATCTATTTTTTATTATATGAGTGATAATGAATAAGTATAACGTAAGATCTCAACATTCAGATTTAAAGAACTATTAAAATGGAAATGAAAAATGATAATAAATGTATAAATCAATCAATAATGAATAAATAATTATAAATTGATATGTAACTACTTTGATACCACTTGTAGGTTTCTGACATAATAGTAGTGCCTATTAGGTAGTAACTAACTTGGTTTTTTATCATAATTAAAAAATAATTTGAGTTGTACATAACAATGCTTAGTTATAACCAGTGGATTAGCTTAATAATTAATTGGCATAAATGCCATAACCAAGAAGATAGTATCATCACATATAATTTATAATTAATTTATGTAGTTTAAGAATTACCTCACATTGTAATTCTTTCTTTGTTGAAGATTTGGTGGACCACTTATTAGTGTATCATCATTGTGTTGAGAGGATTCAAGGGTATAATCTCTCTAGTGGTGATCCACACGTGCTCTAAAACCTTAAAATTTCACCATATAAATCCTAGGGTACTAGCATAGAAGACTCTTATGCTTGCGTCATTCATTTTTGATACCCACAATAATCTCTTCAAGGTAGAAGGATTCTTTTTTTCTCTCTATACACAAGAGTGTGGAGGAGGAGGATCACTCTTCACTCTTTATTCTTAAGAATGTTCTATGAGAATATCTCTCTAGGGATTGAGATTATAATGTCTATGATAGGGTTATAAAATTACATAACCAGGTATTTATAGACTTATATTTGGAGAATAAATAATTACACATGATCCCTCATTATTCGCTTAATTCCCGTAGAACCTCAAGTCTAAATTATAATTATTATAATTATTATTTAATTGATAGGCACTGAACTCACGGATAAAAAAATATTATTTTCTTGAATAAATTAATTAATATTTATTCAAATTATATTCAATATTTCATTTCTCATTGGACCATAAAACTCTCTCTGCCAATCCTTCACAATATTTATTAGACCTTAAATAATGACTATTTACTTAAATAAATAAATATCACTGCATTATTCATTGATAAATAAATAAACATTATATTTACTAAAACAGAGAATAAATATTTATTAATTATTAAACTCACACATATTATATCAAATAACTAGTGACTAAATATTTATGATCAGATCAACATGAATAATTATTAAACCACATATGAGAATAATATTTATTCAATATGTTAAATTCATATAGAATTTAATTGAGGTTCTGAATACACTTAACGTGTGTCCTTCTAGGCCTCTTTCTCAATGGAATTAGGTAGTACCACCTAAAGTACAAATTTAGAATCTAGTAACACATCAAGATTCCCATAAAAAATAAATTAAATGACACAATTATAATAACCGCATATGAATGCACACTATGTAGTATAATCCATTTATATCGATATCTCTAATCAAAAAGGTTGCATACTGGTGTCATTGTAATTCCCCAACTCGAATCACCTAGTCTGGGTTGAGGTCAGTACATGACCTCATGTGGGCCTCTCCATATGCAAGAGGTTCTTAAAAGGCGGTGATGGCCTAAACGGCATATGGGGAGAAAATTCCCTCATTATCAAGTGAATATCATTGTAACACATATAATAAAAGAAATAACCAAATCAGAAACAGTAATAAAGATAAGCAATGGAATAATATAGAAGATACCATAACATCATAATAACATGATATAACATAATGTCATACCAAATTCATCCAAGGTAGTAAAAAGGGATCCTCACCTGCAGTAGATCAATGTAAAAAAAACGAATGAATAAAATAATAAAAAGAGGTGAAATTGTAAAAGATCTCAAAATTTATCTTGATATCACCTCTACCACTATCCACCAACACCTACTTAGAAATAAAACGCAGAACCCTTACCATTATTTAGATATTTGATCATAAAGTCTTGACATGCATTGAGATGCTCATATAGAGTGTGATAATAAACTCAGTATGACACCATCAATGATCCCTTAACATAAGTGTAGAAAGTGTATAAATTTTTATGTATTTACAAAAAGTAAATTCATAATTAAATACACAATATTCCAGAAAATTGTGCGCTAACCAAGACACCATGAACCCCGACCCGACCTACTTTGGTTCTATACTAGAAGGATATTCTATAGGAACCGCAATAGGAAGGTACAGCCCATGGATTTCACCTATCTCATAGGTCACGACCTCATCTAGCACCCTGGCCCATATTTTCAGAGTCTAGGGAGGTCACATCAACACTCCAACCCATTCTTAAGGATTCTAGGGTGGTCGCATCATCACTCTGAACCATCCTTGAGGGTTCTAGGGTGGTCACATCATCACTCTGACCCATCCTTGAGTGTTCTAGAGAGGTCACATTAAATATAAGGAATCAAGAAACAACATTCATCATAATCCAAAAAAAACAAGGGGAAACACCACCTATATCCATACATCATTTATCCAGACCCTGTGAACCCCAACCAGTCCCAAACGGCTCTCCCAAGAGTAAAGACCTTATGTTTCCCACAAAACAAGTCACAAAACCACTTCAAATAACCCATAATCCCATCACTCCCCCTCTAAAGGATCTACCAAATCTATCTAGACCTACCAAGTCACTTTAAGACCACAAACAGAAGTTTCACAGAGCTATGCACACACCTGTATGAAAAACGATACATGAAACTTTATCTAAATGTCATAAAATGGTAAGGGTCTTCTTACCTTAGTCACGAAGAAGCCAAAACACTAAGGATCGCCGCTCAAAACAATCCTAGCATGGTGAATCCTTAAAATCATTCCCAAAATCATACACTAGGGTTGTAGGAAAGGGGAATCAAGAAGAATCTATGATAAATGGAGATTTAAATCTAAAGTGGAATTAGAATTACCAAGAGAGAACCACCACAACAAAAGATGTTGGAATCAATGAAAAAATAAGGAGAGAAGATCCAAATCCACCAAAGAGAGCCCCCAATGTACCAAAATCATGTAAGGGGTTCGAGGGAAAGGAGGTGGTGTTTAAGGGGGGTTTAGGGGAAAATTGTACTTTTTCCCTTTAAAAACATTCCATGAACACATTCATGGTGTGAACATTAGTTCGTGTTATGAACCACTACAGGTGGAACCCTCCTGGGGTTTTATCATAAAAATCCATGATGTTAAGCATGCCTTCACACCATGAATGATTGCCTGTGGCAATTTTCAATTGTAGTTTAGGCTCATTCTTTCTGAACCATCTATTAGGCTATCTTGACACCCTAAACAATTAAAATGGAATAAAATACATGTTTTTAGGCTGAAATTAAATGTAAATACACCTGAAATATGAGGGGCATTATAGTTATCAACATATGTTCTTAATGTCTCAATCTATGAATTTTTTGGAAATGAACTTATTGATAGAGAATCATGTAAATGGACTTAATTAGGTAGATCCATTTCCATTAAAGGTCTTGAGATATCAACTTCTATTAAAGAACAAAATATATAAATCTTTTCTCTCATTATTCATTAACACGAGATCACTCGTGATGGATCCAACATATCCTACCTCAATAGGAGCATATGTTTTCATGATTTTTTGAATACATGAAAGTATATGACTTATGATATGTATTAATAATTATCTTAAATTATAATGATCATTATACACATCCACGAATAGGAATATCCAATGACATGTATAAATGTGGATTTCCTACTAGTGGATAAAGTTCTCATAATCTCCTTACTTGAGATTATCAAGGAAGAACTTCATGAGAAAAAGTATCAATATCTTATGAGCCCTCATCCCCTGATAACCTGTATAATTTGGGTTGCATCAGATGATATCATCCATTCACAAAACATATATATATTAAGAATACTATCACAACACTTATAGGTTCTCATCATAGTGGGGAACTTCTATGGTCATTCAATGCGAGAAGTACCCCTATGACATTATCACGTACAATTTCATACATAAGAATAATCATGATATGATAATAAATTTATTAATATTAAAATACCATGAATGCATATAATCATAAAGTACATGAAAGTTGGTTTTAGGGAACCAAATCCAACACTTGTATCATGTGAAGATAATTATATGGTGGTTCGAGTTTCATGGTTCATTTTGGTTGTTCTTATATCATCCACTTCAACCATATTTTTTATTCTATTTCCATTTATATCATTACTTATTATCCATACCTCTTGTTGATTTGTATTAAAAATTGGATTGAAATTCTTATATTAGTTATGGATTGTTGGGTTCATGTTTTATTTATAACTTCTTATTCCATTTTTCATAATAATACAACTTGTGGATACCTCATATTATATAATTTTTAAGAGTATGTGATTTGATTATTGATATTTAGAGGGTTAAATAATTCCCTTTTTTTATATTGATTACCCGACACTAGTTGATAACCTAGGGTGATCAAGAATGCACCCTGAGTCTTCTGGCAGGCCAGTTCGGGTGATGTGGCAGGTTGACCTAGGTTGGTTTGTTGGAACAAAAAATTAAAAGAAATAAACTCAATACAAAATATAAAGAACATCAATAATTACCATGGTTTGGGACTTTACCTACTCTATGAAAGGAACATCACAACATTTAAATTAAGAAGAAAACATAAAAAATTAAAAAACACCACCATGGTGAAGACCTGTTGTCCATGATACCATTATTATGACCACAAACATCAAAAGAATAGTACGTAGTTACACTTTTTCAGTACATGTGACCCCACATATATATTTATATATGAACTCAGTAGTAGTCAGTCGGTTTCATTGGTTCCACCACCATCTGATTGATTGTTTCTCGATCAAGTCCATCGCTCGCTACCTGTTGAATTCATCGACTAAACTTGTAACTTCTGGTAAATAGTGCCTATAAAAACCCTAGTCTTTATTACCCATTAATTATTTATTTATTATATAATAATACACATGATACAACCTAAATGATCAAGAATTATAATGTCTTTATGTCTCAACCCCCTCCCACCAAAGATAAAGCAATAAAGAAAGAGAGATAATGACCCCCGAGTCCTGCCTCCAGTATGCTTCAGGTTGACGACTAACTCCAAGGGTATAAAAATATCATGAAATGGGAGGAATTTACCTCTATAATAATTTAGTATTGAGAGATAATATGAATCATTCATAATAACTCCAAGACATAATATAAAAAGAAACCAAAATTCTCCCATAATGTATGTATAAATAAAACTGGTATAGGTAAAAGTCTGCAAAATAAATACCCAAAAATAAGCTAGAGTAGTGACACAAAAACTGTCCAAAATTCTAAGCTAGTAATGTTCAGGATGATCCATGAATTCTTCCTAGAAACCTAAAAATAGTTTTATATATGTAGGGTGATCATATAGGTATACTCATTAGGAAAACCAAAGTATCTCGTGCACATGTGAAAGGAGAATACTAATGTACCCATGAGAAAACAATAGAACCAAACAGAACCTAGGTAGGTATACTAACCAAAACCCATCCTCATCATGGATCAATCACTAAATAACACATCCAAGTATAATAAAAAAAATAAGCATATCGATTAAGGTTACCATGTACTGCTTTCCCACTAATTTTACACTCTCAAACCCCAACATCGTATGTTATGGCGCTCCCACCTCTTCTGAATAATATCACATCACATCACATCCCACCCACAGACACCTGGGATATCACATCACATCACATCCCATAACTAGTGCATTAGGGTATCGAGAACATTAAGGACATCAACCTTGTTCCCCCTACTACCATGTATGACCCCCACCATAAGTCATTTCATCACATCTCGCCTAAAGAAACCTGAGTCATCACATCACATCACATCACATGTAGATAGTGGCACTTTTTACTTCTATAAATCACATCCTATGCATATCAACAATGCCTAGAATAGGGAGTAGGGAAGATCGAGTAGCCAGTCACCCATCCTCCCACCAGGATGTTGGGAAAAACACCCCCTAAATATATATATATATAGGGGGTTCAACACATGGTGCTCAACATGGGTGGGGTGTGTATAGAAATTTCAAGGAAATACAATGTATATATAATAGCTACATACAAACCCACCCTAGGGGTTCATAATAAAGTTACCAACCAACTCACAACTTTCCCTCACTTTGCTACTACCTCTAAATGAATAAAACTCCACAACAAGCCATAATCCACAAACCATGTTTAATTAAATCCAATTTCTAGATTATCTGTTATCAACCAATTTAAATTAAAATATCCATTTAATTAAACACTTTCTAAACCATTAATTTATATTTAACATCCCACCATTTAAACCACACAACCTGTTATGGTTTATTCTTTCATTAGAAAATCCATGTTAACCCAATACTACTCAATCAACTATCACAACATAGAACATAATAGGAAGTAAAAATAAATAGCCTAATAGCCACATCCAATTCCACATTCCATCACATCACAAACACTTTTGTGGCCCCACTACACAAAACACTATAACTACCATCATATCCCTGTTTCACAACCACATCACATCCACTTCCCCCACACACATCACAACAAAGTCACCACCCAGGCATTGAATCAACACAACCAAGACACAACACACAACCACAACCACAAACATGTTATAACACACATAGTTCTTTCTAGATTGGGAATATGGTCATTCATTTAATTCAAATTATTTATTTACGAGTCCTATCACACATGCAATATATCCTTAGGAACCTAATTTATTAGCTGAGTATAAGTGGTTAAAAATTTATTTATAGTAGTGTCACAACAATCACACGGCATGGAAATCACATCATATATAAAAAACACAAAAATGGGGCTACTAAAGACCATGATTTTCAAAAATAAAACAACATAGATAGATATAATGTCAAAATAAAAAAAACTGTAAAAGCATGTGAAATATCCCCCTTACCCTTACCAAATTCATTTAACCAATTCATTTATCCTTATTAATTTAGATTCAACCAATTACACATAGATAAATATAAGCACCCCTTCCTGCATGATACACATAAAGGGGAGACAAAGGAACTCCTTACCTTGAAGAACTAATCTTTACACCAACTTGCTACACTAGAAATTGGGGGTGTGTGCAAAGGAGGAGACCACCTTTGTGGAAGAACTCGAACCAAAAATCGGCAATAGGGATCCACAAATCCAAGGGAAAAGCCTTAAGAACATCTTATCTCTAGAGAAAGCAAGCCAGAAAGATAAAAGGAAGGATCTTCACTTTTGAAAGATCATATCTGAAACTAGTGGGATTAGATATGATTTTAATTGGCCATTAATTGTGGATATCATCAAAACCACACAAGTGAACACTTTAAATGTCTCTGGACTTTGAAGAAATAGTGGATATAATTATACTACTTTAAAAAGGTTTTAAAATTCATTAATTAGGGCATTAAAACCATTTTTCATCAAAGAAATGTCAAAAAGAGAAAATCTATAAATTTTTGGAAAATTGGAAACACTATTGAGTGATACATCTAGGGTGCCACCATTGGATGCTACTGTCAGGGTGATACTATCAAGTGAAACCTCTAGGGTGCTACTGTTAGGTGCCACCACCATGGTGATATTGTTAGGTCCCACCTCTAGGGTGCTACCATCAGGTGCGATCGTCAGGATGCTACCGTCGGGTGCGATCGCCAGGGTACTACCCTCAGGTGTGACTTCCAGGGTATTATCCTAGGGTGTGATCGTCATGGTGCTACCATCGGGTGTGACTACTAGGGTGATACCACCACATGCCACCACCAGGGTACTACTATCAGGTGCTACCGCTAGGGTGCCACAACCAGGGTGTTACTACCACGTGCTACTACCATGGTGAGACTGCTAGGTTTCACCACCAAGGTGATACATCCATGGTGCTACTGCCAGGTGCCACTTATAGGGTGCTACCTCCAGGTGTGACTGTAAGGGTACGAACACCAGGTTCCACCACTAAGGTGATACCTCCAGGTGCCACCTCTAGGGTGTTACCAGTAGGGTACTACTATCAGGTGCCATGACTAGAGTTCTACCGTCAGGTGCTACCATAAGGTTGATACTACTAGGTGCCATCGTTAGGGTAATACTGCCTGATGTAACTGTCATAGTGATACTGCTGGGGTGCTAACTCCAGGTTCCATCACCAGGGTGCTACCTCCATGTGTTACTAGTAGGATGCTACCACTAAGTTCTATTGTCGGGGTGATACTGTCAGGTGCCACAACTAGGGTGCTACCGCCATGTGCTACTGTCAGGGTGCTACTGCTAGCCTCAAAAACACCCAGGACTTCCCTCAGACACCTTGATCATCAGTTTTACCATAAATTAATTTTTTTTAAGGTCCAAACCTTTACATCTGATACCTCTCAAACAATTATCATCCTCTATAATTTAAGACCAACCCATAAGGAAATATATAAAATGTATGAACAACCATCTCTCAAGATACCTATCAAGGATCTTATTACATTAAAATCACCACCACCAACTGAGATTTCCAAGACAATCACAATAACAACCCAACAAACTATATTTCCCCAAACATACAAATCGAAAAATTATATTCTACGTGTCAAGATACTATCTGCTCTGGGTGTAACTGACTCACCCACATGGGTTTAATCGCATCATAGTATAATACATATTTATTAGGAATTGGGTCCTCCCATTTCATATGTCATAACATTATCACACATCACACATAAATAAAAAATCATCTCTCATATAAAACAGAAAGGTTTAAACATCACATCAAAGCACAAAAAGGAAATAAAAAACATAGAACTACTCAAAAAACTCTGGGTATTGGGAACGAATCTATATATAATTCTCCAAAGTACTCTCCTTTAGTCCACCATGCCTCCATAGCACACGAACCAAAGGAATGGTTCATCCTCGTAGCACTTTCTCTCAATGGTCTTGGATCTCCACTAGATGCTTCAGGAATGTTGCATCATCCTCAATATCCAACTCTCCCTGGTCAATGACATGGGAGTCATCGTGTGAAGATATCGAAGGAGCTGAGATACATGGAAAATGTCATGGATATAGTCTAGTCGAGGTGGAAGTTACAACTAGTAATCCACCTCACCAATGCATCCCAACACCTTGAAGGTCCCAACAAACCAAGGTAAGAGCTTACTCCCCTTGTCAAACCTATGCTTCCCACATCGATAGGAAATATTCAAGAACACATGGTCTCTAGCCTCAAACTTCAAGGTCCTCCTCCTATGATTGATATATTACTTTTTCTGGTCATGTGATACTTTTATCCTCACTTGAACCAACTGAACATTCTATTTCATGATCTGCACCACATTGGGTCCAAGAACTACTGACTCCCCAACCGCTACCCAGCATAATGGAGAACGACATGTTTGCCCATATAAAGCCTCAAATGGGGCCATAAAAATGGATGAGTGATATTTTTTATTATAATAAAACTTAACAAAAGGAAGGTTTCATGCCCATGATCTTTTGAAATCCAAGATACACACCCGCAACAAGTCCTCTAGTGTATGGATAGTTTGCTTATTTTTCCCATTCATTTGAGGGTGGAAAGTAGTATTGAGGCTTAAATGAGTTCCAAAAGTATGTTGTAATCCCCTCTAGCTCATGAGGTAAAATTTGTATCCTGATCCGAGATAATGGACCTTGAAAATCCATACAGTCACACCATCTCATCCACATACCTCCTTGCCAAAACATCCACTACACCTGACTCATTGATCACTAGGAAGTGATCCAATTTTGTTAACCAGTCCACAATTACCCATATAGAATCATAACATCTTGGAGCTCGGGGTAATCCTGTGATGAATTCCATTGATATTTTATCCCATTTACACTCAAGAATATCCAAGGTATTTAGTAAACCATGAGGAACATGGTGTTCAGTCTTTACCTTTTGGAAAACCATACATCGAGCCATAAAATCCACCACTGATTGTTTCAACCCTAACCACCAAAATTGTGCCCTCAAGACATGGTATATCTTGGAAACTCTTAGGTATACTGCTAAAGGTTATAAATGAAACTCATGAAGGAAACCCGCATACATTGATACTAGAACAAAAAAAATAAGGACCTGGCCTTAAAAAATTACATAATATTGAATTAAATGAATAATTCACATTGAGGATCTTTTTAGGATTAGAGTTTTAGAGAATTATGACATAACTATTACATCTCAAAAGATTACAAAGTAGACACTTCTACTCAATTTCCATTTTTTCATAAAATAAAAACTCTTAAAAAAAGAGTCATGTCTAGTTCCATGTTTAAGATAACATGACTTTTCCTTGATCTCATCCTTGACCCTATTCCACATTATGTCTTGTGGAAAACATTTCAAAAACTTGGGATGGGCATAAAAAGCTCAATAAGGATATGCAAAGAAGGAAAACTGTTAGTTTTTCAAAACAACAAGTAAACCATGAATACTTTAACATAAGTAATAATTTTCACCTTTATGAAGTAGTAAATACTCTTCACTGAATAAAGGATCATTCCTCACCCTTTTGTAACCAAAATATTACCATAAAACCCATATAAAGAACACATAACATATAAAGGTAACTTGGGACATAAACATACTTAAATGGAATAACCATATGGTCAACTTCCACACATATCACTAAATGGAATAGTCATACGGCTGACTTCCATACCCAATGCATTGGAGGTTATAACGTAACCACCAGTCCTGGTTTATCACGGCACCACCCGTCATATGGTTTATCATGTAACCACCTGTAAAATGTATAAGTACCATTATAACACATAAAATATTGAAAATATAAACATTTCACAAATAAAATTTCATTTGAAATCACAAGAAGTAATTTCAAGATATTGAAATAATTATTCCATTTTCATAAACCATTTAAAAATAGATTTTTGAATCAAAGTGTCCCATAGCACTTTGAAGCTTTTAATGGAATTATAATTTTAAAACATTAATGTCCATATAAATAAATAATCAAAACTATTTTCAAAACATGTAAATTAAATATAATGATTTATAATAATAAATCTTTAAAACATTTAAAATGATATTTTAGTTAAAGAGTTTTTAACAAAATGAGAGACTCTTGAATACAAATAATTGAAGAATAACATTTAATCTAAAATTTATAATATCATGAGAATAAATTTATTCAAGATATAATAAGAAAAAGAACAGTATATACACCATATAAGAGTGAATTGGTGCATAACAATAATGAAGTCTCAATAGAAATGTAAATTGAGATGAAATCCCTTATAAAGACGGTATCCTTAAATTAAGGATAAATCAATCACATAATTATGCGTCAAAAATATAAATACACCCAATATAATTGGATATTAAGTGTAAAAAAATCAGAGTTCATTCAAACATATTCATAGGGGGGCATATTCAAGAAGTACAAGTTTAACCTAAAGAATTGAAATTGGGTTAAGAAGTTCTCTTGCAAAAATTTGACAGACTAACGGCGTCACTTTAAAATTCATAAAATGAGTTGATGAGATAAAAAGGGTATCTCATCACTTGGACATAAAATTTACATCAATAAGGATATAGAATAACATATCCCAACATAATAATATGTAAATTAAAAGACCTAACAAAAAGAAGTCTTTTAAAAAGAGGAGGGTGAAAGGTTCCCTTACCGATTTGGTAACTTATAAAACATACGCCACATGAAAGAAGGATCATACAATCTAGATTTAAATACACATAAATGAAATTATATTACACAAAAGTACAATCATGGGCATTACATACACCACAAAAAAGGAAATATTGGAAAACATAGCATGAATCTCACGGGAAAAAAAGTTAAATGAAACCCTTTACCTCATTGTAACCAACTGAGTCATTTGATCAAAAATTACTAACCATAAAATTAATCATATAATACCATGAATATAAATATAATCATGATAATATATATCAAATGTTAGTACATAATACACCACATGCAATAAATAAGTTTCAAACAATGGAAATCTCCCGAAATTAAAAGTGAGATAAGAAATCTCCTTACCCCGTGTCCGACTTGACTCGTTTGTTCCTTGTTCCTCCTGAATAATAAAATTAAGTTAATTTTATACTTGATTAATAAACCTTTTTAAAGTTTATTACTCCTTTTATATCACTTATTACCATGTTATAAACATTTTTTAATCATTTAATTTAATAAGGGTCGTTTTGTCGATATTTGGTACTTGAGTAAAAAAAAGGAACACCTTATAATTACAAGTTGTCCATGTGGTCAAGAGTACATTATTTCCATAATTATATTCATGATTTGGATATCATATATATCATATATATCCAGTATATACATGTATTTATAATAGTACATAACATTTGGAGGTAAGAAATGAAATGCATCGTTCGTGGAGATGGTAAGTCGTACGTACGCATGAACGCTACTTTCATTTATATTTATTATTTTAATGGAATTAAAACATAATGATAAATAGGTATATTATAATTACAGTATAATATCATATATAATATTATTAATTTCATCCTTTATACGTCCCACATATGGCATTAATGAGTCATATCACTTTGTGGGGGCGGTAGTCCGCACTTCCTCAAATGAAATTATCACGTTTACCCATAATGGAAACCATAAGGGTATGATATAAATGGAAAATACATAAGCATAAAGAAAACATAAATATAATATATATCATATATAAATACAGTTCCATCATAATGGCCACCATGAGAGGCGGTAGAAGGTAATTGAACAATCATTGTTTCGTGAGGCGTTAGTTTGTCATCCACAGAAACATTATGTTCTTCACCCATTAGATGTAGGTGTGTGTAAGTTTAGTTTGAATCCTTATCATAACAAAATACTAGTATATTGAGGATACTGGTTTTTCTATAAAATAAAGTAATAAAAAGAGTTTAGCGATTGGAGAAGTAAAATAAAAGAAAAGAAGTTAAGAGAAACCATTACCTTTAATTTGGGTAACTCCCTTTGGTTTGAACCAAAAAGGTTTTTTGAAGTGTCTTATGCCTAAGGTAAGGCTTCTATGTGGAAGGGAGGGATGTTGGTAGCTTAATTGGGTAGGGGTTGGATGAGATTAAAGGCTTGAGAGATGTGAGGAATTGGTTAGAAGTGGTCTCCTTTTATAAGGGAGAGGAGGGGCTCTTTAGGAAAGTGTGAAAATATTATTTTATAATATAATGATATTCAGTTTCTAAAGGTCCAAAAATCATTAGAGTTGAAGATAAAATGACTCATGGTCGAAATAAAATCATCCAATAGGAATTGTACAGGTTTTGGATAATATTTTAATCATTATAATCTTATTTATTTAAATCATTTATTAATGAGGTAAATACTGCATCATTATTATGTCATAAATAATTTAATTTATTCGATGTCTAAAAATTAAAAAAATAATACCATGATGTAGGAAATATTTTTATCTTTCCAATTAATATTTATAGTCAAAAATATTACTTATATAACACCATATAAAAATTAATTTACTAAAAGATTTTTGTTTTTGTCATTTTTACCTTTACTTTAAATTAATTAATCTAAAGTATCATTATCACTCTTAAGTGGCTTCATGGGGTCAAAAAATAGACTCAAAGATACCCATGGTCGGTCATGACTCAAAAAATAAGGGTAGGACAAGTGTTAAGGTAATTTTGAATTATTATAATATTCTTTTTACCTTGAATTACCCTATTTACCTTTAATCGTGGTAAATAAAAGTCAAAAAGTTACTATTCACCAAAAATTATTTTCATCTTATTGAACCAAATTTTACTTACTAATAACAACCATGTATGTTGTATTTTCTAAATTCAATTCAAATAAGTAGTAAAATTTTATTTAAATGAAAAAGTTGATTTTTTTAACTACTACTAAGTGGTTTCACTATCCATCAAAAATTGAAGTTTTTCAGAAAAATACCAAAAATTCAACATAAGATTTATTTGATATTCTGAATTAAAAAATGATGTTTATTTTTCCAAACTCAAAACATAAAAGTGTCATTAATTAATTTTAAAATAAATTCCCATTGTTAAAACAAATAGCATGTTTTTAAGAAACAATAACTATCAAAAGATTGACACTTGTTTATGTCCAATTTCAAAGTGAAATAAATTCCAATGACCAACATTGGATTAAATGGTAAAAATATATTATAATTAAAATTTAAAAACAATTAAAATATAATCTAACCATATAAATAAATTAGATTAAAACACAGTTTTGAATTAAAATACATTATTTTTCACTATTCATTAAAAAATGAACTTTATCGGAAAAAATTCCAAAAATTTACACAAAGTAAATTTTGATGTCCACATTCTAAAGAAGTATTTTATTTGGTCAAATAGAATGTATTAAAGTGACCAAAACTATATTTAAATAGGGTTCACCATTAAAAGGTGGTAAATCGACCTTTTAATGTAAATTATGCTTAAA
This sequence comes from Viscum album, assembly GCA_963277665.1. Classification (NCBI taxonomy): domain Eukaryota; kingdom Viridiplantae; phylum Streptophyta; class Magnoliopsida; order Santalales; family Viscaceae; genus Viscum; species Viscum album. Next base: position 1,373,345,788 of record OY728137.1, read on the forward strand.
ATTAGATTCATTCACATTTTAAGACTCTAACTTTTATTGGATAAATGTAAATACATTTAACAAACATGTATAATCATATTGTAGTTATTTTTGTTCATTCCCGCCAATAAAATGGCTAGGAGTTAACTACCATTTAAAATATAATATTATATTATTAGTGTGCAATGTAAGATTTCAAAGAAACTCGTTGTGTATCAGGTACGCTATCGAACATAGCATCCCCTTTAATGTAAAATTAATATTTAATTCACAAATATTAATAAATATGAAAAGTGTCTTATTCCTTATTTATCTGGGATGTTACAAAAAAACCTCCCATGAAACATAATTCGGTTATTAATATCCTCTGACCATCCCTTTGGAGTATCACCATGGTCAACTTGATCACGCGTTACCTCTACCTATGAGTCTCCCTAATGAGACCCCTTAACCCGTCGCATCAAAGAAGACTACACCATCATCTGAAACAATAAGCCTTATCCATCAACCACTTTTGCATCTAAGTGTAATGTTTTCAACTACTCCATTTCTCTCAATGCATCCTCGGACTCCTGACCAACATCCTTCTATGACTTTATGCTCAAATCATCAGCCATGAAATTCCACTTTTCTGAGGTGTAGGAGATCTCAAAATCATAATCCTAAAAAAACTCTATCCACCTTTATTGACAAAGATTCAAATCACACTGAGAAAATATATACCTCAAGCTCTTATGATCTGTGAATACCACAAAGCACTCTTCAATGAGGTAATGTCACCATAACTTCAGTGTAAACACAACAGATACTAGCTATAGATCATGGGACGCATAGTTAAGCTCATGAGGGCATAACTTCGTAGACCCATAAGAGATCACTAACTTTTGCTGCATCAATGGGAATCCTAAGACCAGATGGGACGTGTCATAGAAAACCTCAAATAACACACCCTCCTCTAGCAGCTGAAGCACTGGAGCACTAACCAACTTCCCCTTCAGATAGTTGAATGTTGCCTGACACTGATCAGTCTAGATAAAATTTTGGTCCTTCTTGGTCAACATTGTCAATGGGTTTTAAAATCAAGAGAAATCAGGCACAAACCTCTAATAATATCATGTGAGACCAAGGAAGCTACGAACCTCTACCACATTCTTGGGTGCTACCCAAGAAACAACCACCTAGACCTTTGATGGGTCCACTACCACACGATGTTAAGACACCACATTCCTAAGTAAATTCACCTCTCTTATCCAAAACTTAAATTTAGACAACTTTCTATAGATCTAGTGGCATCGAAGAACCTTCAAGACAGCTCTGAGATGATCAGCATGCTCCTCCTATGACTTCAAGTAAATCAATATATCATCAATGAATACAACAAAAAACTGATCCAGGAACTCGTGATACATGGAGTTCATAATCCCCATAAACATGACTGGTGTTTTAGTGACACTAAAGGGAATGGACATGAACTCAAAGTGATCATACCTGCATCTAAAGGAAATATTTTGAATATCTTCATCCTTCACCCTCAATGGGTGATATTTATACCACAGATCGATCTTGTAGAACCAACAAGCTCCCCTCAACTGGTTGAAAAGATCATTGATCTGCAAAAGAGGATAGAGATTCTTGATCATCACCTTATTCAGCCTCTGGTAGTCTATTCACAACCTCATACTACCATCTTCCTTCTTAGAATATAACACTAGAGCACCCCATGATGACACACTAGGTCAGATAAAACCCCTCTACATCAGATCTTATATCTGAATCCTCAAATCCTACAACTCAAAATGTGTCATCCAATAGGGATCCATAAAAACTAGAGAATCACTAAACTGCAATTCTATTCTGAACTCAACGTCACGTCAAGGGGGTATTGTCATAACCTCCTTGGAGAAAAAATCTAGGAACACCCTCATAACCTTGGGAGCCTCCTTTGTCCCTGTGTCTACTGATTCCATAGACAACTCAATATCCAAGGAAAGAAGGGGCTCAAAAATTACAACTACCCACCTGGAAACCTCACTCACCAATGAAAACCACATGTCATCCATCTACATCCAAGAACATGAATCTCCTTCGAAATCAGTCGATAACAGCATGCACAGAATAAAACTAGTCAATGTCAAGGATGACATCATATGGATATATTTAAAATAAGAAAATATCCACACATGACTGATGTTTCACCATCATTAGTGCACATATTTGGCACACATGAAACAAGATGGTTTAGCCTCTAATTAGTGTAGTCAACACCAGGGGCATGGGAAGCCTCTCTACGTCTAGTCCCAGAGCATGGACTAGAGAGGGTGCAACAAAGGAGTGTGAAAATCCTAAATCAAACAAGTCACAAACAAGGGTACATAATAGATTGAGTGTGCCTGTAATGATCTATGGCCCCTCTGGCACTACAAAAAAAGGTTATTAGCAGTTGTTTTTTTGTCAAATAGTTGCGTTTTAAACCCCTGTCTAATTGTATAGAAACTATTAATAAAATCATCGTGTATTGTACGGTCACTAGTCATTTAGTGGTGGTTTATTTTATTTTGTAACATTTTTATTATGTGTCATTTTTTGGAACATTTAGCTAAGGTTTTATGTTTATTTAGCAGTAGTTATTTTATTTAAAAAAATATGATGGAATATAAATAAAATGAAACTAAACATCGTTGAACATATTAGTGGCGGTTTGTTTTAGTGGTAATTTCAATTAACTACCACTAAAACATATTTTATTTAATGTATTTAGTAGTTGTTACTAAAAATCACCGCTAAATTAGTTTTTTTTTATTATTTAATAATAAACTGACATGCAATAAACTAAAATATGAATATATGATAAACCCATCATATATACATCATACATCCATAGTCATATATAAAAACATACACAATCATCATAACCTCAATCTCAATCAACTCATACATCTGTCAACAAATACCTTGATCATCAATAGATACATATAAAATATGTACAACAACAGTTGATGCCCAATATACATCCACATCATAACCTCCACTGCATTTGTCTACCTCTGCATCATCTCATCAACTAAACCTGACCACGTCATCTCATCAACTGTAACAAAAAAATAAAACAAAAATTAAAAATAAATTATAATTAAAATATAAAAACATAATAATTTTGTGTAATGTAATGGTCAACCTCTTGCATACTATCAGCATCTTCCACCTATAATGAAAACTAGAACATTTAAGAAAAAAAATGAAAAAAAAAAGACACATAATATATTCAGAATATTTCCCATAAAATTTGTTATTTTGTTAATAAAATAAAATAAATTTTAATATAAAACAAATAATATATAATGAAAAACACTTTGAAAACATAAATTAACCTATTTAAGATAATATTCAACACTTGAAACTGAAAAGGGATAAGTAACAATTCTGACTTATTTTTAAAGCGATGTGCAGTGTGCTTAAACTTGTCTTAATAAAAAAAATTAAAGAATTTGATATCACAGCATGTATTATATTTCAAAAAAAACTTAATAGAGGTTTTCCAATGATTTCACATCGATCTGAGGTCATTTTCTATGGTTTTTATCATTCCATGCACGTTTTAGTGTTTTAAAACACTAAAAACGTGTTTACGGCCATCTCATGCAAACTGTAATTCAAAATGATATACTGTCAATTCCTATATATCACAATTAAATCTACGGTTTATATCCTCTAATTCCAGGGCAATATAACATCATTTTTTAGGTTTTGACCTTCCAACGCTTTTTTAAAGGCTTTTGTACTTTTAAGAAATTTTTACTGAGTAATTTTGACCACACCACATGTCCTATTGATGTGTTTTCTATGTACATGTCAAAAATAATTCAGCAGTGATTTCCCCATGATTTCACATCAATATAAGGTTGTTTTATAAGGTTTTGACCATTCCACACATGTTTTAGTGTTTTAAAACACTAAAAATGTGTTTACAACCATCCAAGGAAAATCGTAATTAGGAATGATGTGAAGTTGATTCTTATACATCATAAATGAATTATGGATAATTTTACTAAAGTATCAAAACAATCTGAATGTGTTTTCTTGGTTTTGAGTAGGTCATTTGACCTTTTTACAAAAATGGATATCAATTTTAAATAAAAAGATGCACTTGCATCCATGTTAGGAATATAGTGTATCATATTGCGGTGAGATTTCTTCCTACAAGTCAAAAATTACTTTTTTATCATTTCCTTAAATAATAAAAATAATCCAAATGCATTTTATCGGTTTTGAGTAGGTCATTTATTCTTTTTACTAAAATTGATTTCAATTTTAAATAAAAAATGAACTTGGAGTCATACCGGTCACAACGTGCATCAAATTGAGGTGAGGATGATTCCTACACATATAAAATGACTTTTGGATCATTTTCCTAAAGTATAAAAACAATATAAATGTGTTTTCTCAGTTTTGAGTATGTCAATTTTATTTTTTACTAAATTGTCATTTTAAACTGGAAATACGCACTTTAACTCATACCGATCAAATCGTGTATCAGTTCAATGTGAGACTGATTCCTATGCGTCAAAAATTAATTATTAATTGATTTCATAAATTATCAAGAAAATATAAGTGTGTTTTCTCAATTTTCAGTGAGTGACACTTTTTGAACTAAAATGTTGATTTTAAACTGATAATGGACACATTAAGTCATACCGGGTACATCATGTATCAGATTGATGTGCGGTTGATTAATAAACATCATAAATGACTTATGTATCGTTTTAATAAAGTATCAAAATAATAAAATGTTTTTTATTGGTTTTGATTAAGTCGGTTGACCTTTTTACTAAAATAGATGTCAATTTTAAATAAAAAGATGAACTTGGAGCCATACCAGGCACATCATGTATCAGATTGAGGTGATATTGATTCTTACACATCAAAAATTTCTTATGGGTCGTTTTTATAAATTATCAAAATAATTTGAATGTGTTTTCTCAGTTTTGAGTAGGTCATTTGTCCTTTTTACTAAAATTAATGTTAATTTTACATAAAAAGACACACTTGGAGTCATACCGGTCACACCATGTGTCAAATTGAGGTGAGGCTGATTCCTACATGTCTAAAATTAGTTATGGATATCTTTAATCAAGTATAAAAACAATCTGAATAAATTTCTGTATTTTTGAGTATGCCACTTATCTTTTTTACTAAATTGTCATTTTAAACTAAAAACACACACTTTAACTCATACCAATCACATAGTATATCGGTTTGACATGGGACTGATTACTATATATAAAAATGAATTGTGAATCGATTTCTTAAATTATCAAGAAAACCAGATCATGTTTTCTTAGTTTTTAATGAGTGGCATTTTTTGAACTAAAATGCCAATTTTAAACTGATAACAGACACATTGAGTCATATTAGGCACATCATTTATCGGACTGAGGTGAATATGATTCCTACATGTAATAAATGACTTATGGATCATTTTACTAAATTATAAAAACAATACAAATGAATTTTCTTGTTTTTGAGTAGGTCAGTTGTCCTTTTTACTAAAATGGGTGTCAATTTTAAATAAAAAGACACACTTAGAGACATATTGGGAACATCATGTATTAGATTGATGTGAGGTTATTCCAACGCATAAAAAATGAATTATAGATCATTTTAATATAGTATAAAAACAATAAAAATGTTTTTTATTGGTTTTGAGTAGGTTATTTTTCTTTTTTATTAAAATTGATATCATTTTTAAATTAAAATATGTACTTGGAGTCATACTGGTCACACCGTGTGTCAGATTGAAGTTTGGATGATTCCTACACTTCTAAAATGAATTATGGATTTTTTTTATAAAGTATAAAAATAATCTAAATGTGTTATATCGGTTTTTAGTACGTCACGTGTCTTTTTTACTAAATTGTCATTTTAAACTAGAAACACATGCTTTGACTCATACAGATCACATCATGTATCAGTTTGACATGAGACCAATTCCTACAATTCAAAAATTATTTTTGAATATATTTCCGAAATTATAAATAAAACCCAAGCATGTTTTCTTAGTTTTCAATAAGTGAAACTTTTTGAACTAAAATATCAATTTTAAACTGATAACGGACACTTTGAGTCATACCAGGAACATCGTGTATTGGGTTGAGGTTTGACTAATTTCTACAAGTCAAAAATGACTTATATATCATTGCCTTAAATTATCAAAACAATCAAAATATGTTTGCTCGGTTTTGAGTAAGTCGGTTGTCTTTTTTATTAAAATTAATGTTAATTTTAAATAAAAATAATCACTTGGAGTCATATAGGTTACACTGTGTGTTGGATTGAGGTGCAGATAATTAGTACATGTCCCAAAGTCTCAAAAAAATTCTAACCACCAATGTTACCATGATTTCCATTATATTTATTTGTTGAACTATCAACACTACATATTGACTCGATGTTATTAGCTGAAAAAATCTTTCTCGTTGTTGAAAGACAAAAGAGTAGAGGAAGATCATGTGTCCATTATATCACAAGAACTCAACATAATGAGAACATGATCTTACTCTACTTTTCTGAATTTTAATAATGAGAAAGGTTTTTTGGCTAATAACATCGAATCAATTTGCAGTGTTGGCATTTCGAAAAAGAAAGGAAATGAAAATAGAAATCGTAGTAACATTGGCAGAAAGAAATATTTTATATATTTTGTGCCTTTTTATAGATATTTGAAATCAAAATATGAATTATCAAAATATCTATGAAAAAACACAGTAATTATTAGATGAAATGATATAGAAATTAACTTACAAATAGTAGATAAAATGATGGAAAAATAATTAAATAAGTAATAGAAATTAACCTTTTCATGATGGTTGTATAAATTATTGATTCATTTCCTTGTTTTAATTATCTCAGTTGTAGGCTCAAAGTCTAATCTCTCAAAAACATGATCATCTTCAAACAAATGACCCCAACTTGAACAAAATGATCCACCTGTATAAGAAAACAATTATTATATGAGTAATATTAAAAAGAAATAAATTAAAAATAAATATGAAACAATACATTTTAGCATAAAGGAAACCCATGAACGTTCTAAAAGATATCAAATATGTCTTAATAAATTGAGAGTTGGACTATAAAGTTTCTTTCTCGGTAAAGATAAAATTATTTTTTCTTATATATTTACTTTTTACTTTTTTTATTTTTACTATGGTAACAAGTTTTTACCCATATAGATTATATTTTACTAAACATATAAAATAAGCCCTATAACTAAATTTTTGTGTGTTAATCCTTAATTTTTATGAATTTAATGTAATGCAATTTATAATCATAATAAAATATACATTTAAAATATAGCATTTTATATATTAGAAAACTATTTTCTATGGAAAAAATAAAATTTTTACTATTATTTTTTCTTAATATTATAATTCATTGATTACTAATAAAATATCTATTAATATAATCATATATTTTTGTAAACATCATTATAATGTTATTATTTTAAATAGATAAATCTAATTTATTAGTTAAATGTTACAAAACATTAATAAAAAAATCATCGAAAATAATATTTTTATCATTATCATGGTCAACAAAATTAATCATAGTAATTATACATTTATTCCCAAAAAAGATACTATAATTATAACATAATATGATAATATTTATCTAAAATAAAATGTATATTTTATGGATATAATTTCAATGGGTGGAGAAAAATAATTTTTTAATTAAATAGACTAAATCAGTATTTTAATTAAAATATTACATATATTTGAAAAATTATATACAAGTGTTTTATAAATACAACACATTATATTTTTTGATTTATTATATATATATATTTATAATATAAAAAGGCTTCAAAAAAATTAATCGATTCTTCCATTATAGTAACTAGTATTTCCCCGCGTGCAATCACACGGGATTAGATTTTTTTTTATTTTTAAAAATAATGTGTTGAGTATGAATTAAAAAAAATAAAAGAATAAATAATAAATATGGAATGAAACCATGAGATTAAAATAATTAATAGTAAACATAGAATGAAACTATGAGATGAGTGAGTGAAAAATCCACAATTAGTATATCTATGCATTTTTAAATTTTGAAAAAACATGAAACCATATAGTAGCATGTATTTAAGGGTATTAAAATTAATTACTTCAATGAAACATATCAAGATTTAATTATGTTAATAGATTTAAAAAGTATATGCAAAATATATTATTGGAATTAACCATAAATACTTCAACTACAATTTCATTTGAATGTGAAAAAACTTATACATAAATTTTAATCTCCTAGGTGAAGTAATAATAAGAACCCACAAAAGGACTCTTGAAACATGTGTTTTGTTTGAACATTTACTTATACATGGAATTATAGAATAGGAAAGTCAAATTCATGTGTCTTTCTAGACCCTGTCTCTATAGTGCTGACATCCTATGTCTCAATCCAAAAAAATTAATATCAAACAAAACCAATTGTTACTCAAAATTGAATTTTTCATATCAATGAAAAATTGCACAAGTAAAGTTGAAATTAATTAAAGCATGAGATATATAGTTACAGTAATTCAAATATTGATTTATTAATGGTTCAACAGAAAATGACAAGAAAATTTTTTATAATTAAGAAACGTTATAATTATAGTATTTTGAAGATTTATATTACTTCACAATATTTTTATCTTGATGTAAAGTGGTGAAATTTTCAAATTATAAATATATGTCATTGCTGATCGGATATGGTTGAATGCAACAAAAAAAAGAACTCAAATTGTAAAATAATTAATCTACTACATGTTCAGGGAGTAATTTTCATCTTATAATTTGAAATTTGAAATCTCATTTTTGTAACACCCTGACCCCAGTTACCTAGAGTCAGTGCATTATTACATAACATTGGCATGATCACAAAATATCAAGTCTCAAAAGATCGATTAGTTTAGTAGCCTTGGAAACACTAGATACATTCATAAGTCTTACATTACATGATAAAGTGAAAAAGTACAACAACATAGTCTCCATAGTCCACACTCATATCCCCTCCGACTATCCCTGTAGGTCAGTCATAAAATACCTCTTCACATCCTGGGAAAAATAAAACATAGAAATGGGTGAGCTCAGATGCTCAGTAAGGATAACAATATAGCAGAAACTTTCATAAATAAGCATAAACATTTAAGGCAATGTATAACTAAAACAAAAGCCTTGTAAACTTGAAATTCATCATAATATGGAAAAAATAAAATGAAATAATTCCATTTACTTATTCACATAGATATTCTAATAGTTGAATAATCGCATGTAATATCAATAACCACTTTCATAATGATGAAATGCATAATGCCATACTATCATAACCACATAGTCAAGGCCTTGTGCCAAGACTACAAATAAGATTTTTTCAAAGCCTTATGCCAAGAAACTAGTTTGTCTCATGAGACCTACTGATGCATCGAGGATCTATAGCGGTCTCCACCCATCACTTACTAAGTCCAATGCATTCCTCATATGAATAGGTTTAAACATAACATAAACATTCGTATTAAAACTAGCATACGAACTGTTAATATTTTATCTATAAACCATGAATGGTATAAAAATAACACATCCATAGTCAAACATATCAAAAAACCTTCAATACTATATGGAAGTTTTGTATCATAATAAATCAACTTCAAATAATATTAAAATCTATCAAAGGATGTTGACATAGATGAAATCAAAACTATTTGAGAGAAATATCTCTGTTTTTTAAATCATTTAAAAGTAACATAATTATAAAATAAAACATTTACTTTGAAAATATTCTTATAATATTGTAAGTGAAGGTTCGATGATTTTATAACGGCAGAAAATAACTGCACCTGCCGTATAAGTTAAAAAAGACATTCTTACCTTACTTTTGTTGAAAAGGTTAAAAAGGAACTTGTTTGGAAAACAACGGAAAGATTCCTTTATAAACCTCTTCTAAAAAGTCAAAAAAGGGTATAAATGACTTTAACCCATAGTCTATAAAATATTAAAAATGTTTTGAAAAAAAATTTAAGAAACATGGATGTGGATGATAAATAGGTCCCAGTAGATAATTACATATAAACAACCTTAGATAATGAAGAGATTGTAGAATTAACCCTTACCAATTTGGTAACTTACGAAACACACACCCCATGAAATAAGTATCATATAATGAATATGTAAATACACATAAATTAAAGTGTATTATAGAAATAATATGATTGTGGGAAGTACATACACCACACAAAAGGTAATAGTGGCAATATGGCATGAATCTCATGGGAATAAGGAGTGAGATGAAAACTCCTTACCTTACACTTTCCTTTAGTCGAGGGTACATTTAACCTCCTGTATGAAGATCATAGTATATTATTAAATTATACCAGAACCATATTAATATTTATGATATCATACATGATTCATTTATGACTTTATACTACCCATTTAATAATAATTTCCATGTTAAATTAACATTTCGGGTAATAATCACTTTCTTTATCGTATGTGTTTTAACTTGTTACTCTTGATTGTATCAATTAGATCAAGATTTAAGTACTTCCAAAATATAAAACATGATTTATATATCATATATATTTATAATATAAATATGTATAATAGACATAAATATGAAATGGAAAACACCGTTTATGGAGACGGTAGTTCGTACGTACGCATAAATGTTGTTTCCGTTTTCATATCATATTGAATGGAACTAAGTGAATAATATATATGTAATTACATATATATATATATATCTAGTATCAGTATTATGTCATATATTACATATTTATTAGTAATATATATTTTTATAATCGTCGATGAATGGTGAACTTGGAAATGAATCTCATCGCGTCGTGGAGACGGTAATCCATACATATACACGAGTGACAATATCATTTCTTTAAAGGTGTGTAATTGGATGGTATATAATATATACATAATCATTATCATGTTATATTTATTGTTTACATCAATTACACATCATTATTATACCCATCCAAATAATAATGTATTGAATAACAATTACACCACGACGTGGAGATGGTAAGCCGTACGTACGCACATATGGTGACATGTCATTCAAAGGATGGATAGAATATTGAATTTAGTTGTACCATATTTATAATAACATCACAGTATATAGAAGATACTGGAGTTATTATTTTATAATGGAAACAACAAAGAAAAAGGAAGTGGAATAAGAAAGGAACTTGAAAGAGATGATGGAATATTTTACTCTTCTTCGGGTTCTACCTTTTGATTTGATCAAAAGGGCTTCTTAGGTTGTCTTTCTGACTAAAGTAAGGCCTCTAGGATGAAGGTAGGATAGTTGGGAGGATATTTGGGTAGGGGTTGGCTGATCCAAAAGGCTTTGGAGGTTTGAAATTAAGATAAGGGGAAGTTCCCTTTTATAATATTTGGGCAGGGGTTGGTCGAGCCAAAAGGTTTTGTATCATAATAAATCAACTTCAAATAAACTTAAAATCCATCAAAGGATGTTGACATAGATGAAATCAAAACCTTTTTTAGAAAAATATCACTTTCTATTTTGAAATCATTTAAGAGTCACATAATTATAAAGAAAACATTTATTTTGAAAATATTCTTATAAGCCTGTAAGGGAAGCTTCGACGATTTTATAACGGCGGAAAATAGCCGCACCCGCCATATAAGTTAAAAAAATATTCTTACCTTAATTTTGTCGAAAAGGTTAAAAAGGACCTTGTTTGGAAAATGACAGAAATATTCCTTTATAAACATCTTATAAAAAGTCAAACAAGGGTATAAATTACTTTAACCCATAGTCTATAAAATAGTAATAATGTTTTGAAATACATTTTTAAGAAACATGTATTTGGATGATAAAGAGGTCCCAGTAGATACTCACGTATAAAACAACCTCGGATAATAAAGAGATTGTGAAATTAACCCTTACCAATTTGGTAATTTACGAAAAATACACCCCATGAAATAATTATCATACAATGAATATGTAAATACACATAAATTAAATTGTATTACACAAAGAATACAATTATGGGCATTACATACACCACAAAAAAGGTAATAGTGGTAATATAGCATGAATCTCACAGGAATAAGGAGTGAGATAAAAACCCCTTACCTTGCACTTTCCTTTGGTCGATGGTACATTTAAACTTCTATATAATGACCATTGCATGTTATTAGATTATACGAAAACCATATTCATATTTATTATATCATACATGATTCATTTATGACTTTATACTACCCATTTAATAATGATTTTCATGTTAAATTAACATTTTGGTTAATAATCTCTTTCTTTATCGTACATATTTTAACTTGTTATTCTTGATCATATCATTTAGATCATGATTTAAATACTTCCAGAATATAAACATTGATTTATAAATCATACATATTTAGAATATAAATATTTATAATAGATAGATATATGAAATGGAAAACACCGTTTATGGAGACAGTAGTTCGTACGTATGCATAAATATTGTTTCTATTTTCATATCGTATTGAACGGAAGTAAGTGAATAAGATATATGTAAGTACTTAAATACACACACACACACATATATATATATATATATATATATCTAGTAGCATTATTATGTCATATATTACTTATTTATTAGTAATATATATTTTTATAATCGTTGATGAATGGTGAACTTGGAAATGAATCTCATCGCATCGTGGAGATGGTAATCCGTACGTATGCACGAGCGACAATATAATTTCCTTAAAGGTGTGAAATTGGATTTTATATCATATATACACAATCATTATCAAGTTATATTTAATATTTACATCAATTACACATCATTATTATACCCATCCAAATAATAATGTATTGAATAACAATTACACCACGACATGGAGACGGTAAGCCGTACGTACACACGTATGGTGACATGTCATTCAAAGGATGGATAGAATAATTAATTTGGTTATACCATATTTATAATAATATCACATTATATAGAAGATACTGGAGTTATTATTTTAGAATGGAAACAACAAAGAAAAATGAAGTGGAAGAAGAAAGGAACTTGAAAGAGGTGATGGAATATTTACCTCTCCTTCGGGTTATTCCTTTTGATTTGATCAAAAGGGATCCTTAGGTTGTATTTACGACTAAAGTAAGGACTCTATTATGAAGGTAGGACAGTTGAGAGGGTATTTGGGTAGGGTTTGTCCAGGCCAAAAGTCTTTGAATGTGTGAATTAGAGAGAAGGGGGAGTGCCCTTTTATAAGAGGGGTGAGGGGCACCTTAGGGAAAACTAGAAATATTATTTTATAATAAAATAATTTTCGGTTTCTAATGGCTCAAAAATGTGTTATTTAAAGGATAAGGTGGGGATGGGTCTAAAACCACTCAAAAAATAGGTTTTAGACAGGTTTGGTTCACTATAGTAACCTTATCTTTTAGATTTAACTCTTAGTTAAATAGTTTGACATTTACCATGTCTCTTTGTATGTTTATATTATATTGTCACGACCCCCTCCCACCAAAGATGCCCCACCTGAGCTGGCAATGGTGAAAGGGAGATAATGACCCCTGAGTCTCGCCTCCAGTAGGCCCCGGGGTGGCGACTAGCACCAAGGGTATGAGTTTTCACAAATATGGGAGGCATTACCCTTTTATTATTTTAAGATCGGGAAATAGGACAAGTCAACCACCAAAAAGGAAAAGAACAAGTGTATAGAAATAAACCCAAACCAATCCCACATGCATGTTTAAACAATTTTATAACAAGGTGCAAGTACAAGAAAGCTCAAAGTACAATACCAAAAGAAACAAGTACAGCAAACTGCAGCAACTCCAACTGTCCCGACTAGTAGGGTCCCGCACGGCCCTGGTAGTCCTCCTGGAAACCTGAAAGTAAACGTAGGGTGAGCATACAAGTAAACTCAGTAGGGAAACCTAAAGCTCTCATGCACAAGTGGGGAGACATCCTAATGTCCCGTGAGAACAACAGAAGAACCCTAGCAAGGAATTCTATCCACCCAACCTCACCAACCACACTCACCAAAAACACAATCACAACAGGTAGTAGTATATAAGAACAAGAGTATTGGGTACCCCGCACCATTCCCATTTAGTTAGCTGCTCTTCCTAACGGCGAACATCCTGACACTGCCACACTCTTCCCACCCGCACACACCTAGGCCTCACAACAACGTATCCCACCCACACACACCTGGGCCTCACCACCACGTATCTCGCCCGTACACACCTGGGCCTCACAACCACGTAACCCTCCCACACACACCTGGGCCTCACCACCACATATCCCACCCGCACACACCTGGGCCTCATCCCGAAGATTCTTGGGAAAAAGTAAGCATTCCCGAAGAGTCTTGGGCCAATCCACCCCAATCGAAACCTACCCGAAGAGTCATAGGTGTAAAGTCTCCTCAAGCCATCACAGCCTAGGGAAGAAGGAGCAAGAAGGATATAGTAACTATGGGAAAACACCATCTCCCATGAAATGGGAGTGTTCGGCACTAAGTGATCAACATGGGTGGGGTGCTTCAAAACACAAAGATACAGATATATATGTATACCAAACACTCAGCCCAACCTATGGCTTCTAAATAGAGAAACTGAGCACGTGCCTCGGCACTGCTACCATGAATCATGCATACAACAAACAACCCCAACCCCATTTAGGTTTTCACGTTTCAGTAGAATTAGTTTATTTAGCTCCTTAACTACTGGGAAACTATCCACAACCAACCACATCGATCGTTCGTAAAACATATCCCTGTCATCCACAAATCAAGTTAGGAAAACACAAGCAACACAACCAAGTCCTTCTTATTAACCAACCAACCCCATTGATAATTAATCATGTTTCATTACCACGCCCCACCATTCATTAACTCTTCCACTTTTATTTATTATTTACAACCCATAGTTCGTTCACATTCAAGCCCATCCCTACAGCCCCGCTACCAAACACCATAACCACAAACACACCGAAACATGTACATCATTATCCCTTTAATACCATTTATCGCAGCCCCATTGCCCATCACCATAATACCATTCACACCAACCCACAACCAAGTCAATCGCATCCCCGCTGCTCACCCAATACACAACAACCCACAAAACACCCCCATCACATGCCATGTAACCAAGCCAACACCCACATGTTCATTATTCCATTTTTTTCAACCGGGGTGATCACACAAGGGTTCTAGATTTTCATTTAGTCATCCAACTTTAAGTGATTAACCAATTTCCACATTCCACAAGGTTTCATTCACAAAAACGGTCTAGAAGATAGGGAAACATTTAATTGCGCAAGAAAAGTCCCCCAACGACCGTGATTTTCAGTAGGAATAAGCCTATTCAATTTATAACATAATATCACATGATATAAAAAGTAAAGTAACAGTAATCACAAACTTCCCAACCCTGTTATATAAGCCAGTTATTATCTTTATTAAACTAGTTCAACCGTTTCTCATGGAAATAAGAGGATACCCACCCCGCATGATGCACAAATTAGAGAGATGAAGGTACGATCCCTACCTCAACAGGTTCTGATAACAACGCTCCTCCCCGGACCAACTTTAGAAGACGTTCATCGGCGTCTGTCGCTTCTGGAAAAACCTGGAAAAACCTCCTTGGGTGGAAGCTAGAAATGAAAGGCCGACAGATCCAAGCTCAGAAGTTCCGCCTCGTCGTTACGATCCTGTGGCCACTGACGGATCGTAAATCGGAGCTCAGACGAAGAAGTTATGGAAGAAAAGGAGCCTTCGAGTCTCTTGGGAGAGCTCTGCTCATAGGAAAGGGGAGGAGAAGGGTGATTTGAAAAGGAGGAGGGGACCCCTCCTTTTATAGGTGAGAAAAGAAAAAGTACACGGTGTGTACTTTATGGTACACGAAGTGTACTCGGTTATTTCACACGGTCTCCACGCGGCTTCCAACATGGCTCTGCGGCCGTTGACTGGTCAACACATGGTCTGAGGGTAACGCATACACGGGGAAATAAAACACAGCGTATAGTTTGGACACACGGCGTGTACCCATTTCTATCACATGGAAAAGATACGACTTCAACATGGCACACGATCGTTGACTGGTAACGCGTACGCGGGGAGGGACTACACGGCGTGTAGTTTAGGGTACACGGCCTGTACCCATTTACTTCACACGGCAAAGACACGGCTTTCCACACGGGGTATACCTGGTGAGGGGGTACACGGCGTGTAGTTTGGGGTACACGGCGTGTACTCATTTCTTTCACACGGCAAGGACACGGCCTTGAACACGGGGTATACCCGACAAGGGGGGTACACGGTGTGTACTCAAACTACACGGCGTGTAGTTTCAAAATTCTGGAAAGTGTGGGAAAAGTCCATTTTACCCTCTAGAACACTTCGTGGCCTTCTTTTTGACAAAGGAATGGGCCGGAGAGGTCTGGGCCATTACATATATGGTTAATAAAATTACTATATACTTTCAAGAGAACTTCAAGCGGTTCATTAATGATACAAATATCATTATATAAGTCCTTTGGCCAAACCTTAGATTTTTACGAATAGAATATCAATTAATAATATAATATTTGTTTTAAAAACTCTTTTATGTCAATTTTGACACTATTTGGTATTTTTTTTCAAAATTTATAACAGAATTATTACTTTAAAAAAATTCATCTAGTCAATATTAACATGTCAAATTAACCTATAAAATTAATGGATGGCATCAAAACTTTCAAATTATATTTATTTTAACATATATAATACCATTTATTTGATTCTTTCATTAATGAAGAAAATGATGCATCATCATTGTGTCATAAATAAATATATTTATTTTATGTATAAAAATTATAAATAAAATATCCTGAGGTAGGAAATATTTTTAGATTTCTAATGACTATTTATAGTCTAATAGATCAATTATATAACCTCATATAAAAATTGTTTTACTAAAAGATATTTGCTTTTGTTATTTTTGTCTCTACTTTAAATTATTTAATATATAATGTCATTATCACTTCCAAGTGGCTCCATGGGGTCCCAAAATCAACCCAAGGATTTCCATGGTCGGCCATGACTCATCCAATAAGGTTAGGACAAGCGTTAAGGTAATTTTTTATTATTATAATATTATTTTTTAAACTTATTTACTGGATTTACCCTTTTAACCACGGTAAATAAAATATTTACTGAAGTAAATATTCCTAATGTCCAAAAATAAAAGTTACCTATTTACATAATTTGAACCTCCTGATTCCAAATATGGAATCCATTTTTTTAAATTCAAAATACAGAAGTGGCAGAAATTAATTTAAATTTATTCCTGTTGTCAAAACAAAAAGCGTGTTTTTAAGAAATAATAACTATCAAAAGATTGACACTTGCTTATGTCTAGTTTAAATATGAAATTATGTACAATGACTAGAATTGGATTAAATGGTAAAAATATAATCTATTTATAATACCAAACCATTAAAATTTATAATTTATCACTATAAATTATTTTGATTAAAAAAGTTGTTTTCAGTTAAAATATAGTATTTTTCACTATTCACCCAAATATGAAAGTTATCAAAAAAACACCAAAAATTTATTGAACCTAAATTATTATATCCCTGTTATAAAGAAGAAGTTTATTTTTTCAAATTGAATATATAAAAGTTTCAAATATTGTATTTAAAAAAGGTTCGCCATTAAAAGGTGGTAAAATTGCATTTTTTGAAAAATACTTCTTTTATCTAAAAAAAATGAATTTGTTCTTAAATTATGTCTAAGAAACTCATAATATTGATTCTAAAATTATAATTATTATATAAAGTTCAAAATTTAGTTAATACTATTCATAACCGCTTTTGAACGGTTGGTTTGGTAAGTCATGGTGCGCTAGAACTCGGTGTTGCGTGTAGTGCAAGTTATTGAAATACTTTGAAGAAATAATGTACTATGAAATCTTGGGGTGTTACATTCTTCCCTCCTTCAATAAATTGCGTCCTCAAAATTTGAAAAAAAAATTCAAAAATAAAAGGTTGAAAATATAAAATACCTTTGGGAAAACCCACATTGGAAATTATGTTAATAAAATTTAGTCTTAATAAGAGGAAAAGGGAAATGAAAGGGTCACCACCAAATTATGATCTCGATTAGAAGAAAATTGGTGGAAATTAGAGACATATAATTGGAGGAAAAATGTAAATATTTATAGGTATTGATTGAGGTCATCAATCACAAACAAGTGTAAAATTGAGGGCCTTAAATTCATCAATATATAATGATTTGAAATACCATCAGTTCAACAAAACATAAGGTATTAGGATAACATATTTTTGGTTTTAAGATCCCTTCCCTAAAGTTTAAGAATTAATTTACCCATAGAATAAGAGGGGGAAAATTATATATATATATATATATACTTGACAAGTTGAGTTTCATCCTTCAACTAATTCCTACCACAAACTCATCTTTCACTCCAAAATATTTCAAAAAAATTATTCTATTTATCCTAATTGTATAGGGTTCCAAAAATAATTAATTTGTAATTAACCTATTAGACCCTTTAAAAAACTAGATTATACAATCCAAGGACTTCATGTAGTCCAGTGGTAGGCGATAAATCCCAATCTCACTATGGTTGTGGGTTCGATTTTCACAGCTTGTCGAACACTACAGATTGTCACACGGTCTGTATGTTGTCCTTTTTATAACAATCCAAAAATAACCTTAAAAATAATATCCAATTTCAAACTTAATCCATTCTAACCTTTAGATTTATCCAAAATACTTCTATCCAAACTCACAATCCAAAATTTATAAGGAAGTTAAACACAATGAAGATCCTTTTTGCCACGTAATAACATGTGAACACCTTCATCATGTATTATTTTAAAACATGGAAACACCCTGAATTACCATAACACCTTATTGATTACATTCATGCTCCCTTATCCTTTATATAATAATGGATATATTCCTTATATCCAAAAATATTGAATATTCCAACAATGATTAAATAAAAAAACTATTAATCAGTTCAAAGGAAGTCAAGAATATCAAATATAATATATCCAAATCAATCATCTCTTATTCCAAAATCACTACCTCATTATCAGAACCATATTAAGGATTACATTTCCTTCAACCGTGTATTTTTCCAAAAAGTGTATCTTACTATTAAGTCAATTTTCTTAGAACCATATAATCTCAAATCCTCAATAAAATAGTATTGCGGTACAATCCTTATTTATCTCCATAATTCATATAACTACTATATTGTTGATACAAAACTCAAATGAAATAATTCTATAATAACAACATAATAACACTAGTCATTCCTCTTCATCTGAGGTAGTATCATAACTTGATTATTATCAATAGTATCATTTGCGGTATACTCTGATGACTGGGAAATTGATTCGCATAGTGTCCCAATGCCTTATAGATGAAGCATTTTACATTCGGAACCTTTTTCTTGCCCTTGAAATCACGTAATTGGTGTCCTTTTTCTCCACACTTATAACAAATTCTCATTCCCTTCAAGCATTTACCAAGGTGATTCTTTCCACATTTATCACATATGGGAAAATCCTTCTTTACCCTCTTCTATTTATCCATATTTCTCTCTACCATCCTTTTCGTTTCTTACTTCACTTCAAATCCATAGGACTCAGAGAATTCTTTACTTATCTTATTAACACATGATATTATTTCTTTATATGTTGAGAATATATGGGAGACTATTTCCATTCTAAATGTTGGATTAATACCATAAAAGATATGATCCATCTTACCCTTTGGATCATAGGTATTGATGGAGTTCTCATTCCTTCTACTGGGCGCCATTTCTATACAATGGCATACACTAGGTCAGTTTATGAATTGCAATGAATAATTCAAAACTTGTAAAATACCTAATGTAAATTAAAAAGGTTTTGGATATAATCCATAATCATAAAAAAATTCTTTGAGGCGGTATATACTCGTACATTTTCTCTTCCCATTGAATGTTGGTGGTTTTTTCATGGAATATTTTACTTTGTGTGAACTTTTGTAATTTTTCTGATAAAGTTCATTTTTAATGAATAGTGAAAATATTGTATTTTAATTCAAAACTACGTTTTAATCTAATTTATTTATATGGTTATATTATATTTTTAATTAGTTTTAAAGTGTAATTAGAATATATTTTTTACCATTTAATCCAATGTTGGTCATTGGAATTAATTTCACTTTGAAATTGGATATAAACAAGTGTCAATCTTTTGATAGTTTTTATTTCTTAAAAACACGCTATTTGTTTTAACAACAAGAATTAATTTTAAATTAATTAATGCAACTTCTATGTTTAGAATTTGGTAAAATAGACATCATTTTTGAATTTGGAATATCAAATATATATTAGGCTGAATTTTTGGTATTTTTCTGAAAAACTTCAATTTTTGATGAATAGTGAAACCACTTAGTAGTAGTTAAAAAAACTGAATTTTTCATTTAAATGAAATTTTACCACTTATATGAATTTAATTTTAAAAATCCAACATACATGGTTGTTATTATTAAGTAAAATGTGATTCAATAAGATGGAAATAATTTTTGGTGAATAGTAACTTTTGACTTTTATTTACCGCAGTTAAAGGTAAATAAGGTAATTCAAGGTAAAAAGAATATTATAATAATTTAAAATTACCTTAACACTTGTTCAAACCTTATTTGATGAGTCATTTCCAACCATGGGCATCTTTGGGTCGATTTTGGGACCCCATGTAGCTACTTATGAATGATAATGACACTTTAGATTAATTAATTTAAAGTAAAGGCAAAAATGACAAAAACAAAACTATTTTAGTAAATTAATTTTTATATGGTGTTATATAAGAAATATTTTCGACTATAAATATTATTTAGAAATATAAAAATATTTCCTACATGATAGTATTTGTTTTATAATTTTTAGACATCTAATAAATTAAATTATTCATGACACGATAATGATGCAGTATTTACCTCATTAATAAATGATTTTAATAAATAAGATTATAATGACTAAAATATTATCCAAAATCTGTCCAATTCCTATTGGATGATTTTATTTTGACCATGAGTCATCTTATATTCGACTATAATGATTTTTGGACCTTTAGAAACCAAATATCATTATATAATAAAATAATATTTTCACACTTTTCTAAGGAGTCCCTCCTCTCCCTTATAAAAGGAGACCACTTATAACCAATTCCTCACACCTCTAAATCCATTTTTCTCATCCAAAATATGACCAATTAAGCTCCCTACATCCATATACTCCTCCTAGAATCCTTAACTTATGAAGAAGACACTTCAAGAAGTCCTTTTGGTTCAAACCAAAGGAAGTTACCCAAATTAAAGGTAACGGTTTCTCTTAACTTCTTTTCTTTTATTTTACTTTTCCAACCCCTAAACTCTTTTTATTCCTTTATTATATAGAAACACCAGTATATTAAATATACTAAGATGTTTTTATAATAAGTATTCAAACTACACTTATACACACCTCCATCTAATGGGTGAAGAAGATAATGTTTCTGTGGATGGAAAACTAACGCCTAACGAAACAATGATTGTTCAATTACCTCTTAACACCTCTCATGGTGGCCATTATGATGGAACTGTATTTATATATGATATATATTATGTTTATTTTTTATTTATGATTCTGTATTTTCCATTTATATCATACCTTTATGGTTTCCATTATGGGTAAACCCGATAATTTCATTTGAGGAAGTGCGGATTACCGCCCCCTCAAAGTGATATGACTTGTTAATGCCATATGTGGTACGTACAAAGGATAGAGTTAATGATATTATATATGATATTACACTTTAATTATAATATACCTATGTATAATTATGTTTTAATTCCATTAAAATAAGAGATATAAATGAAATTAGCGTTCATGTGTACGTACGGCTTACCATCTCCATGAACGGTGCATTTCATTTCTTACCTCCAAATATTGTGTACTATTATAAATATATATATATATATATATATATATATATACTGGATATATATGATATATATGATATCTAAATAATGAATTTCATTCTGTATATAATGGACTATGTTTTTTTAAAGGTTGGGGCCGAAGCCTCATTTTTATTATTAAAGCAAAGCAAAGACCTCTTTAACTGGGTAGAGGGAGACCCATTACGTAGCCCGAAGGCCCAGTGGGCATTTAGCCCATTACATGACCCGTAGGCCCATTTTTTTGGCCCAAATACCATTATATGAATAGTACTGCTACAGTACCCGCATTGTTACAGTACTGCACAGTACCCACCGCCGCTACAGTGCTCTGCCGCCGCTACAGTGCCTGTCGTTGCTACAGTGTCGCCGCTACTACAGTAACCTGCGCCCAATGGGTTTTGAACCCCCATTTTTCATGTAGATTTAAGGGGTGCTTACCACTAAGACAAACCCCAACTACACTGTATATAATGGACTATTGACCACATGGACAACTTGTAAATATAAGGTGTTCATTTTTTACTCAAGTATCAAATATCGACAAAACGAACGTTATTAACTTAAATGATTACATAATGTTTATAACATAGTAATAAGTGATATAAAAGGAATAATAAACTTGAAAAGGGTTCTTAATCAAGTAGAAATTAACTTTAGTTTATTATTCAGGAAGAACAAGGAACCAACGAGTCAAGTCGGACACGAGGTAAGGGATTTTCTTATCTCAATTTTAATTCCGTGAGATTTCCATTGTTCGCCACTTATTCATTGCATGTGGTGTATTGTGTTCTTACATTTGATATATATTATCATTATTATCATTATATTCATGGTATTCTGTGATTCATTTGGTGGTTATTAACTTTTTTTCATATGACTCAGTTGATTACAACTTGGTAAAGGGTTTCATCTCACTTTTTATTCCTGTGAGATTCATGCTATATTTGCCACTATTTCATTTTGTGTGGTGTATGTATTGCACATGATTGTACTCTTTGTGTAATATAATTTCATTTATGAGTATTTACATCTTCATTGTATGATCCTTTTTTCATGTGGCGTATGTTTTGTAAGTTACCAAATTGGTAAGGGAACCTTTGACCCTCCTCTATTTAAAAGACTTATTTTTGTTATGTCTTTTAATTTACATATTATTATGTTGGGATATGTTATTATATATCCTCATTGAAGTAAAATTTATGTCCAAGTTATGAGATACCCTTTTTATCTCATCAACTCATTTTCTGAATTTTAAAGTGATGCAGTTAGGCTGTCAAATTTTTACAAGGGAACTTCTTAATCCAATTTCAATTCTTTGGGTTCAACTTGTACTTCTTGAATATGTCATCCTATGAATATGTGTGAATGACCTCTGATTGTTTTAAACTTAATATCTACTTATATTGGGTGTATTTATATTTCTCACACATAATCATGTGATTGATTTATCCTTAATTTAAGGATACCATCTTTATAAGGGATTTCATCCCAATTTACATTTCCACTGAGACTTCATTGTTTTTATGCACCAATTAACTCTTATATATTGTATATAATATCCTTTGACATATTATATCATTAATCACTTTATTCTCATGATATTATAAAGTTGTGATTAAAAGTTATTCTTCAATTATTTGAATTCAAGCATCTATCTTTTTGTTAAAAACTCTTTAACTAAAATATCGTTTTAAATGTTTTAAAGATTTATTCTTCTAAATATTTCTCATTAATGTCCATGTTTTAAAAATGGGTTTTAGGATTTATTTTTATGGACATTAATGTTTTCAAATGATAATTCATTTAAAAGCTTCAAAGTGGTATGGGACACTTTGATTCAAAAATCCCTTTTTAAATGGTTTTGAAAATGATTTGATAAAACATTTTTTATTTCAATATCTTGATTTGATATATTGAAATGTGGAAATGTTATATTTCCTTTATACATGTGTTATATGTTATGATTATGTTATGGTTATTGGGAATTGTTTACGTATACAGGTGGTTCCGTGATAAACCTAGGGCGGGTGAGCCCGAGATAGCTCTCCAATGCATTGGGTAACGTGGCAGAGGTAAACGTGATGTTTCTCCTAAGAAATTTAGGGAATATACTATTATGGGTATTACAATCGTAACTCCCTATTTATTTGTGATATCTACAATGTAAGTTTGACATAGATGTTGTAAGTAACCTTTATGATTTAGGATTTGTGTGTGTTATTCATAAATCTTATGATTTTGTAAGGTATGTTATGATTGAAAAGTATGGTTTCATTGATTTGTATTTATTAATGGGATAATGTTTTCCTTTACTATTTTATAACCCTTACTCAGATTTTTATTCTCATCCCATGTTTTTGAAATGTTTTCCATAGGACTTAAAGATGAATAGGGTCAAGGATTGGATCCAGAAAAAGTCATGTTGTCTAAAACAAGGAACTCGACGTGTTTCTTTTTAAGAGTTTTTATTTTATTAAAAAAATGGAAAAAGAAGGAAAGATTTGGTTAAATAATCAGTAATAATGTTTTGAAATATATTTTTAAGAAACATGGATGTGGATGATAAAGAGGTCCAAGTAGATAATTATATATAAACAATCTCGGATAAGAAAGACATTGTGAAATTAACCCTTACCTTGTACTTTTCCTTGGTCGAGGGTAGGTTAACCTCTTGTATAATGGTTAAATAATTGTTATTAAATAATACAAAAATCATATACATTAATATGATATCATATATGATCTTTTAACATTAATTTGTTAATAATATCTTAGTATTATTGTCGTTTCGGGTGTTAACGGATTCTTTTTTCCTTTATATTATTTGTTATGTGAGTCATATTTGTTATGGATGGGATGTATCTTATTCATATCTAGAATGATATCAAATATTTAAACATTATTTTTAATCATCTAATGAAAATTAGTCTTGAATGGATACAATGGGGAATGAATCTCATCGCGTTCGTGGAGACGGTAATCCGTACGTACGCATGAGCGAAAATATCATTATTTTGATATTAAAATAATATAAAATTGGATGATATATCATATATAAAGAATAATTATCATGTTATATTTATTATTTACATGAATTACGCATCATTATTATACCCATCCAAATAATAATGTATTAAATAACAATTACACCATGACGTGGAGACGGTAATCCGTACG
Organism: Viscum album; assembly: GCA_963277665.1. NCBI lineage: Eukaryota > Viridiplantae > Streptophyta > Magnoliopsida > Santalales > Viscaceae > Viscum > Viscum album. The sequence continues at coordinate 1,373,370,975 of OY728137.1, forward strand.
TACGCACGTATGGTGACATATCATTCAAAGGATGGATATAATAATGAATATGGTTGTACCGTGTTTATAATAACATCACAGTATATATAAGATACTGGAGTTATTATTTTAGAATGGAAATAACAAAGAAATAAGAAGTGGAAGAAGAAAATAACTTGAAAGAGGGTGGTGAAATTATTACCTCTTCTTTGGGTTCTTCCTTTTGATTTGATCAAAAGGGATCCTTAAGTTGGATTTCTGACTAAAGGAAGGAATCTAGGATGAATTTAGAAAATTTTAGAGGATATTTGGGCAGGGGTTGGCTGCGCCAAAAGGCTTTGAACGTGTGAATTAGAGAGAAGGGGGAGTGCCCTTTTATAAGAGGGGTGAGGGGCACCTTAGGAAAAGCTAGAACTATTATTTTATAATAAAATCATTTTCGGTTTCTAATTGCTCAAAAATAGATTATTTAAAGTATAAGGTGGTTATGGGTCAAAAATCACTCAACCAATAGGTTTTATATATGTTTGGGTCACTATATTAACTTTATCTTTTAGATTTAACTCTTAGTTAAATATTTTGACATTTACCATGTCTCTTTGTATTTTTATATTATATGGTTAATAAACTTACTATATACTTCTAAACGAACCCCAAGTGGTTCATTAATGATACACCTATCATTATATAAGTCCTTCGTATGAACCTTGGATTTTTAGGAATAAAATATCAATTAATAATATAATATTTGTTTTAAAAACTCATTTATGTCAATTTTGACACTATTTAATAATTGATTTTTGTTAAAGACATAAAAAAATTATTAATTCAAAATAAATTAATTTAATCAATCATAACATTTCATATTAACCTATAAAATTCTTGGATGTCATCAAAACTTTCAAATTATTTTTATTTTAATATTTATAATATCATTTATTTGATTCTTTCATTAATAAGGAAAATACTGCATTATCATTTTGTCATAAATAAATTTAATTATTAAATGTCTACAAATTATAAATAAAATACCATTATGTAGGAAATATTTTTATATTTTTAATGAATATTTATAGTTGAAGAGATAACATGTATAACCCTATGTAAAAATTGTTTTACTAAATGATATATGCTTATGTCATTTTGGTATTTACTTTAACTTAATTAATATAAAGTGTCATTATCACTTATAAGTGGCTCCATGGGGTCCCAAAATTGGCCCAAAGATTCCCATGGTTGGACATGTATCATCAAATAGGGTTAGGAAACATGTTACGGTAATTTAATATTATTATAATATTATTTTTTACCCTTATTTACCGGATTTACCCTTTAACCATGGTAAATAAAATATTTACCGATGTAATTATTCAAAATGTCTTAAAATAAAAGTTACTTATTTACACAATTTTTACCTCTTGATTCTAAATATGGAATCCATTTTTATAAATTCAAAACACAGAAGTGGTAGAAATTAATTTAAATTTAATTCTCTTTGTCAAAACAAAAAGCGTGTTTTTAAGAAATAATAATTATCAAAAGATTGACACTTGCTTATATCCAGTTTAAATGTGAAATTGCGTCCAATTACCAAAATTGTATTAAATGGTAAAAATATAATCTAATTATATTTTAAAACCACTCAATATTATAATTTATCACTATAAATTATTTTGATTAAAAAAGTTGTTTTTAATTAAAATTTAGTATTTTTCACTATTCATCAAAAATTGAAAGTTTTCAGAAAAATATCAAAAAATCATCCTAATCTAATTTCAATATTCTGAATCCAAAAATGAAGTCCATTTTGAAAGATAAAATTTATAAAATTTTAAAAAGTGGTTATTACTATTCATAACGGTTAGTTTGATTGGTTGTGGTGTGTGTTAGAACTCGAAGTTGCGTACAACACACGCTACTATATTATTCAAAGAGAAGCGTACTGTGGAAGATTGGGGTGTTACATTCTCCCCTTCTTCAAATAATTTCATCCTCTAAATTTCTAGAATATTACCGCATGAAAAGACTCAGGTGGTTCTTCATCATAAGTTCCTCGGGTTCCCACGTTGTCTCTTCCATCTTATGGTTTCTCCATAGAACTTTTACCAGATGAGTCATCCGGTTTCTCAGCACTTGTTCTCTTGTATCAAGAATCTTGATAGGCTCTTCGCAATAAGACAGATTGGGTTCCAGTTCTAATTCCTCATAGGTGAGTACATGCGTTAGGTCAGGCATTTATTTTCTCAACAGTGATACGTGGAACACATCATGTACTTTGGAGAGATTTGGCGGCATTGCCAAACGATAAGTTACAGCCCCAATTAATTCTAGAATTTCAAAAGGTCCTATGTACCTGGGACTCAATTTACATTTCTTACTGAAACGTATAACTCCCTTCCATGGAGATACTTTCAAGAAAACATGATCTCCTACCTGAAATTCCAAATCCTTCCTCTGGTTATCGGCATAGCTCTTCTGTCTACTTTGAGCTACTTTGATGTGGGTTTGGATTACCTTTACTTTTTCTATCATTTCCTCAACAAGTTCTGGGCCTACAAGTTTTCTTTAACCAAAATCATCCCAACAAGTTGTTGTGAAACATCTCTTTCCATATAATGCTTCATATGGTGTCATCTGAATACTTGAATGGAAGCTATTATTATAGGAAAAAATCCTTAGAGAAAATATTTCATGCCTTGGGGAGTAGTGAAGGGGAAAAAGTTATCATGGCAGTTTACTACCTCACTGGAGATACTGATCAATGGTGGTCATTGATTCAAAACAAAAATGAAGATGATGAAGTATCAAATATGGAATAGAGGGAGTTTAAAGAGATTTTCTTAGAAAAATACTTTCCTTGTGGCCATCAAGCAGATATAGAAAGGCAATTTCTGAGTCTGAGGCAAAAGGAGGATGAGAATGTCGCAAAGTATAAGGCTAACTTTACAAGGTTAGCAATGCATGTTGTAGATTATATACATAACCCAATAATTAATATTGATCGTTTCTTTGAAGGGTTAAAACCGTTTCTCCATCGAGTATTAGTCTCACAATCCTTCTCGTCATATGAAGATATTGTCTCATGTGCTATCAAGACAAAAAAATAATTCTCTAAGTCATAGAACTTTAAAGAAAAGCAAGAGAATAAGAGATCTACTGATCACTCTGGAAATAGAAATAAGGGGAAGAAGGGAAAAGTTGAATATCCATCCTGTAGTAAATGTGGGAAGAAACACCCTGGTACTTTCTTGAAGGGAATGGGAGTCTGTTACAAGTGTGGTGAAAAAGGCCACCAAGCTCATGATTGTAAAGGGAAAAAAGAAGCTACCGATGTTCAATGATACAACTACAGGGAGAGGGGGAATTATGTGAATGAATGTTCTAAGCGTCAGGGGAACTTACCTCAAAAAAGGCCAAGAGATCAAGGCCAAGATTATACTATCACTAATACTGAGGTAGAAGCTCCGAAAGACGTGGTGGAAGGTAATTTAATGGTTTCCTCAAGTTTAGAAAATGATTTATTTGATTCTGGATCATCGCATTGTTTCATATATTCCCAGTTTTCTAAGAAAATTAGATATTTCCAATTTGATTTAACAAGGGAGTTGTTAGTTAAAACTCCTAAGTGAAGTATCATCGCAACAAAGTTTTGTGAATTCATTCCCATTAGAGCATATAAATGTTCTTTATCTGCTGATCTCATCGTCATACATATTATTTAATTTAATATAATCCTCGGTATTGATTGGTTTTCAGATCATTATGCGAAGATTTATTGTAAAAAGAAGAAGGTTATGATTTTTGATGATGATGATAAAGAACACCTTATATTTAGATTAGAATCGTCACCACCTAATTCTTATCTAGATCTACCCCCAGTAGCTCAACTAAATTCAATTATTGGGGTGAAAGAGAATGAAATAACTGTGGGTGAGGAAAGGAATGTTCAAATATATGATGTACCTATTGTGAGAGAATATGTTGATTTGTTTCCAGAAGATTTACCTGGACATCCTATAGAACGAGAAATTGAGTTTTCCATTGATTTAATTCATGCTTCAAGGACCATATCGAAGACCCCTTATAGAATAGCCACTGTGGAATTAGTGGAACTAAAGAAACAACTATAGGAATTGAGTAATTGAGTAATAAGGGATTTATTTTCCCTAGTGTTTCTCCATGGGGAGCCCCTGTTCTTTTTGTTAATAAGAAATATGGATCTATGAGGTTATGTATCGACTACAGGGAAATCAATGCTATAACAATAAAGAACAAGTGTCCCCAACCTCGCATTGATGATTTATTTGACCAACTTCATGGATCTCAATACTTTTCAAAGATTGGCCTTCAATATAGATACCATCAGTTGTGTGTGAAGAAGGAATACATTCTGAAGATAGCATTTTGAACCAGGTATGGGCATTACGAGTTTACAGTAATGCCTTTTGGATTGACTAATGCACCCTCTGTCTTCATGGATCTAATGAACAGTGTTTTCAAGGAATATCTCGATGATTTTGTAGTGGTATTTATTGATGATATCTTGGTATACTCCAAAAGCTACGAAAATCATGAAAATCACTTGCGCATTATCCTGAAGACTCTTAGAAGTCATGAATTATATGGGAAGTTTAGCAAGTGTGAATTCTGGCTTCAGGAGACTTCTTTTCTTGTCCATATTGTCTCTAAGGATGGAATTTCCATTTATCCTTTAAAGACCAAGGCAATCCAAGAATGGATAGCACTGACAAGTATAACTGAGGTATTCAGTTTTATTGGTTTAGTAGGTTATTATCGACATTTCATCCATAATTTTGCCCGATTGGCTAACCCATTAACGAAGATCACATGTAAAGGGGTTAAATTTGTTTGGACAAAAGATTATGAAGAATGTTTCAAATAACTGAAGAGAAGATTAGTCAATTATCCTATATTGACTCTACCGTCATGGAATGATGGGTTTGTTATTTATAGTGATGCTTCAAAGAAAGGACTTGGTTGTGTCCTTATGCAGAATGATAGGGTTATTTCCTATGCATCATGACAGCTAAAAATTCATGAGCAAAACTATCCTACTCATGATCTTGAGTTAGCTGTTGTAATCTTTGCTTTGAAGATATGGAGACATTATCTCTATGGTGAAAAATGTGAGATATATACTGATCACAACGGTTTGAAGTATATTTTCTCACAGAAAGAACTCAACATGAGGAAAAGACGATGGCTTAAACTACTCAAGGATTATGATTGCATGATACACTACCACCCGGGGAAGGCAAATAAGGTGGCAGATGCTTTGAGCAGAAAGGATCATGGAGTTTTGAATAAGATGAGAGTTGAAAGGGATCCTATTTTCATGGATCTAGTAAAGATAGATATGGGAATAACCATGGAAGGTGAAACATCAATGATTTTTCAAATGGTTGCTAAACCATCTTTACTAGAAAGGATAAAAATTTCTTAGGCTGATGATGAGGAGTTTAAAAATAAGATTAAAGCTATGAATGATGGGATATTGAGTCACTTCATATATGAAGATGGAATTTTGAAATTTGGGAAGAGACTTTGTGTTCCCGATAAACCTGATCTAAAAAGGGAATTGTTGGATGATGCTCATAGTTCCAATTTCTCTATACACCCTGGGAGCACCAAAATGTATAGAGATTTGAAGGAACATTTTTGGTGGGACAATATGAAGAGGGAGATTGTTGATTTTGTGTCAATATGTATGGTTTTTCAACAAGTTAAAGTTTGAAGGCAACAGCCTGGAGGAGTATTACAACCTCTTCCCATACCTGAGTGGAAATGGGATAATATCACGATGGACTTTGTCATGGGACTACAAAAGACTCCTAGAAAGAATGATGCAATATGGGTCATTATTGATCATCTTACCAAGTCAGCATATTTTCTTGCTATAAGAGAAGATTTACCACTTGAATGATTGTCAAGACTATATATTAATGAAGTTTTAAGATTTCATGGAGTACCCCTATCGATTATTTCTGATCATGATCCATGTTTTACTTCAATATTCTCAAAAAGTATTCAAAAAGCCGGGGATACTAAACTTTGTTTGAGCACTTCCTACCACCCCCAAACTGATGGAAAATCAGAAAGAACTATTCAAACCTTAGAAGAAATGTTGAGATCCTACTCACTTGACTTTTAGGGTATGTGGGATCAATATTTACCTTTGGTAGAATTTTCCTATAACAATGTCTTTCATTCAAGTATTCAGATGGCACCATATGAAGCGTTATATGGAAAGAGATGTCGCACACCAACTTATTGGGATGATGTTGGTGAAAGAAAACATGTAGTCCCAGAACTTGTTGAGGAAACGATAGAAAAAGTAAAGGTAATCCAAACCCACATCAAAGCATCTCAAAGTAGGCAGAAGAGCTATGCCGATAACCAAAGGAAGTATTTGGAATTTCAGGTAGAAGATCATGTTTTCTTGAAGGTATCTCCATGGAAGGGAGTTATAAATTTCAGTAAGAAAGGTAAATTGAGTCCCAAATACATAGGACCTTTCGAAATTCTAGAACAAATTGGGGCTATAGCTTATCATTTGGCAACGCCTCCAAGTCTCTCCAAATTCCACAATGTGTTCCACATGTCACTGTTGAGAAAATACATGCCTGACCCAGCGCATGTACTCACCTATGAGGAATTAGAACTGGAACTCAATCTTTCTTATTACGAAAAGCCTATAAAGGTTCTTGATACAAGAGAACAAGTTCTGAGAAACCGGACGACTCGTCTGGTAAAAGTTCTATGGAGAAACCATAAGATGGAAGAGGAAATGTGGGAACCCGAGGAACTTATGATGAAGAACCACCCGAGTCTTTTCATGTGGTAGTATTCTAGAAATTTCAAGGAAGAAATTATTTAAAGGAGGGGAGAATATAACACCCCAATCTTCCATGGTACTCTTCTCTTTGAATAATACAGTAGCATGTGTTGTATGCAACTTCGAGTTTTAACACACGCCATAACCAATCAAACTAGCCGTTATGAATAGTAATACCCACTTTTTGAAATTTTATAAATTTTAACTTTCAAAATGGACTTTATTTTTGGATTAAGAATATCGAAATTAGCATTGGGTGAATTTTTGGTATTTTTTTTAAAACATTCAGTTTTTGATGAATAGTGAAAATACTAAATTTTAATTAAAAAAACTTTTTTAATCAAAATAATTTATAGTGATAAATTATAATATTGAGTGGTTTTAAAGTATAATTAGATTATATTTTTACCATTTAATCTAATTTTGGTCATTGGACGTAATTTCACATTTAAACTGGATATAAGAAAGTGTCAATCTTTTGATAGTTATTATTTCTTAAAAACACGCTTTTTGTTTTGACAACGAGAATTAATTTTAAATTAATTTCTTCCACTTCTGTGTTTTGAATTTATAAAAATGGATTCCATATTTAGAATCAGTAGGTAGAAATTGTGTAAATAGGTAACTTTTATTTTTAGACATTTTGAATAATTACATCGGTAAATATTTTATTTACCATGGTTAAAGGGTAAATCCGGTAAATAAGGGTAAAAAATAAAATAATATTAATATTAAATTACTCTAACATGCACACTAAACCTACTGGATGATACATGTCTGACCATGGGCATCTTTGGGTTGATTTTGGGACCCCATGGAGCCACTTGTAAGTGATAATGACACTTTATATTAATTAAGTTAAAGTAAATACAAAAATGACATAAGAATATATCTTTTAGTAAAACAATTTTTACATAGGTTTATACATGTTATATAATTGAATATAAATATTAATTAGAAAAATAAAAATATTTCCTAAATAATGGTAGTTTATTTATAATTTTTAGACCTTGAATATTTAAATTTATTTATGACACAATGATGATGCAGTGTTTTCCTTATTAATGAAAGAATCAAATAAATTGTATTATAAATGTTAAAATAAATATAATTTTAAAGTTTTGATGAAATAAACGAATTTTATAGGTTAATATGACATGTTATTATTTCTTGAATTAATTTATTTCTAATTAATAAAGTTTTATCACTTTAACAAAAATAAATTATTAAATAGTGTCAAAATTGACATAAAAGAGTTTTTAAAAGAAATATTATATTATTAATTGATATTCTATTCCTAAAAATATAAGGTTTAGACAAAGGACTTATATAATTATAGGTGTATAATTAATGAACCACTTGGGGTTTTCTTGGAAGTATATAGTAATTTTATTAACCATATAATATAAAAAGATAAAGAGACGTGGTAAATGTCAAACTATTTAACTAAGAGTTAAATCTAAAAGATAAAGTTAATATAGTGACCCAAACCTATCTAAAACCTATTGGTTAAGTGGTTTTCGACCCATACTCACCTTATAATTTAAATAATCCATTTTTGAGCCATTATAAACCGAAAATTATTTTATTATAAAATAATATTTCTAGCTTTTCCTAAGGTGCCTGTCACCCCTCTTATAAAAGGGCACTCCTCCTTCTCTCTAATTCACACCTTCAAAGCCATTTGTCTCAGACAACACCTGCCCAAATATAATCTAAACTTACCTCACTTCATCCTATAGGCATTCATTTAGTCATAAAGCCAACTTAAGGAGCCCTTTTGATCAAATCAAAAGGAAGAACCCGAAGAAGAGGTAATAATTTCACCACCCTCTTTCAAGTTATTTTCTTCTTCCACTTATTCTTTCTTTGTTATTTCCATTATAAAATAATAACTCTAGTATATTATATATACTGTGATGTTATTATAAATATGGTATATACATATTCATTATTCTATCCATCTTTTTAATGGCATGTCACCATACGTGCGTACGTATGGATTACCGTCTCCACGTCGTGGTGTAATTATTATTCAATACATTATTATTTGGATGGGTATAATAATGATGTGTAATTCATGTAAATAATAAATATAACATGATAATGATTCTTTATATATGATATACCATCCAATTATATATTATTTTAATATCAAAATAATGATATTGTCGCTTGTGCATACGTACGGATTACCGTCTCCACGAACGCAATGAGATTCATTCCCCCATCGTATCCATTCAAGACTAATTTTCATTTGATGATTAAAAATAATGTTTAAAGAATTTATATCATTCTGTATATTAATAAGATACATCTCATCTATAACAAATATGACTCACAGAACAAATAATATAAAGGAAAACGAATCTGTTAACACCCGAAACAACGATAATACTAAGATATTATTAACAAAGGAATGTTAAAAGATCATATATGATATCATATTAATGTATATGATTCTTTTATAATTTAATAAAAATTATTTCACCATTATACAGGAGTTTAAACTAACCTCGGCCAAGGAAACGTATAAGTTAAGGGTTAATTCTACAATCTCTTCATTATCTGAGGTTGTTTATACGTAATTATCTACTGGGACCTCTTTATCATCCATATCCATGTTTCTTAAAATGTATTTCAAAACATTATTACTATTTTATAGACTATGGGTTAAAGTCATTTATACCCTTGTTGGACTTTTTATAAGATTTTTATAAAGGAATATTTCCGTCGTTTTCCAAACAAGGTCATTTTTAACCTTTTCGACAAAATTAAGGTAAGAATGTTTTTTTTAACTTATATAGTGGGTGAGGCTATTTTCCGCCGTTATAAAATCTTCAAAGATTCCATTACAATCTTATAAGAATATTTTCAAAGTAAATGTTTTATTTTATAATTATGTGACTTTTAAATGATTTCAAAAAAGGGATATTTCTCTCAAATGGTTTTGATTTCATCTATGTCAATATCCTTTGATGGATTTTAAGCTTATTTGAAGTTGATTTATTATGATACAAAACTTTCATATTGTATTGAAGGTTTTGTGATATGTTTGATTGTGGATGTGTCATTTTTATACCATTCATGGTTAATGGATAAAGTATTGACATTTCATATGCTAGTTTTAATACGAATGTTTATGTTATGTTTAAACCTGTTCATATGAGGAATGTATTGGACTTAGTAAGTGACGGGTGGAGCCCGATATAGCTCCTTGATGCATCGGTAGGTCTCTTGAGAAAAAATAGTGTCTCAGCACAAGGCCTTGACAAAATCTTATTTATAGTCTTGGCACAAGGCCTTGACTATGTGGTTATGATAGTCTGGCATTATGTATTCCATCATTATGAAAGTGGTTATTGATATTGCATTTGATTATTTGACTAGTAGAATGTCCATGTGAATAAGTAAATGGAATTATTTCATTTTATTTTTTCCATATTATGCTTAAGTTCAAGTTTAAAAGTATTTTTTTAGTTATACATTGCCTTAAATGTTTATGATTGTTTATGAAAGTTTTCACTATATTGTTATCCTTACTGAGCATCTGAGCTCACCCCTTTCTATGTTTTATTTTTCCTAGGATGTGAAGAAGTATTTTATGACTGACCTGTAGGGATAGTCTGAGGGGATATGAGTGTGAACTATAGAGACTATGTTGTTGTAGTTTTTCACTTTACTATGTAATGTAAGACTTATGAATGTATCTAGTGTTTCCAAGATTTCATAGTACATTATTTCTTCAAATTAATTCAATAACTTGCACTACACGTAACACCAAGTTCAAGCGCACCACGACTTACCAAACTAGCCGTTCAAAAGCGGTTATGAATATTATTAACTGAATTTTGAACTTTATATAATCCTTATAATTTTAGAATCCATATTATGAGTTTCTTAGACATAATATAAGAACAAATTCATTTTTTTCAGATAAAAGAAGTATTTTTCAAAAAAAAATACACTTTTACTGCCTTTTAATGGTGAACCCTTTTTAAATCCAATATTTGAAACTTTTATATATTCAATTTGACAAAATAAACTTCTTATTTAGAATCAGGACATAAGAATTTAGTTTCAATAAATTTTTGGTGTTTTTCTGATAACTTTCATATTTGGGTGAATAGTGAAAAATAATATATTTTAACTGAAAACAACTTTTTTAATCAAAATAATTTATAGGTTTAAATTATACATTTTAATGGTTTGGAAATATAAATATTTTATATTTTTATTATTTAATACAATTTTGGTCATTATAATTAATTTCACTTTGAAATTGGACATAAACAAGTGTCAATCTTTTGATAGATATTGTTGCTTAAAAAGACGCTATTTATTTTGACAACGGGAATTAATTTTAAATTAATAAATGAAAATTATGTATTTTGAATTTGGTAAAATAGGCTTCATTTTTGAATTCGGAATATCAAAATTATCTTAGGGTGAATTTTTGTAATTTTTCTAAAAACTTTCAATTTTTGATGAATAGTGAAAAACACTCAGTTATTGTTTAAAACCGACTTTTTATTTAAATAATTATTTATTTTATTTAAATTTATTTTATGTCAAAATAGATAAATAATACCTATATATGTTTAATTTAATTCATTGGAGTCATTTTGTAATAATATTAGATATACAAAATTTTATTTAACTTTTCACCGTCTTTTACCCACCTCCTAGGAGAATTTGCAAATTCACATAAAACTAAATTTTACCGCTTCTGTGAGTTGAATTTAAAAAATCTGAGAGACACAGTTAACCTCAGTAAGTAAAATTTGGTTCAATAAGATAAAAATAATTTTTGGTGAATAGTAACTTTTGACTTTTATTTACCGCGGTTAAAGGTAAATAGGGTGATTCAAGGTAAAAAGAATATAGTAATAATTAAAAATTACCTTAACACATGTCTTAAACTTATTTTATGAGTAATGGACGACCATGGTAATCATTGGGTCGATTTTGGGACCCCATGGAGCCACTTATGAATGATAATGACACTTTAGATTAATTAATTTAAAGTAAAGACAAAATTTACATAAACAAAAATCGTTTAGTAATTAATATTTATATGGTGTTATATATGTAATATTTTTAACTATAAATATTAATTGGAAAGCTAAAAATATTTCCTACATAATAGAATTTTATTTATAATTTTTATACATTAAATAATTAAATTTATTTATGACATAATGATGATGCAGTAATTACCATATTAATGAAAGATTAAAATAATTGACATTATAAATATCCAAATAAATGTAATTTGAGACTTTTTATAAATTACACTAATTTAATAGGTTATTATTACATTTTAGGGTTGTTTAGATCAATTTTTTAAGTATTTATGCTGTTATGATTTTAACAAAAAACAAATACCAAATAGTGTCAAAATTGATAGAAAATAGTTTTTAAAAAAAATATTATATTATTAATTTATATAATAGTCCTAAAAATCTAAGGTTCAGCCAAAAGACTTATATAATAATATATATGACATTAATGAACCAATTGGGGTTTGATTGGTATTTTATAGTAAGTTTATTAACCATATAATCTAAAAATACAAAGAGACATGGTAAATGTCAAACTATTTAACAAAGAGTTAAATCTAAAATTTAAGGTTAATATGGTGACCTAAACCTATCTAAAACCTATTGGTTGAGTGGTTTTAGACCCATAAACACCTTATCCTTTAAATAATTAATTTTTGAGCCATTATAAACCCAAAATAAATTTATTATAAAATAATATTTTAAGTTTTTCCTAAGGTGCCCCTCACCCCTCTTATAAAAGGGCACTTCCCCTTATCTTAAATTCACACCTCCAAAGTCATTTGGCTCAGCAAAACCCTACCCAAATATCCTCCCAACTATCCTACCTTAATACTATAGGCCTTCCTTTGGTCAGAAAGCTAACCTAAGGATCCCTTTTGATCAAATCAAAAGGAAGAACCTGATGAAGAGGTAATGATTTCACCACCCTCTTTCAAGTTATCTTATTCTTCCACTTACTATTTCTTTGTTGTTTCCATTATAAAATAATAAATCCAGTATATTATATATACTGTGATGTTATTATAAATATTTCACAGCTATATTCATTATTCTATCCATATTATGAATGATAATGTCACCATGCGTGCGTACGTACGGCTTACCGTCTCCACGTCGTGGTGTAATTTGTTATTCAACACTATGTTATTTGGATGGATATAATGATGAGTAATATGTATATAAATAATTAAAATAACATTCTAATGTCTTTGTAAAATTAATATACCATCAAATTCCACATCATTAAGAAAATGATATTGTCGCTCGTGCGTGCGTACGGATTACCATCTCCACGACGCGATGAGATTCATTTCCACATTCACCATTCATCGACGATTATAAAAATATATATTAATAATAAGTATATAATATATGACATAATAATTCTACTGGAGATATGTGTGTGTGTGTGTGTGTGCGCTTACATATATCTTATTCACTTAGTTCCATTCAATACGATATGAAAACGGAAAGAGCGTTTATGCGTACGTACGGACTACTGTCTCCATAAACAGTGTTTTTCATTTCATATATATGTCTATTATAAATATTTTTATTCTAAATATATATTATATATAAATCATGTTTTATATTCTGGAAGTATTTAAATCTTGATCTAAGTGATACAATCAAGATTAACAAGTTAAAACGCATACGATAAAGAAAGCGATTATTACCCGAAATGTTAATTTAACATGGAAATTATTATTAAATGGGTTATATAAAGTCATAAATGAATCATGTATGATATCATAAATATTAATATGGTTCTGGAATAATTTAATAACATACTATGATCTTCATACAGGAGGTTAAACGTACCCTCGACTAAAGGAAAGTGCAAGGTAAGGGTTAATTCCTCAATCTCATTATTATCCGAGATTGTTTATGTGTAAGTATTTACTGGGATATTTTTATCATCCATGTCCATTTTTCATAAAATGATTTCAAATTGAATATTTTAAGGATTTGTGAAAGGTTCTATTTATCAAGATTATAATTTTAAATGTTTTAAATATTTATCTTTCTAAATATTTTTAATTAATGTCCATGTTTTCAAAATGATTTTAAGGATTTATTTATATGGACATGAATGTTTTGAAATTATAATTCTTTTCAAAAGTTTAAAAGTGGTATGGGACACTTTGATTCAAAAATCTATTTTAAATTACATCCTTTATAAATGTTTGACTTTTAAATGATTTTACAAAAAGGTTATTTCTCTCAAAAAGTTTTACTCATCATTTTTAACTATGTTAGCATCCTTTACTGGATATTATTTTTGATTGAGGTTTATTTATTATAATACAATATTACATATTATATTGAATGAGTTATGGTATGTTTGACTATGTATGTTCTATTTTTATACCATTCATGGTTTATGGTTAATGTATTGACATTTCATATGCTAGTTTTAATACGAATGTTTATGTTATGTTTCAAATTTTTCATATGAGGAATGTAGTGGACTTAGTAAGTGACGGGTGGAGCCCGATATAGTTCCTCGATGCATCAGTAGGTCTCATGAGACAAAATAGTGTCTTGGAATAAGGCCTTGACAAAAAATTTATTTATAGTCTTGGCACAAGGCCTTGACTATGTGGTAATGATGTCCAGCGTTAGACATTCCCTCATTATGAAATTAGTTAATACATGTGATTATTCGACTAGTAGAATATCCATGTGCATGTTTATATGGTAATTTTTTATTTAAGTTTTCCATATTATGTTCAAGTTTATGTTTAAAAAGGCTATTGTTTTTATCACACATCTTACCTTAATTAAAATTTAGTATTTTTCACTATTCATCAAAAATTGAAAGTTTTCATAAAAATACCAAAAAATCACCCTAATCTAATTTTGATATTCCAAATCCAAAAATAAAGTCCATTTTGAAAGATAAAATTTATAAAATTTCAAAAAGTGAGTATTACTATTCAAAATGGCTAGTTTGATTGGTTGTGGTGTGTGTTAGAACTCGAGGTTGTGTACAACACATGCTACTGTATTATTCAAACGGAAACGTACCGTGAAAGATATGATCCTTCTTACTCTTTGGATCATACGTATTTCTAGAGTTCACATTCCTTCCACTGGGCGCCATTTCTATACAATGTCATACACTAGGTTAGTTCATGAATTGCAATGAATAATTCCAAAATTGTAAAATACCTAATGTAAATTGAAAAGTTTATGGATATAATCCATAATCATAAAAATGTTTTCTTTGGGGAAGTATATACTTATAAACCCTTCATAATGGTTTGTAAATAAAATAAGAATTATCCTAAGCATATCCCCTGGGAGTGTCGTAACCAAGAGTGCAGCAAGGCCCGTTATCGTGCACCAGTTCCCGTTCGAGTTCAGATCAAAGCGGTGTTTTTGGGTTTTACCCCTAGGTACCTCTGTGCCAGAGCCGCCTCTACCTGCTCGTATCCAAACAGGGATGTATTGCTTGAAAAACTCAAAAAATCTCTATAATACCAAAATTCTAGGAATTTATTCTATACTAATCCTCAAATTCTATCTTATGGTAATGTGCTCTAATCAGAGTTTATCTAAATCTAGATTCCAAGGTTTGTACTAAACTACCTCTGATACCAACTATAACACCCTGAAAGTAGTTACCCAGAGTTGGTGAAATATTACATAACATTAGCATGATCACGAACGATTAAGTCTCGAAAGACCGATTAGTTTAGTAGCCTTAGAAACACTATATACATTCATAAGTCTTACATTACATAGTAAATTGAAAAACTACAACAACATAGTCTCCATAGTTCACACTCATATCCCCTCAAACTATCCCTACAGGTCAGTCATAAAATACTTCTTCACATCCTGGTAAAAATAAAACATAGAAAGGGGTGAGCTTAGATGCTTGGTAAGGATAACAATATAGCGAAAACTTTCATAAATAAGCATAAACATTTAAGGAAATGTATAACTAAAACAAAAGCATTTTAAACTTGAACATCAGCATAATATGGAAAAAATAAAATAAAATAATGCCATTTAATTATTCACATGGACATTCTACTAGTCGAATAATCACATGAAATATCAATAACAACTTTCATAATGATGGAATGAATAATGTCAGACTATCATAACCACATAGTCAAGGCCTTGTGCCAAGACTAAAAATAAAATTTTGTCAAGGCCTTGTGTCAAGACACTAGTTTGTCTCATTAGACTTACCAATGCATCGAGGATCTATAGCGGGCTCCACCCATCACTTACTAAGTCCAATGCATTCCTCATATGAACAGGTTTAAACACAACATGAACATTAGTATTAAAACTAGCATATGAAATGTCAATACATTATCCATAAACCATAAATGGTATAAAAATAACACATCCATGGTCAAACATATCACAAAACCTTTAATACTATATGGAAGTTTTGTATCATAATAAATCAACTTCAAATAAGCTTAAAATCCATCAAAGGATGTTGACATAAATGAAATCAAAACTATTTGAGAGAAATATCTCTTTTTTTTTAATCATTTAAAAGTCACATAATTATAAAATGAAACATTTACTTTTAAAATATTCTTATAATCTTGTAAGGGAAGCTTCAACAATTTTATAACAGCAGAAAATAGATGCATCCGCCGTATAAGTTAAAAAAGACATTCTTACCTTAATTTTGTCGAAAAGGTTAAAAAGGACCTTGTTTGGAAAATGACGAAAAGATTACTTTATAAGCATCTTATAAAAATTCAAACAAGGGAATAAATTAATTTAACCCATAGTCTATAAAATAGTAAGAATGTTTTGAAATATATTTTTAAGAAACATGGATGTGGATGATAAAGAGGTCTCAGTAGATAATTAGGTATAAACAACCTTAGAGAATGAAGAGATTGTAGAATTAACCCTTACCTTGTAATTTTCCTTGTTCAAGGGTAGTTTAACCTCCTGTATAATTTTGAAATAATTGTGATTAAATTATACAAAGATCATATACATTAATATGATATCATATATGATCTTTTAACATTGCTTTGTTAATAATATCTTAGTATTATCGTCGTTTCGGGTGTTAACGGATTCGTTTTCCTTTATATTATTTATTACGTGGATAATAATAATTATGGATGGGATGTATATTATTCATATCCAGAATTATATCAAGTCTTTAAACATTACTTTTAATCATCAAATAAAAATTAGTCTTGAATGGATACGATAGGGAATGAATCTCATCGCTATGTGGAGACGGTAATCTGTACGTATGTACGAGCGATAATATCATTATTTTGATATTAAAATAATATATAATTGGATTTTATATCATATATAAATAATCATTATCATGTTATATTTATTATTTACATCAATTACACATCATTATTATACTCATCCAAGTAATAATGTATTGAATAACAATTACACCACGACGTGGAGACGGTAAGTCATACGTACGCACGTATGGTGACATGTTATTCAAAGGATGGATAGAATAATGAATTTTGTTGTACCATATTTATAATAACATCACATTATATAAAAGATACTGGAGTTATTATTTTAGAATGGAAACAACAAAGAAAAAGGAAGTGGAAGAAGAAACGAACTTGAAAGAGGGTGGTGAAATTATTACCTCTTCTTCGGGTTCTTCCTTTTGATTTGATCAAAATGGATCCTTAGTTTGGATTTATGAATAAAGTAAGGCCTATACGATAAATTTATGGAAGTTTAGAGGATATTTGGGTAGATTTTGGCCAAGAAAAATGGCTTTGAAGGTGTGAATTAGAGAGAAGTGGGAGTTCCCTTTTATAACAGGGGTGAAGGGCACCTTAGGAAAAGCTAGAAATATTGTTTTATAATAAAATAATTTTCAGTTTCTAATGGCTCAAAAATTGATTATTTAAAGGATAAGGAAGGTACGGGTTGAAAACCACTCAACCAATAGGTTTTAGACAGGTTTGGGTCGCTGTATTAACTTTATCTTTTAGATTTAACTCTTAGTTAAATAGTTTGACATTTACCATGTCTCTTTGTATTTTTATATTTTATGGTTAATAAACTTACTATATACTTCCAAGAAGACCCCAAGTGGTTCATTAATGATACACCTATCATTATATAAGTCCTTTTACTGAACCTTTTATTTTTAGGAATAGAATATCAATTAATAATATAATATTTGTTTTAAAAACTCTTTTATGTCAATTTTGACAGTATTTAATAATTTATTTTTGTTAAAGTCATAAAAACTTTATTAATTAGAAATAAATTCATTTAATCAATCCTAACATGTCATATTATCCCATAAAATTCGTGAATGTCATCAAAACTTTCAAATTATATTTATTTTAACATTTATAATACCATTTATTTGATTCTTTCATTAATAAGGAAAATATTGCATCATCATTGTGTCATAAATAAATTTAATTATTCAATGTCTAAAAATTATAAATATAATACCATTATGTATGAAATCTTTCTATTTTTCTAATTGATATTTATAGTCGAAGATATAACATGTATAACCCTATGTAAAAATTATTTTACTAAAAGATATATGCTTATGTCATTTTTGTATTTACTTTAACTTAATTGATATAAAGTATCATTATCACTTACAAGTGGCTCCATGGAGTCCCAAAATCAACCCAAAGATATCCATGGTCGGACATCTAACATCCAATAGGGTTAGGACATGTGTTGGGGTAATTTAATATTATTATAATATTATTTTTTACCCTTATTTACCGGATTTACCCTTTAACCATGGTAAATAAAATATTTACCGATGAAATTATTCAAAATGTCTAAAAATAAAAGTTACCTATTTACACAATTTGGACCTCCTGATTCTAAATATGGAATCCATTTTTCTAAATTCAAAACAATGAAGTGGCAGAAATTAATTTAAAATTAATTCCCATTGTCAAAACAAAAAGCGTGTTTTTAAGAAATAATAACTATAAAAAGATTGGCACTTGCTTATGTCCAAAAAAATTTAACCCCTTTACGTGTGAGATTTGTTAATGGGTTATCCAACCGGGAAAAATTTTGGACAAAACCTCGATAATAACCTACTAAACTAATAAAACTGTGTACCTTAGTTATACTTGTCGGTGTTGGCCATTCTTGGATTGCCTTGGTCTTTGAAGGATCAACAGAGATTCCATTCTTGGAGACAATATGGCCAAGAAAATAAATCTCTTGAAGCCAGAATTCACACTTGCTAAACTTCCCATATAATTCATGTCTTCTAAGAGTCTTCAAGATAATGCACAAGTGATTTTCATGATCTTTATAGCTTTTGGAGTATACTAAGATATCATCAATAAATACCACTACAAAGTCGTCGAGATATTCCTTGAAAACTCTATTCATTAGATCCATGAAGATAGAGGGTGCATTAGTCAATCCAAAAGGCATTACTGTAAACTCCTAATGCCCGTACCTGGTTCGAAATGTTGTCTTCGGAATGTCTTCCTTCTTCACACACAACTGATGATATCTAGATCGAAGGTCAATCTTTGAAAATTATTGAGCTCCATGAAGTTGGTCAAATAAATCATCAATGCAAGGTAGGGGATACTTGTTCTTTATTGTTATAGCATTGATATCCCTGTAGTCAATGCACAACCTCATAGATCCATCTTTCTTCTTAACAAAAAGGACAGGGGCTCCCCATGGCGAAACACTAGGGCGAATAAATCCCTTATTACTCAATTCCTCTAGTTGTTTCTTTAGTTCCACTAATTCCACATTTGAAATTCTATAAGGGGTATTCGATATGGGCCTTGAACCAGGAATTAATTCGATGAAAAACTCAATTTCTCATTCTAGAGGATGTCCAGGTAAATCTTCTGGAAACACATCAACATATTCTTTCACAATAGGTACATCCTCAATTTGAGCATTCCTTTCCTCATCCGCGGTTATTTCATTCTCTTCCTCCCCAATAATTGAATTTAGTTAAGCTAATGGGGGTGGATCTAGATAAGAATTAGGTGGTGATGATTCTTCTCTAAAGATAAGGTGTTCTTTATGATCATTATCAAAAATAGTAACCTCCTTCTTATTACAATAAATTTTTACATCATGGTCCAAAATCCAATCCATACCGAGGATTATATCAAATTCAATCAAGGGTATGACGATGAGATCTGTAGATAAAGAACATTTATATGCCCTAATGGGAACTAATTCACAGAACTTTGTAGCAATGATACTTTCCTTAGGATTTTTGACTGACAACTCCCTTGTTAAATCAAATTGTAAGTATCTAATTTTCTTAGCAAACTGGGAAGATATGAAACAATGTGATGATCCAGAATCAAATAAAGAATTTGCTAAACTTGAGCAAACCATTAAATTACCAACCACCACGTCTTTAGGAGCTTCTACCTCAGCAGTAGTGATAGCATAAGCTTGGTCTTGATCCCTTAGCCTTTTCTGAGGTAAGTTCCCCTGACGCTTAGGACATTCATTTTCATAATGTCCAATCTCCTTGCAATTGTAGCATTGAACATCGGTATCTTCTTTATTCCCCTTGCAATCACGAGCTTGGTGGATTTTTTCTTCACACTTATAACAAACTCTCATTCACTTCAGGCAAGTTTTAGGGTGTTTCCTCCCACAGTTATCACATATGGGAAAATTATTCTTTTCCCTCTTCCCTTTATCCATATTTCTCTCTTCTATCCTTTTCTTCTCTTGCTTCCCTTCAAAGCCATAGGACTCAAAGAATTATTTACTTATCTTATTAACACATGATACTATTTCTTTATATGTTGAGAATACATGGGAGACTATTTCCTTTCTAAATGTTGGCTTATTACCGTGATCCACGTTTTACTTCAAGATTCTGGAAAAGTCTTCAGAAAGCCCTGGATACTGAACTTCATTTGAGCACTGTCTACCACCCCCAAACTGATAGACAATCAGAACGAACTTTTCAAACCTTAGAAGACATGTTGAGATCCTACTCACTTGACTTTCAGGGTATGTGGAATCAATATTTACCTTTGGTAGAATTTTCCTATAACAATATCTTTCATTCAAGTATTCAGATGGCACCATATGAAGCGTTATATGGAAAGAGATGTCGCACACCAACTTGTTGGGATGATGTTGGTGAAATAAAACTTATAGGCCCAGAACTTGTTGAGGAAATGATAGAAAAAGTAAAGGTAATCCAAACCCACATCAAAGTAGCTCAAAGTAGGCAAAAGAGCTATGTCGATAATCGAAGGAAGGATTTGGAATTTCAGGTAGGAGATCATGTCTTCTTGAAGGTATCTTCATGGAAGGGTGTTATATGTTTCGGTAAGAAGGGGAAATTGAGTCCCAGGTAAATCAAACCTTTCAAAATTCTAGAACAAATTGGGGATGTAGATTACCATTTGGAAATGCTACCAAGTCTCTCCAAAGTTCACGATGTGTTCCACGTATCACTATT
The DNA here is from genome assembly GCA_963277665.1 of Viscum album. Lineage (NCBI taxonomy): Eukaryota > Viridiplantae > Streptophyta > Magnoliopsida > Santalales > Viscaceae > Viscum > Viscum album. The sequence goes on from OY728137.1 coordinate 1,373,392,318, forward strand.
GAGAAAATACATGACTAACCCAATGCATGTACTCACTTATGAGGAATTAGAACTGGAACTCGATCTGCCTTATTACAAAGAGCCTGTCAAGATTCTTGATACAAGAGAATAAGTACTGAGAAACTAGATGACTCGTCTGGTAAAAGTTTTATGGAGAAACCATAAGATGGAAGAGGCAACGTGGGAACCCGAGGAACTTATGATGAAGAACCAACCGAGTCTTTTTATGCAGTAATATTATAGAAATTTCGAGGATGAAATTATTTAAAGGAGGGGAGAATTTAACACCTCAAGCTTCCATGGTATGCTTCTCTTTGAATAATACAGTAGCATGTGTTGTACGCGACTTCGAGTTCTAACACACACCACAACCAATCAAACTAGCCATTATGAATATTAATACCCACTTTTTGAAATTTTATAAATTTTATCTTTCAAAATGGACTTCATTTTTGGATTCGGAATATTAAAATTAGATTGGGGTGAATTTTTGGTATTTTTCTGAAAACTTTCAATTTTTGATGAATAGTGAAAAATACTAAATTTTAATTAAAAACAAATTTTTTAATCAAAATAATTTATATTGCTAAATTATACTATTTAGTGGTTTAAAAGTATAATTAGATTATATTTTTATCATTTAATACAATTTTGGTCATTGGAAGTAATTTCACATTTAAACTGGACATAAGCAAGTTTCAATCTTTTGATAGTTATTATTTCTTAAAAACACGCTTTTTGTTTTGACAATGGGAATTAATTTTAAATTAATTTCTGCCACTTCTGTGTTTTGAATTTAGAAAAATGGATTCCATATTTAGAATCAGGAAGTCCAATTGTGTAAATAGGTAACTTTTACTTTTAGACATTTTGAATAATTACATCGGTAAATATTTTATTTACCATGGTTAAAGGGTAAATCCGGTAAATAAGGGTAAAATAATAATATTATAATAATATTAAATTACCCTAACATGTGTCCTAACCCTATTGGATGATACATGTCCAACCATGGGCATATTTGGGTCGATTTTGAGACCCCATGGAGCCACTTGTAAGTGATAATGACACTTTATATTAATTAAGTTAAAGTAAATACAAAAATGACATAAGCATATATCTTTTAGTAAAACAATTTTTACATAGGGTTATACATGTTATCTCTTCAACTATAAATATTCATTAGAAATCTAAAAAGATTTCATACATAATTTTATTTTATTTATAATTTTTAGACATTGAATAATTAAATTTATTTATTACACAATGATGATGTAGTATTTTCCTTATTAATGAAAGAATCAAATAAATGGTATTATATATGTTAAAATAAATGTAATTTGAAAGTTTTGATGACATACACAAATTTTATGCAGCTTCATAGGCACGATCTCCCTAACAACATTGCTCAGATCATTGAGAATTACACTTTCTCTAATTCTGGGGACTTCCTTGTTTGGGAACCTGCTCCTAATGACATCCTTGACTCGAAAAACTTCTACATGCACAATTTCTCTGGAAATGAACCTAATTATCAATGGGTGATCACCTTCAATAAGACTTGGATCAGACCCTCTAAGTTCACCCTTATTTTGTGCATTGATCGCAATAGATTGCCCACTGAAAATCGCCTTCAAGCCTTTGGCATTCAACTATGCTCTAAATGTCATTTGTGTAATAAGCACAGGGAGGATTCTGATCATCTCTTTTTGTCTTGTGCTATGGCCTCAGCTTTATGGAACTACAATTTTGAGTTATTTAATTGCTCATGGTCCTTATCTGACCCGATTTGTTTGCTTTTGAAGAAATGTACTAAACATGAAGCCTCTCAGCAAGTTAAAAACATTTTTCTTACGGTAGTGGCGGAACTCCTGCATGAAATCTGGTACGTAATAAATGATCTTATCCATAATAATCACCCATTCAGTCTCAATAAAGAAAAATATTGAATTATAATTGTGATACATGAAGCTGCCTCAATTCAAAAATATTGTTGGTGCAATTATATTAGAGACTTTGAGATCCTCAGACGTATCTGTGTCCCAGGTATTTTCCTGAAAACCAGGCACCCCTTTAAAGTTTTCTGGCAACCTTTGATGCCGGGTTGGATTAAAGTGAATGTTGACAGTGCCTCAAAAGGAAATCCTGGACCTTCCAGATGTAGGGGCATTTTTAGAGATTCTATTGACCAGTGCCAGGGTTGCTTTTACAGTGGGTGTGGGATTGCCTCATCCCTTGAAGCGGAGATGCTAGGAGTCATCCATGTTGTTGATTATGCACTGCAAAGAGGATGGAGAAAACTTTGGATTGAAAGTGATTCTACCACCATTGTTCAATCCATTTGGAATGGATTCATTCATCTCGCCTGGCCGCTCACTATGATTTGGATGAATTGCCTGAATTCGCTACAGGAAATTGACTACATTTCCACACATGTCTTCCGTGAAGCGAATGTTGTTTCTGATGCCCTTGCCAACAAAGGTGTTTACCAGAGCATGACTTGGCTGGATGCGCTTCCAGCTAATTTATTTCACCTCTTTGAAAGATATTGTAATAAGATCTTATCCTTTCGACTCATGTAAACTTTTGCTTCTTTAATTAATAAATGGTGCTTCGGTCCTTGACCGAGGAATTGCCCAAAAAAAAGAGACGTGGTAAATGTCAAACTATTTAACTAAGAATTAAATATAAAATATAAAGTTAATATAGTGACCCAAACCTGTCTAAAACCTATTGGTTGAGTGGTTTTCGATCCATCCCCACCTTATCCTTTAAATAATCCATTTTTTATCCATTATAAACCGAAAATTATTTTATTATAAAATAATATTTCTAGCTTTTCTTAAGGTGTCCCTCACCCCTCTTATAAAAGGGCACTCCCCCTTCTCTCTAATTCACACCTTCAAAGCCATTTGGATCAGCCAACCTCTAAAAAAATACCCTCTCAACTTTCCTACCTTCATTATAGAGTCCTTAATTTAGTCATAAAGCCAACCTAAGGATCCCTTTTGATCAAATCAAAAGGAAGAACCCGAAGAAGAGGTAATAATTTCACCACCCTCTTTCAAGTTCTTTTGTTCTTCCACTTCTTCTTTCTTTGTTATTTCCATTATAAAATAATAAATCCAGTATATTATATATACTTTAATGTTATTATAAATATGTTACAGACATATTCATTATTATATCCATCCTTTGAATGACATATCACCATACGTGTGTACGTACGGATTACCGTCTCCACGTTGTGGTGTAATTGTTATTCAATACATTATTATTTGGATGGGTATAATAATGATGTGTAGTTAATGTAAATAATAAATATAACATGATAATTATTATTTATATATGATATACCATCCAATTATATATTATTTTAATATCAAAAGAATGGTATTGTCACTCGTGCGTACGTACGGATTACCGTCTCCACGAACGCGATGAGATTCATTCCCCATCATATCCATTCAAGACTAATTTTCAATTGATCATTAAAAATAATGTTTAAATACTTGATATAATTATGTATATGAATAAGATACATCCCATACATAACAAATATGACTCACATAACAAATAATATAAAGGAAAATGAATCTGTTAACGCCCGAAACGACGATAATACTAAGATATTATTAACAAAGCAATGTTAAAAGATCATATATGATATCATATTAATGTATATGATTCTTTTATAATTTAATATCAATTATTTCACCATTATACTAGAGTTTAACCTAACCTCTACCAAGGAAAAGTTCAAGGTAAGGGTTAATTCTACAATCTCTTCATTATCTAAGGTTGTTTATACGTAATTATCTACTGGGACCTCTTTATCATCCACATCCATGTTTCTTAAAAATGTATTTCAAAACATTCTTACTATTTTATAGAATATAGGTTAAATTAATTTGTACCCTTATTTGACTTTTTATAAGATTTTTATAAAGTAATCTTTCCGTCGTTTTCCAAACAAGGTCCTTTTTAACCTTTTCAACAAAATTAAGGTAAGAATGTCTTTTTTTAACTTATACGGTGGGTACGGCTATTTTCTGCCATTATAAAATCATAAAAGCTTCCCTTACAAGATTATAAGAATATTTTCAAAGTAAATGTTTTATTTTATAATTATTTGACTTAAATGATTTCAAAAAAGATATATTTCTCTCAAATAATTTTGATTTCATCTATGTCTACATCCTTTGATGGATTTTAAGCTTATTTGAAGTTGATTTATTATGATAAAAAACTTCCTTATTGTATTGAAGGTTTTGTGATATGTTTGATTGTGGATGTTTTATTTTTATACCATTCATGGTTTATGGATAAATTATTGACATTTTTTATGCTAGTTTTAATACAAATGTTTATGTTATGTTTAAACCTGTTCATATGAGGAATGCATTGGACTTAGTAAGTGATGGGTGGATCCCTCTATAGCTCCTTGATGCATCGGTATGTATCATGAGACAAACTAGTGTCTTGGCATAAGGCCTTGACAAAATCTTATTTGTAGTCTTGGCACAAGGCCTTGACTATGTGGTTATGATAGTATGGCATTATGCATTCCATCATTATGAAATCAATTTAGATAACTTTAGGAGTTATGGTATTGTTAAATTAATATCCATTAAGTAATTTATGTTAATATTGAAATCATATAGCATTTATAGATTACCATGTTTCTTCACCTAATATATTTTTGTGTTTAGAATGGTTTTCTGCATAGGAAATAGGACAGCTATGTTGAGATGATATCAGGAGGAAGACAACCTTCCAAATCAGCAACCTGAGATGGTCAGAATCAGAACTGAATAGTTTGTTGTAGTGATAGAACAGTTGACTCAGGAAATAAATGGTGGTGGTATCCATGTACGAGATCAGCCAGATCAACCACAGAGGAACATGTCAATAGTGGAGCATTTCATGAGGCAACATCCCCCATCATTTAGAGGATCATCTGATCCGATTCTAGCAGAAGGGTGGATTAAATCACTGGAAAAGATTTTCTATATCACGAGTTGTTTAGAACATCAAAAGGTTAGTCTCTCTATTTACCATTTTGAAGGTAAAGCTGATCAGTGGTGGTCGATAGTGAAAAATATCAGGGATAGTGAGGAGATTGATGCTCTTATTTGGGATGAATTCAAAGGTATGTTTCTTGAGAAATATTTTCCTAAGGTGGTTCATCTTAGGATAGAAAAATAATTCCTAGAATTAAGGCAGTAGGATGACTCAGTGGCTGCTTATGAAAAAAAATTCACTTGATTGGCAAGGTATGCTCCAAATTTCATACGAGATCTTGATAGTAAAATCAATCGTTTTTACTCAGGATTAAATCCAAAGTATCAAAGGGATTTAGCTTCTCATGAGTTCAAAAGTTATTAAAAACTTTTTTGTTGTACAGAGAATGTGGAAATGGAGTTTGCTGATGATCAGGTGTTCTTTTAAAAACAACAGAATAAGAGGTCGAGGTGGTAGGCTAAAGGTAAGAGCTCTTCAAAAAAGTCTGATGGTAAGAAACTTAAGCTTATAATTTTTGAAAATTGTGGTGAAAAGCATGTTGGGGACTGTCTTTTGAATTCAGGTAAGTGCTACCGATGTGGTAAAATGGGACATAAGGCTCGTAATTGCACTGAAAAAGATCAGGGTAATGGTAATACAAAATCTGATTTATAGTCAGTAAAATGTTTTAAGTGAAATGAAATGGGTCATTATGCAAATGAGTGTCCAACAAAGAACTCAATTGAGGGAAAGAAGCCAGACTATAAGCATAAAGGGGTGATAAAATCCTTTGCAACTACCTCAGTAGATGTTGGGCCATCAAATGAAGTTGTATCAGGTACACTTTTTTTTTGTTCAGATTATGTCAATGTGTTGTTTGATTCAGGGTCTACACACTCTTTCATTTCTGAGAAGTTTTCTAGTAAATTTGGAATTCCATCTCAAGATATGAATATAGAACTTACGGTAAAAACACCTGGATGAAATTTTGAGACAAAAAGAAAACATAAGAACATTCCTATCCTTGTGTGCGAAAAGAATCTACCTGAAAACCTTATTGTTTTGCCTCTAGTAGAGTTTGATGTTATTTAGGGAATAGATTGGCTTTCTGTTTATCATTCTAAGATTGATTGTAGAGCTAAAGAGGTTTCTTTTTAGAATTATTTTCAGTTTGTATACAAAAATTAACCTTTACTTTTGATAACATATCAAGAAGCTGAGAAACTAGTAAAATATGGAAATGAATGTTACCTTGCACATATTGTTGGAAACAAAGGAACTGTTCAGATTAATGATGTGCCAGTGGTAAATGAGTACCTTGATGTTTTTCCTGATGAGTTGTCTGGTATTATACCTGATCGGGAAGTTGAATTTACTGTTGACTTAGTTCCTGATGCTAAGCCAATTTCAAAACCCCCTTATCAAATGGCTCAAATTGAACTTTTAGAGTTAAAGAAGCAATTGTAGGAGTTATTAGATAAAGGTTTCATTCTACCTAGCACATCACCATGGGGTGTTCCTGTATTGTTTGTTAAAAATAAAGATGGTTCAATGAGACTTTGCATTGATTATAGATCATTGAATAACATCATTGTTAAGAATAAGTATCATTTGCCTCATATCGATGATTTGTTTGATTATCTCCAGGGAGCTCAGTATTTTTCGAAGATTGGTTTGAGGTCGGGGTACCATCAGTTGAAAGTAAAGGAATCATACATTCTGAAGACCGTGTTTCGTACTAGATATGGCCATTATGAATTTTTAGTTATGCCTTTTGGGTTAACCAATGCACCTGCTGTATTAATGGATCTTATGAATAGAATTTTCCATGAGTTCTTGGATAAGTTTGTGGTTGTGTTCATTGATGATATTTTGGTTTATTCTAAAAGTAAATAGGAGTATGAAATTCATTTAAGGGTTGTATTGAAAACCTTAAAAGAAAAGAAATTGTTTGGGAAATTCAGCAAATGTGAGTTTTGGTTACAACAAATTTCTTTCCCTGGTCACATTATTTCAAAAAATGGCATAACTGTTAATCCTGCTAAAACAAAAGTTGTTGAAGAATGTCCAAGACCCACAAATATAACCGAGATCTGTAGTTTTCTTGGTTTGGCAGGTTATTACCAGAGGTTTTTTGAGAATTTTTCACGGTTATCTAGTCCAATGACTTAGTTAACTTGAAAAGGTGTTAAGTTCATCTGGACAAAAGAATGTGATGATTGTTTTTAGGAATTAAAAAGAAGATTGGTGAATGCTCCAGTTTTGGCACTGCCTTCCAGAAATTGTGAGTTTGTTAATTACAGTGATGCTTTATTAAAAAGACTTGGATGTGTCCTTATGAAGAATGATCAGGTAATTTCTTATTCTTCACGTCATTTGAAACCTCATGAGTTAAATTACCCTACACATGATTTGGAATTAGCTGGTGTTGTTTTTGCTTTAAAAATTTGGAGGCATCATTTGTATAGAGTAAAATGTGAAATATATACTGACCACAAAAGTTTAAATTATATATTCACTTAGAAATAATTGAACATGAGATAGAGGTGACAACTATAATTAATTAAGGATTATTATTGCACGATCCATTACCATCCGAGAAAAGCAAATAAAGTGGCTGATACTTTGAGTCAAAAAAGTAATGTCTCATTAGCCATGCTATGATTGGAACGAGATCCTTTGGTTTTTGATTTGATGAACTTTGGCATAGAAGTTATTGGTGTAAGAAATTATTCTATTTTATTTCAGGTGTCAGTAAAATGATCTCTATCAGACAGAATAAAGCAAGCACAGAAAGAAGACAGTGAGTTGCAGAAAAAGGTAGTGTTGGTTCATAAGGGTAAGTTTCCTAATTTTAACGTTGTTAATGATTGTGTTTTGAGATTTGGAAAGAGATTATGTGTGCCTTGTGATTCACAGTTATAGAATGAGTTATTATGTGAAGCTCATAGTTCCTCGTTTTCAGTTCATCCTAGCAGTACTAATATGTACAGAGATCTTTGGGAGTATTATTGGTAGGATGGAATAAAAAGAGATTGTCGATTTTACTGTGAAGTGTTTGACTTGTCAGCGGGTTAAAGCAGAGAAGTAGTTACCAAAATGGATGCTTAAATCTCTACCGGTGCCAGAGTGGAAATGGAAAAATATATCCATGGACTTCGTTGTGGGATTACCAAAGACATCTCGAGGTAATCATGCAATCTGGGTTATCGTTTTCGATTGACCAAATCTACTCATTTCCTTCCTATTCGAGATACTTTGTCTCTAGATCAACTTTCTCGGTTGTATGTTAAAGAGATAGTCAGGTTGCATGGATTTCCCCTCTCCATTGTATCTGATCGTGATCTTGGGTTTACTTCTAACTTTTGGAAAGGCCTTCAGAAGTCGTTGGGTACTGGATTAAATTTTAGTACAGATTTTCACCCTCAATCAGATGGGTAATCAGAACGAACAATTCAGACATTGGAGGATATGTTACGTGCTTTCACGATGGATTATCAAGGAAGTTGGGACCAAAATCTTTCTTTGGTTGAATGTTCATATAATAACAGTTTTCATTCTAGTATACAGATGGCTCCATTTGAGGCTTTATATGGAAAGCGTTGTCAAACTCCAGCTTTTTGTGATGAAGTAGGTGAAAGGAAGCTGATGGGACCAGAATTGGTATAAGAGATGGTAGAGAAAGTTCAGTTGATTCAGAAGCACATGAGAATAGCTCAGAGCAGACAAAAAAGTTATGCAGATAATCGGAGGAATTATATTTCTTTTGAGGTAGGTGATCATGTCTTTCTCAAAGTTTCTCTATGGAAAAGTGTGATGCATTTTGGTAAGAAGGGAAAGTTGAGTCTGAGGTTCATTGGGCCTTATGAAATTCTGGAGAAATTTGGATCAGTTGCGTACAGATTGACTTTACCTCCAATTTTATCCCAGGTATACAATGTTTTTCATGTTTCGTTGTTGAGAAGGTATATACCAAATCCATCTCATGTTTTGAGCCCAGAGGTAGTTCAGTTGGAAGAGAATCTCTCTTATGAAGAACAACCAGTCCAGATTCTTGATCATACAGAGCAAGTGTTGCGGAATAAGGTAATTCATCAGGTAAAGGTTTTTTGGAAAAACCATATGGTTGAAGAGACAATGTGGGAATCTGAAAATACTATGAGGGATAAATACCCCCACTTATTTTGATAAGTAAAATTGTGAGGACGCAATTTCCAAAAGGGGGGAAGGATGTAACATCCCAGGTAAATAAAGAATAAGACATATTTCATATTTATTAAAATTTGTGAATTAAATATTAATTTTACTTTAAAGGGGTTACTATGTTCGATAGTGTACCTGATACGCAACAACGGGTTTCTTTGAAATCTTATGTTGCACACTAATAATATAATATTATTATTTTAAATGGTAGTTAATTCCTAGCCGTTGTATTGGCGGGAATGAACAAAACTAACTACAATATGATTATACATGTTTGTTAAATGTATTTAAATTTATCCAATAAAAGTTAAAGGCTTAAAATGTGAATGAATCTAATTTTAAGCATAATTTACATTAAAAGACCGATTTACCACCTTTTCATGGTGAACCCTCGTTAAATATATTTTTGGTCACTTTAATATATTATATATGACCAAATAAAATATTTCTTTAGAATGGGGACATCAAAATTTACTGTGTAAATTTTTGGAATTTTTCCGATAAAGTTCATTTTTTAATGAATAGTGAAAATATTGTATTTTAATTCAAAACTATGTTTTAATATAATTTATTTATATGGTTCTATTATCTTTTTAATTGGTTTTAAAGTGTAATTAGAATATATTTTTACCATTTAATTCAATGTTGGTCATTGAAATTAATTTCACTTTGAAATTAGACATAAACAAGTGCCAATCTTTTGATAGTTATTGTTTCTTAAAAACGCGCTATTTGTTTTAACAACGGGAATTAATTTTAAAATTAATTAATTCAACTTATATATTTAGAATTTGGTAAAATAGACATCATTTTTGAATTTAGAATATCAAATATAGCTTAGGCCGAATTTTTGGTATTTTTCTGAAAAACTTCAATTTTTGATGAATAGTGAAACCACTTAGTAGTAGTTAAAAAAACTGACTTTTTTTCATTTAAATGAAATTTTACCACTTCTATGAATTTAATTTCAAAAATCCAACATACATGGTTGTTATTAGTTAGTAAAATGTGGTTCAATAAGATGAAAATAATTTTTGGTGAATAGTAACTTTTGACTTTTATTTACTGCGGTTAAAGGTAAATAGGGTAATTCAAGGTAAAAAGAATATTATAATAATTCAAAATTACCTTAATACTTGTCCTAACCTTATTGTATGAGTAATGGATGACCATGGGCATCCTTGGGTCGATTTTGGGACCCCATGGAGCCACTTATGAATGATAATGACACTTTAGATTAATTAATTTAATGTAAAGGCAAAAATGACATAAACATAAAGCTTTTAGTAAATTAATTTTTATATGGTGTTATATAAAGAATCTTTTTGTCTATAAATATTCATTGTAAATCTAAAAATATTTCCTACATGATAGTATTTTTTTATAATTTTTAGACATCGAATAAATTAAATTATTCATGACACAATAATGATGCAGTGTTTACCTCATTAATAAATGATTTAAATAAATAAGATTATAATGATTAAAATATTATCCAAAACCTGTCCAATTCCTATTGGATGATTTTATTTCGACCATGATTCATCTTATCTTCGACTATAATGATTTTTGGACCTTTAGAAACCAAATATCATTATATAATAAAATAATATTTTCATACTTTCCTAAAGAGCCCCTCCTCTCCCTTATAAAAGGAGATCATTTCTATCTAATTCCTCACACCTCTCAAGTCATTTGGCTCATCCAAAATCTGATGCTCCCAGCTCTCATCACTTCGACGCACGGATCCTACCCGAAAATAAACCCTAACACCTAAAATCTGATTATTATTTTTATTTCATTTCATTTTTATTTATTTATATATTTTTATTCAATTAATGAAATTTTATATCTTATTTTCTTAATACTAATAATATTATTAACACACATTTCCTTATACTATTTTAAAATATTCTAAAATTTTATAAAATTACATTAGTGAAACTATATTTCATTTACTATAAAAAAATTATTTAAAGAAATAATATGTTTAACAATTTTCATGGTAATAATAATAATACATGCATTTGCTTAATAGTTTTTATATTTTATTTAGTATGAAGTGACTAGGCTAAAATCGTTTTTTTAATGGTATACAACTTATATTATAACATATATTGTTCTTAATTATTATAATTTTATAAAATATTGATTTTCTATAAAAAAAAATAATCTGTTAAATGTATTTATTATTAAAAATAATACTCATATATATATATATCCTTGTAATCAATTTATATGATATTTAAATTATTGAAATATATTAAAATATAAAAATATAAAGTAATAAGTTATACTTCGATTCAAAACACATTTTGATTATTGAAAATATTTATAAAACAATTTTATTAAATCATTCCTTCGTTAGTTTTAATTATAAACAAAATACTTTTTAAATTTTCTCGGGGTGTTACATTCCCCCCCCCCCCTTAATAGAATTGCGCCCTCGCAATTCTTGCATCAAACTTCAGAAAATTCTGAATTTTCATCTTCAGAATTAAATAATTTCTAAGGAGACTTATCTATCTAAAGAAAAATCTACCGCGAAGATTTTATTTTCCTCAAAAAGACAACATCTAATCTCCAAAGTTGTCTAGACTGTTCCTCTGATACCAATTATAATGCCCCAAGCCCACTCTTTCAGACTCGGTGCTTAAAAAAGTAGTGTAATTTTTTTTATAAAATTAACTGAACAATTACACAACACTTTATACAAACGAGGATCTTTTACTGGTCTAGGTTCTGGAGTATTAGACAAAACCTTACATTTATCAGAGTCGAAATAAAATAAAACAATTTCCCACTACGCTTCCACACGCGCTATCTCCAAAAGTGATGACATCTGTAAATAATCTCTTAAGATACTTGCAAAAAACATTTCGAAAATGTAGGGTGAGCAAAAAAGGTGTCCATCAAGGGGTTTTGAAAACCTTTGATAAATCCCTTTTAAAAATATCATTTTGAAAAATCATTTGAAATGTTAAACTAGAAATACATTTTATAAAATAATGCTTTGAAAAATAATTATACTTTGAAAACACTTTTAAATTAATCCAATGATTCGATTGAAAATATTAAGCAAGCTCTTAAAAACAAAACGACTAAGGCCACTTGAAACTTGTAAGGCTTTCTTGGGCCTACCCACTTGAGGGATGGATTCATTATCCAACTCCCTGTCGTATTTACAAATTTCAAGCACCATTTTCTTAATAAAACATTTTTTTAGCTTGCCTTACTTACATATAATTTTCACTAGAGTTTTAAATTTTGGAAACATGTTACTGCATTAAAATATACATTACGCTTATATTTATATATATGATTATGTATGTATGTATGTATGTATGTATATATATATATACTTATATATACATATGAACATTCATTGCATTACACATTCATGTTTGGTTCTGACCAAACTTTTGTCACGCATACCTTTCCTAAATATCCATGAATCTAAACATTTTATGAAATACATGGTTTTCATATTGTTATAATGCAATATTGAATAAAAATTTCCAACGACATACTTGTTTAATTATTTTTATGCATGAAATAATGTAATGAATATATAAAGTATTAATAATCACATGCAATTTTTATGTTGCACGTGAAATTATCAATAGCATTTCATATTCACTCTTTCATGAGTATATATATATATATATACATATATGTTTTGAAGAACCCAATTTCAAGAACATATAAATTTATATATACGAAATCAAAAAAAAAGTGATGTTAGAGGGTAATGGTCTCAAACATCGAATAAATCGATTTTTTTTGTGTTCGATTAATATGTACCTATATATTTTATACCCATGTAAGATATTTATATGATTTATTCAAAGTATATAAAAAATTAACTCTCATTATAAATCATATATGTGTGTATATATGTTTATTGCATAAAAATTTAAACAAAAACACAAATATTCAATTCTTTAATTACAAAGATGAACATGGATTTTATGCTAGTATTAATCCAGCAAGCATAAACATATACTTGAAATTAATCAATTTCTTAAACGACATATGTAACTTTCGAATACGGTCATTCCTAAAAAAATTAATGACTTAAATAAAATGATGTTTTAATAAATTTAACTTCCTAAAACATCATTTTTAAAATTTAACAATAACAATTTATAAATTCTTTTAGTATAATGAAATCACCTTTAACATATATATAAATTAAAACTAAAATAAGTTTTAATATAAATAACCCTTACGCATACAATAAATTATAGAATATAAGATGAAAATCAATAGATTTTATGTCGCTTACAAAAATAAAATGAAAGTGAAAGTGAAAATAAGTAATCCCTTACTGATTTTTTTTATTGAAGAACCATTCCCTCCATGTGCGGCAAGCACGCGGTTCCTTAAAATGGGTATAAAATAACCTCTCTATATATAATACTAAATGAACAATATAGACAAAACACTATTAAATTTAATCAATACAATTTCCCCACAAATTGGTTTTATTGGAATGCTCATTGAGCAATCATGATATATTATATTCATATATTGCTGCAACTAGATAGAAGACGATATTGTGTTGATTGTTTGAAAAATTGATTGATACATATTATATTGGATAATTTGGTTGGATTAGAAGCTTCGTGGTGAAGTTTCAATATACAACCACACAAAAAGGTGTGAATCTAAAATCAGAACAATTATATGATAATAAAGACAAGGAAACTCTGTCAAATTGAGACAGATTGAATGATCAGCGACAAAAATACAGATGCAATAGCATATATTAATTACAGAAACAGAGGATTCTCTACCACTCATCGATCCACAGCCATACATAACCAAACTGAATTATTGAGAACCAAAACACACAACATCTTATACTATTTTAAACATCGATGTTTGAAGAAAAATCCAAACGGAGTTGAAGAAATCATTACACCAACTGGACCAAACATTGAATAAAAATACAAGTGGATGAAAATTGACAACGATGGAAGTTAATGTACCGAAATTGAATCTAGAAATCGCTCAAACAGATCAGATTTGGATACCTAAAAATTGAATAAATAATACCTGCAAATTGGATGATGCTGGAAATATCTACAAAAATCCGAAGGTTGTTTTCAACTAGATCCCACTCATACCTATACACAACTCAAATATGGTGTTGGATTCCAACTCGTGAGGTTATTCGGTATTATTTCAAACTACAGTATCAAAACCCATCTGAGCTCAATCCTCCTTACTCGCGACCTTACTCGGTCTTGAGTCGGCCTCGACTCCTCACCCGATCTACGAATCATCCAAAGAAGATGAAACCATTGCTCGAACTGCCTAAAATCCCGAAGGATGATGCTCCCGGTTCTCATCACTTTGATGCACGGATCCTACCCAAAAAGAAACCCTAACACCTAAAATCTGATTATTATTTTTATTTCATCTCATTTTTATTTATTTATCTATTTTTATTCAATTAATGAAATTTTATATCTTATTTTCTTAATACTAATAATATTATTAACACAAATTTACTTATATTATTTTAACATATTCTAAAATTTTATAAAATTACATTAGTGAAACTATTTTGAATTTACTATAAAAAAACTATTTAAAGAAATAATATGTTTAATGATTTTCATGGTAATAATAATAATACATGCATTTGTTTAATTGTTTTTATATTTTATTTAGTATGAAGTGACTTTGCTAGAATCGTTTTTTAATGGTATACAACTTATATTATAACATATATTGTTCTTAATTATTATAATTTTATAAAATATTGATTTTCTATAAAAAAAATAATATGTTAAATGTATTTATTATTAAAAATAATACTCATGTATATATATATCTTTGTAATCAATTTATATGATATTTAAATTATTGAAATATATTAAAATATAAAAATATAAAGTAATAAGTTATACTTCGATTCAAAACACTTTTTGATTATTGAAAATATTTATAAAACAATTTTATTAAATCATTCCTTCGTTAGTTTTAATTATAAACAAAATACTTTTTAAATTTTCTCGGTGTGTTACAATTTCAATATCTAATAGAAGTATAAGGTGTTTATGTAAGTAGTTAAACTTGTTACATTATGATATTTCATGTATAATTGAATCTCAATTATAGAATTATATGTTTATGTTAAACTATGAAATTTGGGACTAATAATTAGAAATAGTTATAACTATGCAACACACGTCACAAACCACCTCGGGGGACCAAAAATATTATCTAAGGGGCATATTGAAGGATAAAAATGGTAAATTGTTTTCATTTGGGGGGATAATAAAATATAGGAAGACCTAAAATGATGTTCCAAAAAGGATTAATGATTTTTATTTGAATAATATGTGACTTATTAAACATAATTTTCATCAAATAGGCATGATGATAATTTAGAGCAAGTTGTGAGTTTCCTAAGTGGATGATTTTCATCTTGTATTATTGTATAAATGATGTGAAGCCTAGTTACATTATTGGATAAACTCATTTGTTTTTCATATGAATCATTTTCCTGTTCAACATATTGGTTTCATACTCTCTCATGGAAAATCCTCATAATCTAGAAATAAAATACATAGCTATTACAGAAAATTATATTAATTAGAAATTTAATAATCCAAAAAGTAAAATATAGAGTGATTACACAATAAATAATTCATAAAGGAAAGTCATATAACTTCAATAAACATTCATCAAATAGAAGCATATGTACTGCATTACTTTTGTAATAAAACTATAGAGTGATTATTAAATAATGATTATGGTATCAGACTATAATAAATAAATCATAAATCATTGATTATCAAATTAAAATTAGAAACTACATAATCCAATTTAATATATAGAGTTATTAAAAAACAAATTATTAATTAATATATATGGATGCAACCTTTAAGGGGGGTCTATGTTGCCACTGAGGAGGGGATCTGATCTGGTGAGAGGGAGGTTTAAGGGGGTCTGTGTCGCCACTAAGGAGGGGAATCGACTTGGGAGATGGAGGTCAGAGGGGGTCCGCTTCACTAGTGAGGAGGGGAACAACGATCTAGGGAGAAGGAGGTCAGAGGGGGTCGGGTTCATAAGGGGTGTTGTGAGGGTCAGGGTCTCTGCTGAGAAGGTAGTAGGTAGGTTGTAGGGGTGGGGGGAAGGGGGTCATAGGGTTAGGGTCATCGCTGAGTAACGGAGAGAAGGGGTTTGGGGAGGGAGGGGTGGAAATGGGTCATGATCACACAGAGGGAGCAGGGGAGAGGAGGAATTAGGGTTTTTTAACATTTAGTGGTGGTTTAATTAAAATCACTGATAATTGTTAAAATAATAAAAATATAGTGGTGGTTTTATAAAACCATTGCTATATTATATTTTTTTAAAGGATTTAATTCATGGTGATTACTATAACCGTTGCTAAGTAGTTCTTTTTTTTTGTAGTGTGGTGTTATTTCCTCCACTGCCTGCAATTGACCATGCCCAACTCCTCTACCTATATGTTAAAGGTCACCCCCATGACCATGATCGATCTAGGTCCTTTAGGGAAAGGTACATCATGTGGTAAACCTTATCCTACCACATCTTTTCTCATATAAGAATAAGATTACTTCTCCTACTATTGGAATAGCCTTGATGGTAACTACTGCAAAGGCTAGCATTGAACATGTCCACCTCTACCAAATTGAGCTCGAGCAGCCACTAGGCACTGATCCCGATGATGGAAAAAACCCCATAGATGAAACACACTGGTCTGAAGTCCCTAGGAATATCATGGCTACCACTGGCCCTGGAAGGTCAGATGGGAAGCTACTGAGGATGACTCCCTGCTGGTCGAAACCTTGAAGGCCCTGGTTCCTAAGACCTACCACTGACAACTCTACTCCTCAAGGAGCCTTATTATTTCCCCTCTCACGGTAAGACTCCTCGTGAGTATATCCACTCAATCACCTCTGAATTCTTCTAAACCTCCAGATATGTTGTCAACGTAAAATGAGTAACTGCATACTAGATCGAAGGTCAGATTGCCTCCTCAAGACACCTCACTTGGGACTCCTCATCTAGGAAAATATCTGAGGCAAAGTATAGAAGGTACTTAAACTTGATCCTAATATCACACAAAAACTTACTCCCCTTATGAAGGGAGAGTAGCTCCTGCCTCTTCACGACTTTCATGGTCAATGAAAGGAACTCCGCTCGTAACTCCTTCTGGAAGTCAACCCATGAAAAATATACCTCCTTCCACTCACCAAGGTACAACATCCACCACTGACATGCATTTTCTCACATCTAACTAACTGTCAAGGGGACCCGGTACCCTATTAGACCCTAGATCAAACTGAAAGTGATCTTCATCTCCTTTAGCCATCCCTTTGCCTCCACATTAGAAATGTTTTCCTCATACTTCCCCAAAGCTTGCCACTGAAAACTCACAACATCCTCTTCCACTGATCATCAGCCTCAACCAGATCAAACCTACGATGATCAAATGGGTCATCCTATTGAACCTCCATTGCTTGAGCCACATGTGGATGAGGACTATGATCCATATCTGAAAAGTGAAACAAAGATTTCATAATCTTGGTAGTATATAATTTTATTAAGTTTTATTTAATTCATTTTAACTTACTTTTACTTTTCCAAATCCAAAACCACCCAATTAAAATAAGAGCATAAGTCATCATGATGCATGTACCTATCCTAAGTCTCTACCCCGCAAGTGGTTCCACCTCACTTGGTTGTTCAATAAGCTCTAGGTCTATACACATGATCATGGGGATCCCTAAAATCTCATGTGCTAGCTAGTCTCCCTAGACTATGTCACACACCAAGGCCAACTGGCATTATTTTCATGCCAACCCATGAAATACCACTACTAGATAAATGGGATTCTGTGCCTAGGAAAATGGGCGACCGCCATTGGCAGTTGCTATTGACAGTATTAGAGACCGTCATTGGCGGCCGCTAATGCGGAAAAAAATTAGCGGGATTTTTTCCACCCTCGCCATTGTCTTCCCTGAAAACCACCACTGCAACTGGCCTGTTGTCACCCCCGTCGTTGTCCAGCCACCGTCTGTCACCCCCATCGCCGCCTCGCATGGCCTCACATCACTTCTACCACACCCACCGCTAAACCCGACGTCCCCCAATGTTCGACCACCTACCGTGATCCCCCCGATGTCGTACCTGCCCCTCCCTTCAGCCTTCGTAGATCCACCATGGTCGGCGACCATAGCTTCGAAGGTCTTCCTCACTGCAACGTCAGTCCCCCCACGTCCGTCTCGCACCCCATGCCATGTCCCGGGAACATGATACATGGAATATTTTAAATAAGCTTTAGCGACCGCCAATGGCGGTCGCTGTTGGTCTTTACCGACGGAGAAACTACGACCGCCAAAAGCGGTCGCAAGGCGGTCGCTAAAGACCTATAGTGACCGCTTTTGGCGATCGCTAAAGGTCTTTATTGTAGTAGTGTACTCATTGTGACTAACTCCAAACATCATTATATCTTTCAACCATTATCTTTGATACCACTCTTTCACAACCCCTTCTCACTAAAGATATCGTAGTGAAGGGAGAGAGATAATGATCTCGAGTCCTGCCTCTAGTAGGCCCTGGGTTGGTGACTAGCACCGAGGGTATAAAAATGTCATGAAAGGGGAGGCATTACCCTCTGTAATAATGTAGGATCGGGTGATAAGAATAACCATCCACAAAAAATACAGGACATAATATAAAAAGAAACCAAAATCACCCCATAATGCATGTATAAACAAAACTAATACAGGTAAAAGTATCCAAAGTAAATACCCAAAAAAAAGTTAAAGCAGTGACACAAAAAATTTCCAAAGTTTCAAATTAGTAATGTCCAGCACGGTCCACAATTCTTCCTAGAAACCTGAAAATGGTTTTAGATACATAAGGTGAGCATAAATGTATACTCAGTAGGAAAACCAAATCCTTTAGTGCACATGTGAAAGAAGCATACTAATGCGCCCATGAGAAAAGAGTAAAACCAAACAGAACCTACGCAAGTATAAAAACCAAAAACTATCCTCACCATGGATCACTCCCCAAATAATGCATCCAAGTATAATAACATAATAAGAAGTATATCAATTAAGGGTACCTTGCACCGCTTTCCCACTAATTTACCACTCTCACACCCCAACATTGTACATTCTGACTCTCTTTCCTCTTCTAAATAACGTCACATCGCATCACATCCCACTCGCAAACATCTAGGCCATCGCATCACATCACATCTCATAACCAGTGTAGTAGGGTATCATGAATATAAAGGACATCAACTGAATTCCCCTCTCCTATCATGCATGACCCCCACCATAAGTTATCTCATCACATCCCACTCGAAGACACCTGGACAATCACATCACATATAGACATGGGAAATTTTGACTTCTGCTCATCACAGCCCGTGCATATCACCAATGCTTGGAAAAGGGAGAGGGGAAGAGCGGGTAGCCAGTCATTTATCCTCTCATCGGGATTTTAGTTAAAAAGTGTGTCACTCACTGAAAATCGAGAAAACATGATCATATTGTTTTGATGATTTAGTAAAATGATTCATAAGTCATTTTTGACATGTAGTAATTAGTCTCACTTCAAATAGATGCATGATGTGACCGATATGAATCACAGTGCATGTTTCTAGTTTAAAATGACATTTTATTAAAAAAAAGTTATATAATAAAAACCAAAAAAAAATATTTAGATTGTTTTGATAATTTAGGAAAAAAATCCATAAGTCATTTTTGATATACAAGAATCAGATTCACCTCAATCTGATGCATAATGTAACCGTTATGACTTCAAGTGTGTCTTTTTATTTTAAATTGACCTTAATTTTAGTAAAAAAGACAAGTGATGTACTCAAAACCAAGAAAATGCATTCATATTATTTTGATACTATAGGAAAATGATTTATAATTCATTTTTAATGTGTAGGAATCAACTTCACCTCAATCCAATATATGATGTGCCCATTATGACTCAAAGTGTCTATTATTAGTTTAAAATTGATATTTTAGTTCAAAAATTGTGTTACTCACTGAAAACTGAGAAAACACACTTAGATTGTCTTGATAATTTAGTAAAATGATTCATAAGTCATTTTTGATGTATAGGTTTTAGTCTCACAGCAAACAGACACATGATATGACTGGTATGACTCAAAGCACGTGTTTCCAGTTTAAAATGACATTTTAGTAAAAAACACAAGTGACATACTCAAAACCAAGAAAAACATTCAGATTGTTTTGATACTTTAGTAAAACAATCCATAAGTCATTTTTGACATATAGAAATTTATTTCACATCAACCTGACACATGATGTGGTTGTTATGACTCTAAGTGTGTGTTTTCAATATATAAGCGTTGTTTTAGTTTAAAACGCTTATTATATCGTCAAAACTGAGTAAACAAGCTCATATTATTTCCTCATAATTTTATCTACTATTACATAATTAATTTCTTTATCATTTTATCTTATACTTATTTCGTTAATTTTTACAGAGATGGACGAACAAGAAATGGTGTGACGTGAAATAATCAACAGCAACTCAATCTGATACACGGTGTTTCAGGTATGACTCAAACTATATGTTTTTAGTTTAAAATTTACACCTTATGTTTAATTTATTTCTTTATAGTATTACTAACATAAGAATTATTTTCTTATACAACTGAATTCTTTTGCTTGAGTTGCGGTGGTTTGTTCGAAAATAGCATGGCCGAGGGTTAGGGGCTAAAGACAAAGGGACATTGGTAGTTTTGAATGTCTGTGATAATTTATAATTACTCATGTAATTGTACAAACCAATGTTTGAAATATATATAATATTTCTTTTCCTTATATTTGTGTTGTAAATTTTATTTCATTTAAATTTTGTATTTGCAACCTGTATTTTCTCTTTTTTACTGTTGTTTTTACTACTGCAGTGTGCTCTGATTTTAACTGCACACTACAGCAGTATGCCCCTTTATCAGCGCTAGTAATATCACTAATAAAGGGTGTTCTTTATCAGTTCTAAAGAAAAGCACTGATAAAGGGTGTCCTTTACCAATGCTAAAGAAAATCGTTGATAAAGAGATTTCTTTATCGGTGATTAAAGAAGCACTGATAAAGGATCCTTTTATCAAATCTTTTTTAGTGCTGATGAATCATGCATTTATCAGCAATTTTCTAGTGCTAATAAAATCTTGGGGCTTTTAATTGTGCTCTAATAATCAGTTTTTTTTTGCGCTGACAATGGCTAATTTTAGCATTGTTAAAGGCCATATTTGTAGTAGTATAGTTTAAAATTGAAAATTTAGTTCAAAACATGTGTTACTCACTAAAAACTAAGAAAACACACTCGTATTGTCTTGATGATTTGGTAAAAAGATTCATAAGTCATTTGTGATGTTTAAGAATCAATCTCATGTCAAACTGATACACGATCTGATCGGTATGACTCAAAGTGCGTGTTTTCAGTTTAAATTGACATTTTAGTAAAAAGGACACGTGACATACTCAAAACTGAGCAAACACATTCGGGTCATCTTGATACTTTAGGAAAACAATCCATAAGTCATTTTTGATGTGTAAGAATCAACTGCACGCCAATTCGATGCACGGTGTGACTGGTATGGCTCCAAGTGTATCCTTTTATTTAAAATTGACATTTTATTTCAAAAAACATGTCACATTCTCAAAACTGAGCAAAAATATTCAAATTGTTTTGATACTTCATAATAATGATCCATAAGTCATTTATGACATGTAAGAATCTGTCTCACCTCAATCTTATACACGGTGTTCTTGGTATGACTCAAAGTGTCTGTTGTTAGTTCAAAACGATGCATGATGTGACTGGTATAACTCAAAGTGTGTGTTTTCAGTTTAAATTGAAATTTTAGTAAAAATGACACATGACATACTTGAAACCAAGAAAACACATTTGGATTCTCTTGATACATTAGAAAAACGATCCTTAAGTCATTTGTGGCGTTTAGGAATCAGTCGCACAACAATCTGACGCATGGTGTGACCGATATGACTCCAAGTGTGTCCTTTTATTTAAAATTGACATTTTATTTCAAAACACGCGTCACATACCCAAAACCAAGAAAATGCATTCAAATTGTTTTGATACTTTAGGACAATGATTCATAAGTCATTTGTGATGTGTAAGAATCAGTCGCACCTCAATCGGATACACGGTGCGTCCGGTATGACTCAAAGTGTATGTTATCAGTTTAAAATTCACAATTTAGTTTAAAACGTGTGTCACTCACTGAAAACTAAGAAAGCATACTCGGATTATCTTGATGCTTTAGCAAAATAATTCACAAGTCATTTATGACATGTATAAATCAGTCTCATGTCAAACTGACACACAATGTGACCAATATGACTCAAATTCTGTGTTTTCAGTTTAAATTGACATTTTAGTAAAAAAGACAAGTGACATACTCAATACTAAGCAACTACATTCAGATTATGTTGATACTTTAGAAAAATGACCCTTAAGTCATTTGTGACATGTAGGAATCAACTACATGTCAATATGACGCAAGGTGTGATCGATATGACTCTAAGTGTGTCCTTTTATTTAAAATTGACATTTTACTTCAAAACACACATCACATACTCAAAACTGAGTAAACGCGTTATGATTATTTCAATACTTTATGGAAACAATCTATAATTCATTTGTGGTGTGTAGGATTCGGTTGCACCTCAATCCGATATACGGTGTGCCTGGTATAACTCAATGTATCTGTTATCAGTTTAAAATTGACAATTTAGTTTAAAACGTTTATCACTCACTGAAAACTGAGTAAACACATTCGGATTGTATTGACACTTTGGGACAATGATTCCTAAGTTATTTATGATGTGTAAAAATCAGTATCACATCAAACTGACACACGATGTGATGAGTATGACTCAAAGTGCGTGTTTTCAATTTAATTTGACATTTTAATTAAAAACATGTGACATATTCAAAACCAAGCAAACACATTCGGATTGTTTTGATACTTTAGAAAAATGATCCTTAAGTCATTTGTGACGTGTAGGAATCAACTGCACGTCAATCCGAAGCACGGTGTGACCGGTATGACTCAAAGTGTGTTCTTTTATTTAAAATTGACATTTTATTAGTGTACTGGTTCATATTTATTTTTAATTTATTTCTTTATAATATTACTAACATGATAATTTTTTCTTATACATGTTGATTTTTTTGCTCGTGTTGGGATAGTTTGTTCGACAACTGATACCATGATTGGACTTTTTTAGAGGGGGTCGGGTGCCAAAGATAATGAAACCATTGATATTTTTGAATGTTTGTGATAGTACTTGTTAATGTAATTATGCAAAACAATGTTTGACATGTGTATAAAAAAATGTTTTTTTCTTGTATATGTGATGTAATTTTTTATTTCAATTAAATTATGAATTTGTACAAAACAATGTTTGACATGTGTACAATGTTTGAGCTGTTACAGTGTGTTGTAATTTTAACACCACATTGCAACAAGTCAGCATTTATCAGCACTACTATTAGCGTTGATAAATGATGTTTTTTTTAGTATTTTTTTAGCGTTGATAAAGGACCCTCTCTTTATTAGCGTTTTTCTAGTACTGATAAAAGTGGTCCACTTTTAATGGCGTTTAGATCAACGTTTTTTTAGCGCTTATAAATACTTTATCCAACGCTTTTAAGTCATTTTTGTAGTAGTGGGGGGTGAACAGGAGGTCGGGCATTAGAAAAGCGATGATGGTGGGGTTGATAGGGGAGTGTGGAAGTGTGAGTTCCAAATGGGGTTTGGGGTAGGTGGCCAAAAAGCGCTAACAAATGTGGGGAGAAGCGTTGACAATGGGGGTGGGGAGTGCTAAAAAAATTAAATTTTATCATTGCTGGAAAAAAAACGTTGATAAAGGGAGTCTTTAACAACTTTTTTTTAGTGGTGATAAATGAGGTTTTTTTGAATGCTTTTTTTGAACAATGATAAAAAACAACTTTTAATGGTGTTTAGATTAACATCACTTTTTTAGCGGTGTTAAATACAATTTCTAACGCTTTTAAAAGCACTATATGTAGTAGTGATTACTTGATCGTGGCTCTGGTGGATGACACACTCAGTTTTTTATTCCTTGGTAATCATCAATTGTGTGGGATCTTGTCCAGAACCCATTCCAGGTGATATATGCATTTACATCTTATACTAGCGAGTCATGTGCACAACATTATAAGGAGTCAACAACATCAGAGCCAAATTTACCCCTTGGTGAGGTGAAGACAATGCACAAGGAGGAATCATCTCCTGTAGGTGCAAAGCTAGAGTATCCTAGATGGCAGAGTTGATACAGATCATACTTGTACATGGCTTGGGCCCATTAGGTCTAGGCTGAAAAAAAACTCATTTACTAATTGGGTTTGGCCAAACCGGTTTGAACCTGGTTTATTTATTAATTAGGCCATAAAAAGAAGTCTGGGGTAAAAGTTCGTTAATTTTTTCTTGGCTTGTTTATTAATCGGGCCTTAAAAAATATTAAATTTAATTAAATTTATATATAATAATAACTAATTTGAAATAATAAGTACATGATATTATAGTTTTTTTAAATATATCATTATAATATAGCATAGACGAGTTGGGTGGATCGGTTATCGAGTCACATAATAAAGTTAGATTTCGGGATCAATCATATTTTTAATTGAGTTTTAAAAATATACCCATTTAATATCCAAGTCAAAAAAACTAGGCACGATAAGAACTTTTTATCGGGTTTTGTTTATCAAGTCAGGTGAGTTTTCGAACCCATGTACAAATTTAATACGAACACGACATTGATACATCTGGATGTAACACAAGCAAACGATGACAACAATATTACTTATCACAAAACAATTTACATGTGTAGTTTGGTTATGGAGTTATTAAAGGTTTGATTACATTATACTTTATTTAGCTTTCATTTTTTTTAAAAATCGACACCAACAATTGTAAATCATTGATAGTTTTTGAACATTAAATTATTTACTATCTTATTATATAATTTGCATGATATATATATATATATTAGATGTTTAGGGGTATAATTACATTAAACACACACACCACTCACACATGCCCGAAAGACATACCATAGCCCCTCAAGGGACCGCCTACCTATCAAACCTGATTTATTTTGTACATGGTCCGAATGCTCAATGGACATGAAACTCATTACATGGTCCAAAGACCCACTAACTGGGCTGAAGACACAGTTCAACGTGCCCACATCATCGTATGCTACAGTACTGCAATAGTACCTGCAGAAATTTGCTTCTACCCGGATTTGAAGTCGGATATGATGCATGATTACAGAGATACTTTACCACTTGAATAACCCCCAACTGACTAAAATATATTTATATATTACAATTCACTTATATAACACACTAGAATCACTATCGGTGGTGGGGTGTAGAGTTTGAGGGGGTGAGAGGTAAGTGGTGGGTTAAAATTCCATGTTAACTGTTATTTTATTTCTTACATTGTGTTCTGGGCGTCCGATGTAATCAAATGCGAGGCATAGTATTTTTTTTATTTATAAAAATGTGAAATCATTTCGTACTTTTCATATTCCATTGAAAAACATGTTTTTTTTTTTTACTTCATTCAACCCGGCGCTTATTCGAACCGTGCCGTCATCTGAAAATATTTTTACAATTGTGGTAAATATATTTTTTATATTAAAATAAACACCCACTGCATTTATGCATGTATTGCCTCCACCTTGTAGCAGGCAGTTATGTCATATACACACCGGTCACAGATGAACGAAGAGCAGAGGCGGAGGAAGCATGGTTCGTTGCACGCCGGGTCACAGCAATCCCACCACTCGCCTTGGCGGGGTTCCCCAGAGAGAGACAGAGATATTGCATGGCAGCTCCCAGATGGCCCCAATACCTGCACCCTGAGATGATTTCCCAAAAAGAATCCCGCACCCAAGTTGGTATCCACCGAATCCCCTGGGCCTTCTTTCCATTTTCCCCCTTTCGCCTTTCCCCTACTGTGCGTGTCGACAGGAATTATGAATTCGATCCCCACTTTTTCCTTTCCCCTTTCCCTTTCTTTTCATTTGTTGGGTTTGGCAGGTGAATTGGAGCTTCCTCCTGCTAACGTAAAATGGGGCTTTTAGGGTTCTGTCCTGGCGGCTGGCAGCGAACAAGGGGGTGATCGTGAGCTCTTGACGAATGCAAGGTTTGCTGCTGCTGGTTCCGTTATTTTCTGAGATCCTTTATTCTCATTCACGTGCTTCCAGCTCCGAGCTTGTAGTCGTTATACCAGTTCCCTTCTGTTTTCTTCCCAGTCTGGTGTTATCTTGAATCTTATGTTCCTGGATTCAGTTCCCTTTTCAAAGAGAAGCTTCCGATGTTGACAGAATAATTAAACTTGATTTTTGATATGCCGCACGACCTGAAGGACCAGACACATGTTTTCCTGTCCCCCAGTTTGGATCCTAAAATTTATGTTTTATCATCTTCTAACCAATCGGGATTTGTTTCCCTATGATTTATTTAAGTGGATGGATGTGTGATTTGGCTACAGCTGGTGTGGATCTTTTCAGTAAACATTCACTGTTCAGATATTTCAAGCATAGCATGTTCCTATTCTGAGAATCAAATCGATTTTGTGCTTCTCCAAGTAATTTGAGACGACATCAAATTGTTTCTGTGGGTTCTGGCCCTGATATGATAATGATCAGAGCACTTAGCGTGGAAAATTGGGTCTAGGTTTGCCTATTTTGTTTCGAGTTTATTTGGTGCGCTTGTCCGATTTAGTTTTTGCCCCCCATTAAAATGCAAATTTGGGCATCATTTTGTTGTGATATCAGTCTTGTTTACTAGCCGCTGTACACCGGATTTCCTTGAATTTTTCGTCTAAAAGACTTGACATTGCTTGAATCTTTTGATGTAGGGATTGATCATAAAGTGGAGATAAGAGGGAAAGATAATTAAAAACATGAAGTTTATGAAGCTTGGGACAAAGCCAGACACTTTCTTTACCGAAGCAGGAACCAGGTATGATGCGGTTTTCTCAGCTACAGACCATTATGCGCAGCAGAGATTGTTAAAGATCCTCTAATAGAATTTGTTTTAAAATTGCAGGACTTTGGTATCCGAGGTACCTAGTGACCTCACCATACGAATTAACAAAACCAGTTATCGTTTGCACAAGGTATGGATTAATTAAGGTGTATGATGACCATATGAATAAACAAAACCATTTATCATTTGCATGAGGTACGGATGTAAGTTGTTGTAACATGCATCGGTATTCAATTTCATCTAAAGGAAAGCTTGACTTCGTATGATAACAAAAGATATTCAATTACTAATAAATGGAACAAAGATTAAGCAAATTTCTAATTAGATCTCAAGCGGTGTTGGAGAGTAGCAGAATGGGTAGCAAATGATCCTATAATTCAAATGAAGTAGAACATAGTTGCTTTTGAAAATCATTGATGCTTTTCTATAAATAATGAAGATATGTATTAAAATCTATAGGACCTTCAAGCTACAGTTGGTACAAGGGAAACCTTTATGATGAAAATGGAGAAGTCGTGAAAGAAGGAATAGAAAAGGGATTGGCAAGTTAATAGTTTGTTTGGCATGCATGAGAAACGTGTGATGAAATATGTTAAATAATATAAATATCTAATAACAAAGTAATATAATATAATTTGTATTCATTGTTGAAGGGATATTTTTGTCAATAATACATAAAACCAGGGACGATTATATGCATAAAATCCTTTCATTGAGGAAGGAATGGGCATTACACCCAAATTGAAAGGAATACCATTTCCCTGAAATGATGAAACTGACACTCCCTCCGCCTTTTCCTTTGTCTCCTATTAAGTGTGATTTCTAACTATTCCCTCCCATTCATTTTCAGACCACTATTCATTTGTCCCAAACATCGTCTGAAAGACAACTCACAGTTTTTTTTGTTACGATTGTACATCAACTAAAACCACGACAAAAAAAAAATCAGTTTTTTTTTTCTTTTTCTTATCTAACACATGAAGCATCAAATTTCAATTAGTTTTTTTTAGAAATAAGTTCTGCAAACACATTTTCTTTTCAGTAAAAAATTCTTGTGTAAAAGTTAATGTTGGTGTTTGTAGCTGCAGTTTTCTCTACTTTCAAAGTGTGGTCGCTTACGATATCTCTGCTCTGATTCTGGTGATTCTACCAGCATCACAGCTCAACTTCATGATATTCCTGGGGGTGAAGATGCTTTTGAGTTGTGTGCCAAGTTCTGCTATGGGATCACAATCAGTATAAGCGCCCATAATTTTGTGTCAGCCTTTTGTGCTGCTAAGTTCCTTCAAATGACCGAATCGGTTGAGAGGGGGAATTTTATTATTAAACTTGAGACTTTCTTCGATTCATGTATCCTTGAAGGTTGGAAGGACTTGATTGTGACACTGGAAACTACTGGAAGATTATCTGAGTTGTCAGAAAATCTGGGGATCTTCCAGAGGTGCATCAACTCAATTACAGAGAAAATTCTGCTACCCTCAGCAAAGGTCAGAAATTATAAAAGCCATTTCAATGTGAAAAATCCCAATAGCATTATGCTGATAAATTATGATACTTGGCAGGTCACATGGTCTTATACTTACACAAGGTCAGGGTATGACAAAAAACGCCACCAGTCAGTCCCGAAGGATTGGTGGACTGAGGACATCTCCGATCTTGACATAGACATTTTTCGATGCTTAATTACTACCGTGAGGTCAACAAATAAGCTTTCATCTCAGCTTATAGGCGAAGCTTTGCATGTGTATGCCTGCCGGTGGCTGCCAAAGATTAGGGTTCCTGAACATTCATCATCTCTGACCCGAGAATTCGCCAGGAAGAATCTTAGAATTCTTGTTAACATTGTCAGTATGATTCCGGATGAGTCAGGGTCCGTTTCATTCGGTTTTTTGCTTAGGCTTCTTGGTACGGCAAACTTCTTCGGGGCATCTCCTGCAACGAAGTCGGAACTTGTGAGGCGATCGGGTCAGCAACTCGAGGAAGCGACAGTGAACGACCTGCTTTTAACTTTGCTCTCACCTTCCAATCAAAATATTTATGATGTCGATTTGATTAGAGCAATGCTAGAGAGTTTTCTGATTCTATGGAAACAGAAATCATCCGTGAAAAACAATGAACGTGCTCTTCGATCGATCAGAAAAGTTGGAAGGCTCATCGATTCCTATCTTCAGGAGGCTGCAAGAGATGCCGGCATGGCAGCATCGAAAATGGTATCTCTGGCAGAGGCTTTACCAGAGATTGCACGGCCCAACCATGATGGCCTTTACGGGGCTATCAACACTTACCTTAAGGTGAAGTGCTTCAATCCCTGATAAAAAACAGTAGTTGAAATATCACACAACTGGTGAAAAGCTCCATGTGCTGTTTACAAAAACTGCTTATAGCATTTATCACTTACGTTGAACAGCTTGAAACATCAACTAGCGTTTGTTCTGTTTACAAAAAGAAAAAAAAAAAAAACACTAGAGTCCAGAATAGACAGGCAGCTAAAAAATACCTTTTCAATTAGCAATTTGTCAACACTTGTACAAAAACACACATAATTGATAAGTGCTGTTGAGCAGGAGCATCCTGATGTAACCAAATCTGAGAAAAAAAGGCTGTGCCAGATGCTGGATTGTCAGAAACTGTCCCCAGAAGTCTGTGCTCATGTTGTGAAGAACGATCGCTTGCCCTTAAGAACAGTAGTGCAGGTGCTGTTCTTTGAACAAGAGAGGGGCTCAGGTTCCCGGCATACCAGTCAGATGCTGTCATCTCCGCATCTATTCACCAGAGAGCTGGTGGTGCCGTCGGTGGAAGATGATCGAGGAAACAACCGAGCCGAGTTGCAGCAATCATCGAACTCAGTTGTTGGAGGATCAGCAACACAGGATCGTAGGACCCGGAGTGTTCAACAGCTAAAACTGGAGGAGCTGGCCCAGAGAAGAATTGGGGAGTTGGAGATTGGGGAGAAGAGGGGGGTGAGGGATCCCTCCTTGGATTCTAAGAAAGCCATGCGGGGATCGATCCATTCTCATAGAACGAGCAAAGATAGATAACAGATGAAGGTCAGTGTAATTGTGCCTCTTTTTTGTTGAAAAGAAGTAATGGTTAGTGTTTTGTTTTTACGGTAGGATATGTACATTTGAGGTAGGCTTTGTCTGGTTGGTATTCACTACATAGATTTCTTAAAAACTCAATAATCATAAGAACTCTTGCAATACCCCTTAGCAATCGTGTAAGACTCGAACCTCTTATAATGTTGTCTCTGGGACTGTTTGAGTTCAAATAAAGATTTAAGTAATTAGACTTTATTAGTGGATACATAATTAGAGGCTTTCTTAGGTCTCATATATATATATATATTCCATTCAACAATTCTAAATGCTGGTCCTTAGCCCCTGTAAGTGAAAGCACTGACCTCATAAATGTTTGTTTAACTATAGGGGAGAATTTATCATTAAAATCAATCTTATCTCTTTGAATAATCCATCCGGATTATAATGTAGCTTTATACTTCCATCCCTCTGCCCAGTAGCCCTTTTATTTTTTCTATTCACTTTGCTCCTACCACCTGAACCTTTAGAGATCAAGTTGTGTGTGTGTGTGTTTTGAGAAACCCCATCTTATCCTTCATAGTAGATATCCATTTTTATGCATCCTTGATATTAAGGATTCTGTCACGACCTGCTCTCATTGGAAACTCATGTGAGCCGACAATGAAGGCGAGATTGACCCCTGAAACCCGTCTTCAGGTTGATGGCTAGTATCGAGAGTATGATCACACATAGATGAGACATTGCACATATAAATAAAATCACCAATCAACTCCCTAACATGTAAAATAAAACAAATATCTCACAAATGAATGTAGTGTCATACATGATAATATTTCAAAATAAAATGCCAAAAGAAACTCCTATGATAGTGTTTCCAACAACTCTCATGATCTAATAATGTCTAGCTTGATCAACAACTTCCAAGTCATGATTTAATAATGTTCGGCTCGATCACCAACTCTCTCATGAAGATATGAAAAACAAATATATAAAGGGATGAGCATATGTGTATATTCAATAGGATCATCTTCAAAGCCTCATGCAAATGTGGATGAAATATAGTAGTGTCTTAACGAATGAACAATAGAACTAACTCACACCTATATTAGGTCAACCGCCACCCAACCTCACCAAGGCTTGTTGCTTAATAATGCATTATAGTAACGTAGTATCAAAAGAATATGTATCAAGAAGGTATCCCGCAACCTTTTCTTCACTGATCTGGTCGCTCTCACGCCCCAACGACACATGTCTTGTGCTATAATTCCTTCTGTATCCACATATCTACATAAGCACATACCATCACACCCATATCCACATATCCAAAACCTTAACCACATCACAACCACACATCACGACCCCATCATAGTAGGGTAACATGAACACGATGAACATCAACCTCGTGATCCGCTCCTTCCATGCAAGTCCCCCACCATGTAACCACATCATAACTACATAACTGTGTTATCCTGTATATACATACCATGTCCTCAAGCCATTACAACCCGTATCCACATATCAATATACCACATACCATCATTGTTATAATCATATATCCACAACCACAACAGCATCAAAACCGCACATCACAACTTCATCATAGTAGGGTAATGTGAATATGAATGACATCTATCTCGTGCCCTTCTCCTTCCATGCATGTCCCCTTCCATGTAACCACATCACAATCACATAACCATGTCTGCCTGTATACACATACTATGTCTTGTACCCAACTCTAAGTATACAAATAAGTTATGTGATCAACAAGCCAAACATGGTACAAGCGGCTGTGTACCCAACTCTATGTCATGCCTAATCTCGGTCTCCAGACTCATAGCAAGCTATCTCGCTAAATGATCAAACCCGGGGCCTCAACCCAACCCGCACCTGCAACAAGTGAGAGATGCTCTGGTATCTAAGTGTCATGACCGCTTGAACAAGGTGTGAGTACAACTCAGTAGGATATCACCAACGCGGTCCAGTACCAAACCAGTAAAAAGTAGTGTACGTGCATGTGATAAGCTAAGGAGAAAGTAAATAGACAATACATAACTGCACAAACATAACATATAATTACCAATGCACAAGTAAGCAACAAACACTCACATGTCGAGTGGACGTGCTCTTACCAAGTCGCCACAAACCTCAGTCGTACATGCTTCGACTCTATGCCAAAACATAGTCACAACAGATACCAGGAGTGATCAAGGGCTAGCCCCAAGGCTGATGAACATGTCACTCGGTATCCGTAGGGCATCAAGTTCCAGGTCAGGCCACAAGGCCAACCGGTGGACATGTTACTCAGTATCCTCAAGGCATCGAGTTCCATATTGTGCCACAAGGCCATCATGCCCCACTGCTGTTGTCGCGAGTCTAGCCTCAAGGCTGTCATGCCTCTGCCTCGTGTCCAGGTCCACCGTCATTGTCGTCGCAAGTCGTGCGCACTCCCCCTCTAAGGGATAGTCATAACACGACGATCCATCTGTTGTCAATACCAGAACAATACCTCCAAATGCAATATGTCATATCACACAACAGGGCAAAGCATACATATAGAAAGAACATAACATATCATCATGAGTCATAGAAGCTACAAGTACACACATGTGATCAACAAGTCAAACATGGTATATTAGACTATCTAAGCACACTTATGGCATCATTCATCATATCTGTTTTATATATATTTATACAGGGGCATAAGTTTATACCGAGTGGGGTATAACCC
Organism: Viscum album; assembly: GCA_963277665.1. Classification (NCBI taxonomy): domain Eukaryota; kingdom Viridiplantae; phylum Streptophyta; class Magnoliopsida; order Santalales; family Viscaceae; genus Viscum; species Viscum album. The sequence goes on from OY728137.1 coordinate 1,373,425,390, forward strand.
ATATAGGTACAACTTAGCACATCAAGCATGAGTATCAAAAGCCATAAACACATACACACAAGTGATCATCATCAATCATGGTCCCACGAGCTACACACACACATACATGTGATAAATACACCAACATGGTCTCATGGGCTACTCACGCACACACACATGTGATCAAGGCATCAACATGGTCTCACGGGTCTAGGTCTCATGTTGCATAATCACACATCAAAGATGGTCCATGTAGTCTACGACACACATTAGTGATCAAGCATTGGCCATCGACGACCGACATTAAGCTAGTGCACAAGGGTCCGTCGCGACCCTTGACACTACCCAAACATTAGGCATGGTTCTTTTAATTAATTAAGACTTAAAGATCATTAATTAATTAAGCATTGCTTGTTGTTCATAACACATTATGAATTTATGGGTCATTCGCCCAAGGTGACGAACCTCATATCACATTCCAATAAACCATGCATAATACCATAGGGTAGAGTACATAGAACCACCTACCTCAAACAGAGTCAACTCCATCCAAGCAAAGCCCAACAACTTTATCTAAGTCCAACTAAGTCTATTCAGCCTCAATTGATCACAATGAGGTCCTACTCATGCCCAAACATTCCAATTTAATTAATTATAACTAAATTATAATTAATTAATTATTTACAAGGAAACTCACATTCAAAGGTGAAAGACATACTTGCCGAAAGACTTATCGGTGTCACTGCCTAGTCGGAACCATGACTAAACACCCAAAGAAGGTCAGTATCATTCTTTTGGCGTCATTCTAGGCGAATGACCTATCGTGTGACAACACAACAACGATCAATTTAATATAATTAAATTGGAACCTTTAGAAGAAACCAACCATGCAACGTACCTTAGCTGCAACGTCGTCCAATGGAGTTCGAGCCACTCCCGACACACTCGATTCTAAGGCGAACAAAAGCCCCAATTCAATTCCATGTTATGATGACTGAGTCACTCAAATTGACCAAAAACCATATAAGAGATCATCAATGGACATACCTTCAAGGAAACACCTTTCAACGACACACGTTTATCATTATAGAACATCCTCTAGCCATGCCGATCCAAAGTCTCATTATTCTTGAACAATTCCATCAACCGATGGAATTATCATCAATTCTCTAATCGAGATCATGCCAAGAATCAAATGTTGATCAAGATGATCGAGGGAAGGAAGATTCAAGGAGAATTGAGATATTAAATGGTTATAGAGGCCAAGACTTACCAAGAGGATCATCCCCAACGAACGACACAAAGATCCACCACCACACGAGGAAGGAGGAGGCCAAGATTGATAGAGAATAAAGGATCTCACTCGAATTTTTCATTGGATCTTTCCTAGATCCACCCCATATCAAGGGGTACTCTTGGAGGGAGGAGAAGAGGAGTGCATGACCAATTAGCCCTAAACAATTCAAGCCAAGACATATAATGCCGAGGGGGCCTCAGTGGCTAGAAGGACTAAAATGCCCTTAATAAAACCATGCTCAATGCGCCCCACCAGCCACCTGATGCAGGCTCATCGGATGACCGGTGAGTCCTGCTGGGAAGCTGGGCTACTGCCCACACCATCGGCTAGCCGGTGGCTACAACAACCCTGACTGCTTCGGGACTCCTCCGTTAAAAACTCGAGCTCCGACCGCCCACCGAGCTTCCGTTCAAGTGTAAAAACACATCTTTCGGATGTTTAAATAGGTAATGTTAGGAGAAGCACCAGTATCAATTCCTCCTTAAAGGATGACTACTACTGAGTTGCAAGAGCTCAAGAGACATTTAAAGGATTTGAAATCCAAGGGGTTCATACAACCCGGTACTTCACCGTGAGGTTCACCTGTTCTTTTCACCAAGAAGGTGGATGAAACCCTCTGGCTTTGTGTGGATTATCGGAAATTGAACCAACTTACGATTAAGAATCGGTATCCACTGCCTCATATAGACGACCTTTTTTATCAGCTCTGAGGAGCTCGAGTCTTCTTGAAGATTAATTTGAGTTCGGGCCACCATTAGGTACGAGTTAGGCCTTCAAATATAGCACGCACAATATTTCGTAGTAGATATGACTTGTATGAGTATTTGGTTATACCGTTCGGTCTCACGAATGCGCTTGTAGTTTTTATGGCCTTGATGAATTGGGTTTCCCACCCGTATATGTTTTTGTGTGTGGTGGTTTTGTGGATGATATCTTAGTGTACTTACAGGCTCGACACGATCATGTCAAATATCTTGATATCGTTTTGAGTACACTGAGAGAGCACAAGTTGTATGCCAAGCTCACAAAATGTCAGTTCTGGTTTGATAAGGTCCACTTCCTAGGTCACATCATCTCAGTGGCGGGAGTATCAGTGAACCTAGAGAAGGTGAGAGCCTTAGTTTTTTAGGAGTAACCCAAGAATGTCTTTAATATTCAGAATTTCTTGGGGCTAACTGGCTATTAGAGACGTTTTATTTAGGATTTCTCACGCCTTGCAACACCTCTCATGGGCTTGACCAAGAACACCGTCAAATTTGTATGGTCTAAAGCATGTGAGAAAGATTTTCAGGAGTTGAAAGGACGGTTGACTTCAGTGCCAATCTTGATTCTGCCAGAGCTAGTTAGAAGCTACACAATATATTATGACGCATCAGGCATCGGCCGGGGACCCATTCTAATGCATGGAGATCAAGTCGTGGTGTACATCTCTTGTCAGTTGAGACATCATGAGTGGAATTACCTGGCACACGATCTCGAGTTAGCAACTGTGGTACATGCCTTATGTTGTTGGAGACATTACTTGCCGGGAGAGCAGTTTGTGGTTTATACAGACAAAAAAATCCTCAAATACATCTTCACGCAACGTGATTTAAACCTCAGACAATGAAGATGGGTTGGATACTTATAGTCGTTTGGCTTTGAACTTACTTATATACATGGGAAGAGCAATGAAATGACATATTCTTTGAGCAGGAAGACTCAGTCACAGGCTGTCAGGTGGCCAATACCGAGTGACAGTTGATGACCTTATTCTATGAGATGCACTTGGAGGTGCATGACCATTATGGACAACCTGTATTTGCATCATTATTAGTGACCTTTTTCACTTTTGGACATAGTGAAGATGAGAAAGCTTTATGATTCCTAAGGCTTAGTCCTAAGGGAGAGCGTTTCAGGCGAGGACCCACCGCCTGGTTGGGTAGTTGATGAGAATGAGACCTTGCGCATCCATGGGCGTGTTTGTGTGCATGCATACCGACCGAATGACCCAAAGACCTTCATTGTTTTTGATAATCCATCTTTCAAGGGGTGAGGTGAAACCCTTACAAGGCCCGAAGGCTTAGAGACAATTACATGACCCGTAGGCCTTAAAGAGAATCACCCATACAAGACAACTTGGAACTGCTCCTCTCCAGCGCATGTCATGACATCAACACCCTACCTTCACAAGGATGGTCGGCTAGATGTCCTGTGCAGAGCTGCACAGACCCAGTACCGATGGCAATGCCATACCCTCTCGTTCTTCCAATTCCGGTTAGCTCTGCTCTGGTGAATGCGCCTACTTTGAATCCTCATTTGGAGCCTTGTCCCTTGAGAGTCTCATGCTTCTTATTGGACAATACATCCCGAACTGACCAAGATATACCATGATTTACGCCGATAGTATTGGTGGTCAGGGATGAAAAAAAGATAGCTGGTTTTGTTACTCGGTGGTCCACTTGTTAGTAAGTGAAGGTGAAACACCAGCGACTAACGCGACTTTTACAACTGTTACCCATTCCTAAGTGGAAATGAGATGACGCCACCATAAATTTTATGACAGGATTACTGAGATCCCCTCAAGGTAGTGACATAGTATGGGTGATCGTGGACAGGCTGCCAAAAGTCACCAACTTCTTGCCTATTTGGAATTCCTTTTCAGTGGATGAACTAGGATGACTATATGTTAGGGAGATCATACGCCTTTATAGTGTTCCACGCATTATCGTATCTGATAGGGACACTCAGTTTACATCGCGGTTTTGGCAGGGGTTGCATAAGGCACTGAGTTCACAGGTAATTCTGAGCACAACCTATCATCCACAAATCAACGGGTGGTCCGAACATACTATACAGGTGTTAGAGGACATGCTCAGGACATACATCCTTGATTTTGGAGGTTCTTGGGAGAAATACATACCTATTGCTGAATTTTCCTATAACAACAGCTTCTAAGAGACCATATAGATGACTCCTTATGAGGCCCTATACGGAAGGTCGTGCCATTCACTCTTGTACTGGTTAGAGGCAGGAGAGGCAACACTACTGGGATCTCGTCTCGTTCAGGAGACTTCAGAGCAGGTACAACTGACCAGGAAGCGTATGACTACAACTTAGTCTAGGCAGAAGTCATATGCTGATCGTTGTCGACGAACTCTGGAGTTCGAGGTCGGGGATCAGGCCTTCTTGCATGTTTCGACTAGGTTGGGACATCGACGATTTCGGCAGAAAGGTAAGCTATCACCTCGTTTCGTCGAACCCTTTGAGGTTTTGGAGAGGGTCAAATCAGTGGCTTATCAGATAACACTCCCTTAGAGATACATAGCTATGTATGATGTTTTTCACATTTCTTAGTTATGCCGTTATTATCCCGACCTATCTCACATCCTTCAGTCCGATGATGTTGAATTGGAGGTAGATGCTTTTTTTGAGGAGTATCATATGCATATTGTGGATCAGATCACTAAGGCTCTCCGAGACAGATCAGTTCCTTTGGTTTGGGTGCTATGACAACATGACTGTGTACAAGACGAGACCTGGGAGAGAGAGGTCGATGTATGTGCTTAGTGGCCAAAACTTTTCTTAGATGATGATCAACCACTCTTAGGCCAACTCGAGGATGAGTTTTAAGGAGGGGAGGTTGTAACACCCCAATTTTTTGATGAGGCGCGGATCCTTTTAACTTCTATTTTAATCTCTTGTTTTACTAGAATAAATGTGCTTAAAGGTTAAGGAAGGGTTCAAGAGTGCGTGGGTCTTGTTCGTAGCCCAAAGCTTCAGTTTTTGAAGAAACAGGTTGATGCGTACGATTGGTGCATGATTAATAGTAATTGTGCGGGTTAACTGTGCGACCATTGTATAGAAGGAGCACAGTTTGTTCAACCACGCGAGAGGAGGCGCATGATTGCGCAAAATGGTGCATGGGTGTTGCAGAGTTGAAACACACGATTATCGCACGGTTTGTCTAACCGTGCGAGAGGATGGAGGTTTTGGATAGTGAGCACACACGAGCGGTACACGATTTGTCTAACCGTGTGCCTAGTCATGCGAGGGGTGTGCCCCCTTGGATTGTAGTGGTGCACGGTTAGACAAATCATGCAACCAAACTATGCACCTCTTTAAAGAAGTGGAAATTACCATTTTTCCCTCTGTGTCTTTAACACCTCCCATTTCTTCCCCAAATCGCACAATATATCTCCTCCTCCATCGAGAGCTCTTCCATCTCCTCCAAGGTAGGCTTAGAGTTACCACATCCATCCGACATCCGTTTCATTCGTCGTTCATCGCGTTGAATCTGCATCGATAAGCTCTTCATTCATCTTCCTCCCTTTATTTGTTTATCTCGTCATATGGAATGCTAAATACATGCGAGCTAATATGCCATGTTTTCAGGGTATTTTTCAATCCTTCTGATTTCTCCTGTTCTAGCCTGGATTAGAGGCCAATACTGGATGAGGAGTTTTCTACCACCATAAGGTAGGTGGTCTAGTTCTTTCCCCCTAAAGTCTTGATGTTCATATTATTGCACCGCTGTGCCGCACGTCAGACCTTCCGTGCGACGCCTCCCAAATGTCTAATTAATTAAATGAATGGGTATCACCTCGATTATGGTAGCCCTAACACCCTAAATTCATCATCGAGGGTTATCTACCTCGACGTGAGCCATCCCTTTGGGTGTTCCATTCTTAAAGTCCCATGAGCCTTATGCATTGAAATGAAACCGAACCACCAATTGAGGTGTGTTGGTTGACCCTTATGAAATATATGTAATCAAAATTAAACAAAGAGAGAATGGTAAGCCCATACTCCTAGGCCCTTATTTTTCCTTATTTATAGCTTGAGACATCCTTATGAATTAAATGTACAAAATGCATTAGATGAAATATAAATTAATTATGACACGCTGAGGGCGATACAAGAGTTCCGACTTGGAACACCTTGGACGAGCTCATCGGGCGTATCAAATTAAATGAATATTAAATGAATTATTTCACATCGAGGGAAAAACATGGATTCTCGTATAGAATACTATGGATGAGCTCATCGGGCGGATGGACCTATATTATGCCACATGCGACACTTGGTTCTTTATGTGGAATACCATGGATGGGCTCATAGGGCAATGCCATTGTACCATGCCACAGGCGACACTTGATTCCTTATGTGGAATACCTTGGATGGGTTTAGAGGGTAATGCCTTTATACCATGCCTTGAGTGATACCTGAGTTCCTATATGGAATGCTTTGGACAGACTCTTACAGTGATGGGTTTTTATAGTAGATCTGGAGCGATACCCGAGTTCCTTATGCAGAACGCATTGGATGAGCTTAGGATGCAGATTAAATCTATTGACATGTCTGCCAAGTCAAAGATCATACTTGGATTTGGTTTATGCTTCACACACTTGACAACCTAGTATTACTTCCTTATTAAGCTCAAATGCCAAAAGAATCATGGGACCTTAATTGACTATCATTATACATGGATGCCTTGGTTGTATACCATGGGTCCCGACCTTATAAACATAAACTTAAAATGTACAATGCTCAGAGACATTCCCGGCTTAAGTCGAAGCAGGTAACATCGAATGGGTGTTCCACAAGAACCCGAATCGACATGGTTTATTTATTTATCATATTTATTTATTATACCTGCACACTGCTCATTATATATTTACAGACCAAATAGTACTAGACACCATTGGTGGTGGCCTACTGAGTTTATCTCACACCATGTTCGGGCCGTTGAATGGTACTCAGACAGACTTCATGGATGCATGTAGGAACAAGGGGAAGAGTCCAACTTTAGACGCATGAGTTTCTATAATAGGATGAAGTACGAGAGCAGAGGACCGAGCTCTTGCTTGTGATGTTATTGGAGATAGCTTTTTGATCTTTTGTTCATTTTTATAGCATGTTGTATATGAATGTTGCTCTGTTTCCTTGTATTACCATTTTGTATAGAATATAGACATGACATCATTTTGTATATGACAATGGTCATTGCTTCTGCCTGTTTATTGTATCTGGATGATTTATGCTTTTGTAGTTCATTTATTATACTGTTTTCACTGCTTACTATTATTGTATATCGTTGTGATACACTATGATCATGAGGGTATAATCTTTCCACCATATCATCATAGATCATCACTGCTAGTTGACAGTCTCTGGCATATAGGAAGACGCGCTTGAGGCCATGTGGCCAACTGAGTTCGGTTACTTATAACTTAACCAGGTCTGGGATGTTACAAGTGACATCATAAATGTTTTCCTTTTGTCTTACTATTTTGGGTTGGTAGACAAGAGACTAGGAAGTGTCAGATTTTAGTAATGAGCCTGTGTTTGGGAGTAACTATTCCACATATAGGGAAAAGCCAAATTATCTGGGATGAGACTTGTTGTTTCAGATTATGCCTATTACAGTTGTACTGATTTCACTATTGGGTAACACACATGATTTGTGGCATTTATTATTGATATGGACTCTCTTTTACCCTTGGCCTAGTATGGAAAAGAGGTATTGGTCATGTATCATTATAGGCATGTAGGAATTCACATGTCATGCACATACCATGCTGTATTTATTTTATTGCATGCATTGTTTGTGACATGTTGTAGTGCCTTGATTGGCATTGTTTCTACAGGGTTAAAAAAGACAAACTATTGGTTAATTAAAGTGTCTGCATCAACCTAAACAGTGTTTTCCTGCATAACTTGATGTTGACATCTTAATCAACCAATTATCATGTGTTTCAACTATGTAACCGTGGTTATGAGAGTTGAAATGTTAGTTGATTTCGATTACATGAATGCCAATTATAATTTATAAAGCTTGTACTTCTATAAATTGGGAATGACGATTCATTTAACCAAATCATTTTATACGACTTGTTACATCATGATATCAGATGTAAGGGCCAGGTTACAGTTACATGATGTGCCAATTACAACTTATAAAGCTTATGCCTTTATAACTTGGGAATAATGACTCATCGAATTGGATTATGATATATATAAATATAAATGATTATGAACTTGGATAAATTTAAATTCTTAAATAAAATGGTCGTTGTTAAATGAAGTTTCCAATTACAACGTTAAGGGTCTTTTCCTATATACTTTGCAATTGACACTCCATATACTAGGATCTCTGCTATGTGATATGAGACCTTAACCCGACCTTAGTAGTGGGCAGTAGGGAGTGTCTCTTATGATCCTTTATGATCTTCCATGACACCCATACCTGGCTTTAGGAGCAAGAAGATGGTGTTGAATCTTATATAAGAAGGCTCCTTTTTCTTTATTTTGAGATTTGTTCTATTATCAAATCATGTTTCGAGGCATGTGTTTGGCATTGTTGAAATATGCCACCATGACAACCTCGAGTTGTACGTTAGGAGGGTGTGACGACCATGCTCTGGAGGTGGTTGGCCTTGAGTCGCTGATATTACCTCCTGTAGTGCCACCTACGACACCTCATGCTTTTCCTGATCTGGGCACTGATGCTTAGTTTCAAGATGGTTTCATGCGGCTAGTGCAGTCTATATAGGGAGCCCCATGACCTTCCCCAACTATGGAAGAGATGAAGCGAGAATTCCAACAGCAACACCCTCTTACCTTTTCGGGGGAAGGTGTTCTTCATGCTTTTGAGTTATGCCTAGAGGCCATGTTATATATCTTCAAGCATTTGGAGGCACCTCCAGAGAGGAGGGTCAGGCTCACGACCTATATGATTCGTGATTCTTCCAAGCATTGGTGGGATATAAATACTCAGGAAGATCGTCATTGGGATATGCTTTGGAGAGACTTCCAGATGGTCTTTTATGATTACTTCCTTCCACAAACGATAAGAGAAGACCGTGCTAGAGAATTTATGCACCTATAGCAAGGTGCTATGTCCGTGATGAATTATTTAGCTCGTTTCATCGAGATTCAGCGTTTCACACCAACTCTTACTGGTGACGAGTTGACGACATCGAGATGGTTTGAGGATGATCTTGTATATGTCATCTGATCCCAGGTGAACATTCTTCAGTTGAATACCGTTTTTGAATCAGTAGTGCAGAAAACGTTATTTACATCACCATTTTTTACGTCGGTTATATATAACCGACGTGATAATCTGTGAAACGTGGTTTTTTACATCAGTTATTTGATAACCGACATAAAAAACCAAAGCGCGGAGGTTTTTTACGTCGGTTATATATAACCGACGTGATAATCTGTGAAACGTGGTTTTTTACGTCGGTTATTTGATAACCGACGTAAAAAACTCGTAGATATCTCGTTTTTTACATCGGTTATAAAATAACCGACGTAAAAAATGCAGCTTTTGAGGCCTTTTTGACGTCGGTTATTTTATAACCGACGTAACAAAACAACCCACAGAAGTTTTTTACGTCGGTTATACAATAACCGACATAAAAAAGCCGTATCTGATACATTTATAACGTCGGTTATTATAATAACCGACATTATTAATGTAAAAAATAGTTTATAACGTCGGTTATTAATAACCGACGTTATAAAACATTTAAAAAATTAACAAGCCCCGTGGATTGTCATTTACGATTTTTTGATCGACAGTCCGGCGGCTCGTCTCTCTCACGCGGTAAACCCTAATCAACTCGTCGATCTCGTTGCGTTAAACTCGTTTTTCCTTCATCGTTTATCATATTTACTCTCCTCGGATCTATCATCTCAAATCGCATCACTCAAGTAAGTCTTCCACGAATTTATTTCGTTCGTTTTTTTCCCCGGATAGTCTATATTTATGTTTTGCGATTTTTGTGTTTAAATTAGGTAAGATTCTTCAATTTTGAACCCTCTTACCTCTTTTTGCCATCATCATCTTATTTATCATCCCTAGATCTATTAGATCGACTTTCAATATTCACGTAAGCCTCAACTACTTCTATTTAGTTTGTTTTTGTTTCGCGAATGCCCGACATTGATGGTAATTTTTGTTGTCATTGACAACTATTGATCTCATTCACCAATATTACTGCATAGAATGGTTATTGATTAAATGTACGAATTCGGAAATGATATTTCATGTGTTGTTGCTGCTTATGTTTATCCTTTTTTATATGAGAATCTATTAGATATATAATGTAATTGCTGTTGACCTCTATGGCCCTTCGATGCATCTCTATGTCTCATGATTCCAAATAAAAATGGGTTCTGCTGAGGGCTTACCCTAGTATTTTTTGAGGCCTTGGCCAAGGCCTTGACAATATGTTTAAGATTTCTAGAATTATCCATTACCTCATTATGATATTAGTTATCGAGAAAACTTGTGATCATTTGACTAGTTGAATATCAATGGTTATTTTTAATTATCATACGATCATTTAAGTAGCCATATTTAATAATATTTAATTCCATCTATTTCATGCTGAAGTATATATTAAATTCATGTGTTTTTAGTTGTTCACCATTCCTAGTTTTTATATGTAAACCATTGTTTGGGGGGTTGTCCGGGGGTGGGGGGGTGGGGGGCTGTCCAGAGGGTTGGGGGGTGTCCAGGGGGGTGAGTGGGTGTGGGGGGGGGGGGTGTCCAAGGGGGTGGAGGCCTGTCCAGAGGGTTTTGGGGGTTGTCCGGGGGGTGGGGGGCTATCCAGAGGGTTGGGGGGTGTCCAGGGGGGTGTCCAAGGGGGTGGGGGGTGGTGTCCAGGAGGGGTGGGGGGTGCTGTCTGGAGGGGTGGGGTGCTGTCCAGGGGGTGGGGTGGGGGCTGTCCAAAGGGTTGGGGGGTGTCCAGCGAGGTGTCCAAGGGGGTATGGGGTGGGGGGTGGTGTCCAGGAAGGGTGGGGGGTGCTGTCTAGAGGGGTGGGGGGCTGTCCAGGGGGTGGGGGGTGTCCAGGGGGTGTCCAAGGGGGTGGGTGGGTGTGGGGGGCTGTCCAAGGGGGTGGGGGCCTGTCCAGAGGGTTTTGGGGGTTGGCCGGGGGGCTGTCCAGAGGGTTGGGGGGTGTCCAGGGGGGTGTCCAAGGGGGTGGGTGTGTGTGGGGGGGCTGTCCAAGGGGGTGGGGGCCTGTCCAGAAGGTTTTGGGGGTTGTTCGGGGGGTGGGGGGGGGGGGGGGTGGGGGGGCTGTCCAGAGGGTTGAGGGGTGTCCAGGGGGGTGTCCAAGGGGGGTAGGGGGTGGGGGGTGGTGTCCAGGAGGGGTGGGGGGTGCTGTCTAGAGGGGTGGGGGGCTATCCAGGGGGGGCTATCCAGGGGGGGGGGGCTGTCCAGAGGGTTGGGGGGTGTCCGAGGGTTGGGGGGTGTCCGGGGGGGGTGTCCAAGGGGGTGGGTGGGTGTGGGTGGCTGTCCACAGGGGTGGGGGCCTGTCCAGAGGGTTTTGGGGGGCTGTCCAGAGGGTTGGGGGTGTCCAGGGGGATTGATTACTGCATCGTGGTTTCTGAGATTATGACATGATGATTGTGCCGTGATGATTGGCTTTACATTGTGATTTTCTCCATCTGAATTTTTATTTTAAATATGATTTGATTCTCAGGTTTACTCAATTTTCTCCAATTTTCTATCAACCATGTAGGCGCCATGGTTTTCTTTTATTCAATGGAATTTAAAACTGTTATATCTAACTATATTTTGTTTTAATAATAACATTCAAGCATATTTTTTTAAATACGCATAGATTTGTTTTATGTTTCAAAATTGTTTTACATTCAAATTATGATTTTTTTCATATAAACTTATATTTTTCTTATCTTAAAAATATATATATTTTTGATATTTGTTATAGGTAATAATGATCCGAAGTTGGATTACAGCACATCGAATGAGCAATGAATATGAGGAAGGTGTTGATGCCTTTTTGGAATTTACTAAACGAAATGTTCCAAGTAGTGACATTTTTTTCTGTCCATGCCTGAAATGGTTGAATACGAAGAAGTTGAAAATTAGAGAGATAAAAGATCATCTGATTTGTCATGGTTTTAATCCGAGTTATAGCCCTTGGATTTGGCATGGTGAAACTGGACGAAATGTCACTGATGATGATGATTCACAAGATGGTAACTCCGATGGAATTGAAGAAATGATTCTCGATATTGTAGCAGAACAAATTGAGATAGAACCGACAGTTGCGCGTCTATATGGTGATGCTGAAAAACCATTATATCCTGGTTGTACAGATTTTACGGTTTTTTCGGCGGTGTTAAGATTGATTAACCTGAAGGCGAAACATGGATGGAGTGACAGAAGTTTTACAGAGCTGCTACAATTGATGAAAGACATTCTTCCAAAAGATAATGATCTTCCAGATTCACATTACAAGGCCAAGAAAATATTATGCCCGATGGGATTGGGATACAAGAAAATACATGCCTGTTCGAATGACTCCATTATATATAGGAAGGAATATGAATTTCTGTCAGAGTGTCCTAAATGTGGGATATCATGGTATAAGGTGAAAGAAAAATCACAGGCTGATGTAGAGATTACAAATCTCCCTTCAAAGGTATTTTGATATCTTCCTATAATTCATCGTTTCAAACGTTTATTTGCTAATTCACATGATGCAAAAAGGTTAAGATGGCATGCTGATGAGCGGGTATGTGATGAAAAAATACGTCATCCAGCTGATTGTCCACAATGGAAGAAAATTGATGCGCAATATTCTACATTTGGAAATGAAATTAGAAATCTCAGACTAGGGTTGTGCACAGATGGAATGAATCCATACCGAACCCTCAGTACCACACATAGTTCATGACCTGTTTTATTGGTAATTTACAACCTCTCTCCTGAAGTTTGTATGAAGCGCAAATATGTCATGTTGAGTATAATGATCTCTGGTCCAAAGCAACCCGACAATGATATTGATGTTTATTTGTCACCGTTGATTGATGATTTGAAACTGTTATGGGCTGATGGTATTAGGGCGTATGATTCTTATAAAATGGAATATTTTCAACTGCATGCAGTGTTTCTGTTCACTATAAATGACTTCCCAGCGTATGAAAATTTGTCTGGATACAGTGTTAAATGGCATAAAGCATGTCCAATTTGCGAAAAACAGACGTCATATTATCAATTGCATCATGGGAGGAAAACAATGTACATGGGTCATCGAAATTTTTTGCCTATGGATCACCCTTATAGAAGACTAAAAAAGGCATTCAATGACTCACAAGAATTTGATACTGCTCCAAAACCTTTATCCCCGGATCTTCATTTTGAGAGGGTGAAAAACCTTGATGTGACATTGGGAAAGACACATAAATCTGGTAATGATAGACATATTTGGAAGAAAAGGTCAATATTTTTTGAGCTATCATATTGGAGGTATCATGAAGTTAAACATAATATTGATGTCATGCACGTGGAGAAGAATATATGTGATTGTTTGATTGGAACATTGTTAGACATTAAAGGAAAGACTAAATATGGGTTGAATGCAAGATTAGACTTACTATCATTGGGAATACGTTTGGAGTTAGCTCCCACTCCTAAAGGAAGACGAACATTTCTTCCCCCGACTTGTCATACATTATCGAAGAGGGAGAAAATTAGCTTTTGTCAGTGTCTTCATGATATCAAAGTGCCTCAAGGTTATTCTTCAAATGTAAATTTTTTTGTCTCATTGAAGGACTTGAAGTTGATAGGTATGAAATCACATGATTGTCACGTCATGATGCAACAAATTCTACCAGTTGCATTGTGTGGAATATTTCCCATTCGTGTCAGAAAGACTATGATAAAGTTGTGTTATTTTTTCAATTCAATTTGTAACAAGGCGATTGATGTGAATGCTTTGAACATTTTGGATAAGGATGTAATTTTTATACTTTGTCAATTGGAAATGTATTTTCCTCAAACTTTTTTTGATATAATGGTGCATTTAATGATTCATCTGGTTTGAGAAATAATGCTTTGTGGACCTGTATATCTTCGTTGGATGTATCCTTTTGAAAGGTATATGAAAATATTAAAGGGGTATGTTAAAAATCCATATCGACCTGAAGCCTCCATTATTGAAAAGTATATTTCTGAGGAGGTAGCAGAGTTTTGTACGAGCTACTTGGCTGCGGCGCAACACATAGGTTTGCCTCCATCTCGCCATGAACGAGTTAATAATGAGGGAAAGGGGATTCGTGGCTTGAAAGTCAAATCATTGTCAGCTAAACAGATGAAGAAGTTACAATCATACATCTTGAATAACATAGCTGATGCTCAACCGTATATCACATTGCATATTAATGAGTTGAAACAATGTCATCCAAAGAAGAAAGAAATGTGGATTTTGAACGAGCACAACAATTTTTTTTTTATCATGGATTAAAAAGACTTTGCTTGGTAGATCATATGTATCAGAGACATTAAAATGGATAGTGGGTGGTCCATGTTTAAATGTGATAACATGGTCCGATTATGACATTAATGGCTATACATTTCATACGAAAGCTCAGGACAACAGAAGTGCAGTTCAGAATAGTGGTGTATTGGTGTTTGCAGAAGTAATGCATTTTTCGAGTGCTAAGGACAAAAACCCAATTTCTGCATCAAGTGCATATTATGGAGTGATTGAAGACATATGAGAGGTTGATTACTTTAAAATTAAAGTTCATGTTTTTAACTGTAAATGGTTTATCGGTAACAACAATGTCAGACACGATGAATTTGGAATGACACTTGTTAATCTAAATAGATTGGAAGACACAACTGATTCTTTTATAATGGAAACACATGCAAAACAAATTTTCTATGTAGTAGATCAATCAAATATGCAATGGGCTGTTGTTTTACAAGGGAAAAAACAATATGTTGGTGAGGATGAAGTTGATGAAGATGCTGATTTATGTGAGATCTCTACTTCCATGGAAAGATTAACAGAACATAATGATGAGCATGTTGAAGACATGGTTTGTGCCATAAGGAACGATCACGACGAAGGAATTTGGGAAAACAATCCATTTGTACATTCCTAAAATTACAGGTAACATATGTTTATTTCTTGTTTACATTTATTTTTTTCATAAATGTTAGATATTGTAAGTTTTTTATTTATTAAAACACGTTAAAAAAAAAAAATAAGTTTAAGTTTTTGTTTGTTTTAAGTTTGTTTAGTTTACTTTATCATGTTTACCATTACATGAATTATATATCTATTATTTTTGTTCAGTGACAATTACTTTACCATGTTTACCAGGTTTACCATGTTTACCATCTTGACCATCTTGACCATCTTTACCATTGTTTAACATGCTTACCATATTACCAATGTTTACTATTACGTAACTTAGTACACTCACTACTACAAAAACGGGCAATAACAACGCTAAAATCGGGCTTTAACAGCACTAGAAAAGCGTTGTAAAGCTCAGCGCTGATAAGGGGGGGGGGGGGGGTCCTTTAACAGCGCTTTTTTAGCGCTGTTAAATGTCACCTTTAACAGCGCTAAAAAAGCGCTGTTAAATGTCACCTTTAATGGCGCTAAAAAAGCGCTGTTAAATGTCACCTTTAACAGCGCTAAAAAAGCGCTGTTATATGTTGCCTTTAACAGCGCTTTTTTAGCGCTGTTAAATATCTCCTTTAACAGCGCTTTTTTAGCGCTGTTAAATGTCGCCTTTAACAGCGCTAAAAAAACGCTGTTAAATCCCTGCCTGCTGCTAATAAAAAACCTGCACTAGTACAGCCAGCCGAGCAGACCTGCACAAAAACCAGTATATCAACCACAGACCTGCACAAAAACCAGTATATCAACCACAAGCATGTCATCAACCGATCAAAACCCAACCAAACAGTGTTCTTACCATGAGTTAGATACCATCTACCCAGAAACCAAAACTACCTCATTACATAGTATCACAAAATATTCCTACACAACTCAGAAGATAAATACTAGAAAATTCCACTATGCATTGTTTCTCCTTGGATTGCCACTTGGTTTTGACAAATCGTGCAAAGCCCGTGCTCCTTGAATCATTCTGCAATACATAAAAAGGATATCCTAACTCTCCCAACCATCACCCTTAGTAATTATGTATATTAATACAAAAAAGGTAACATATCATAAATTGGGGGACTGTAATGAGACATCAAGATTAACATTCTATATATAGGATCGATGTCTGGTAGGATTGGTTGCGTTGATACATGACTCTACCTGGACCTCAAAAATAGATATATGATCTCACTCCAGGACTTTCAGAGAGACTCCAACTATGTCTAGGATGTCCTGCTGAAGCGATCGTACTACCGTAAGTCGGAAAAGATACCAAAACCATCCTAGGAAGGATCATGGGAGCCAACCCTAATGAAATATGACCTTGATATAGTGTTCAAAGAGATCAATCATGGTACATAAAATTATGTGTCATTTAAAGGGTCACATGCCTTGTCGCTTTACCCTGGGTAACTCCAATGTTCAGCTGCCTGTGTGAATATACATGTCATATCAATAGGAAATTACATGGCATGTTAAAAAACATATACGTGTTACCCTTTGATCTTGTGTCCTCTTATGCACCCTTTCCCTATGTTAGTACATGACGTCGATCTCGTGTGATTCTTCCCGTGTATCTGTACAAGGGATAAACTGCGTAGCTGGCTCATTAAAGACGTGTAGTGGGATATATTCCATATAGGAAATCCATGTAATCCACCCCAGGTTTGACTCGTACATGTCACATATGACCCATAGATCATTGTACTAAAGTGTTAACACAATCCTAAGGCGTTTGGTCGGTTTCCCGTATGTCAGTTGTTGATTTCACTTAAAAATAAATCCATTTTGAACAAAATAGAGGCACTTTGAGTGGTGTCGGCCACACCGGGCCTCGGATTGAGTCGGGGTTGACTCTTACACGTCAAATTTGACCCATGGATCATTGCCCTTAAGTTTCAATAGAATCCAAATGCGTTTGGTCGGTTTGCCGCATGTCAGTTGTTGATTTCACTTAAAAATAAGTCCATTTTGAACAAAAGAGAGGCACTGTGAGTGGTGTCGGCCACACCGGGCCTCGGATTGATGCGGTGTTGAATCATACACGTCACACACGAGTCATTGATCGTTGTGAAAAAGTATCAACGCAATCAGAAGCCGTTAGATCGGTTTGGCGTATGTACGTAAAATATTGTCCATTTTAAACTAAATACATACACTTGGAGTGATACCGGTCACACCGCGCCTCTGATTGAGGCGGGGTTGACTCGTACACGTCACATTTGACCCATGGATCATTGTCCTTAAGTTTCAATAGAATCCCAATGCGTTTGGTCGGTTTGTCGTATGTCAGTTTTTGATTTCACTTAAAATTAAGTCCATTTTTAACAAAACAGTGACACTGTGAGTGGTGTCGGCCACACCGGGCCTCAGATTGATGCGGTGTTGAATCGTACACGTCACACATGAGTCATTGATTTTTGTGAAAAAGTATCAACGCAATCAGAAGCCGTTAGATCGGTTTGGCGTATGTACGTAAAATATTGTCCATTTTAAACTAAATACATACACTTGGAGTGATACCGGTCACACCGCGCCTCTGATTGAGGCGGGGTTGAATCTTACACGTCACATTTGACCCATGGATAGTTGTCCTTAAGTTTCAATAGAATCCCAATGTGTTTGGTCGGTTTGCCGTATGTCAGTTGTTGATTTCACTTAAAATTAGGTCCATTTTTAACAAAACAGTGACACTGTGAGTGGTGTCGGCCACACCGGGCCTCGGATTGATGCGGTGTTGAATCGTACACATCACACATGAGTCATTGATCATTGTGAAAAAGTATCAATGCAATCAGAAGCCGTTAGATCAGTTTGGCGTATGTACGTAAAATATTGTCCATTTTAAACTAAATACATACACTTGGAGTGATACCGGTCACACCGCGTCTCGGATTGAGGCGGGGTTGAGTCGTACACGTCACATATAACCCATGAATCGTTGTCCTAAAGTGTCAACACAATCCGAAGGCGTTTGGTCAGTTTCCCGTATGTCAGTTGTTGATTTCTCACTTAAAAATAAGTCCATTTTGAACAAAACAGAGGCACTTGGAGTTGTGTCAGCCACAACAGGCCTCAGATTGAGGCGGGGTTGACTCGTACACGTCACATTTGAAGGTGAGTATGCATACACGATAGTTGACCTTCTTAGAGAAGGGTTTCTGGAAGAGTATAAAAGACATGAAGCAATGAAGATCATTAGAGTGTTGGAGCAAATGTGGTTGCTACAAACAATGTGGAAATCGGCTTGTGCAAAGCGACCTAAGTTACAACTTGCAGGTATTGTACTCTATTTTTGTTCTGGAAGGTTTCAGTTTAAATGCATTTTGGAATGATCATTGCTAGCTATTGTCTTTTAGGTTTTTTTGACAGCCGAGGGGAAAGGGTGGGGTCTGAAGACATTGTAGGATATGTCGAAGGGTGATTTTGTGTGTGAATGTGTTGGAGAAATGTTAACTCCCGCAGTTCTGAAAAGAGTCACTATTTAAAAGAAAGTCACAAGTTTAGATACATCTCAAGATGGTCAGTTTAAATACATTTTGAGGGACACTACTAAAGACATGCTCAGATATGCACACATCCCCCACTTTTAGATCGTTGTCTACTACAATGATCTTCCAAACAAGATATGCATTAGAACGCTCATGATACATAGAGAAATTCACTGGCCACCTTCGAGAATGATCTGAAGCACAAACCATGACAGCATTATGTTTTTAACTTCAGCACCTCAATTGAGAATGTGACACCTTTCAGGACTTGGCGCCATTGTATGTCGTTTCGTCCACTGAATGGGTCTATCCTTTTATTTAATTTTTTTAACTTCAGTCAAATATTCTAGAAAGATGTCGCGGCAGATCCTTCACCATTTTGTTTTGCTGAACATCTCATTACATTGTTAAAAAAAAGCAGGGTGTCTTGCATGGGCAATACGTTCCTGTATTGAAGATGATGCACTCCCATTTATTGCGGGGTGGTTTTGTGGGTTCGAATAAATGGGAGTGCATCATCTTCAATACAGGAACATATTGCCCATGCAAGACACCCTGCTTTTTTTTAACAATGTAATGAGATGTTCAGCAAAACAAAATGGTGAAGGATCTGCCGCGACATCTTTCTAGAATATTTGACTGAAGTTAAAAAAATTAAATAAAAGGATAGACCCATTCAGTGGACGAAACGACATACAATGGCGCCAAGTCCTGAAAGGTGTCACATTCTCAATTGAGGTGCTGAAGTTAAAAACATAATGCTGTCATGGTTTGTGCTTCAGATCATTCTCGAAGGTGGCCAGTGAATTGCTCTATGTATCATGAGCGTTCTAATGCATATCTTGTTTGGAAAATCATTGTAGTAGACAACGATCTAAAAGTGGGGGATGTGTGCATATCTGAGCATGTCTTTAGTAGTGTCCCTCAAAATGTCTTTAAACTGACCATCTTGAGATGTATCTAAACTTGTGACTTTCTTTTAAATAGTGACTCTTTTCAGAACTGTGGGAGTTAACATTTCTCCAACATATTCACACACAAAATCACCCTTCGACATATCCTACAATGTCTTCAGACCCCACCCTTTCCCCTCGGCTGTCAAAAAAACCTAAAAGACAATGGCTAGCAATGATCATTCCAAAATGCATTTAAACTGAAACCTTCCAGAAAAAAATAGAGTACAATACCTGCAAGTTGTAACTTAGGTCGCTTTGCACAAGCCGATTTCCACATTGTTTGTAGCAACCACATTTGCTCCAACACTCTAATGATCTTCATTGCTTCATATCTTTTATACTCTTCCAGAAACCCTTCTCTAAGAAGGTCAACTATCGTGTATGCATACTCACCTTCAAATGTGATGTGTATGAGTCAACCCCGCCTTAATATGAGGCCTGTTGTGGCTGACACAACTCCAAGTGCCTCTGTTTTGTTCAAAATGGACTTATTTTTAAGTGAGAAATCAACAACTGACATACGGGAAACCGACCAAACGACTTCGGATTGTGTTGACACTTTAGGACAACGATTCATGGGTTATATGTGACGTGTACGACTCAACCCCGCCTCAACCCGAGACGCGGTGTGACCGGTATCACTCCAAGTGTATGTATTTAGTTTAAAATGGACAATATTTTACGTACATACGCCAAACTGATCTAACGGCTTCTGATTGCATTGATACTTTTTCACAATGATCAATGACTCATGTGTGACGTGTACGATTCAACACCGCATCAATCCAAGGCCCGGTGTGGCCGACACCACTCACAGTGTCACTGTTTTGTTAAAAATGGACTTAATTTTAAGTGAAATCAACAACTGACCATCTCGAGATGTATCTAAATTTGTGACTTTCTTTTAAATAGTGACTCTTTTCAGAACTGCGTGATATGAAGGTATTTTGGAGATTTTACTGGTTCATGCATGATATGAAGGTATTTTGGAGATTTTACTGGTTTTTTTGTCCAAAGGCCAAAGAAATGTGGTCCATCATTCTTGCATGTTACTCGTACACGTCACCAAGGACCCGTGGATCCTTCTCCTAAAGGATGAAGGCAATCCGGATGCGTCTGGTTAGATTTACGTAGGTCAGTTGTTGTTTCCAATTAAAGTGGTGTCCATTTTAAACAAGAGAGCGACCCTTTGGGTGGTAGCGGTCACACCGTGCCTCGGATTGAGGTGGGGTTGACTCGTACACATCACCAAGGACCCGTGGATCCTTCTCCTAAAGGATGAAGGCAATCCGGATGCATCTGGTCCGATTTACGTAGGTCAGTTGTTGTTTCCAATTAAAGTGGTGTCCATTTTAAACAAGAGAGCGACTTTTTGGGTGGTAGCGGTCACACCGTGCCTCGGATTGAGGCAGGGTTGACTCGTACACGTCACCAAGGACCTGTGGATCGTTCTCCTAAAGAATGAAGGCAATCCGGATGCGTCCGGTCGGATTTCCGTAGGTCAGTTGTTGTTTCCAATTAAAGTGGTGTCCATTTTAAACAAGAGAGCGACCCTTTGGGTGGTAGAGGTCACACCGTGCCTCAGATTGAGGCGGAGTTGACTCGTACATGTCACCAAGGACCTGTGGATCATTCTCCTAAAGGATGAAGGCAATCCGGATGCGTCTGGTCGGATTTCCGTAGGTCAGTTGTTGTTTTCAATTAAAGTGGTGTCCATTTTAAACAAGAGAGCGACCCTTTGGGTGGTAGCGGTCACACCGTGCCTCGGATTGAGGCGGAGTTGACTCGTACACGTCACCAAGGACCCGTGGATCGTTCTCCTAAAGGATGAAGGCAATCCAGATGCGTCTGGTCGGATTTCCGTAGGTCAGTTGTTGTTTTCAATTAAAGTGGTGTCCATTTTAAACAAGAGAGCGACCATTTTAGTGGTTCAACATTCTTGCATGTTGCTGGTGCATATCATCTGTTAAAATGGAAAAATGACTCATTGGAGAAAGAATGTTTTATTTAATAACAATTACAATTTTGCTACGAACATTTACATACAACAATATTTCATCTTCTGATCCCCTTAACCCCTCTCAAAAATGACCACCAATTGTACATGTCCCCAAGTCAGATCATCATTGTATTTGTGTACAATCTGTCATCAGGTATGCGGCCCACTCGTTTCTGAACACATCTATATCGTCTTGTGAGTATGAGGCTTTTCGGCAGTCATAGTAGTACTGCAAAATAAAAAAATAAAGAATTAATAAATAACTTAAACGAACTAGTAATTGTTTTTGAAAGTACCTCTTTAGGGATGCTAGTTTGCTGATGAAAAACGATCTCTTTCATAAATTTACAAACATAATAACCGCAATCATTATCGTTTGTTTGTTTTGGACACTGCAAAAAAATTGATCATTAGGAGAATAAATAACTTGTGTTGAGGTGTGTTTGGATAGTGAAATTTTATTATATATACCCTGATATTTGTCCAGACGTAGTACTTGCTCGACTCCTTATGCTTAGCCCCTGTCCTCATACCATGATTTAGACGATATTGGTACACCGCCCTATCATAACAGAATCCTCAGTAAAAGATAATATATATTATATAAATTGATGTTTAGACCTAAAACGTAAGATGTAGTGTCTTACAGATTCACAAACTCCATCATGTATGGTCGGTTTGATGGATATCCTAGCTTTGAATCCAGAAAATAAATCTTCGGAGTATCCAAGTTCACCGCAATTAGCAACCAATGTTGCCTAAAAACACAAAAAGGAATAAGTAATAAAAAAAGTGAAAATATAATTGATATGCTTTAATCGTAGAGTATTACCCCTGCATGGTTGGTATTAGGAAAAGTCTGTCATCTGTAATCTTGCGTTCAAATGTTTTCAGCAAGTCCTTCACTATTGCATCCCTTTTTGATGACTCTATTTTTGTTTGGTGTGTTGATGTGATATGAGGACTAACCAGTCCAAATCTTGGCTCATGGGAAAATCCCTTCAACTGTTTTTCATAAATGTGTCTGTCAACAATATAAAATGCATTTAGTCATAATTTGCACATTAGATCAGCTTTTAGAAAATCAATTCATGGAAACATACCTCATATATACATTTACAACAGTGACGCCTAACCAACCGTTTTCAAGGATTTCATTTACATTTTCAGCAGCAACGAAATCTTGACTTTCCTCTCCGTATATATTATCTTCGAAAATCACTATATGACTATTACCATCTTTTAGCTTCGTATCCACATGAGTCTTCAATGCTAGTAAATGTGGAAAGAGAACAGGTGGTGTTATTGTGCTTTCAGTAGCTCCTTGGGATCGATTGGTCGATCCTTTAGATGGTTTCGAGCCGATGTTAGTCACCCCCTTTCCTTTCTCCGTCTATAACAACAATCATTGATCCAGACACTCTTTTCATTAATTGTTAAGGGTTTAGCTTGAAAATAAAAGGAAATAAATACCTCTTTGTCTGCATGTACTCTTACAAGTTGTGCCGGCCATGCAATGCATGTCCCAATAGCCTTTTCGACCGTATGAATATCATCGTCATCAAGTGGAATAGGTAGCATTGCATTTGGCTCATGAGATACAGTAATCGTCACTTTCAGATGATCTTTTGAAAGTGGTCTATTATGCAGTGTGGCATCTGGGATATTGAACACTGTAGCCCTCGCTACAAGGTGATAGGTGAGTGTTGACAGATATAAATCACAATCATTATCACCCTGTAGAAGATCAATACAGATAAATTATCAGTGTTTGTCTGATTCATATTTCATGGGAACCGTTATTAGAATATTGATTACCACGGCTAAGACATTTTTTTAGGTGAATGGCTCGCCTCAAAGCTGGTGGGGGGTGGGGCAGGATGTTCATGCGGTGGTTGTTCCTGAGTTGTGTCCTCCCTTTGCTTCCCACCCATAAAAGTTGCTAGCAACTCTCCCTGCCATTGCAATTGTTCTTCAAGGGTTGCTATTTTTTCGCTCATTTGTTCCAATTTTTTCTCTGTATCATCTATTTTTTTCTTCTTCTCAAAATATACTCGGGGTGTCACCCCAAACCCTGCACCTCTGACACGACCGTATTTTTCTGGCTGCTTCAAAGCCGTCGATAATAGGTCTGTATCAGCTACAGGAGTAGCTGATTCCTGTGACTGTCAGATATAGGAAAAAAACTAATTATTTTTATGTAATAGCAATTTTAAACAAATCTTTTTATCATCGTGTCATACTTACACATATTTCCCACACTTTTTGTGTGTTCTCATCTATTAACTTCCCTTCTTTGTTCACACGTGCCTCCTTCCATAGCACATGACGTGGGATAGAAGTGCATTTGGTTTTAGATTCATCAATCTACATATAAACATAGAAAGATAATTATGATGTTGTTTATTGGCACCTAACAATATTACTGTAAATTTACAATACGTACCATTTTCTTTTCTAATGAAGCGTACCCCATCCTTGCTTTACGATAGGGGTATGTTGGATTTGATGCACGTTCCTTATTTTCAGTACAGAGTTTCTGTTTCATAAATGAAATATTGACAATCAAAGTGATGAATACAGGTATCCTCAAACAACGTATTATCACTCACAATGTACCTGAAACTTCTCATCCCCACGACGGCCAATAAATGCATCCCATGCTTCTTGGGATATCAGGTGCGCATAGACAATGGGTGGGTGCGGGTTTATTTTACCTTTAGAATCTTTCAGGTGATATCTTGTTAAAATAGTACGAAAACCTCGATGAATCTTTCCTGCAAGCCTTAGTACATAATCCTTGTGTGAGTCGTCTACTATAAATGTACTCTGCAAGAGATTGAGAAGAGTAAGACACTGTTTCATCATTTTATTTGCTAGTTAATTAAAGAAATAAATTCATAATGTTACCGTAATTTCTTCCCAGATCACAACCTTCAACCCGGACACAACATGGTGCCATGAATCTATGTCAATCGGCACGTGTTGCCGAGTGACAACTCCAATGTAACTGCTAAACATAGCCTTGTTGGGATTCACATGTTGGCCTCGTGCATTCCATCCGACTTCAAATTTTATGCCTTTGCTTTTCACCTTAAGAATTTTGGCTAACACTGTCAAACTACGACGCACCTGTGATTTCTGCGACGTCGGTCCTTCATTCCCGACCATTTCATCGATATCAACATCATCTATATGTTCATCTACTATGATATCAACGGCATGTGCTGATGGTTGTTGGACCTCAACACTAAGAGAAGGAGCCGCAACAACAAGAGCAGCAGCAGGAGCAGTAGGAGCACCAGGAGCCGCAGCAGTAAGAGCAGCAACAGGAGCAGTAGGAGCACCAGGAGCCACAACAGGAGGAGGAGTAGGAGCCACAACAATAGGAGCAGCAGGAGCCACATCAGGAGCAACAGTAGCAGCAGCATGAGCTGCAGGAGCAGCAGCAGCAGCAGCAGCCGCAGCAGCAGCTGCTTGAGAGACTTGTTCAGTCTCAAGGTTAGGAGCACCAGAATGTGCAGAAGTCATTATCTGCAAAAGTGGTTGAACAGTTCATTCAAATTACATAAATTCTGTAATAATAAGATAATAACATGAGATAACAAGATCTATATTACAAACAAAATATAACCTGTTTACTGAACTCTCTTTCTTTTTTTCAAAGGTTGAAGAGATTTGACACCTCTATCGACAATCCAAATCCCTTCATTGTGGTCTCCTCTAACATACAAAACATCATCTGCATTGGGACCGCTCCGAATTGATTGTGACGTACCACTAAAAGGATCGTCCTCAACTGAATTTTCATCGGAACCCTCAATAGTTTTGGACGATAACAGAACAATCGACCACTTTCGGTTTGCGGGATCTGGAACATAAAAAACTTGTACCGCTTGTGATGCCATTATAAACTGTTCGTCTTTGTACCCTTCTTTACTAAAATCAACTTTCACAAATCCCCATTCATCTATTTTAACACCACTATTGTTATCAATCCATTTGCATTGAAAAATCGGCAATTGAAATGTCGTATAATCCAACTCCCATATTAGTTTGATAATGCCAAAGTATGACATATTTTCATAAATTGGATTTCTATCCTTACTACCAGAAACATGCATCGCTTCAGCCACTAGTGTAACTCCACTATTTTGCATGGTACTCTCTTCATCATGTTCATCCATATAGAATGTATAACCATTAATTACATACCCACTGTAAGATAATACATACACACTTGGTCCAGCGGCTAGCCATTGAAGTCGTTCTGAAATTGAATTCGGATTTTCATCCAACTGCTTAAAAATATGGTCCTGAAACCATCCTATAAACTGGTGATTATGTGTATTTGCTAACCATTTTTCAGCCCTCGATGGATTCAACTGCCTAAGAATTTCTTTGTGAGTTTCAATATATGGAGCAACCTCCCAACTGTTATGCAAAACATAAAGATGAGCCTGCTCCCGATCTGTAATACTGATTGTTACAACTTCTCTTCCAAAAATTCCCCCACCCTCAATGCGTCCAGTGTGACGAGATTTCGGGAGACCAATGCTTTCCACATCAGATAGGTATTCAATACAAAATTCAATGGCTTCCTCAACAATATATCACTCCACTATACAACCCTCTGGCCGACTTCGATTTTTGACATATCCTTTCAAAATCTTCATATACCGTTCAACAGGATACATCCATCTATAGTGCACAAGACCACAAAGTCGAATCTCTCTCACCAAGTGAATCATCAAATGAACCATCATATCAAAGAATGTTGGTGGGAAGAACATTTCTAATTCACATAATATGATGACAATTTCTTTTTCCATAGCTGGCAATTTCCCCGGGTCTAAAACTTTGCTACATATAGCTTTGAAAAAGAAACAAAGTTTGGTTAACGTATGACGAACATTCTTGGGTAAAATGCAACGTAAAGCTATAGGAATTAGATCTTGCATCAAAACATGGCAATCATGTGATTTCAAACCTTTTAACTTCAAATCATTCATTGACACAATGTTCTTGATATTTGATGAGTACCCCTCTGGAACCTTTACATCATTAAAGAAGTTGCAAAACTGATATCTCTCTGCCCTAGAAAGAGTATAAGCAGCAGGAGGAAGAAACATTCGATTTTCACCTTTCACGGGATCCAACTCTTCTCGTATTCCCATGTCAACCATGTCCAACCTTGCCTTAATTCCATCTTTTGTTTTGCCAGGGGCATTTAGCAACGTTCCAATAACACTATCACATACATTTTTTCCACATGCATCACATCAAGAAAATGTCTGACGTACAAACAATTCCAGTATGGTAATTAAAAAAAACTGATCTCTTTTTCCAACCGATTTTCGTAAGGTTTTTCGAAAATGGTTTACCAAAAACAGTGTTCATATCTTTTACTTTCTCAAACAGCTGATCACCTGTTAGTGGAGACGGTGTTGTGCGTTTTTCTGAACTTCCATTGAATGATGTCGTCCAAGATCGGTACTTATGCCGACGAGGTAGAAATCTACGATGTCCTAGAAACACAGATTTCGATGAATGTTTCAACCTAATTGATTCTGTATCTTCTTCGCACATGGGACACCCTTGAGTTCCTTTAATGCTATAGCCTGACAAATTTCCATAAGCAGGGAAATCATTTATTGTCCCATACAACATCGCTCTCAACGTGAAGTATTCACTTTTATAAGCATCATACAACATTACACCTGAGTCCCACAATAACTTCAAATCCTTGATCAAAGGAGTCAGATAAACATCAATATCGTTACCTGGTTGTTTTGGTCCTGATATAAGCATAGATAACATGATGAATTTTCGCTTCATGCATAACCAGGGTGGCAAGTTATAATTTAGCAACATAATAGGCCATGTACTATGAGTGCTGGTTTGAAAACCAAAAGGATTCACTCCATCTGTAGATAACGCAAGACGAAGGTTTCTCGGCTCTTTTCCAAATTCAGGATACTCATGATCAATTTTCTTCCATTGAGGATAGTCGGCCGGATGACGTAATAACCCATCTTTATTTCTTTTATCTGCATGCCACGACAATTGTATTGCAGTTTCTTCACTTCCATATAAACGCCTAAACCTTGGAATGATTGGAAAGTACCATACAACTTTCGTAGGATTGGATTTATCTTTCTTGTATCGAGAAGCACCACACTTTGGGCATTCTGTAAGTGATTTGTTCTCCTTTTGAAACAATATACAGTCTTTCGGACAGGCATGTATTCTTTCAGAAATCATTCCCATCGAGCGTAGCATTCGTCTAGCTTCATATGTCCGGCTTGGGAGCTCATTATCTTCTGGGAGCATGTCATTCAAGAGAGCAAGTAGTTCCGTAAAACTGACATCACTCCATCCATTGCCTGCTTTCAATTTATACAACTTCAGTACAGCTGACAATGTTGTATACTTAGTGCAAGCAACATACAATGGCGTCTTTGCACAACTCTTTAACTTCTCAAACAATTTTGGGCAATCACGGGGTTCATCTTGAATTGTCTTTGTCATTTCCTCAATACGATCTTCATCATCATTGACACCTGTAATCACATCCTCCATACGGTCTTCTTCATTATCTATATTTGTATTCATATCTGACGATCCATAAAACGCAGTTTTATCCCAGCCAGTAGCTACATTCGCTTTTTCTCCGTGTTTATTCCAACATTTATAACTCCGATCTATTCCGTGACATATCAAATGTTCTTCCAACTCCTCTGGAGTAAGTAGTCTAGAATAACAACAACGTAAACACGGACAAAGGATTCGAGAAGGATCCTTTGTGTGATCCTTTGCAAACTTGATGAACTCTTTCACTCCGTTCTCGTACTCTATTGTTAAACGATTAGAATCCATCCAATATTTATTCATCTTCATCCTATTTGAATCTCAAATATTAGTATTTATGGTTCAAGTACACAAAAGAAGACTTCCAAATACAGTAGAAGGGAACCACTTCCTTGGAAGGAGATCAAGTAGTCTAACCTACAATCAAGATTCATAAAAAAGAATATTAGATTCACTAAAAAGATGATTATCTATCACTCTATAAGGAGGATATAACAGGAGATAGAGGATTTCCAATCGATGAGAGATACCTTTATCAGAGCACCGAATAGGGGAACCTAAAGGAGACTTGTAATAGGGGATCCTCTCATTATTTTATATCTTATCTCTTGGTAAATGGTTTCTGTTTTGTGTTAGAGTACTTTTGTGGGATCATGTTGGTCAACACACCATTGGGGGTGTGATTAGAAGGCATCTGTCTTCGTAAGGGGTGTTCCCTCATGGTTTGTGAGTATTGTTTCATTTTGGATTTATACATGCTTGATATGATATGTATTGAATAGATAGTGATGATGTAATTTTTGGTATTTAATCAATATCACATTGATTGTTACCGTAGATGAGTGACCGTCATGCCTCATAAGGGTAGAGCCCATGTCTTTTATGGAGAATGGGATATCTTGGTAGACCATGTAGGACCAGTTCTTCCACAACTAGGTGAGAACATAGACCAGTTTACGAATATTTTTCTTGATGATAATGGATTGAAACAAGAAATATTTCCCCCAGTAGTAGATTGGTTCTAGGATGTGTTTCATGAGAATTGATCAGGGCTACCACCTAAAAGAGACTTTGAGTTCATGATTGAGCTGATGCGTGGAGTTGAGCCATTTTATATAACGCCTTTCAGAATGAAACAAGAATAGATTCAGGAACATAAAACTCAATGAGAGGAGTTAGATTATGAAGGGTGCATCTGCTCGAGTATGTCACCTTGGGGATCTCATGTTTTATTTTCCAAGAAGGATGACAGAACATTACATATGTGTTTCTATTAATAGAATATGAATCAGATGAAAATTAAGAACAGATATCCACTTCTTTGTATTTTTGATCTATTTGACCAGCTGAGGGGTTCCATATTGTTCTCTAAGATTGATCTAAGGTTTGTTTATCATCATTTGAGGTTGAGAAATTCTGATATACTATAAACTAATTTTGAAATCATGTATAGTTTTTATGAATTCTTCATAATAAAATTTGTGTTGACGAATTCCCCATGGCATTTATTCTCTTGATGAGTTGAATATTTCACTTGTACCTAGACCAGATTGTAGTTGTTTTATGGATGACATATTGGTGTAATACCAAAATAATGATGATCATTCCCAACATCTGGACATCATCATGAGTACACTTAGAGAGAATCATCTATACACAATCTATCTATATGAAAACATATACATCTTCTTCATAGATTGTTACCTTAAGGCGGCGGACGAGGGCGTTGCGGGTTGCGGAAGGCGGCCGCAGAGGGAGACCGAGGGCGGTCGAGTGAGGCGGAGGGCGGCGGAGGCGGCGGAGAGCGGCTGAGGGCGGCGGAGGGCGGCAGAGAACGGCGGCCGAGGGCATTGCGGGCAGCCGAGGGCGGCAGGCGGTGGAGGTCGGCCGAGGGTGTTGCGGGCGGCGGAGGACGGCGAGTGTACCGAGGGCGGCAAGCTCCGGCGAAGCGAACACAACAGCGGTATTCAGGAGAAGAGTAGCAGGGTTACGGTTCCGCGAGGGCTTTAGCTGCGATAAAACGAGGGCACTGTGCGACCGACTTTATAAAAAAGTCGACTAAGGTTTTATCAGCGCTAAAAAAGTGCTGATAAAGGCTACCTTTATCAGCGCTAAAATTATAGCGCTGATAAAATCTAGCTTTATCAGCGCTTTTCTAGCGCTGATAATATTATGATTTATCAGCGCTAGAAAAGCACTGATAAAGATTCCCCGTATCAGCGCTACAATTATAGCGCTGATACAGGGTCTCTTTATCAGCGCTTTTTTAGCGCTGATAAAGATAATTTTTATCAGCGCTTTTTGAGCGCTGATAAAGGATACCCTATATCAGCGCTGAAATTTGAGCGCTGATAGAGGTGTTCTGTATCAGCGCTTTTTTAGTGCTTATATAGGCGAACCTTTATCAGCGCTTTTTGAGCGCTGATAAAGACCAACTATATCAGCGCTAAAATTTTAGCGCTGATACATATCATATTTATCAGCGCTTTTCTAGCACTGATAAATATTACTATTATCAGCGCTAAGAAAGCGCTGATAAACATTAGCTTTTTCAGCGCTGTAATTTTAGCGCTGATATAGGGTATCCTTTATCAGCGGTTTTGCTTAGCGCTGTTATAAGGGCGCGCTTCCCTTGCCCGTTTTTGTAGTAGTGACTTTTCTATTTTCTGATTACAGTAGTATTAAAATATTTAAATTTGTATATTTTTGAACTAACGTTTGTTTTTTTGATTTGAAGGATAATGACAGATCATTCAGTTGATCAACCACATGATTCTGAAGATGAGCATATTGGTCATACCTCTGGGGAGGAACATTCACATGCTCCTATTACGACAAAGAGTTCAAAGGTTAGTAAACGTGAGTGCACATGTTTACCAAAATTATCACTTACCCGTACGCAGGATCAGAGGATAATCGTTGAGTTTGATGATGATGATATTCCTAGAGGTCCAAATGCAAAAAATTTTAAGAGTTTTGTAGCAACTCAGGCTAAGAGCAAAGTAAGCATTCTGTATGATGACTGAAGAAGTGTGGATAAATCGACAATCTCTCAGTTGCGGGAGACGATTTTGGTAAGATATTTTACTATTTTTTTGACTATTCTTTAAATGATTCTAGTATATATAATATGTTTAACCTCTTCTTTATTAGATGAAATTTGATATTCCTAACACTGGAGGAGTCAGGAAGAAATGCTTATCGTTGGCTGCCAGGAGATGGAGGGATTTCAAATCAACCCTCTCATCTGATTTCATTTATGGTCATAGGAGTCATGAAAATCCATGTCGTATATATCCTTTTATAGATGAAGACACATGAAGACAATTTTTTGAAAGTAGAAAAAAAGAGTCATTTTTGGTAAGGGAAGTGTAAAATTTTATAAGATTTCTTATATAAATGATCTTATTAACATTTTGTTAATGATTTCTTATTCTTAATTTACAGCAAACAAGGAAAGCTCATCAGGAGATCCAATCTAAAAATGTATACCCTCATAGTTTATCTCGGGGAGGGTATGCATTTTTGGAAGAACAAATGATGGCGGAAAAATTTCAACAACTAAGAGCTGAGTCTTCAAGCTCTGGAGAGGTGGCCCCTCCATCCCCTCTATCTAGACATGAAAAATGGAAGAGAGCTCAGAAGGAAAAAAAAGGGCAATATCTTTCGGAAGAATCGAGAATCGCAGCTGAGAGGATTGTAAGATATCTATTTTATTTATTTAAGTTAACCATTTTCTTCATATAATTTCAATAATTATAGAAATGTTCAATTAATTAATACATGACTCTCTTGAGGAGCATAGTTCACAAGGGACATTTACAGCTACTGGGAGGGAAGGTATTTTATCTGTAGCATTGGGAAGGCCCGAACATCCTGGTCGTGTAAGAGGATATCTGACAGGTGTATCGGTAATAAAAGTGTTGCCACATTCTTCAACTTCTAACGTTGAGGGGGTTTATAAAAAAATAGAATCCTTGGAGGCTGAAGTTCATAATATTAATGCGACGATGAAGGACAAGATTAGAGCGTCAGTGCAGTCTATGTTTGCAGACATGCAAAGACAATTTCAGACTGCAGCTTCCACTCCTCCACCTCCCCCTGCAGACCCCATTATTTATCCTCCACCTCCGCCAGTAGCTCCCACTCCCCCACCTCAGCCCGCGGACCCCATTTTTTATCCTACTCCTCCGCCGCAGCTTCCTACTTATTACGAGTTGTATGTTGATGATTCTCAACATCATATAGTAGCATATGGGTTGGTATATTGTATAGGAGATACAGTTCATCATCAATAATTAGAGGTAGAGAATCAGAGGGTCACTGTACAGGATATTATAGATAGATCAGCTCGGGTACCATTACCTACAGATGAGGTGGCGACAGTTGGACATAGTATCGACCATTTTTTAATTTGGCCATCCAGACTTCTTCGAATCATTACCATAGAGGTATGAATGTTATATCTTTTATTTATTTATTTATTTATTAAATTTGTTTTATCATTTGAAAACTAATGTATTTTTCAATTTATTTTTACAGGAATACTTCAAAGGTAAAGAAATACTGTATAGACAACAACAAAGACAAATGGCTATAACATCAGATACATATTCTAGTAGTCTTGACAGATTTTTAAGATATTCAAATTTGTTGGCGGGTCATTATGAGTTTCCAATGGAAGCTCATGTTTGTGGACGTGAAATAAATGTGGGGATTATGAAAAATGATATCATGGAGCTTGTTACTGGAGATAAGTTGGGCATCAACGTGGTGAAATTTTTTTCCATGTAAGTCTTAACACCTTTTCCCTGCGTTATATTTATTAAAAATGTATACTTATTTCTGTTTTGTATTAGGTATCTTTATAAAATTTGTGAGAGGAATGAGCTGACAGATGTATATGGATTCATGGACCCGCAATTGATTTCCCCTGAAGCATGTGCATTGGATGAGGAACAAAGAATGCTTTATATTGCTGAAAGACTTGAAAAGAATATAGTCATACAATGTTGGATGATGCCTTTTTGTGAGAGGTATGAAACACATATCTCTCAAAGAGTTAATTATCTTTTAACATAAATAACCACTAATGTTAAATTTCCTTTTATCAGTGATCATTGGATGTTAGGGGTTTTTTGCCCAAGGGAGAAAACACTTTATTGGATATGCTTTGTCCATGATGATGTGTGGGAAAGTTTTAAGAATATATTGGAAAAGTAAGTTTCAATTTCTCAATAGTTTTATATATTATAATGAATTTTAAATTTACCCCATTCGTATTATTTTCTAATAGGGCATGGGCCTACTTTCGAAAAAAACACAAAGAAAAGGAATGCAAAGATCAAATATGTAAATGCGAAGGTAAATATCCATTTATAATTTGTACTTTTTGATTTATTACATAAAAATAATATATTGAATTTACACTCATTCAAATAGAATTGTCATGAACAACAAGGCGTCATCGAATGCAGATATTATATGTTAAGATTTATGTATGAAATAATAACAACTGGGACAGTTGTGAATTTTGACCTGGTAAGATTTCCTCTTAAACTTTTCCATAATATTTCAATTTGATTTATTCATTATACACGTTAACTACTATCCTTTTCATTTGTAACTTTTTGATGACCCTCAACCCTATACTGCTGAAGACATCAAACACTTACAAGTGGAGTGGTCAAATTATTTTACAGGTTTGATTAAATTTTAGTTGTTTGTAATGTAAAATATAATTTTGAACATTTTCGTTGTAATTGTGTATTTGGTAGTCGTTTAGGTTGGATTTAGTTTTTTTTGAAGTTGACAGTGTAAGTTTTGAATGTTATATATGTGAATGTTTAATTTTTCTCTACTTCTTGTTTTGGTCTACTTATGATGGTTTTTCTGGTATGGATTCTGGTCTGGGGGGAGGGGTTCCAAGGGTGTGTGTGTGGGGGGGGGGGGGGTGTTCAGTGGGGTTGGGGGGGGGGGTGTCCAGGGGTCTGGGAGGGCTGTCCGGTGGGGTGGGGTGGGGGGGGGGGGCAGTCCAGGGGGTGGGAGGGCTGTCTAGGGTGTGGGGGGGCATACATGAGGGTGGGGGGTTGTTGAGGGGTGTTTGGGGCTGTCCAGGGGGTCGGGGGGCAGTCCAGGGGTGTGGTGGGGGCTCCAATGGGGTGGGGGAGAGCTGTCCAGGGTGTGGGGGGTATACATGAGGGTGGGGTGGGGGGGGGGGTTGTCCCGGGGTGTTTGGAGCTATCCAGGGGGCCGAGGGGCAGTCCAGGGGTGTGGTGGGGGCTGTCAAGTGGGGTGAGGGGGTGCTGTTCAGGAGGGTGGGGGGAAGGGGGGGGGGTTGTAGAGGGGTGTTTGGGGCTGTCCAGGGGGTCGGGGGGCAGTCCAGGGGTATGGTGGGGGCTGTCAAGTGGGGTGAGGGGGTGCTGTTCAGGAGGGTGGTGGGGGGGGCAGTCCATGGGTGTGGTTGGGGCTCTAATGGGGTGGGGGAGGGCTGTCTAGGGTGTGGGGGGTATACATGAGGGTGGGGGGGTTGTCCCGGGGTGTTTGGAGCTATCCAGGGGGTCGGGGGGCAGTCTAGGGGTGTGGTGGGGGCTGTCAAGTGGGGTGAGGGGGTGCTGTTCAGGAGGGTGGGGGGGGGGGGGGGGGTTGTCGAGGGGTGTTTAGGGCTGTCCAAGGGGTCGGGGGGCAGTCCAGGGGTGTGGTGGGGGCTGTCAAGTGGGGTGAGGGGGTGCTGTTCAGGAGGGTGGGGGGGGGGGAGGGGTTGTCGAGGGGTGTTTGGGGCTGTCCAGGGGGTCGGGGGGCAGTCCAGGGGTGTGGTGGGGGCTCCAATGGGGTGGGGGAGGGCTGTCCAGGGGGTATACATGAGGGTGGGGGCTATCAAGTGGGGTAAGGTTTATATGTTATCAATGTAAATGCTTAAATTTGATTTAGTTCATGTTTTGATCTCCTTCTGTTTTTGTGGTACGAATTATTGATTTGGTTTCTGGTTGATTCTGGGGGAGAGCAGAGGACTGCAGTCGATTTTTTTTTAAAAAATTTGTCTTCCACGTCGGTTATTTTATAACCGACGTGATAAAGAAATTGAGAAGGGTTTATCACGTCGGTTTTTTTCATAACCGACGTGATAAACACCTGTGGCATGGTTTATCACGTCGGTTATTTAATAACCGATGTGATAAACTCCCCCACACGTGTTTATAACGTCGGTTATTATATAACCGACGTGATAACCCCCCCGGTTTATCACGGCGGTTATATAATAACCGACGTTATAAACCCCACCCCCCGGGTTTTTCCACGTTGGTTATTAATTAACCGAAGTGATAAACACCACGATGTTATGTTTGTTACGTCGGTTTTTAAATAACCGACGTAAAAAACGTTATTTATAACATCATCCGTATTAACATCGGCTAAAAACCGACATAAAAAATGAAAAATAACCGACGTAAATAACATTTTCTGCACTAGTGAATAGTGAACTGGGTCCTTATCACTGAGCGAAACCTGAGAGAAGTTGATAGTGTGGGTTAGAGCGGTTCAACATCAAGATTGGGAAGCGGATTGTCTAGTGGTAGGAAACATCACATTGAGTCTGTTCGAGGGGGAAGCAACAATTAGACGACACACACTGACAATTATGTTTTATGTCATCAGTGTGGTAGACCAGGATATCAAAAGACTCAATGTACTAGGGACCCAATTGAGTATCGAGCTTGCGAAAAGATGGGTAATCTTCAGCGTTTTTGTAGAACTTTTCCTCCAGTGCCTAGTGAGAAGGGATTTACACCGACATGTGGGAGCAGGATCAGTAGCCCCATGTCAGGCAGGGAGACTACTACTGGTTGATCAAGCTGAGGAGGTGGACATGGTTGTGGAAGCCAGTCCTATGAGATGCAGTGCCAATAGAGCGAGTCTTCTCAAGGTAGTCACACTGTTGCTCAAGGCCATGGGTCTGGACAGCTACATGTAGTACTGTCTATACTAGAGGAGAAGAGTGTTGGACCTTCTGCAATATGAGGTATGATTTTAGCATCCTTTAGTGTCTGTTTTATTTGACACTGACACTTTACATTATTTTATATCTATGGAAATTGTGGAAAGCCTTGCACTCAAAATTCAATATTTCTATGGGGTTACGACCCTTGACACCCCATTAAGGATTCAATCAAAAAGTGTATGCTAATATAGGGAGTTCCCCCTTGAGATAAGCATCTATCGTTTCATATGGAACCTTTTCATCATCAAGATGAAAGGTTTTGATATCATTCTCAGGATGGACTGTTTAGTTCTTTACCATGATCATGTTGATTTCTATCGCTATACGGTGTTCTTCACATCACTTGAGGGTGGTACCTATATTCATAATGATTAATGAGATGTTTAGGAGAGTCGAGCTGGATAAGAGCATCGTGGGGTGGGTGGAGTGACAACCCATATTGCTAGCCTCTATGGATGAACAAAGAATGCGATGTACAAATTTCCATCCTGTAGTGAAATGTTTCAGAGATGTATTCCCTGATGATTTTTTTGGGCTACCTCATGAGAGAGAGGTAGATTTTACTATTGAGCTAATGCCTGGAGCAGCACCAGTATAAATTCCTCCTTATAGGATGACTACTACTAAGTTGCAAGAGATCAAGAGACAGTTAGAGAATTTGGAAGCCAAGGGGTTCATACGACCCAATACTTCATCATGGGGTTTGCCTGTGATTTTTTCCAAGAAGGTGGTCGAAACCCTTAGGCTTTGTGTGGATTACCGAAAATTGAATCGTATTACGGTTAAGAACCGATATCCACTACCTTGTATAGGTGACCTTTTTGATCAGCTCTAGGTATCTCGAGTCTTCTCAAAGATTGATTTGAGGTCGAGCTACCATTAGGTATGTGTCAGGCCTTTAGATATACCACATACATAATTCCATAGTAGATATGGATTGTATGAGTATTTGGTTATGCTTTTGGTCCCAAGAATGCGCCGATAATTTTTATAGACCTGATGAGTCATGTTTTACACTTGTATCTAGATTCTTTTATGGTGGTTTTTGTGGATGACATCTTAGTGTACTCACAGAATCGACACGATCATGCCAAACATCTTGATATAGTTTTGAGTACACTGAGCGAGAACATGTTGTATGCTAAGCTCACAAAATGTCAGTTCAGTTTTGATAAGGTCCACTTCCTGGGTCACATCATCTCGGAGGCAGAAGTATTAGTGGACCCAAAGAAGGCGAGAGTCGTAATTTCCTTGGAGCATCCAAGAACATCTTTGATATTCAGAGTTTCTTGGGGATAACTGGCTATTACAAGTGTTTTATTCAAGATTTATCACTCCTTGCATCACCTCTCATGGGCTTGACCAAGAAGGGCATCGGATTTTTATGGTCTGAAGCATGCGAGAAAGTATTTATGGAGTTAAAAGGATGGTTGACTTCAGTGCCAATTGTGATTCTTCCAGAGTCGGGAAGAAGCTACACAATATATTGTAATGCATTAGGAATCGGTTCAGGTGTTGTTCTAATGCTGGGAGATTGATTCGTGGCATACCGATCTCGTCAGTTGAGACCTCATGAGCAGAATTACCCGACGCACGATCTCGAGTTAGCAGCTGTGGAACATGCCTTACATTGTTGGACACATTACTTGCTGGGAGATCATTTTGTGGTATATATAGACCACAAGACTCAAATACATCTTCACACAACATGATTTAAATCTCAGACAACGAAGATGGGTTGAATACCTACAATCGTTTGACTTTGAGCTTGCTTATATGTAAGAACCCAGATCTTCTTTTCAGATACGTTTTTTTGTTCGGGTTGTTTTTGTGGAAAAGAGGAGTTTCTGGAAATTTCAGGAGTACACGCTGTGTGCTTTAAGTACACGCTGTGTACCCGATTTCCATGGGTGATCGTGTACTGGACGTGTAATGGCTGAGTACATGGCTGTGTGTGGTGACCTGGAGACCGCCTAAAGCGAAGGCTGAGAAAGGCAAGTACACATCGTGTACTTTTAAAATACACGCCATGTACTTTTTTTTTCATTAAATGGATTGAGGTCGCGTCTTTTTGGTAGAACACCCTTCTTTTTCTTCGGCCGTCTCCTCCATGAGTGATCGTATGACCGCAGATCTTCTCCGACCCCCGACTCACTATCTGTTCTCCGAATCGACCACTGTTAATTGCGTTGGAATCACATCGGTGAGTTCTCCCTTCTTCTTGAACATCATCTCCTGATTTCTCCTCTCTCTCAAGTTATCTGTGGTTGAACATTTTTAACCTTTTTGTAGATCTACGATGTTCTAGGGAGATTCAAGGCCTAAGAATCAATTATATTGATCTCACAACGCCGAGGTAGGTGGTTTGTGCTTTTCCGTAGTTAGTCTTTGAATTTTATGTGTAAAAGTGCCCAATACCCAAAAATGGGGTATTGTGTGTTTATGATTTTTATCCCTGGTATTTCCTGCTATGCCTTGTTTGTTTGGATAGAGGTTAATTGTTGTGAATAGGGTTAATCTTGCCATGATATGGATGTTTTCCCCATGTTTGATTGTTTTTGACCGTTTGGTCTAGCTTTGCTTGTTAGGCTGCAACTTTGCTTCCCATGCCTAGTATTGTTAGGATGAAGTGATTATTATCTGAAATACTATGATATGTTTTAGATTGTTTAGTCAAGTAGTTCTTGAGGTTTACTTTGGCTACCACACATCGTTTGTGCATGACTGACTTACACAGGGCCGTGAGAACCTGGTGTAGCAGACTATAGGGAGAATGGACG
The DNA here is from genome assembly GCA_963277665.1 of Viscum album. Taxonomy (NCBI): domain Eukaryota; kingdom Viridiplantae; phylum Streptophyta; class Magnoliopsida; order Santalales; family Viscaceae; genus Viscum; species Viscum album. Next base: position 1,373,464,414 of record OY728137.1, read on the forward strand.
TTGAGGGATTCTCCAGAGTGTTTGTTTTACTGTTATGTTGTGAGACCATAGGGGGAATGAACGTAAGTGCTCCCTCAAAGTGTCTGTAGTTCCTTGATGCGGGCCATAAGGGGGAATTGGATGTTGAGTGCTTCCTCAGAGTGCCTATTAGTTACCGATACGAGACCACAAGGGGAATTGATGGTGAGTTCTTCCTCAGAGTGTCTTCGCTAAAGCTGAACCAGATGGGTTAGACTGTCTGTACTTCTCAGAGGGTTGCTTGTGTTGTTTGGTTGAACCAGTGGGGTTAGGCTGTGAGTACTTCCCAGAGGGTTACCTGCTTTTGATTAGCTGCTTACTTGATTTATGAAAATGAATGCATTTGAAATTGTAGGATTGTTACTATGTGTGCTTCTGTGTTTACTTCTTCATTTTGTTTATTGCTTGCCATATATATTCACTGACTATTAGACATAGATCTTTGGGTGGTTGCCTACTTGGATTAGTCTCACACCCTGTTTGTGTCATGCTTTTGGGCCCAAACAGATTATATTGTTGCAGGTATAGATAAGGGCAAACACCCTTCTACTTCAGGTACTTGATTGCTGTGGAGATGGGGAGCATGGGACCAAGTTGAGGCTTGTGATGCTGTGGAGCTGTTTACTTTCTTTTCTTTTATACTTGGGTTTAGTATTGTATTCCAGCATTGTGATTTGTTTGACTGCTTTCCTAGAAATATGTATCATGCATCATTATATATATGTGCTCCAGTTTATTTTTTTCAGTCTTCTTCTGTTTACGTATTGCATGATTTTACTGTTTCCTCTATTGTATATCTGTTTTACTTTCAATATGTTACTCTACCAATGAGGGCATAGTTTCCCTACTATCACATCTAAGGCCCTCGCTTCTAGTCGGCAGCCTCTGGCATTAGAGAAAATGCGCTTGAGGCCATGTGACTAATTGGGTACGGGGCACCTCTGGGCGGCTCCCAGAACCAGGACGTTACATTATACACATGGGAATGAAAATGCATTGGCAGATGCTCTGAGCAGGAAGACTCAGTCACAAGCTGTTCAGGAGGCCAGTAGCGAGTGGCAGTTGATGACCTTATTCTATAAGATGCACTTGGAGGTGCAAGACCATTATGAACAACCTATACTTGCATTGTTATCAGTGACCTATTCACTTCTGGATAGAGTGAAGATGAGAAAAATTTCTGATCTTGATGGTTTAGTCTTAAGGGAGAGCGTTTCAAGTGAGGACCCACCACCTGGTTGGGTAGTTGATGAGAATGATACCTTGTGCATCCATGGGATTGTATGGGTGCCTACAGACATCTGAGAGGAATTGATGTGAGGGTCTCATGCCTCTATTTTGGCATTACATCCTGACCTTACCAAGATATACTGTGATTTTCACCACTAGTATTGGTGGTCAGGGATGAAAAGGAGATAGTTGGTTTCGTTAATCGGTGCTCCACCTGTCAGCAGGTGAAGGTAGAACAATAGTGACCAATGAGGCATTTACACCATTACCCATTCATGAGTGTAAATGGGATGAAGTAACCATGAATTTTGCGATGGGCTTACCAAGATCCCCTTGATGCAGTGACACAATATGAGTGATTGTGGAAAGTTTGAAATTTTTCCCACTTCTTGCCTATTCAAGAGAACTTTTTAGTGGAAGATCTAGGAAGGCTATATGTTAGTGAGATCATACACCTTTATAGAGTTCCATGTACTATCATATCTCATATGGATTCGTGGTTTACATCACAGTTCTGGCAAGGATTGTAGAATACATTGGGTTTACAGGTGCTTCCGAGTATAGTCTATCATCCAAAAATCGACAGGCAGTCCGAGTATACTATACAAGTGTTAGAGGAAATGATCAGGGAATTTATCCTTGATTTTGAAGGTTCTTAGGAGAAACACCTACCAGTTGCTAAATGTTCCTATAATAATAGCTTCCAAGCAACTATACAGATGGATCCTTATGAATCTATATACGGTAGGTCGTGCCATTCACCCATGTGCTGGTTAGAGGCAGGAGATGCAACACTACTGGGACCTCATCTCATTCAAGAGACTTCAAAGTAGGCATAGTTGACTGAGAAGCGTATGGATACAGTTCAGTATAGGTAGAAGTCTTATGCTGATCATCATCGATGACCTCTAGAGTTAGAGGTCAGGGATCAGGTCTTCTTGCATGTTTCGACTAGGCCGAGACATCAACGATTTATGTGTCAAGGTAAGCTATCACTTCATTTCATCAGACCCTTTGAGGTTCTAAAGAGAGCTGAATTAGTGTCTTATCGGATAACACTCCCTCATAAATACAGAGCTATGCATGATGTTTTTCACATTTCTCAGTTATGTCATTATTATCCAGACTCATCTCATATTCTTCAGCCTGATGAGGTTGAATTGGAGGTAGATACTTCTTTTGAGGAGTATCCTATACGTATCATGGATTGGAGCATAGAGGCTCTTCGAGGCAGGTCAGTTCTTTTGGTTTGGAAGCTATGGCAGCATAACCATTTATAAGATGAGACCTAAGAGAGAGAACCTGACGTACATGCTCAGTGGATGGAACTTCTCTTAGATGATGATCAACCACCCTCAGGACAACATGGGGATGAGTTGTTTTAAGGAGGGAAGGCTGTAAAAACCCAATTTTTTTGATGAGGTATGAATCCTTTGAATTTCAATTTTAATCACTTGTTTTACTCTAATAAATGTGCTTATAGGTTAAGGAAGGGTTCAAGAGAATCCAGAGTTTGTTTGGAGCATGGAGCTTTGGTTTTTGGAGAAACAAGTTGAGGTGCACAGTTACTAATAACCATGCAGATTAACCGTGCGATCCTTGTATAAAAGGATCACAATTTGTTCAATCATGCTAGAGGAGGCGCATAGTTGTGTGAAATAGCGCAAGTATGTTGTAGAGATGAAATGCATGGTTATCGCACGATTTGTCTAACCATGCGAGAAGATGAATGTTTTGGATAGTGAGCATGCATGGGCTACACACAGTTTTTCCAACTGTACACCTAGCCGTGTGAGGGATGTGCCACCTTGGACAATACTGACGCACAATTGGTGCAAAGTTAGACAAACTGTGCGACCAAACCATACGCTTATTCAAAGAGGTGGAAATTACAAATTTTCCCTCTATGTCTTCAACTCATTATCCTCTAATTTCTTCCCCAAACCACACAACACCTCTTCTCCTACATTGAGAACTCCTCCATCTCCTCCAAGGTAGGCTTTGAGCTACCACCATAGTCTGACATCTGTTTAATTCTCCATTCTTCACATTGAATTTATATCGGTAAGATCTTAATTCCTCTTCCTTCCTTTTTTCTTTTATCTTTCCATATGGAATGCTAAATCCATGCAAGCTAATATGCCCTATTTTCAGGGTATTCATATATTATTTTGATTTCTCCCATTCTAGCCCAGATTAGAGGCCAATACTGGATGAGGAGTCATCCACTGCTATAAGGTTGGTGGTCTAGTTATTTTTCCCTAAAGTCTCAATGTCTATATTATTGTGTCATTGTGTCACGTGATGAACCTTCCATGCAATGCCTCCTAAATGTATAATTAACTAAATGAATGGCTATCACCTCGATTATGGTAGCCCTAACACCCTGAATTCTTCATCAGGGGTTGTCTACCTCGACGAAAGCCACCCCTTTGGGTGTGACGTTCTTAAAGACCCATGAACCTTATGCATTGAAATGAAACCAAACCACCAATTGAGATATCCTTATGAATTAAATGTCCAAAATGAGTTAGATGAAATATAAATGAACTATGACATGTCGAGGGTGATACAAGGGTTCCAACTCAGAATGCCTTGGACAAGATCATCGGGCATAGAAAATTTAATGAATATTAAATTAATTATTTCAAGTTGGGGGAAAAACATGGATTCCCATATAGAATACCATGAATGAGCTCATCAGGTGGATGGACTTATATTATGGCATGAGAAAAACTTGGTTCCTTATGTGGAATACCATGGATGGGCTCAGTGGACAATGTCATTGTACCATGCCACAAGCAACACTTGGTTACTTATGTGGAATACCTTGGACGAGCTCAAAGGGAAACGCCCTTATATCATGCCTTGAGTGATCCATGGGTTCCTATGTGGAACGCCTTAGACATACTCTTAAAATGATGAGTTTTTATAATAGACTTGGAGTGATACTTAGGTTCCCTATACAGAACGCCTTGGATGGGATCAAGATGCAAATTAAATTTATGGACATGTATTCCAAGTCAAAGAACATACTTGGATTCAGTCTATTCTTTACACACTTGACAACCTAGTATTACTTCCTTCTCAACCTTAAATTCCATAAGAATTATGGGACCTCAATTGACTATCATTATAAACATATGCCTTGGTTGTATACCTTGGGTCCTAGCCTTAGAAACATAAACTTAAAATGTAAAATGCCTCAGATACATTCACAGCTTAAGCCGAAACAGGTAGCATCAGATGTGTGTTCCATGAGAATTTAGACCGACATGGTTTATTTATTTATCATCTTTATTTATTATACACACACACTGCTCATTATATATTCATAGACCGAATAATGCTAGACATCATTGGTGGTGGCCTACCGAGTTTATCTCACGCACTATTCAATTCTCCGAATGGTACCTAAGCATACTTCATGGGTGTAGGAAGGAACAAGGGGAAGGGTCTAGCTTTGAACATTTGAGTTTCTATATTAGGATGGAGTATGAGATCAGAGGATTGAAATCATACTCGTGATGCTATTGGAGATAGAATTTTGATCATTTGTTCATTTTTGAATAGCATTTTGTATATGCATGATGCTCTGTTTCCTCGTATTCCCATTTTATATAACATATAGACATGGCACCATTTTGTATATGATAATGGTTATTGCTTTTGTCTGTTTATTATGTTTGGATGGTTTATGTTTTTGCAGTTCATTTATTATATTGTTTCTATTACTTAGTATTATTGTATACCACTATGCCACACTTTGATCATGAGGGCATACTCTTCCCATCATACCATCATAGACCTTCTTTTCTAGTCGGCAGCCTCCAACACATGAGAAGGTGCACTTGATGCCATGTGCCCAATCGAGTTCGATTACTTATAAGAGAATCGAGTTCAAGACTTTACAAAGTCCATACACAATAGGGTATAACACATATAGGCACAACTTAGCACATCAAGCATGAGTACCAATAACTATAAACACATACACACAAGTGTTCATCATCAAACATGGTCCCACAAGCTACACATGCACATAGATGTGATCAATACACCAACCTGGTCTCATGGGATACTCATGCACACACACATGTGATCAAGGCATCAATATGGTCTCATGAGTTTAGGTCTCATGTAGCATAACCACACATCAAAGAGGGTCTGTGTAGTCTACGATACACATTAGCGATCAAGTCTCGACCATCGACGACCGACATTATGCTAGTGTACAAGGGTCCATCATAGCCCTTGGTACTTTGTCCAATTACATTAGGCATTGTTCCTTTAATTATTTTAAGACTTAAGAATCATTAATTAATTAATCATTACTTGTTCATAACACATTATGAATTTAAGGGCCGTTCACCCAAGGTGGGGAACTTCATATCACATTCCAATAAACAATGCATAATACCACAGGGTAGAGTACACAGAACCACCTAACTCAAACAGAGTCAACTCCATCCAAGCAAAGCCCAACGACTTTTTCCAAGTCCAAACAAGTCCATTCAACCCTCATCAATCTCCATGAGGTCCTACTCATTCCCAAGAATCCTGATTTTATTAATTATAACTAAATTATAATTAATTAATTGTTCACAAGGAAAATCACATTCAAAGGAGAAAGACATATTTTCCGAAAGACTTACCGGTGTCATTGCCTAACCAGAACCATGACCAAACACCCAAAGAAGGTTTGTAACATTCTTCCGATGTCATTTTGGGTGAAATACCTATTGTGTGACAAAACAACAATAACCAATTTAATATAATTAAATTGGAACCTTTAGAAGAAATCAACCATGTTATGTACATTAGCTATAATGCTATCCAATGGAGTTCGAGCCACTCTCGACATACTTCCGATTCTAAGGTGAACAAAATCCCCAATTCAATTCCATGTTATGATGATCGATTCACTCAAATTGAAAAAAACCATAAAAGAGATCAGTAAAGGACATAAATTCAAGGAAACACCCGTTAACAACACACATTCATCGCCACATAACATCCTCTAGCCATGCCGATCCGAATCCTCATTATTCTCAGACAAATATATCAAGATCTGATGGAATTGTCATTAATTCTCTAATCGAGATCATGCAAAGCATCAAATATTGATCAAGATGATCGAGGGAAATAATATTCAAGGATAATTGAGACATTAAAGGGTTATAGAGGCTAAGACTTACCAAGAGGATCATCTACGATGAATGACACAATGATCCACCACCACACAAGGAAGAAGGAGGCCAAGATTGATGGAGAATGAAGGATCTCACCCAGATTCACCATTGGATCATTCCTAGATCCACCCCAGATCAAGGGGAACTCTTGGAGGGAGGAGAAGAGGAGTGCACGCCGAATTAACCCTAAAAAATTCAAGCCAAGGCATATAATCCTTGGGGGGGGGGGTCGATGGCTAAAATGACTAAAAGGACCTTAATATGACCATGCCCAACGTGCCCCATCGACCGCCTGATGTAGGCTCATCAGCTGATCGGTTGGTCCTACTGGGCATCAAGGCTACTGCCCACCCCATCGGCTAGTCGGTGGCTGCAACAACAACCCCGACTACTCCGGGCCTCCTCTTCTAAAAACATGTTCTTCAACCTCCCATTGGTCTTTTTTTCAAGTGCAATAATACATCTTTAGGATGTTTAAATAGGTAACACTTTAGTTTATCACCCGGTTCTCCAAACAATCCATACACCATATAAAAATTTCAAGTTTCCTATGAAATTCACAACCCATAACAACGCGGGTCTTTTTAATCTCTCCACCATAGTGCTTATCATCCTTAAGAATTTGTGGTAGCATGCAAATCACACCTCTCGGTCTTCCTCGATCATTATTCACAAGTATTTCCCCACGTTCCATACTCAAATTTTAACTCACCACCTCAAGTCCATGCTTATTCTTGAATGTTCACCATGTTCTCACTGTGCGAATCCAAGCACAACATCAAAAGTCAAGCCAAAAGCTCAATGTCCTCCAAAATTGAGATCGCGATCACCACATTCATTGACCTAAACACACCACAATGTCCTCAACCGATTCCTCCTGAAGCATCGAGATGCTCCCCACCATAGGAATGTCTATATGGAATAAGATTCTGATAGTCTAACGACACACCCAATGCAGTTTAGTTTCACCACGCTCGATCAAATGCAAGACACATGTTAAATGTTGATACCAATCCTCATTATTGGTTCTGAGAGAAACCAATGAGTCTCTACTGACCAAACATAACCCACACATAATGGCATTTTCAAAAGGCCTTGACTGATTCTTAACCACCTCAGTCATACCTGATACAATGATCCCAATGCTGTTCCAACCCACTGCATACAAGTTCACAAGGAAACACTAGTCAATAATTTTCCAACTATCTTCCTAAAAAGGTTCTCAGCCTAAGAAACCAACATTCCATGAAGCCACCAATTACAATACCTTAAACATTGGAGGAATCATTAAACCAATTCAACATCCTTACCGAAGCCCGAATTAACATTAAAGGAATTTATTTAGTTAATTGATCAATTGCTCACACCAGCCACAAAGCTCTTAGTCGTGCATTAACACACCAACAATCCAACTCTCTCTCAGTTAGAACCAATTTTTTCTGAGTCAGAATCCCACATCTGGTCTCTAACCAAAACTATATCTGAATCAAACATCATACATTCATCGCGGAATTAGATACTCTTAGGTCCATTACACATTAGTCTCCTGGAGTCACCACAATCGTTCAATGACCGATCTTACACAAGAACACGACCCTTCCCACAAGAGAGGAAATTTTAAATGCGACAGATCGATGCTACCTAACATAGGAGTATCCTTATTTTTGCTTGAAACACACACATCGATTTACCCAGCCCTCAATTAGTCCATCATTGAATGCAATGACTAAACATGACTGTCAATTCATACCCAATTGTTAAGCCAAGCACCAAGCACTGCACACACTTGGATACCTAGAACGCAATTCACAATATTCAATGATCCATTATTGACATGTATAACATCCTTCAGTATCCTAGGCATGAGTTATGACTTATGACCTAAATGGGTCTCGTCCCATCATGTAAGTCACTACATTGAACCACATCATTTCCAGTAGACATCAAAATCGGGTTGACTGCACAACGGTACCCTGATCCATTGACATTGCTGTCTTCTACCACAGATACATCTCAGGCACAAAAACAACCTCTAGGATACTAAGCATTGTGAGTTTCATTCCAAACACATTGGTTGCTAACTGCAAGAGTGTCTCTGTACCAAATTCATTAGTTCCTATTGACACTACCTCTCCCAGGTTCATCCACATAACCCAAATCATTTTCAATGGTATGCTCTCACCACCCTGCTTTTACCAATTCAACTAACCCTACGCGTATCCATAGGCATGAGCACTCACTCATTAAGGATTTACCAGCATGGAAAAACAACATCACTTTTACTCCAACATAGTGATTTTCCCATGAGTCATGAACCTCCAAGAGGGACTCACATGCCTCTTTAGCTGTCCACACCACAAGGTGCCAACTCACTAAACATGAGCACTCTTAGTGCTTCTATTTTAGGATTTGAATCTCATTTTTATTGATATTCATAAAAAATTTATTGTCACACAAGTGTTTGTGTAAGCCACTGAGCATCCACCCACATTCTAACCCTCACAGGTCCGACCATCTAAGATTTTCACTTGGCATCAAACAAGAGTTTCATTTCAAACCAATGATCCAAACAAACCCTAGTCCTATCCTCAATAATCATCCAAGCACTCTAAAACCCAACTATGTATCATGAGTATTAGCACTCAAGATTCTCCATACTCCTAGGTTGCAAGGAAACTTGCAGGACCTTACTTTAATCCTTCCAAAGGTTACTCACATGCACTTGGAATTTTCATCAAAAAAAAACCTCCCATAAGGCATTAACCTTGACTATCCCTTCAAAAGTAATATCCTAACTTGGTTTACCTTTAAAAAACATGATACAATGGTTCACTAGTAACTATAATAGCATTTCTAAGGTCATAAGGTCTTATAAAAAACCCGCACAAGGTTTCACTAAGGCCCACAACCCACAAAATTCCATCTAGACACATCTTTGTTGACATGCCATGATAGATTCACTCTTAGAACAACCACATCGAAGGAAAAGATGCCTTGTTTGATTAAACAGAATGCCACTGGGTGGTAGGTGGATAACTCCATGTAGGCTATAACTGGAACCTTAATTAACCAGATCAATATAACAACCCCTCACACGAGATTCTTTACAAAGGTAATTAATGCCCGATAAAAACCTAAGAAGGTACAATGCACTATCTATGCATAGAGGGACTACATCATCATCGTTGTCATCATCAACACCATTGCCATCATCATCACCACTCAGGTGCACCACACTATAGTCTCACATGAACTACTATCAGAAGTAGACACACATAGGGATTCATATGATTAGGATGTCACCAGGAACTCATATGTGCAACACAATACAAGTTTTTGACACCAAAACAACTAAGTCCTCCATCATTAGTACAATCACACACAAGTAGTATATATGTTATGTAAAACCTATGTGCCGAACATAATGCATGCAATGCCTCTTTCCAATATAACCAAGATTCAAATCCATATGAAATAAAAAACATCAAAATCCATGTGCGTCACATGAGGTGAAATTATATAATCGTAATAACACAAACTAAGAACATCATCCCATTCCCTGGTAACTTGGACTTCCCTTGAGAAAGGTGTTTTCGATGCACCAGTATGAGTTTCATCACAAGATCCGACACATTCTTATGTCGCCTATCTACCAACTCCCCAATATAGGAAAACCAGATAACTTTGATACTATTTTGTAACATCCCGATCTGAATAACTGGGCATGAACTAGAATGCCACATGACTGTTCCTCCCTGTAGTCCAGAGGTTTCTGATTAACAATGGGGGTCTAAGGTGGAACCATGGGGAGACTATACCCTCAATTAGAGTAAACAATAATAGATGAATAACCAGGAAAGTACATAGTATATAATTAGAATAATTGGAAACTAATAACATACCAACTGTAAGAATGAATGCGGAAACAATTGACACGAATGGTCATACCTAGATACAAATACACCAATCGCTCACCAGGCCATTCATGTATACAAATATGGGAAAGAACAAGGTACAAAAGGTTTTGTGCCTAACTCCAAGTCATGCCTCATATCAATCTCTAGACTCATATCGAGCTATCCCGCTAGACTATCAAACCCTAGGCCTCAACCCAAAATGTACCCATAATAAGCGAGGGATGCTTGAGTACCCAAGTGCCATGAATTCCTGAGAAGGGTGATTACAACTTAGTGGGACACCACCAATGCGGTCCAATACATAACTGATAAAAAGAAATGTACATTCATGTGATAAGATCAGCATAAAGTAAACAAGAAATATATAACTGCACACACATAGAATATAATCACTAATGCACAAGTAAGAAACAAACACCCACATACCAAGCATACATGCACTTACCAAGCCATCACGAACCTCAGTCATACCTGCTTCAACTCCATGTTAGAACGTAGTCATAACATATATCAGAAGTGACCAAAGGCTAGTCACATGGCTGATGAACATGTCACTTGGTATCCACAGAGCATCGAGTTCTAGGTCAGGCCATAAAGCCAGCCAGTGGACATGTTACTTGGTATCCTCAAGGCATCAAGTTCTAGATCACGCCACAAGGCCATCATTCTCCACTTCTATTGTCGTGGGTCTGGCCTTAAGGTAGTCATGACCCTACCCCATGTCCAGGTCCATCATCATTTTCATAAGTCATGTGCACTCCCCCTCTAAGGGGTTGTCATAACATGATGGTCCACCCATCGTCAATACCAAAATAATACCTCCAAAGGAAATATGATATATCACACAATAGGTAAGAGCATACATATAGACAGAAATATCATATCATCACGAGTCATAGTAACCACAAGTACACACATATGATCAACATGTCAAACATGGCCTATTAGGCTATCTAAGAACACTCATGGCATCAATCATCATATTTGTCTTATATATATTTATACACGAGTATAAGTCCGTACACAGTAGGGTATAACACATATAGACACAACTTAGCACATCAATCATGAGTATCAACAACCATAAACACATACACACAAGCGATCATCATCAAACATTGTCCCATGGGCTACACATGCACGTACATGTGATTAATACATCAACATGGTCTCATGGGCTACTCATGCACACACACATGTGATCAAGACATCAACATGGTCTCATGGGTCTAGGTCTCATGTAGCACAACCACATATCAAATAGGGTCCATATATCCCATTACACACATTAGTGATCAAGCCTCAACCGTCGAAGACTAACATTAAGCCAGTTCATAAGGGTCCGTCGTGGCCCTTAACACATTTTCCAATTACATTAGGCATGATTCATTTAATGAATTAAGACTTAAGGATAATTAAATAATTAATCATTACTTGTTTTTCATAACACATTATGAATTTAAGGTTCATTCACCTAATGTAGTGAAATTCATATCACATTCCAATAAACCACGGATAATACCACAGGGTAGAGTACATGAAACCACATACATCAAACCAAATCAACTCCATCCAAGAAAATCCCAACAACTTTTTCCGAGTCCAACCAAGTCCATTCAGCCTCCATCGACCGCCATGAGGTCCTACTCTTTCCCAAGAATTAAAATTTAATTAATTATAACTAAATTATAATTAATTAATTGTTCATAAGGAAACTCATATTCAAAGGAAAAAGACATACTTTTTGAAAGACTTATTGATGTCACTGATTAGCCGGAACCATGACCAAACACCCAAGGAAGGCCCATAACATTCTTCCAACACCATTTTGGAAAAAATCCCTATCACATGAAAAAATAACAACAACCAATTTAATATAATTAAATTGTAACCTTTAGAAGAAACCAACCATGTGACGTACCTTTACTGCAACGTCATCCAATGGAGTTCGAGGAACTCCTGCCACACTCCGAATTCTAAGGTGAGAAAAATCACCAAATCAATTCCTTGTTATGTTGGATGATTCACTCAAATTGACCAAAACCATAGAAGAGATAATCAAGGGACATAAATTCAATGAAACACTCGTCAACGACACACGTTGATCATCACAGAACATCCTCTAACCATGCCAATCCAAATCCTAGTTATTCTCAAACAATTATATCAAGATCTGATTTAATTATCATAAACTATCTAATTGAGATCATTCCAAGAATCAAATTATGATCAAGATGATCAAGGGAAGTAGGATTTAATGAAAATTGAGACATTAAAGGATTATAGAGGCCAATACTTACCTAGAGGTCCATCCACAACGAATTGCACAATGATCTGCCACCACACAAGAAATAAGGAGGCCAAGATTGATGAAGAATGAATGATCTCACCCAAATTCTCCATTGGATTTTTCTTAGATTCACCTTGGATCAAGGGGAACTCTTAGATGGAGGAGAAGAGGAGTGCATGATAAAATAACCCTAAAAAAATCGATCCAAGGCATATAATCCCAAGGGGACCTCATTGGATAAAGGGACCAAAAGAACCTTAATAAAACCATTCCTAATGTGCCCCATTGAATAGCCATTCAGGGACCACCATCCATATGGTGCAGGCTCACCGGATGGCCAATGAGTCCTACTTGGCAGCAAGGATACTTCCCTTCCCACCAGCTAGTTGGTGGCTGCAACAATAGCCTCAATTTCTTTGGACATCCTCTTTTGAAAACTCAATCTCTAGCTACCCACTGAGCTTCCATTCAAGTGTAAAAACACATCTTTAGGATGCTCAAACAAATAAAATGTTGGTTTATCACCCAGTTCTTCAAACAAGCTGTCCACCATATGAAAAGTTCAATTTTCCTATGAAATTCACAACCCATAATGATGAGAGTCATTACACCCCCCCCCAAACATAACTACTTGAATAAAAAAAGGACACTCTACCCATCAGTAGAAAATCACCACAAATACAGTAGTAAAACACAACAAACAATCTCCCCTAAGCATTCTTTCATATTTTTTCAACACTTTAAACATAAGAATATCAATAATAGTTTCTAGGTTTTCCAATACACCAATTATTCACTGTAAGTGATTAAATTTTTATGGAATGTGATTCAATCATTCCAATAACACCAAACAATGTCTATCATTGCTGCAACCATCAATCAATTAAACAATAAATATAACAATAAGATAAAAAATTACAAACAAATGTGAATCAACCATCCTACCTTTCTAATTTATTTGTTCGGTTATCATCTTAATTAGTTTAATCTATATCCTTCACCCAATAAAAAAAACATGTTAATTCCATAATCACATAAAGTAAATGAATGGATGTTTTGAATCCCCTTCCTCAATCGATGCTTCAATAATTCATCGCATGAGAATAAGGAAGGAAGAACGATCACACCACTAAGAACTCTCAAGGAAAACCCAAAGAACCTATTCCTAACCATACCTCATCAACCACATGACCCAATAACACCAAAGATAATGGAATACCACTACCATAACATCCCCAATAAGATAAAACAAAAAGGAAGGAAAAATAAGAGGGGGTGATCTCACATTGGATCATAAGGAGTTAATCTCTTGAAGTCAAAGGATAAAACCTACTAAAGGATGGAGAAATATATCCAAAGATACACCCTTGTTCACCTAGGGTTCAAAGAAAGTACAATATGAGAAAATTTGGGATAAAGTTCAAATTTATAATTTTTTTTGGAAAAACCAAAAATCACGACGTGATGGGTAGTCATGTTGTAATATACCCCAAATCCAGAATTCATTGTATATTATCCCATGAATATAGGGGGTAAAATCAACTAAGATTCAATGAATTTAAAAAAGTTCACGATTCAATGCAAGAGGTCATTCCATAACCCTAAAAAAATCTAGAATCATGGTGCAATTCCTAGCTATCCACCTTGACCCGATACACCTTCAACAAATATAATGGTGTAACCATCAAAACTATGATGGAAGGTAGAACCAAATGAATCAAAATTGAGAACCCCCATGATGAAACACCTATCTCCATGATGAAAAATTCCATATGTAAGATTAAACCAAGGGACTTCATGTCACAACCAACACCCATCACCCCACAATCAGCCTTCCACCCTGAGACAGAGTGACATTGAAATGTCACAACTTCTAACCCATAATGTAACACATACCTCACGCTATAACCCAAATCCTCATAATGTAACAAAGAATACCACAATAGATATTCTCCACTAATCAACTGATCATGCCACAATGCCCAATGATCATAGTGTGATTCAGGTTGACAATAGGAAATTAGCTTAAACTCCGTGTAACTCCCACCAAACCTCCTCCCGACACCTCCAATACCTGAAGGATGAAAAATAATAGTTTGAGAAAGTATGGATAGTTACATTAGATACCCCTAAAATGATTCTCATCCTCAAGAATCAAAGTTGAACTTAGAAAAGACGAGAAACACAAAACACAAACACTTATGAGAGATACATCTCAAACAAGAACCTCACAATGATTGAAACTCAAGAATAACTCAAGAAATAATTAACCTCAATCATATCAACATAAAATCAAGAATCTTAACACCACATCAAAACAAACAAGTTTAAAAATATCTTGGGATACTCAACACACATATGTGACTCACATTATCACTTACACTCTTTCAGGCTGTCATTCCTCCACAAGACACAAACTAAAGGAATGAAACACCCACAAAAAATCTTCTCTTGATGATACTAAATATCGATTGTATGATCCATGAATTTCATGTACTTATCAACTTCCAACTCACCCAAATAAATGACATGAGAGTCACTATGAATATATCGATGAATCTTTGATGCATGGATACTGTCATGGATTCAATCCAGTTGTGGAGGAAGATACAGCCGATATAACACCTCGATAACATGGTCTAACACCTTGA
Organism: Viscum album; assembly: GCA_963277665.1. NCBI lineage: Eukaryota > Viridiplantae > Streptophyta > Magnoliopsida > Santalales > Viscaceae > Viscum > Viscum album. The sequence goes on from OY728137.1 coordinate 1,373,479,712, forward strand.
AAGGACCGATAAACCAAGGATAAAGCTTACTTCTTCAATAAAACCTTTATTTTCCATGGAAAGGGAAAAATAAAATAAAATATTCTAACCAACCTCATACACCAGAGGTCTCCTCCTTCAATCTTCACAAGACTTCTGATGGTCTTGAGCCTCCATCATCTGCTCATGAATCATCTACACCTTCTCGGTTGTGCTCTACACCACATTTGATCCAAAGATCATTGACTCACCATCCTCATTCTAGAACAACATATATCTACAAGTATTCCCATACATTACCTTGAACATAACTATACCAATGGAAGCATGATAGCTATTATTATAGGAAAACTCAACTAAAGGAAAATGCTTCACCCATAGACCACCAAAATCTATAATGCATGCATGTAACATATCCTTTAGAATTAGAATGATCCACTTGGTCTAACCATACATTTGAGGATGGAATACATTGATAAGGTGTAACTATGAGACAATAAAATGCTATAATCCTATTTATACTCATGAGGTAAAGTGAGGATCTTGATCAGAAACGATCATCCTCAGAACCCTATGAAGCTTCACTATCTCATCCACATACTGCCCTGCCAAAGTATCCACAACACTTGACTCCTTGATCACCAAGAAATGAGCCGACTTCATCAACCTATCCACACTCACCCAAATAACACCACATCCTCCTTGAGGTCAATATAGACCGATGATGAAACCCATTTAAATTTCCAATAATTTCCACTCAATGACATCCAAAGACTATAACAACCCTCTAAGAACATGATTCTTTTCTTTTACTTTATGACATACCAAGAATCAATGCATGAACTCCGTCATTGGTCGCTTCATCCCTGACCTCCAAAATCGACTCCCTAAGCCATGATACATATTGGATATACCTAGATGCACAACTAAGGGTTCAATATGAAAATCATGGAGAACCACCTTTCACATTCCTGATGGAACAAACAATTTCCCTAAAAAACACCCTATGTTGATTATCCTACGACCATCCCTCAGGAGAATCACTATGGAAAAAATCATCTCACAACACCTCCACCTCAGAGTCTACCCACCAAGACTCCTACAACTACTACAACAAGGCAAATTTCACCGTCACCTGGTACAAAAAACCTCTACCATCAACCTACTCCACATCAAGATGATTTTCTGTAAGATCATCCATCACTCTCTCTGCATCTCCAAACCCTCAAACAACATTTCCTTGTGACTTTCTACTTAGTGCATCTACAACTAAATTACCTTTACCTAGACTATAGTAGATATTAAAGTCATAGTCCTATAAGAATTCCAACTACTTTTATTAACAAAGATTCAAATCCCGCTAAGAGATGATACACCTTAAGATTTTGTGATATGTGAAGACTACGAATCCTTCACTGATGAGGTAATACCACCACAACTTTAGAGAAAACACCACCACTGCCAACTCAAGATCATGAGTGATATAGTTAATCCCGTGAGGGAGAAACTACCTAGACCCTTATGAGATCACTTCCATCTACTATATCAAAACACATTCTAAGAAAAAAAGAGAAGCGTCACAAAAAACCGCGAACACAAATCCTTCATCTGAAACAAGAGAATTGGTATAATTCTCTTTCATGTTCTATGAAAGTGGGTTCCCTACACCCAACTTGAACAATACACTTGATTACCATACCATGTATACCATGAGTTATGCATGAAATATTCTTACCATAATAGTGTTGATACTTCTATGTTACTATTCACATGGTAATGTCCTTAGATTATTTATCGTATCTATAATACCATGACCCACTATCAAGGTATAGACCCATTTAAGCCTCATTTAAATCTCATATAATATGTCTCAAAGTGGTTTTCTTAGGGTTTCAGGGGTTTGGGTGGAATTTTGGAGGGTTTAGGAGGTGATCAGGGTGCACATGAGCCTCAACCCAGTTGGTAAGGTATCCTTAAGTTCATCCACGAGATCTAGGTTTGAAACTAGGTGGAGGCATATTTATGGGTTACTGCAGTAGGAATTGTAGTAGTACTGTATCAGGTACTGTTCAGTACTGTAACAATCAGAACTATTCACCTTGGGCCACCAGTTTGGGCTTGGAGTCCTTAAGGCCTTTAGGCCACCCAGGAATTTGGGTCAGTAGGTCTTTCGGGACACATTTAAGGACTTCAGGACACCTCAAGGCCTTTGGGCCTCATGCAGTTACCCCAGATAGACTCTACAAAAAAGGAGCAGCCCCATAGGAGGATTCAGAGAAAGCGCACTCACCAGAGCAGAACTAATGGATTTGGAAGAATGAGAGGGTATGGCTATGCCATCGGGACCAGCCTGTGCTTGCACGGGAAGGTTATCCAGATGGCCATGTGAAGGTAGAGAGCTACCATCATGATGCAAATGCTGGGGAGGGGCAGTTCCTTGTAGTTATAGTTTGGTTGAATTCCCTAATACCTTCGGGCCATGTAATGTCTCTTAAGCCTACGATTTATGTAATCTCTATGACTATGGGCCTTTTAAGGGTTCCCCCTCATCCCTTAAAATGGGGGTTATCAAAAATCAATAAAAATGAAGGCCTTCAGGCCATTCGAGTAGGAGGTGATTAGGGAATGTGGCCAATAGGCCATTGTGCTACCTGCTAGCTGGTGGTAGTCTAATAGGGGTGAAACCCTACTAGGATCACCGAATAACTAGTGAGGGTTGGGAAGGATGTTTTTAAAAGGGGTAAAATAGTCTTTTAACCCCTCCAACCCCTCTTCCTTTAACTCAAGATTTTTCCCCTTTAAGTCAGAATTGACCCCCTTTGGGCTCCTCCTTCCTCATCCTAGGTCTATAGTTGTAATCCCTCATTTATGGTCCGATTGAGCTCCCATTTGTATCAATTAAAGTCCATGGATGAGTTTATCCCCCCTATCACCTATTTTATTATTTTTCTTCACTACTATTTGAGTTATTGTTATCAAATATTTTATGCCTTATTTTCATGGATATTGTCTGGTTTCTTATTTTCTCCCATTTAAAGCTGAATCAAATGACCATATCTGGCAAGTGAACCTCTCTAGACCTAAGGTAGGTGGTCTCTTTAATTAACCCATAGTCTCACCTATTTTTTAAGGGCGCGGGTAGTGAAACTATTTCAGATTCACTATGTTTTAGTCTAATTTAAATTATGTTTTTAAATAGACCGTTGACTTATCTAAATGTCTCATTAAATATGCATTAGACCCTAGTTTAAGAGGTGATACCAAGTGAAAAACCTTTTCATTGGCTTGAAGTTGAATTGGCCAATGTTTTGGAGAATCTTGTATTATAAAATTAAATGTGTAACACTAAAGGGATGACCCCAGTTGAACAATGACCCTAAAATGGTTTGGCATAAGTAAATGGTTAACCATGTTTAAATGATCCAAGGTGAAATTATGATTTGAATCGGTGTTTGTAAAATAAAAGTTCACAAAAATCAATAATTATGGATGGAATTAACTCTTGAATTGAACCTAATGAAATGGTAACATTGAATGGTGAATAAAGGATTTTGAATTAGTTAGGTATTGAGGAAATAAAATGGAAAGTTCAAACACATATCTTGGAAAGGGAATGGTTAAATTTAAGGGTTGACATACCCTTATAAAATGGTTTGTTTCCATATTATGCCCATATGGTAATGAATATAAATCGATAAATCTTGAAATGTAAAAGGGTATATTATGAAGTGGCCTTGGATTTATGAAATGAAATGATACTCCCCAAATTATAATTTGGAATTGGATGTTGTTAAATCATAATTGATTAAGTGAGAGAGAAGTGTGACACTAGAAGAATAACAAGCTTGTTAGGATTGTAAAGACCCATAAAATTCAAGGGAAATTTTTTCTTAATTTTCTTTGGAAATTTACAAGAGCGCGGTTTCTGACGAAACCTGATTCCGAGGCCCGGAGTGCCTGGAATCAATTTCCGAAGTTTGGCTCGGGTACGTTCAGTGAACGAACGAGCGGGAATTTCTAACTTTTGACCCGGTGCTCGGAATTGAATTCTGAGGACACCGATGAACTCGCAGCACCGATATTTGCTTAAGGAGACCTTTTCCGAGGTTGCGTTTATTTCGGGTTGAGAGTTAGTTTTTGGGAGTTTAGAATAAGTTAAATAAAAATTGTGGATTACAAATTTTTATTTTAACTTATTGGTTAACTTCTCCCAAAGGGAGTTAGTGGTGGAACCCACAACCACTTAACCTCCCTTGGGAGGATTAAGTGTGGTGGGGCCCACCCGAAGCATGACTCTTCTTCTTCTCCTTTTTAACTCCCTTAAACTCCTCTTTTAATGACATGACAACTTTGTTAATTAATGGAGTTGAACTGTTTGAATTTCAAACCTTTGAAATTCATTTTGTTAAGTGTGTGAATAAAATAAGACTCTAGCTTATTTTATTTGGTGAGATTTCTCTACCCTTCTTGAGAGGATTTGGGAACTCCTTCTTCTTCTTCAACTTTGACGAAGAACGCGAAGAACCTTCGAGCTCCGACGAAGAACGCCACTCCTCTCTTATTCGTAGCCGGTTGTTCCGAAGATCGACGACGCCTTCCGTGTCAACGAAAGGGAACGCCGCTTCCTCCTCGGACTTCCTTCGTCGGCTTACGAAGATTCACCAACGACGTACCTCTTCGGACGTACCTCTTCGTCAACGGAATTAACGAACGATTACCGCGACGCCCGACCTCCGCGACGTTTTCCTTCCGCGGGTCATTGACAATCATCGTACTTGAAACCGAGGTAGGGGTTGTTGTTGATTATTTATTTACTCTCGTTCTTGGTTCTAGCATGATAGTCTTGTGGATGATTATTTAAGAGTTATCTAACGAGAGGGGGGTCGGACCGCACAAACACGGCCGAATCCCCCCTATGTTCGTGATTATTATTATTTTCTTGTGGATGATGAGATGGCGTGGTGCCGTCGCACCATGCGGGAATTCACATGGTTGCATTGCGCGGCGCCGTCGCGCCGCGTCGAAGAAAACCGAAGGCGCCGCGGCCGGAGCGGGGCCGCGGCGGAGGGGTGCGGTGCCGTCGCACCGCGCCGGACGACGAACACCGCGGCCGGTTCCGGGCCGCGGCGGGACGAGAGGACCGGCGGCTCGCCGGGCCGCCGGCGTCGGAAGCCGGAAAGGGGACCGGTTTGCCGGTCCCGTTGAAGAAAAACCGTCCGGCCAGGTGGGCCGACCGGAAGGAGAAAGACCGGGGGAATTAAATTCCCCCGGCCAGGTTAATTGCCCCCCCCCATTATTAAGGGTGGGCCGGTTTCATAAAGGGGGGCAGGCGGCCCCCCGTTTTTCTCAAAGGCAGGCCCCCACGAGGGGGGTCGGTTTCACCAAAGGCGCGGCTTTCAGCCGCGCCGCCAGCGAAGAGGGGCGGGGGCCATGCCCCCCGCGCGTGGCACCCGAGCGGCGCCCAGGCCGTGCCACCGCCGGCCGGGCCGCGCCGCGCCGCCGGCCAGGCCAGGTCGGACCCAGGTCGGGTCGACCCGGTTCGGGCCGACCCAGGGGGGGTTGGGCCGGGTCGGCCCGGACCCGGACCCCCCCGTTTTCGAATCGATTTCGTTCAAATGCTCATAACTTGAGCTTCGGGCCTCCGAACGACGCGCCGTCAGCGGCAACACGATCCTTGGATCGAGACGGTCATTTCGGTATACTATACTCAAGGTGCACCTTCCTTTTCGGGAGCCTACGTGGTTAAAACTCCGTAGTTAAGCGTGCTTGGCCTAGAGTAGTGATCAGGATGGGTGACCTCCTGGGAACTTTCGCAGGGTGGGTGTGAGACAGAAAGGCCAATAGTTAACAGACCGGGCGTCCGATTGACGCGCCATCTGTTTCGTTGAATTCCTCTAAGTGAGACGGATCTTTTGGAATACTTCGCCCGAGGTTTGGACGCAGGTGGAGTACGGTCGGGTTGGTTTTGCCTTAAAAACCAACCGGGCCCTTGGGACGAAAAAGCCAATAACTCTCAGACCGGGCGTCCGATCGACGCGCCGTCTGTTGTGTTGAGTCCCTGTTGACGATACAGAACTTTTGGATACATCAACTCTGGACTTTGTGACAGTTGATGTATCAGCCTCTTGGTTCGTGGAGCGGACCCTTCTGAACGAGCTTGCTGTGTGCGGGAACCCTAGTGCTGGCTGCGACTGTGACTACTACTGCTACTACTACTGCTACTGTGACTGCGACGACGACAATACAGAGATCCTGTGTGGATTCGACGGCGACGACTACAGCACTCAGCGATCCTACGTGGATCAGTGCTACAGGTCCTGTGTGGGCCCGATCCTGTGTGGGTCCGATCCTGTGTGGGTCTTTGCGCTCAGCGGTCCTGTGTGAACCAGCGCCTACAGGTCCTGTGTGGGCCCGATCCTGTGTGGGTCTTTTGCGGGGGTTAGTTACCTATCGATCCTTCGTGGGTCCGACGACTTAGATGGATCAGAGATCATCTTTATCATCCTTTGAAGAAGTATACCTGTGTGAGCTGAATCCTGTTGCTTTCCTGTGTGGATTGTATTGTGCTATCCTGTGTGGATTACGTTTTGCTTTCCTGTGTGGAATACGTTTACTTTCATGTGTGGACTGAGTTGTACTTGGGCTCGAAGGTTGGATCATATTTGAAATTGACGACTTAGGTATATGTATGGGCATATACCTAAGCAGTGTCGGTTGTTACTTCGTGATTGTACTTTTCTTTGTGGTTTATCCTTTGTGGATTTTGAGAGACCTTCAGGGGTCTCGGGGTCCCTACTGAGTAGCTTATACTCACCCCTGCACGGGCTTTGCCCGCACTACGTTGTGTTGGTTGCAGACGACGGACAACGTTGATCTTGGCTGAGGCTTGCAGATCAGGACGGTACCTGGAGGTGGACCACTGGGCGGAACGTGCTCGGAGCGGACGGTGGGACCCATGGAGCAGTGGAGCTATTTGTACCCACCCTTCAGGTGGGATCTCCAGTGGACAGCTCAGTGTAGCGGCTTTTACTTACAATTGTTGTTTTTCCCTTTCGAGTTGTACTTTACATTCAGTTTGGGTTTGTATACTGGCCCATTTAGTTTTCCGCACTTCCAGTTGTACTCTGCTTTTGCTTATTGTTTACTTTCCGCTTGCTTACTCTGTGGTGTTTGTTTACTTTACAAAGGCAATGCCTTCCCTTTTTACTGGGATTTACACCTTGGTGCTAGTCGCCAACCCCTGGACTATGGAAGGCGGGCTTGGGGTAGTCACGGCACGGACCCCGAGGGAGGGTCGTGACAAATTGGTATCAGAGGAGTTCGGTTCTACCGCGAACTCTGATCTTTCTATGTGAAGCAATAATGTTTAGCGTATTGAGTGTGGTTATCAGTCCAAGGAGTCCAGTGTTGGTGCGGCGGCCGACGTATCCGTACACCAGGACCCTGACTTCTGATTTCCGACTTAATGCAAGAAAACATTGATTTCGTGTGTGTTTCAAAGTTTTCTTTGTGATTACTTTGTGTCAGCTCACCAGGTATACTGTTTGACCGTGACGCACCTGTTCCTTTTAAGGATGGCCTCACGACGGCAGCCAGCTAGGGTTCCGAGAGTCGAGTGTGATGACAGCCCACTGAGCGACGAGGCCTCGGTGCAGGGCCCTTTGTCCGCAGTGGCACCGGTGGTAGCTCTACCCGTCGAGCCACCGATGCTTCCAGCAGCAGCCGCTGACGATGCACGTCGCCTCAGCGCACTGCATGAGTTTCAGCGCCAGCGACCACCCAGGTTTCGTGGGGAGACGGACCCCCAGGCACCAGAGGATTGGCTGGAGGCAGTGGTACGTGTGTTTAGGCTAGTGAGGACACTAGCAGACCTCATGGTGATCCTCGCTGCGAGCCTACTACACGTAGCAGCAGGACGATGGTGGAGTTTGATGCTCCAGGTGGACGATGAGGCATCTCTACTTTGGATGGAATTTGAGAGCCTCTTCCGCTCGGAGTTCGTCCCAGCCACCCTTCGTGCGGTGCGTATCCAGGAGCTTCTTCAGCTGCGGCAGGGCAGCATGACGGTCGCTCCGTACTCGGCGAGATTTACTGATCTCTCGCACTACTCGACCGACATGGTACGAGACCCATTCTTCCGGGCCCGGACCTTTGAGCAGGGTTTGAGACACGAGATCAGGGCATCGCTTATCTCCCTCAACATACCGACTCAGACAGGAGTACTAGAGCGGGCCCTTTTGATCGAGAGCTTCCTTGCTGAGTCTGCACCAGCGCCGAGACCCACCGCAGGGCGGCACGTGGCGGAGTCTTCCGCGGAAGGAAGTCGACGGATGACTCAGGGGTCTAGGCTGACCAGACCTTCAGGTAGACGACCTCAGGACACTGGCTCAGCAGTGCGGGGCACATAGCGCAGAGCCAGTCTTTCGAGAGGCAGATAGTGCTACTCATGCGGCGGGCAAGGCCACATGGCTCGTGACTGGCCGACCCGCCATGCAGAGGAGCAGCAGATGGTTGAGGAACCACCTAGGTAGAGGCAGAGGTTCGACCGTGGTGGTCCGCAGGGAGGAGGCGGACGAGGCAGAGGAGCTGGCCGAGCAGCAGGTGGTGGGCGACGTTTTGAGGCTCTACCACCACCACCACCAGGAGGTCCACCCCGACCTCAGGGGAGAGCACAGCTTCAGGCAGCTGAAGCATACGATCTTGGAGCTCGGGAAGCGGGTGGACTAGTGCGGGACTAGCTCCAGGCATAGAGGCCTTTTCCCATAATGCATCTAGCTTCGTAGTTTGTGTTGCTTTGTGTCTTTGTACTTTAAGTTGAAGTAATAAAAGACACTTACCTTGGTGACTTTTTTTTTTCTTGTCTTTTGTTTGTTTTTACTAAGAGGTGCCAGTTAAAAACTGTTGACTTGACCCTCACTTGCGAGATTCTTACTGGAGGAAACCCAGTGACCACACACTGATACCGACAGTGTGACTCAACCCTTGGAGGCGAGAGTAACGGTTGGATCTCTTGGTAGCAGCGTCGAGGCCTTACGACGTCATCCATGCCATGAATTAACTAATCATAACGGGATTGACTGTATTAGGCAAGGAACGTGGTTCATCCAGGGAATGAGACCGGATTTCACTTTTCGGCAAAGGAGAAATCTTTGCAGCTTTTCCATACGTTAAGGAGGAAGGGGAAACCCTTCATGTGGTCAGTCAGATGTCAGCAGAGCTTCCAGGAGCTGAGACAGAGGTTGACCAGCGCACCTATCTTGAGGTTGCCTGAGGAGGGAGTAGGGTACGTAGTCTACTGCGATGCATCAGGGACCGGACTCGGATGTGTTCTGATGCAGGAGCGGGCAGTGATCGCCTATGGATCACGTCAGTTGAGGCCGCATGAGCAGAACTACGCTACCCATGACCTGGAGTTAGCAGCAGTGGTCTTCGCTCTGAAGACATGGCGACATTACCTGATGGGCGAGTGTTTTATAGTCTTTTCTGATCATTAGAGTCTCAGGTATATCTTCTCGCAGAAGGACCTGAACCTGAGACAGCGGCGATGGCTCGAGTTCCTCCAGGACTATGACTTTGAGATAGTCTATACTCCTGGGAAGGGGAACGTAGTAGTCGATGCCCTCAGCAGGAGGACGAGCATTCAACTACTTGAGGAGGCGACGAAGCAGCTAGCCTCTTTGCAGATATCCTTCATGGATAGAGATGGAGAAGCCTTCCTCCTGTCTCTCACAGTCACCCCTCCTCTACTGCAGCGGGTCAGAGAGGCACAGCGTGAGGACACTGACTGTGAGACACGGCGTGTACAGATATCCTCGGGACAGGCACCTGATGGTTTCTCCCTTGGAGTAGAGCACGACATACTTTTCAGAGGATGTACCTTGGTACCAGTCGCTTTGCGAGAGGAGGTGCTGAGAGAGTTTCACACTTCTCCTTTGGCGGTACATCCTGGAGTGGCGAAGATGTACCAGTATCTCAGACGACAGCACTGGTGGCCGGGCATGAAGAAGGCTGTAGCAGAACTCGTTTCTCGATGCCTCACCTGCCAGCAGGTGAAGGCAGAGCATCAGGTACCAGCAGGCTTGGTACATCCCTTGGAGGTTCCAGAGTGGAAGTGGGACGACATATCTATGGACTTCGTGACTGGACTTCCACGCACTTCCAGAGGTCACGACTCCATCTGGGTGATTGTTGACCGACTCACTAAGTCGGCACACTTCTTACCCATCAGAGAGCAGGGCTCAGTGGAGAGCTTGGGACGTCTCTACGTTCAGGAGATTGTGCGGCTCCACGGCGTGCCATCATCTATCGTCTCCGATCGAGATGCTCGCTTTACTTCCCGGCTTAGGAAGGGGTTACAGGAGGCGTTCGGGGCGCAGCTACTTCTGAGCACAGCCTTTCACCCTCAGATGGATGGTCAGACGGAGAGGACCATTCAGACTCTCGAGGACATGCTCCGCGCATGTGTCCTCGACTTTGGTCATAGCTGGGAGGACCACTTACCCTTGGTGGAGTTTGAGTACAACAATAGCTACCACTCCACCATCGGGATGGCACCGTACGAGGCGTTGTACGACCGACCTTGTAGATCTCTTTTGTGCTGGACAGACCCTGGGGAGTCAGCACTTGTGGGACCGGAGATGGTCCAGGCCACGACAGAGAAGGTCCAGGTCATCCAGGAGCGGATGAGGACAGCTCAGAGCCGGCAGAAGTCATACGCTGACAGGAGGCGGAGGCCACTAGAGTTCGAGGATGGCGACCACGTCTTCTTGCGGGTTTCACCTCGACGTGGTATTTGGAGATTTGGCCGTGGCGGCAAGTTATCTCCGCGCTTCATCGGACCCTTCCAGGTCCTCAGCAGGATTGGTGAGGTGGCTTATCGCCTGGCTCTACCACCTCAGTTGCACCGGGTGCACGAAGTCTTCCACGTATCTCAGCTGAGGAGGAACGTGCACGACCCGACGCACATCATTGACCATGGGGAACTTGACGTTGACAATGGGACGACTTTTACGGAGGTCCCGGTGGAGATAGAGGATCGACAGGAGCGGGTCCTACGTGGGCGATCGATTCCTCTTGTGCGCATTAGATGGCAGCACGAGAACCTCCAGGAGAGCACATGGGAGCGGGAGGCTCAGATGCGTTCTCAGTACCCTCATTTGTTTCCCTAGTTTTTGATGTATCTTTACGGGGACGTAAAGCCCTGAGGTGGGAGTAATGTAAAGACCCGTAAAATTCAAGGGAAATTTTTTCTTAATTTTCTTTGGAAATTTACAAGAGCGCGGTTTCTGACGGAACCTGATTCCGAGGCCCGGAGTGCCTGGAATCAATTTCCGAAGTTTGGCTCGGGTACGTTCAGTGAACGAACGAGCGGGAATTTCTAACTTTTGACCTGGTGCTCGGAATTGAATTCTGAGGACACCGATGAACTCGCAGCGCCGATATTCGCTTAAGGAGACCTTTTCCGAGGTTGCGTTTATTTCGGGTTGAGAGTTAGTTTTTGGGAGTTTAGAATAAGTTAAATAAAAATTGTGGATTACAAATTTTTATTTTAACTTATTGGTTAACTTCTCCCAAAGGGAGTTAGTGGTGGAACCCACAACCACTTAACCTCCCTTGGGAGGATTAAGTGTGGTGGGGCCCACCCGAAGCATGACTCTTCTTCTTCTCCTTTTTAACTCCCTTAAACTCCTCTTTTAATGACATGACAACTTTGTTAATTAATGGAGTTGAACTGTTTGAATTTCAAACCTTTGAAATTCATTTTGTTAAGTGTGTGAATAAAATAAGACTCTAGCTTATTTTATTTGGTGATATTTCTCTAGCCTTCTTGAGAGGATTTGGGAACTCCTTCTTCTTCTTCAACTTTGACGAAGAACGCGAAGAACCTTCGAGCTCCGACGAAGAACGCCGCTCCTCTCTTATTCATAGCCGGTTGTTCCGAAGATCGACGACGCCTTTCGTGTCAACGAAAGGGAACGCCGCTTCCTCCTCGGACTTCCTTCGTCGGCTTACGAAGATTCTCCAATGACTTACCTCTTCGGACATACCTCTTCGTCAACGGAATTGACGAACGATTACCGCGACGCCCGACCTCCGCGACGTTTTCCTTCCGCGGGTCATTGACAATCATCGTACTTGAAACCGAGGTAGGGGTTGTTGTTGATTATTTATTTACTCTCGTTCTTGGTTCTAGCATGATAGTCTTGTGGATGATTATTTAAGAGTTATCATCTAACGAGAGGGGGGTCGGACCGCACAAACACGGCCGAATCCCCCCTCTGTTCGTGATTATTATTATTTTCTTGTGGATGATGAGATGGCGTGGTGCCGTCGCACCACGCGGGAATTCGCATGGTTGCATTGCGCGGCGCCGTCGCGCCGCGTCGAAGAAAACCGAAGGCGCCGCGGCCGGAGCGGGGCCGCGGCGGAGGGGTGCGGTGCCGTCGCACCGCGCCGGACGACGAACACCGCGGCCGGTTCCGGGCCGCGGCGGGACGAGAGGACCGGCGGCTCGCCGGGCCGCCGTCGTCGGAAGCCGGAAAGGGGACCGGTTTGCCGGTCCCGTTGAAGAAAAACCGTCCGGCCAGGTGGGCCGACCGGAAGGAGAAAGACCGGGGGAATTAAATTCCCCCGGCCAGGTTAATTGCCCCCCCATTATTAAGGGTGGGCCGGTTTCATAAAGGGGGGCAGGCGGCCCCCCGTTTTTCTCAAAGGCAGGCCCCCACGAGGGGGGTCGGTTTCACCAAAGGCGCGGCTTTCAGCCGCGCCGCCAGCGAAGAGGGGCGGGGGCCATGCCCCTCGCGCGTGGCACCCGAGCGGCGCCCAGGCCGTGCCGCCGCCGGCCGGGCCGCGCCGCCGTGCCGGACCGCGCCGCGCCGCCGGCCGGGCCGGGTCGGACCCAGGTCGGGTCGACCCGGTTCGTGCCGACCCAGGGGGGGTCGGGCCGGGTCGGCCCGAACCCGGACCCCCCCGTTTTCGAATCGATTTCGTTCAAATGCTCATAACTTGAGCTTCGGGCCTCCGAACGACGCGCCGTCAGCGGCAACGCGATCCTTGGATCGAGACGGTCGTTTCGGTATACTATACTCAAGGTGCACCTTCCTTTTCGGGAGCCTACGTGGTTAAAACTCCGTAGTTAAGCGTGCTTGGCCTAGAGTAGTGATCAGGATGGGTGACCTCCTGGGAACTTTCGCAGGGTGGGTGTGAGATGGAAAGGCCAATAGTTAACAGACCGGGCGTCCGATTGACGCGCCGTCTGTTTCGTTGAATTCCTATAAACGAGACGGATCTTTTGGAATACTTCACCCGAGGTTTGGACGCAGGTGGAGTACGGTCGGGTTGGTTTTGCCTTAAAAACCAACCGGGCCCTTGGGACGAAAAAGCCAATAACTCTTAGACCGGGCGTCCGATCGACGCGCCGTCTGTTGCGTTGAGTACCTGTTGACGATACAGAACTTTTGGATACATCAACTCTGGACTTTGTGACAGTTGATGTATCAGCCTCTCGGTTCGTGGAGCGGACCCTCCTGAACGAGCTTGCTGTGTGCGGGAACCCTAGTGCTGGCTGCGACTGTGACTACTACTGCTACTACTACTGCTACTGTGACTGCGACGACGACAGTACAGAGATCCTGTGTGGATTCGACGGTGACGACTACAGCACTCAGCGATCCTACGTGGATCAGTGCTACAGGTCCTGTGTGGGCCCGATCCTGTGTGGGTCCAATCCTGTGTGGGTCTTTGCGCTCAGCGGTCCTGTGTGAACCAGCACCTACAGGTCCTGTGTGGGCCCGATCCTGTGTAGGTCTTTTGCGGGGGTTAGTTACCTATCGATCCTTCGTGGGTCCGACGACTTAGATGGATCAGAGATCATCTTTATCGTCCTTTGAAGAAGTATACCTGTGTGAGCTGAATCCTGTTGCTTTCCTGTGTGGATTGTGTTGTGCTATCCTGTGTGGATTACGTTTTGCTTTCCTGTGTGGAATACGTTTACTTTCCTGTGTGGACTGAGTTGTACTTGGGCTCGGAGGTTGGAGTGTATTTGAAATTGATGACTTAGGTATATGTATGGGCATATACCTAAGCAGTGTCGGTTGTTACTTCGTGATTATACTTTTCTTTGTGGTTTATCCTTTGTGGATTTTGAGAGACCTTCAGGGGTCTCGGGGTCCCTACTGAGTAGCTTATACTCACCCCTACACGGGCTTTGCCCGCACTACGTTGTGTTGGTTGCAGACGACGGACAGCGTTGATCTTGGCTGAGGCTTGCAGATCAGGACGGTACCTGGAGGTGGACCACTGGGCGGAACGTGCTCGGAGCGGACGACGAGACCCGTGGAGCAGTGGAGCTATTTGTACCCACCCTTCAGGTGGGATCTCCAGTGGACAGCTCAGTGTAGCGACTTTTACTTACAGTTTCTGTTTTTCCCTTTTGAGTTGTACTTTACATTCAGTTTGGGTTTGTATACTGGCCCATTTAGTTTTCCGCACTTCTAGTTGTACTCTGCTTTTGCTTAGTGTTTACTTTCCGCTTGCTTACTCTGTGGTGTTTGTTTACTTTACAAAGGCAATGGCTTCCCTTTTTACCGGGATTTACGCCTTGGTGCTAGTCGCCAGCCCCTGGCCTATGGAAGGCGGGCTTGGGGTAGTCACGACACGGACCCCAAGGGCGGGTCGTGACAAGGATTATTGAAATGAATTACAAACTATGAATTGATACTGAACCTATTATTATTAGTTGTTTTCGATGTTCTAAATGATAATGGAAGCTAGTTGTGATTTTTGGAAAGTGTTGTAAGGCTTGTTAATTCTTTTTGGTTGTGATCATTAAACCCAGGGTGAACCCGACCTACTGGGTGGATTTAGTTGTGCTTGTTAAACTTGGGGTGAACTGACCCCTGGGTGGATTTATTTGTGCTCATTAAACCTGGGGTGAACCCAACCCTGGGTGGACTTGGTTGGGCTCTGGGGATGGGTATATTATCCTCAGGTGCCAGTTGTTGTACCAAGGATGGGTATATTATCCTCGATGGGAGATGAGTTGGAATGGTCATCGCGATGTTCTCAGAGACACCCTAACACTGGCCAAAGTATGTATGTACCATTCCCAGGTGTCATCACAGAGCCCAAGTTTAGAGTTTATTTTTTTTGCATTTAAATTGAAATATTTTAATTGTTTCTTTTGGTAAGTGTTTAGTTTGATCACTAATTCATGTAATTAGAACATGGATTAGTTATTTTAAAAATATTTTTGGTGGTGGACTACTAATTTATACTTGAAACCTGCTTAGAATATCCTTGGGTACCTGAGAAAATATTATTTTTTTGTAGTTTACAGGTCTAGACTTGGGAAAGACCTAATGTTGGTGGTTTTTTCTGGTATACTTGGAGTGGAATTGGGCGATGGGAGCAAGAAAATACTTATAACCACTTAGTTCAATTCTATATTCAATTAATTTTTTACTTTTATATTTCCTTGCATATGATATTCCCATGGGGGATCCTTTTCATGTAGGGCATACTCACCATTATTGCATGTGATGTTTTTTTTATTTATCATCTTTTTCCTTGTACTATCTATAATTGTTATTTGTTTTGGATCATGTGATTTTCTTTTATTTTTTCTGCTCTTGTGACTTTTACCAGAGGGTATAGTCTTCACATGGTATCATTTTTGACCCTCACTACTATTCAGTAGTTTTTGGCATGCGGGGAGGCATGACTATGGTACAATAGAGAATGTATGTCCGATAATCAATTTGTGGTATGGAGCTAAGGGATGTTACAAATGGTATCAGATTGTGTATTTATTATTATTATTTGTGGTATGGTAGATAATATACTAGGAATGTATTGGATCTTGATAATGAGATCGTGCCTGAGAGTAGCCAACCCACGTATAGGGGAAAAGCTGAGTTTCCATGGATGAGGCTGTTGTTCCTGAGGTTTTCCTATTCCAGTTATGTTATTTCCAATCAAGTGACACACATTATGTTTATTGTGATTTGGGAGGTTATGATTTATGGGATTTCATCTCTCGGGCTGACATAATAAAAGAGTGCGCACATGCCATGCGTCATTTTAGGCATGTAGGGTTCCACATGACATGTATCATTCTAGAGGCAAAGGATTTAGATGTCATCAGTATGATACCTATGGTTTATATTAGTTGGTGATCACATATTTCGATGATTTATTTCTTCCCTATAATTTTACTTGTCTGATTTATATCTACCTATGATTTATACTTATTGTTGATGAAAAGGGGGGTTGGTCATTTAATGTGTCAACAACATGTTATATGACATTTCCCCATATAATACTATGGTGTAATTCTACTTGACCAGTTCCCTAGATAATTCCATGAAAGATAAGAAGATATAAATGGAATGTTAAATGATGGTTTTGGTTAAATAAAGTGCCAGTAAGCAACCTATAAGGTGTTTTTTCTCATAACATGTGAATGACACCTTATCTAACCAATACTTAAAACTTGTTTTTTTATGAGTGTATCATATGGTATAATGAATAATAAGAAATTATAATGTGAAATTTTATTGAATAATAAAATCTCAGAGGCGAATCCCTCTAAAAGAAGAAACCTTAATAGAAAATGAAATGATTAAAACGTGAATCCTTTGTTAAAAATCCTAAGGGTTTTGCTTTATTGAAAAATGGTTGGAATTGAAACTTGTTTTCTAAATGTATAATAGAGGATAAAAATGTGGAACCTATACAATCAGTATAATCCCTATGTGAAATTGAAAGTTTAAATCTTGTGAGTTTTGACATATAGCCATGAGTAGTGGGTAGGGATTGGAGGAGCGCCTGTGTTGTGTCTTGGTTTGTGTGATTATGACCCTAATATGGGTGGTGGGGTTATTGAGAGGCATTGTGTTTTGATTTGGGTATTGGTTATGTGTGGAATGAGTTTGGGATTTGGGTTTTGGGGCTAGAGAGAGAGAGAGAGATCATGGATTATGAGACCTTAGTGATGTCTATTGTGTTGGATAAAAGGATGTTTTCTATTGTGACCCTAGTTGGGTTTGTGAACCGTGTAGTTCATATATTCCCTTGGGATGGGCAGTTGGTGTCAGAATGCTATTTGCTGTGTGACCTTGATACGGGAGATAGGGTGTTGTTGTGGACCTATATTTATGTGAGTTATTACCCTTGGTTAGGATAGAGAACCTTGTGTTTTTAGATATTACTCTAGGTTTAGTGCGTTGTCTCCCGATCTTGAAGGTAGTTGTAAGAGGGGTTGACTTGGACCCTTAAATTCCTTTAGATCTATGATAAATGGGTAGATTCCTCGACTTAACAAAATTGGTGTGTGGGATGTACTATCGAGGGTGTGTCTTAGGAATGATAGATGCCTTCATTCCCTAAGATAAGAACTTGTGTGCCAGTACCTTGGTTTTGAAGTTACTTTTGTGAGGATATGGTCATTCATATGTCTATCCCTATCATCTTTTTCTATGGATCCTAGAAAGATAGTTGATGGAAACATTTTATGATTAGGTAGAGGATTGGAAAGCATGGTTGAATGCTTTGTTTTGAGATCGAAGCATAAGAAGTTCTTAGGGTTGAATAAATGGAATAGGGAATGCCTTTTCTTCTGGATTTAGGGAACCAGGAGTGTTGGATCCCTTGGTAATGAGGTTGGGATTGAAGGGAATAGATGGGAAATCACCTGACCCCATTGGTTAGGATTTTCCCTTGAGTGTTGTGAAGGCACAGGTAGGCATTGGTATAATGAGAAGCACTTGCAGTGATTTTGGATTATGGGAATTCCATGTGTGAGAGGCATGGTTAGTGATTAAGGTGTCTAAGTCCGAAAACATTGATTTATAAACCTAGTGACCATGAGTTATGGTCTATTAATGGTCACAATAGGGAGTAAGACCCCTAGGGTTCAATAGAAAAGGGTTGTTCAAGAACAGACACTTGTTATTTCTATTTGAGATATGGTGTTTCCTGTTGGTACTGGTGGGATTTCAAATTTAATAAAGCTTATGGTCCTTAGTGGATTTTTATTTATAGTCCCTCTAGAAGTGAGGTGGATGGAGAAAAATTTATGGGTGCTTGTGATCACGACAACCCGGGGCTTGAGATACAGAGTTGAGTTGATTTATTGAGAGTGTGACCCTCTTAATTGATGGAAGTCTTGATGATTTTCATGGAATACATTCCTATGAGTCAGGAATGGATGACGTTCAGATGTGTAGAGAATAGACAAGTCCATCCTTTGTGATGGGTGATGAGGAGGACATGGTCTATGGAGATCAAAATTCTTGAACTAGTGATGTACAACAAGGACACTCCTATAGCGGGGAGCGTCTTATCAATAAAAAATGAGTGAACCTAGTGCAATTAGGGTCATGGTTATGGATAATTTTTGGAAGAAAATTAATGTGGGAAATTGAAATCCTTTGAGAAGGTGAGTTCAATTGTGACGATCGAGATGAATTAACTGAGGATTGAATATAATTTGTTTTGGAGGTGCATCAAAGTTTCTGACGGAACTGATGTCCAATTTTGGTGGGACAAGTCTACAACCATGGCAGGACACTTGAAGTCGAATGGGGACTTCTATGTGATTGTACAAATGATCACGAGTTGCCAAAAATTAAAGTAACATGATCAGGTGTTGGTAGTGTGTCCCCGATTGGAGATGAGTGGTTGTGAGTAAGTCAGTCTGGGGTCACCAAAATGTCATGTTTTCACTTAAAAGAGGACGTAATAGGGTGAAAACCATTTCTGAAGAGTCATATGGGATCCGATGAGCATAGTTCGAGTTTTGGATGGACTTTACAAAAAAAATTAGTTTGGTTGGGAAGTGTATGGGAATTGGTGGCTATTCAGATTCGTTCAGAAGTTTAGAACAAGGGGTGTATTAGTATACAAGTGGTGTTTCTCATAAACATCTAGGTATGGTGTGAGGGTAGTTGTAACCAACATGTTGGTAAATATCTGGGATGTCATTTGGTAATTAATTTTGAGATTAGGAACATTGAGACTTAGGATCAATGATTATAATCAATTCCATATAGTGGGGAGCACCATGTTCTTGGAAATGAATTGGTTAATTACATTTTCATGCCTCAGAATAGATGAATGATGTGATCACTGATTCAGTCAGGAACTTATAATGAGTATATGCAAGGACCAAATCAGTTGAATGCACAAGTCATGTGTTGGTGAACAAGGTCTTAAACCTTGGGAAATTTTTTCATGGGACCACCGTATTATTGGGGATTCAGGATGAATCTTAAAAGGAAGTTCACTCTGGTGAGTGTTATAGGATTTATGATTATAGAAATTAGGTAGGAGTGTGATCTGTGATTGGTAAATGTCGGAAGCAATATGTTGAGAAGCCTAGATGGATGAAATTATCTTTTATTTATGTCTCTCAAGTATGAGTGACCAGGCTATACTAATTTATGGAATATGCTTAGTATGAGTGTCGACTGATGGGATTATGTATTTTTTTAACCAGTATTAATGCTCATGAGTTCAGGATTATTATCTAATGATATTACTGAGCATGCTCATCAAACTTGAGTACTTCAATCTCAGAGAGGATGCTGTGGGTTTAGATGATAATGGATCGATGTCTAAGATCTAGTATATTTGTGTAATTTACCTAATATGTGTGATGTCAGTGAATTGTAGGAATTTGGAGATGTGATCTGGAGTGGGGTGTTTTTGATTAATTGGTTTGAGTGCATTTTGTATGACCATTACCAGTGGTTTGCATGGTTTTTTTGTAGTTCATCACTCATTGAAGCTCAGAAGTATAACTCAAATATGGGTTGTTGTATAGTGGGGAGTTTGTAATACCTAGACACCTTTTCATGGTACATACACATTTAATCCTTATTGAAACCTCATATTTTTTTAAAGAGGATTTCTTAGGGGTCTGGGGTTTTGGGTGGAAGTTCAGAGGGTTCATGAGGCGATTAAGGCATGAAACCAAGAGGATGTAGTTCCACTATATGGCTAGTGAGGCATGTGAATGAAGTTTTAATGGGGGTAAAAATTTCCTTATCCCCTTATACTCCTCTTCCTTTAACTTAGGATTTTGGACCCTTTATTCCATAATCGACCCCCCTTTTGGCGCCTCCTTCCTTTACTTTGGTTTATAATGGATCTCTCTTGTTTATGGTCTGATTGATCTCATGTTTGCAGCGATTGAAGGATATGGGTGATTTTACATATTCTATATCCTATATTCTTGTTTTTATTTGCTGTCGATCGATCTTTTGTTTTTAAATATTTTATGCCCTATTTTCAGGGCCATTGTATCGTTTCTAATTTTCTATCATTTCAAGATGAATCATAAGACTGGATCTGATGAGTGAACCTCTCTAGACCCAAGGTAGGTGGTCCCTTTAATTAACCCATAGCCTCACCTATTTTTCTAAGGGTGTGGGTAGTGCTCCCATATTGGATTCACTGTGTCTTGGTCTAAATTAAAATAAATGTTTAAATAGAGGGCCTAATTATCAAAATGTCTCATTAAATATTCCTTGGGACCTAATTTAAAAGGTGATACCAAGTGAAAAACCTTAGAATTATCTTGAAATTGAATTGGAAAACGTTTTGAAAAATCTTGTTTTATAAAATTAAAATTAGAAAACTAAATAGATGGACCAGTTGAACTCCAACTATAAAATGGATTAGCCTAAGTAAATGGTTAATGATGTTTAAATTGTTTAGGGTGACATTATGATCTGAATCGGTGGTTTGGAAATATAATTTCACAACCATTGATAATTATGTATGGAACTAACTCTTGGATTGGACCTAATGAAATGGTAACTTTTAATGATGAATAAAGGCTTGGGAATTAGTTTGGTTTTGATGAAATAAAATTTTAAGTTCCAACGTATAACTTGGAAAGGGAATCGTTTAATGTAAGTATGGATATGGTCTTATAAAATGGTTTTTGGAATTTTTATGACCATATGGTAATTAATGTAAATTGGTAAATATTGAAATGTAAAAAATGTTAAATTGTGATGTAAGATCCCATGTCTAGATGTATCATAAATTTATGAGGAAATTTGAATTTTCATCACCAGACAGGTCAAATCTTGGGTTAAGACCTAGAATGAGATTCTAAGAGTTGGTGTCACGACCCTTCCTCAGGGCTCGTGCCGTGACTACCCCAAGCCTGCCTTCCATAGGCCAGGGGCTGACGACTAGCACCAAGACGTAAATTCCGGTAAAAAGGGAAGGAATTGCATTTGTAAAGTAAACAAAGACCACAGAGTAAGCAAGCGGAAGAAGTAAACACTAAGTAAAAACTGAGTACAACAGTAAGTGTAGAAAAGTAAGTTGGCCAGAATACAAACCCAAACTGAAAGTAAAGTACAACTTGAAAGGGAAAACAACAACTGAAAAGTAAGCCGCAGCGTCGAGCCGTTCACTAGGACTCCCACCTGAAGGGTGAGTACAGATAGCCTCCACAGCTCCTCGGGTCCAACCGTCCACTCCGAGTATGTCCCGCCAGTGGTCCACCTCCATGTACCATCCTGCTCCGCAAGCCTCAACCACGACCAGCGCTGTCCGTCGTCTGCAACCAACACAATGTAGTACGGGCATAGCCCGTGCAGGGGTGAGTATAAGCTACTCAGTAGGGACTCCGAGACCCCCGAAGGTCTCCTAGAATCCACAAAGGATAATCCACAAAGGAAAGATACAATCACGAAGTAACATCCGACATTGCTTAGGTATATTCCCATACATATACCTAAGTCATCAATTCTTGTTCGACTCCAACATTCGAGATCAAGTACATCCCAGTCCACACAGGAAAGAAAAACGTAAATCCACACAAGATAGAACAACACAATCCACATAGGAAATCAAATCAGGATTCAGCTCACACAGGTATACTTCTTCGTATGACGATAGAGATGATCAGATATATCCACTGATTCATCTAAGTCATCAGACCCACAAAGGATCGATAGGTACTAACCCCTGCAATGACCCAGGAAGGGTCTGACCCACACATGATCGATAGGTAACTAACCCCCGCAAAGACCCACACAGGATCGGACCCACACAAGATCTGTAGGCACTGGCTCACACAGAACCGCTGAGCGTTGACCCACACAGGATCGGACCCACACAGGATCGATAGCACTGATCCACGTAGGATCGCTGAGTGCTGTAGTCGTCGCCGTCGAATCCACTGAGGATCTCTGTACAGTCGTCGTCGTCGTCACAGTCGCAAACGCAGCCAGCTCTAGGGTTACCGCACACAGCAAGCTCATTCGGGAGGGTCCGCTCCACAAGCCGAGAGGCTGATACATCAATTGAAACATAGTCTAGAGTTGATGTATCCAAAAGTTTCGTATCGTCAACAGAAACTCAACGTCGCAGATGGCGCGTCAATCGGACGCCCGGTCTGAGAGTTATTGGCTTTTTTGTCCCAGGGGCCCGGTTGGTTTTTAAGGAAAAACCAACCTGACCGTACTCCACCTGCATCCAAACCTCGGGCGGAGTAAGCCAAAAGATCCGTCTCACTAAGAGGAATCCAACAAAGTCGACGACATATCAATCGGACCTCCGGAGCTCAAGTTATGAGCGTTTCCGCTCCGAGGGCCCGGTTGGTTTCGTGTATGAACCAACTTAGCCGAACAAAAAGTATTCTGAAACCTTGAGTGCGATATCCCGAAACGACTGTCTCGATCCAAGGATCACATCACAACTGACGGTGTGTCGATCGGAGGTTCGTAGCCCAAGATATGGGCAAAAGACCGAAGAGGGTCCGAAAACGGGGGTTTCGGGCCCGGACCGACCCGGCCCGAGACCCCCTGGGTCGGACCGAACCGGGTCGGCCCAGCTGGGCGTGGCCCGGCCCGGCTAGGCGCGGACGAACGTCTGAGCCGTTTGGTTTGTGGGGGGGCACTGCCCCCCACGTTTTGTAACCACGACCCCCCTTAATGGGGGCCGCTAGCTGGCCGACCGGGGGTTTGAACCCCCGGATCCTCTCCTGCCCGGCCGGCCCGCCCCGGCCAGCCGGTTTCTACCACCACGGGACCGGCGACGGCCCGTCCCCTCCCTGCTCCGACACCGGCGACCCGCTTCCGGCCACCGGTTCCCATGCTCCGCCGCAGCCTGGTATCGGCCGCAGCCTTCATTCGTCTGGTGCGGCGCAACGGCGCCGCACCCCTCCGCCGCGGCCCCGCTCCGGTCGCGGTGTTTTTGCGGTTCTCCGGCGTAGCGCGACGGCGCCGTGACTTGGTTCAATTTCATGGCGCGGCGCGACGGCGCCACACATTACTTTCTGCACAATCCCGCGCGGTGCGACAGCACCGCGCCATTCCCATTCCAACCACATTAGAAACAATAACATGGATAAGGGAGGAGGGTCGGCCGTGTTTGTGCGGTCCGGCCCCCTCTCGTTAATTGATAGCAATTGGTCGTATTTTCATGAAGAACGAAAAGGTAGTATTCAAAAACAAATAAATAAATAACCCCTACCTTGAGCGTAGCTTGAACGGAGGTTCGTCAAACGAGGATTCGTTGCGGAAGAAGACGTCGCGGAAGGAGATGTTGCGGAAGGAGACGTCACGGAAGAAGATGTCGCGGAAGAACCGTCGCGATATACAGCGTCGCGTAGTCGGTCTCCGAGGACTCGACGTTCTTCGACGGAGTTCGATGCGTTATTCACATTCTTCATGTTCTTCGATGAAGAAGATGAAGAACTTCTAGCTTCCCTTAGCTTTTATCCCAAAACCTCTCAAGCAACAAGTCCCCAAATAAAATAAGCACCTCCCTTATTTTATTAACTCAACAAAGCTTTTGAAATTTAAACATCCACGCTTAACTCACTTAATTAATAACATAAGTTGTCAAAAATTAATGGTGAGTTGAGGGGGGTTGAAGAATATGAAGGGGTGGGGTTCGTGTGGGCCCCACCACCCTCATAACCTCCCTTGGGAAGTTGGGTAGTTACCCAACTTCTACCCAAAGCCTTAAACCACTTAAAGAAAATAAAAATTGTAGTTAAATTATAAATTAAACTTCCACAATTTTTATCATCTTCTCTCGTGAAAACACAACCCCAGAACAGGTGTTCCTAAGCAATTACCAGCGCTGCGGTTCCATCGGTGCCCTCGGAATTCGATTCTGAGCCCCGGTTCAAAAGATAGGAATTCTCACTTGTTCGTTCACTGAATGTACCCGAGCTAAACTTCAGATAGAAATTCCGGGCACACCGGGCCTCGGAATCAAGTGCCGTCAGAAACTGCATTCTTGTAAAATCCCAAAGAAAATTAAGAAAAAATTTTCCTTGAATTTTACAGGTCTTTACATTACTCCCACCTCAGGGCTTTACGTCCCCGTAAAGATACATCATAAGCTAGGGAAACAAATGTGGGTACTGAGCATTCATCTGAGCCTCCCGCTCCCAAGTGCTCTCCTGGAGATTCCCGTGCTGCCATTTGATGCGCACATGAGGAATCGACCATCCACATAGGACCTGCTCCTGTCGATCATCAATATCCACTGGGACCTCCGTAAAATTCACACCATCATCAATGTCTAGCTCCCCATGGTCAATGATATGCGTCGGGTCGTGCACATATCTCCTCAGCTGAGATACGTGGAAGAGGTCGTGCACCCGGTGCAACTGAGGTGGTAGAGCCAGGCGATAAGCTACCTCGCCAATCCTGCTGAGGACCTGGAACGGTCCGATGAAGCATGGAGACAACTTGCCGCCTCAGCCAAATCTCTGTAATCTACGTCGAGGTGAGACACGCAAGAAGATGTGGTCGCCATCCTCGAACTATAGTGGCCTCCGCCTACTGTCAGCATAAGACTTTTGTCGGCTCTGAGCTGTCCTCATCTGCTTCTGGATGACCTAGACCTTCTCTGTCGTGGCCTGGACCATCTCCAGTCCCACAAGTGCTGACTCCCCAGGGTCTGTCCAGCACAAAGGCGATCTGAAAGGTCGGCCGTACAACGCCTCGTATGGTGCCATCCCGATGGTGGAGTGGTAACTATTGTTGTACGCGAACTCCACCAAGGGTAGGTGGTCCTCCCAACTGCGACCAAAGTCGAGGACACATGCACAGAGCATGTCCTCAAGAGTCTGAATGGTCCTCTCCTTCTGACCATCCGTCTGAGGGTGAAAGGCTGTGCTCAGACGTAGTTGTGTCCCGAATGCCTCCTGCAACCCCTTCCAAAGCCGGGAAGTAAAGAGAGCATCTCGATCGGAGACGATAGATGATGGCACACCATGAAGCCACACAATCTCTTGGATGTAGAGACGTCCCAATCTCTCCACTGATCCCTGCTCTCTGATGGGTAAGAAGTGAGCCAACTTGGTGAGTCGGTTGAAAATCACCCAAATGGAGTCGTGACCTCTGGAAGTGCGTGGAAGTCCAGTCACGAAGTCCATAGATATGTCGTCCCACTTCCACTCCGGGACCTCCAAAGGCTGTACCAAGCCTTCTGGTACCTGGTGCTCTACCTTCACCTGATGGCAGGTGAGGCATCGAGAAATGAACTCTGCCACAGCCTTCTTCATGCCTGACCACCAGTGCTGTCGTCTGAGATCCTGGTACATCTTCGCCACTCCATGATGTACCGCCAAAGGAGAAGTATGAAACTCTCTCAGCACCTCCTCCCGTAAAGCAACTGGTACCAAGGTACATCCTCTGAAAAGGACGTCGTGCTCTGCTCCAAATGATAAACCATCAGGTGCCTGTCCTGAGGATATCTATGCACGCCGCGTCTCACAGTCAGTGTCCCCATGCTATGCCTCTCTGACCTGCTGTAGTAGTGGAGGGGTGACTGTGAGAGACTGAAGGAAGGATACTCCATCTCTATCCATGGAGGATATATGCAAAGAGGCTAGCTGCTCTGTCGCTTCCTCAAGTAGCTGAATGCCCGTCCTCCTTCTGAGAGCATCGGCTACCACGTTCCCCTTCCCAGGAGTATAAACTATCTCAAAGTCATAGTCCTGGAGGAACTCAATCCATCTCCACTATCTCAGATTCAGGTCCTTCTGAGAGAAGATGTATCTAATACTCTGATGGTCAGAAAAGACTGTAAAGCACTCGCCCATCAGGTAGTGTCGCCATGTCTTCAGAGCGAAGACTACTGCTGCTAACTCCAGTTCGTGGGTAGCGTAGTTCTGCTCATGCGACCTCAACTGACGTGATCCATAGGTGATCACGGCCCGCTCCTGCATCAGGACACATCCGAGTCCGGTCCCTGATGCATCGCAGTAGACTACGTACCCTACTCCCTCCTCAGGCAACCTCAAGATAGGTGCGCTGGTCAATCTATGTCTCATCTCCTGGAAGCTCTACTGACATCTGTCTGACCACACAAAGGGTTTCCCCTTCTTTTTCAAAGTTGAGAGTGGTGCTGCAACTTTGGAGAAGTCTAGCACAAATCTCCGGTAGTATTCAGCTAGTCCCAAGAAACTCCGCACCTCCGTCACGCTCCTGGGTGGCTCCCAAGCTAGCACTGCCTCGATCTTTGCATGATCCACCGAAACTCCCGCCTCAGAGATGACGTGTCCCAAGAAGTGGACCTCGCGTATCCAAAACTGACACTTCGAGAGCTTTCCATAAAGCTGGTTCTCTCGGAGTGTGTCTATCACAACCCGCAAGTGGTAGGCGTGCTCCTCCTCAGTCGTCGAGTAAATCAAAATGTCGTCGATGAAGACCACGACAAATCGATCGAGGTATGGCTGAAATATCCTGTTCATGAGGGCCATGAACACTGCTGGAGCTTTGGTTATGCCGAATGGCATAACCAAGAACTCATACTGGCCATACCGACACCTGAAGGCCATCTTCTGCACGTCCTCGTCTCGAACTCTGAGCTGATGATAGCCTGACCTGAGGTCTATCTTCGAGAACCACCGTGCTCCCTTGAGATGATCGAAGAGGTCATCAATCCTTGGTAGTGGATACTTATTCCTCACTGTCACATGGTTCAAGTGACGATAGTCGACACAAAGTCGCAATCTCCCGTCCGCCTTCTTGGCAAACAATATCGGGGAAGCCTAGGGTGAAACACTGGTTCAGATAAACCCCTTGCCCTGCAAGTTCTCCAACTGTACCCGTAGCTCTCGAAGCTCGGCGGGGGCCATCCGATATGCTGGAGTCGATATCGGGGCTGTCCCGGGGTACAGGTCAATATAAAAGTCTACCTCTCTGTGAGGAGGTAGTCCTGGAACGTCGTTGGGAAAGACGTCTGCATACTGATCCACCACTGCAGGAAAACCAGGACTCTGCACGTCAACTACTCCTAGGATGAGTCTAGACAACTGATGAGTGATGGGATGTCCTCTCCTCTGCGAGAGTCCATCCTGTGCTGCAAAGGCTCCCTTCTCGCCGGTGAAGGTGAACCTGCTCCCGTCAGTGAATACACATCGCACCTTGCGCTTAATACAGTCAATATGTACATGGACTGTAGATAACCAATCCATGCCCAATATGACGTCGTAAGGCCTTGACACCACTACAAGAAGATCCCAGCCGAAGATCTCACCTCCTAGAGTAAGCTCACATTGCCGGAACCAGTGCGTAATCGTCGAGTCTGCTCCCGTAGGAGTCTCTAGCCGTAAGGATCGAGCCAAATGCTCTGTAGGAATCTCCGAGCTCTGAACAAGGGCAGCGGATATGAAAGAGTGACTCGCTCCTGTGTCTATAAGAACTGCAGCAAGGGTGGAATAGACACAGATAGTACCTCGAATCATCTCGGGCGCACCGTGGTCATAGGCCTCCGCTGCCTGGAGCTGTGCCTGTATCTGCCCGCCAGCTCCCTGTGGTCGGGGTGGACCTCCTGATGGTGGTGGTGGTAGAGCCTCAAAGCGTCTCCCACCACCTACTACTCGGCCTGCTCCTCTTCCTCGTCCTCCTGCTTCCTGCGGACCGCCGCAGTCGACCCTCTCCCTCTGCCTCGGTGGTCCCTCAACCGTCTGCTGCTCCTCGGCACGGCGGGTCGGGCATTCACGAGCCATGTGGCCCTGCCCGCCGCATGAGTAGCACTGCCTGCCTCTCAAAAGACTGGCCCCGCGCTGTGTGCCCCACACAGCTGAGCCAGTGTCCTCAGGTCGTCTGCCTGAGGGTCTGGTCTACCTGGACCCATGAGTCATCCGTCGACTTCTTTCTGCAGAAGACTCTTCTATGTACCACCCCACGGTAGGTCTCACTGCTGAAGAAGGCTCAGCAAGAAAGTTCTCGATCAAAAGGGCTCGCTCCAGTACTCCTGCCTAAGTCGGAATACTGAGGGATATTAGCGATGCCCTGATCTCATGTCTCAATCCCTGATCAAAGGTCCAGGCCTAGAAGAATGGGTCCCGTACCATGTCTATCGAGTAGCGCGAGAGATCGGTAAATCTCGCCAAGTACTGGGTGACCATCAAGCTGCCCTGCCGCAGTTGTAGAAGCTCCTGGATGTGCACTGCACAGAGGGTGGCTGGGACGAACTCTGAGCGGAAGAGGCTCTCAAATTCCGTCCAGAGAAGAGATGCCTCGTCGTGCACCTGGAGCATCAAGCTCCACCATCGGCCCGCTGCCATGTGCAGTAGGCTCGCTGCGAGGATCACCATGAGGTCTGTTGGTGTCATCAATAACTGGAAAACTCGTACAACTGCCTCCAGCCAGTCCTCGGCTGCCTGGGGGTCCGTCTCCCCGCGGAAACTGGGCGGTCGCTGGCTCTGGAACTCATGAAGTGCACTAAGGAGACGTGCATCGTCAGCGACTGGGGCTGGAAGCATCGGTGGCTCGGCGGGTAAAGGTACTGCTGGTGCCTCAGCTGTCAAAGGGCCCTGCACCGAGGCCTCGTCGTTCGGTGGGCTGTCGTCACGTACAACTCTCGAAACCCTAGCTAGCTACCATCATGGGGCCATCCGGAAAGGGAAACAGGTGCGCCACTGTCAGAACAGTATACCTGGTGAGCTGACATAAAGTAATCACAAAGAAAACTTGAAACACACATGCAATCAATGTTTTCATGCATTAAGTCAGAAATCAGAAGTCAGGGTCCTGGTGTACGGGTACGTCGGCCGCCGCACCAACACTGGACTCCCTGGACTGATAACCACACTCAATACACTTAACACTATTGCTTCACATATAAAAAGATCAGAGTCCTTAGTTCTATGGTAGAACCGAACTCCTCTGATACAAATTTGTCACGACCCGTCCTCGGGGCTCGTGCCATGACTACCCCAAGCCCGCCTTCCATAGGTCAGGGGATAGCGACTAGAACCAAGGCGTAAATTCCGGTAAAAAGGGAAGGAATTACCTTTGTAAAGTAAACAAACACCACCGAGTAAGCAAGCAGAAGAAGTAAACACTAAGTAAAAACTGAGAACAACAGTAAGTGCGAAAAAGTAAGTGGGCTAGAATACAAACCCAAACTGAAAGTAAAGTACAACTCGAAAGGGAAAACAACAACTGAAAAGTAAGCTGTAGCATCAAGCCGTCCACTGGGACTCCCACCCGAAGGGTGAGTATAGATAGCCTCCACAGATCCTCGGGTCCAACCATCCACTCTGAGTACGTCCCGCTAGTGGTCCACCTCCAGGTACCGTCCTGCTCCGCAAGCCTCAACCACGATCAGCGCTGCCCGTCATCTGCAACCAACACAACGTAGTGCGGGCATAGACCATGAAGGGGTGAGTATAAGCTACTCAGTAGGGACCCCAAGACCCCCGAAGGTCTCCCAGAATCCACAAAGGATAATCCACAAAGGAAAGATACAATCAGGAAGTAACATCCGAAACTTCTTAGGTATATGCCCATACATATACCTAAGTCATCAATTCTCGTTCAGCTCCAACATCCGAGCTCAAGTACAACCCAGTCCACACAGGAAAGCAAAACGTAAATCCACACAGGATAGCACAACACAATCCACATAGGAAAGAAAATCAGGATTCAACTCACACAGGTATACTTCTTTGTATGACGATAGAGATGATAAGATATATCCACTGATTCATCTAAGTCGTCGGACCCACAAAGGATCGATAGGTACTAACCCCCGCAATGACCCAGGAAGGGTCTGACCCACACAGGATCGATAGGTAACTAACCCCTGCAAAGACCCACACAGGATCGGACCCACACAGGATTTGTAGGCGCTGGCTCACACAGAACCACTGAGTGCTGACCCACACATGATCGGAACCACACAGGATCAGTAGCACGGATCCACGTAGGATCGTTGAGTGTTGTAGTCGTTGCCATCGAATCCACTGAGGATCTCTATATAGTCGTCGTCGTTGTCACAGTCGCAAACGCAGCCATCTCTAGGGTTCCCACACACAGCAAGCTCGTTTGGGAGGGTCCGCTCCACGAGCCAAGAGGCTGATACATCAACTGACACATAGTCCAGAGTTGATGTATCCAAAAGTTCTGTATCGTCAATAGGAACTCAATGTCGCAGACGGCGCGTCAATCGGACGCCCGGTCTGAGAGTTATTGGCTCTTTCGTCCTAGGGGCCCGGTTGGTTTTTAAGGAAAAAACAACCCGACCGTACTCCACCTGCATCCAAACCTCAGGCGGAGTAAGCCAAAAGATCCTTCTCACTAAGAGGAATCCAAAAAAGTCGACGGCACGCCAATAGGACGTCCGAAGCTCAAGTTATGAGCATTTCCGCTCCGAGGGCCCGGTTGGATTCGTGTATGAACCAACTCAGCCGAACCCAAAGTATTATGAAACCTTGATTGCGATATCCCGAAACGACCATCTCGATCCAAGGATCGCATCGCAATTGACGGTGCGTCGATCGGAGGTCCGTAGCCCAAGATATGGGGAAAAGACCGAAGAGGGTCCGAAAACGGGGGTTTTGGGCCCGGACCGACCAGGCCCGAGACCCCCTGGGTCGGCCTGAACCGGGTCGGCCCAGCGGCCCGGCGCGACGACCCGGCGTGCTGGCACGCGGCGCCAGCTGGGTCGGCCAAACGGCTGAGCCGTTCGGTTTGCGGGGGGGCGCTGCCCCCCACGTTTTGTAACCGTGGCCCCCCTTAATGGGGGCCGCTAGCTGGCCGGCCAGGGGTTTGAACCCCCATCTCCTCTCCTGCCCGGCTGGCCCATCCCGACCGGCCAGTTTCTTCCACCACGGGACCGACGATGGCCGATCCCCTCCCTGCTCCGACACCGGCGGCCCGCTTCCGGCCGCCGGTTCCCATGCTCCGCCGCGACCCGGTATTGGCCGCGACCCGGTATCGGCCGCGACCTTCATTCGTCCGGTGCGGCGCGACGGTGCCGCACCCCTTTTCCGCGGCCCTGCTCTGGCCGCGGTGTTTTTGCGGTTCTCCTGCGCGGTGCGACAGCGCCACGACTTGGTTCAAATTCACGGTGCGGCGCGACGGCGCCGCGCATTACTTTCCGCACGATCCTGCGCGGTGCGACGACACCGCGCCATTCCCATTCCAACCACATTAGAAACAATAACATGGATAAGGGAGGAGGGTCTTCTGTGTTTGTGCAGTCCGACCCCCTCTCGTTAATTGATAGCAATTGGTCGTATTTTCACGAAGAACGACAAGGTAGTATTCACGAACAAATAAATAAATAACCCCTACCTTGAGCGTAGCTTGAACGGAGGTTTGTCGAACGAGGATTCGTTGCGGAAAAATACGTCGCAGAAGGAGATGTTGCAGAAGGAGATGTCGTGGAAGAAGACGTCGCGAAAGAACCGTCGCGGTATACGGCGTCGCGTAGTCGGTCTTCGAGGACTCGGCGTTCTTCGACGGAGTTCGATGCATTCTTTGCGTTCTTCGTGTTCTTCGATGAAGAAGATGAAGAACTTCTAGCTTCCCTTAGATTTTCTCCCCGAACCTCTCAAGCAACAAGTCCCCAAATAAAATAAGCACCTCCCTTATTTTATTAACTCAACAAAGCTTTTGAAATTCAAACATCCACACTTAACTCACTTAATTAATAACATAAGTTGTCAAAAATTAATGGTGAGTTGAGGGGGGTTGAATAATATGAAGGGGTGGGGTTCGTGTGGGTGCCACTACCCTCATAAACTCCCTTGGGAAGTTGGGTAGTTACCCAACTTCCACCCAAATCCTTAAACCACTTAAAGAAAATAAAAATTGTAGTTAAATTATAAATTAAACTTCCACAATTTTTATCATATTCTCTCGTGAAAACGCAACCCCGGAATAGGTGTTCCTAAGCAATTACTAGCACTGCGGTTCCATCAGTGCCCTCAGAATTCGATTCCGAGCACCGGTTCAAAAGATAGGAATTCCCGCTTGTTCGTTCACTGAACGTACCCGAGCTAAACTTTGGATAGAAATTCTGGGCACACCGGGCCTCAGAATCAAGTGCCGTCAGAAACTACATTCTTCTAAAATCCCAAAAAAAATTAAGAAAAAATTTTCCTTGAATTTTATGGGTCTTTACAGTTGGTATGACTCAAAGTGTTTTTTAGGGATGATGAATGGTTCTTGTGAGGTATCCCAGGGGTTTAGATTAGCTTTGGAGGTTTTGATTTATGTTTCCGAAGTTTTGGATATTTTTTGGAAAGGGTTCATAGTTTGATGTGTATGATTTAAGAGAAAATGTGTGACACCTTGATGCTTAGGGTTTTTTCAGTTCAATTTGAACCAAGAATGGTTGGGTTTCATGATTATATAATGGTTTGGGGTAAAACATGTGTTTAAAAAGGAGGAATTATGTAAGGCCGTGAGGAGGTTCTGAGACATGGCACATAGGTCGTGCGTGGTTTTAGAAAAACTACGCACCTTGCTGTAGAGGGGAAATAGTGCTGACAACAAAGTTGGTGCATAGTTTTCCAAAACATGATACAAAACTTTTCTAATATGGTGGTGTTGGAAAATAGGGGTTCTCATGGTTGGAACATGGTTTGGCCAACCGTGTTGCTAAACCATGTGAGCGGTGGCCTTGGACAAAGCCAACTGCATGGTTGGCGCATAGTTTGGAAAACTGTGTGACCAAACCATGTGGCTTCCCAAATTTCATTAAAAAGGGGGATTTTACCAAAATAACCCCTTGGGTTTTTCAACTTCTCCACCCCTTTCTCCCCCATTCCAGGAACACGAACTAGGGGGTTCCCAAACCCCTTCATCTTCTTCCCTCCCTTGATTTTGGGGTATTTTCATAGATATTTATTGGAATTTGAGGTGAGTTATCCTACTATGATGGTTTATTTTATTCTTATTATTGTTTCCCTCTAATATTGGGGATCTAAAATTTAGTTATTTTTGAATATTTCATTGGAGTATGGTGGAATCATCCGTTTCTCATGGGGCTTTTGGTAAGCTTTGGTAGAGGAGATACCAAAATGGATTCCGTACTTTGTTGCACTGAGTTTTGTCAAGGCATTTATTCACAGCGAGTGTTCTTAGTTTTTTCATAATGATTTAATTTAATTAGTGGTTGATTCAGTGTCTTCTCTTAGATATTTTTTTTCCAAAATGTAGTTGGGGTTGTGTCATGGGTCTTTGGTGAGTGGTTGGATTCACTTCCGGTGCAGCACAATGACCCGATGAGTTTTTTTCAATATTATAAATTGGGTTTTGGTTAATTAATTAATTATAGTTGTTATAATTAATTAATTTTTTATTTTTGGTATAAGGTTGAGGCTAGGGTGATCTAGATGAGATCATTAGGGTTCCAAGAATTTGGGACAAGACTCGACGGACCTTGGAAAGGCCGCCGTGCCTTGGAAATATGTCAGAAAGCTTTATTGATGAGGTATACGGTCTAAGAGATTTACCTATAGTCTTAATAATTGTTTTATATGTGCATTACAATGTATTACTTAGAGACCAAGTGTTTTATTCTTTCTCCCTTGACTTAATAATTTTTTTAACCTTATATTGATACCTTGGACCTTCTAAGGATCCTATTGGATACATAATGATGTGAGAATGGACTGATGACCATCCATGGGGTGTGACAACATTTGGAAGTGAAATTTTTTATGTGTCAATAATTTATGAGAATGCGTACGAGGATTTTGAAATGGTTTAAATTTTTTTATTGGGTGAAAATTGGGAAAAGATTTGTTTTGAAATGATTCATGTTTTGAAATGAGGTGTTGACCTCAAGGTGATTTTAAATGGGTTTTAAATAGATTTCAAATGTTTATTTGAAATGGGAATGTGGTGACTCTTTAAATGGTTTTCATGGAATATGAAAGTCTTGGACCTTACTTGGATTTTCAAAGAGGAAGACCCATGTTTAAGGGGTGGTTTCAAATTTTTTAATGTGAATAGTTAATTTTGGTGTTTTATGACTTTTGAAAGGGGTTGGATTTTATTGATCCATGTGTTGATTTAAAATTCCTTTAATACCATGATAAATATTTTTATTTATAAAGGAAATGGAAACAATTAAAGGGTGTGTTTTATTGTTAAATGGTTTGAATAACATAACAAATGAGTATTTTGGTAAAGGATGAAATGGTTTAATTATGAATTCAGTTTCATATGATGGAAGTAATGGACCATGGGATTGTTGAATAAAATGGTATTAAATGATAATATAATTATTGGGGATGGTCATATATGATGTACCGAATCCCGGTTGGTTTCATGGATTGATGATCCATGTTTCCCAATCTATGACTAATGGTTTTGGGATGTCAAAATCATACTCCACTCTCTGATTTTGGGAAGGCTAGATTGATGTTCTAGGAACCTAGATGCACCATAGTTTTTTAGGGAAAGGACCGACTCTCCTGAACCCAAGGGTATGGAAATGGAATTCCAAATCAAGGTTGGGATGGTTGGGCATGGGTTTCTGAGTCCCAATTGGATCCATGGACTGATGCTTAGTGTTTTCTAACTTGTGACCTAAATTTTAGAATTTTCAAACATTGAATTTAGAGTTCTAGTTGGATTCATGGATCGATACTCCATGTTTTCTGACTTGTGACCTAGTAGCCGGAATGTCCGGACATGGCGTACCAGATCCTATTTGGATTCTTGGACCGAGGATCCTTGTTTTCCAACCAGTGACCCTTGTGATATATTTCTTAGATGATCGGATGGGCCGAGGGTGGTTTGATGGAAATGGGTAACCTAGTGGAACAAAGAATAAAAGTGATTAATTTAAATATTGTTAAATAATGAAACCTATTTTATTTAACTTCTTCTCTATAGTTATCCCTTTTCCTACATGCACTATTGCACTGATTGGTATTTTATTTAGACACCGTTGGTGATGGCCTACCAAGTTTTACTCACACCCTGACCAAGCCACTATTTCACTCGGGTACCCGAGTAGATATAACATTTTTATTATAGGAATAGGTTTGGGATGAGGCCCTTGTTGAGTATATATTAGTCTATTAGGATTTCTTGAGTGATATTAGGTGAGTAGATGGGTTGGCTCGGTGATGCTGTAGAGAACATTTGTAGTTTATTTTATTTTGGTATGTATTTTAACTATCCCAATGGGCGGTTGGTTGTATGTATGATATGGTCGTTCGAGACTTTATTCCATTTCATTTTATTATAGCATGTTTCAGTTTTATTTTATTTATTATTTCTTCATAGTCTCATGTGCATGATATTTATCTATTTACTTCTATTTATGCACTCTAATATGGGGGTATAGTCTCCTCACAGTACCGTCTTAGACCCCCACTCCTAGTTGGAATCCTCTGGAATATGAGAAGGCACACTTGAGGTCTTGTGGCGGTCCGTCTTGGGGCATCAGTTTAGTGTCACCTAGTTCGGGACATGACAAAGTGGTATTGGAGCTTTACTTTCCTACTATTTCACTATTTGGGGTTTGGTAGACAAGATATATAGGAATGTTTCAAAGTTTGAGATGGATACTGGGCTGGTATGTCGCGAAAACCTATTCCGATAGGAAGTCTAGGTTACCAGGGGCTGGGATTACTATTCTAGTTTGTGATGTTACAATTGTATGTGATTTTCGCTTCATAAGATGCACATGTTGTTTGGATTTGATGGTTTATGATGGATTTTATGCACTTGGACCATTGGCAAGAAACATTTGGTTTGGTTTTTACTCTTATCCCATAGAGGCAAGAGGAATCTCATGAAACATGCAAGGCATATAGGATCCACATGCTATAGGAATTCTAGTGTGTGATTTTATGTATTTCTTTCTAATGGAAGATTATGTGGATATACGGTGAGGTGCTCGATGATGAGGGAACTGGTGGGGTCCTTATGAATGGTTGGTACAGTGACCCCAGCGGGTTAGTGTGGTATAAGTGTATAGTTGTTGGACCCATTGTGGGTGGTTTTTTTTTGAATTTAATAGTATGTCTGGGTCCTATATGAAGCGGTCTGATGTAAAGATGATTGGAGAGGACGAACACCCTATTCTTGGGAAGTTGGTCGATATGTGACCCTTGTATGGTGTAGGGACCTAGATGAGGGTATTTTTGACTTGTTGATGTCAAGTGATGATGAGACAGGTGCATGTCGATTCTTTGTGAGTTGTGACCTTCTGTGAGTTGGTGCAGACCTTGGGTGGTTGGACTTAATAACCTTCTTGATGTGACTCCAGCCTTGGGAGTGGCGTCTTGTGGATTTTAAGGGTGACCTGTGAAAAGGTATTAACTAAGTTATGTGTATTTTGGGTATGAGAGTCATAGATGTATGTTTTAGACTTTTCAAAAATGTTCTCGAGGGTGAAACTGGGTTTATGGTTTTGGCACGTAGGATTCCTCTGGTTTTGAGAAGAAGCACTTGGGTGCTAGTGGTATAGCCTTGTGGTTGGTTTCTAGAGGGGTAGTCTTGTTTGGGTCGCTATCCTGGGTAATGGATGTATAGATGAGTGTGCCTAGTGGTTGTGATATTGATCGAGAGCACAAGGAGTGCTATAGGAAATGTGGTTTCATGTTCACACATTTTCTTCAGGTGGAGATCATGCATGATTTTTTTGGTAAGAGGCACATGTATGTGTCTGGTTTTCTTGAAATAGGAATCACTTGGAGTGTTGATGTTTTGCTAGAACATGAGGTTTAGGGGGAAGAACCAGTTAGGTTCCTGACTCAGTTAACTCTATATTTTCTCCAGGAATGTGGTGATGATGCACATCAACTTAGTGGAACTTTTGAAGGACGCTCAAGTCTTGAGTGGTCATATAAGTGGTTTTGGATCATGGGTTTCTTTTGGTTTTGGAAAGAACCAAGGATTATATACGTTGGGTGAGATAGGCATGCAGGGTAGGCATGGCCAGTGGATGGGGATGGTGAGATGAATCTTCATAAATATTGAATCATTGGAGTCAGAATCAGGTTCTATGGTTTGGTTACACAAGGACGTATAATAGTTAAGTGTTAATGGGATCTTAGAGGCATAAGCATGAGGTGATGCACTATGTCGATTGGTTTGTGGATTGGGTGTTACGATAATGTTTGACTAGGGTGCTTGACTAGAGAAGACAATCATGAGTTGGCTGAGAACCAGTGTGGATGCAATGAGACACTTGTGGGAAAGGAGGCCTGAGACCATTGGATGGTTTGGCATGTCCTTGCATATAGGGGTGACATTGAAATTGGATGTGTGGTGGTGGTGTTCATCTATGAAATCTTAGCGTACTCTTAGCAGTGATGATCATGCCTAATATATTAACATCATATTAGGTACACTGAGAGTGTAATGGATATATGCCTAGCTACCCTAATTTCCTTTGGTTGAATATGGGGCCTATTGTAGGTTACACTCATGGATCAGTGAATGTGAAGTCATATGATGAGAATTGAACCATCAACTATTTATAGGTGAGGTCCTCTAGATGGAATGAATATTGACGAATGCCATGGGTTTCATTCTCATATGCTAGGAATGGGTGGTAGTTGATGTTTTTTTTGGTCACTTAGGTGAGGGAGAGAAATCTACATCCAATTATTGGGTTAGCAATGGTTGGATCATGGGCCGAAATAGTTGAGGGTATTTGGTTGAGTTAGTGATGATAACATTCCTATGGTGGGGAGTAATGTATCTCTTGCAGAGATACAACCCTTGTTATGGATGGGTGGTGGGTGTGTTTAAATAAAAATGGATCAGTCATGGTGAAATTATGATGATAGTGAAAAAAATTGTTTTGTGTACTTAAATTATGTAGGGAATTCTATTGGGAGATCAGTTGTGACAGATGATCAAGCCAAGCATCAACTTTAGGCTCAAGGTGGTTATGGAAAGTAGTTTCAGTGTGGAATCCTATAGGAATATTTGGGTTGTTTGGGAATTCCTCTGGGTGTGAGGGAATAGTAATTATATGGGATGACGATGAGCTAGGGAGTGGATCAAGATGTTTTGAAATGAGTCGGGTTCTTGGTTGTAGCGTGAGTTTAGGTTTAATTGGGTTTTCTTGGATCAAGGGTGTTAAGTATTAGAAGTTGGTGGTTATAATCCAAATATTATGGTAGGTATAATCATATATTTATGGTTGATCTAATGATGTTATAATAAATGTTTGTATTGGGTGGTATTGAGTAAGCGCCATCATGGTGTTTCCGTTTGGTAATGGGTGTTGGCTTGGGTTTTCGGTCGGCTAAGGGCCTTGAGTTTGAGGTTGTGCCTCAGTATCATTTCAAGATATCTGAAGTTGAATGAGGCTATTGGGTAAAATTTTGTGACTGACATAGGTTGAGTGGTTCATATGGATGAACACTGAGGATTCTTGAGGATGAGAAGTATTATGGTGGGTAGGTTGTAAGATCATGTGTTTGGATGGATCAATTTTTTTGAGGGAATTTGAATTTCTACTATTAGATGAGTAAAATCTTATGTTAAGACCTATAATGATATTTTTAGAGTTATTATACCGCAAAGTTTTGTTTAGGGGTGATAAATGGTGCCCATGAGGTAGCTTGGGTGTTAAGATGAGCTTTAGAGGCTTTAGGTTAAGTTTCAAAAGTTTTGGGGGGTTTTCTTGAAAGGATGCATAGTTTGGCATGCATGGTTTAGGAGAAACCATGTGACACATTTATGATCAGGGGGTTTTTATTTCAAATTGAATTGTGAGTAGGTGGGATTCATTGTTAGTGAATAGTTTAGGGTAAACCATGTGAGGAAAAAGGAGGAACTATGTGAGGCTGTGGAGGTTCAGAGACATGGTACACGAGCTGCCCACAGTTTTAGAAAAACAACACACCTTACCGCAGAGGGTAGGTGATATTGAAATAATGGTTGAAACATGGTTTTTCAAACCATATTTTATAACCATGAAAATATGGGGGTTTTGGACAGTAGGGGTGCACACAGTTGGTGCACAGTTTGGAAAATCGTGTGGCCAAATCATGCAATTGCCCAAATTTCATTAAAAGGGGGGATTTTACCAACCCCCCCTCTGGTTTTTTTAAATATCCACCCCTTTCTCCCCCATTATAGTCACACAAACTAGGGGATTCCAAAACCCCTTCCTCATCTTACCTCCCTTGATTTTGTGGTGTTTTCATGGTGATTTCTTAACATTTGAGGTGAGTTCTCCTCATACGATGGTTTCCTTTAGTCTTCTTCTTCTTCTTATTCTTATTTCTCTCTAATATTAGGGATATTTGATTTAGGTATTTTTTATGATTCCAGTGGATAATGGTGGAATCATTCGTTTCTTATGGAGATTTTGGTTGTCTTTGGTAGAGGAGATCCTTGGATGGATTCTGCACTTCGTTTCATGGCGTTTCATCAAGGTATGTGTTTTCATTGAGTTTTATTAGGTTTTTCCTACTAATTTTATTTAATTAATGGTTGATTTTTTGTCACCTCTTAGGGTTTGGTCCTGGAATGTGGTCAAGGTGGTGTTATGGGTCTTCAGTGAGTGGTTGACTTTGGTTCCAGTGTAACATAATGACCTAGTGAGTTTCCAATATTATGCCAAGTTGGGTTTTGGTCAATTAATTAATTATAGTTTTTATAATTAATTAATTGTTGATGATTGGTATGTGGTTGAGGCTGGGGTGATCGAGATGATCTCAGCGGGGTTCTAAGATGTTGGGAAAATACTTGGATGGGCCTTGTCAAGGCCACCGTGCGTTGTAAATGTTTTGGAAAGATTATTTTATGAGGTAGGTGGTCTAAGAGCTTTACCCATAGTCTTAATAATTGTTTTATATGTGAATTAAAGTGTATTCCTTAGATACTATGTGCATTATTCTTTCTCCCTTGACTTAATAATTTTTTTTAACCTTATATTGATACCTTGGACCTTCTATGGATCCTGTTGGATCTGTAGTGATGTGATACCAGACCGATGACCATCCACAGGGTGTGCCAACCATTGGAAGTGAAATGTTTTATATGTTAAGACTTTATGTGAATTACTATATGGTTTTTTAAATGTTTTAAATATGTACATTGGGTTTTGATCTATTTTGAGTGAACAGGGGGAAAAGCTATGTTTTGAAATGATTCTTGTTTTGAAATGAGGTGTTGACCTCAAGGTGATTTTAAATGGATTTAAAATGTTGATTTAAAATGGGAATGTGGTGAATCTTTAAATGGGATTCATGGAATATGAAGGTCTTGGACCTTTCTTGGATTTTCAAAGAGGAATAACCCATGTTTAATAGGTTATTTTGAAATGTTTAATGTGAATGTTTGATTTTTTGTGTTTTATGACTTTTGAAAGGGGTTATATTTTATTGATCCATTTGTTGATTTAAAATTCCTCTAGGACCATGATAAATGTTGTGATTTATAAAGGAACTGGAAATGGTGAAAAGGGTGTGTTTGATTATTCAATGGTTTGAAGAACATTTAACAAATGTGTATTTGGGTAAAGGATGAAATGGTTTAATTATGAATTTGGTTGTATCTGATGGAGGTAATGGACCATGGGAATGTTTAATGAAATGGTATTAAATGATAATGGAATGATTGGGGAAGGTGGGACATGATGTACCAAATCCCGATTGGATTCATGGACCGATGCTCCATATTTTCCGACCTGTGAATAATGGTTTTGAGATATTGGACTGATGATCCACTCCCCAATTTTGGCAAGGCTAGACTAATGCTCTAGGAACCTTGGTGCACCATTGTTTTTCAAGGAAAGGATTGGTGCTCCTGAACCCAAGGTCATGTATATAGAATTCCACATCAAGGTTGGGATGTTTGGACACGGTGTTTTGAGTTTCAATTGGATTCATAGACCGATGCTCAGTGTTTTTTGACTTTTGACCTAAAAGTTAGGATGGTCAGATGTGGTGTTTCAAGTCCCAATTGGATTCATGGAGTGATTCTCCATTTCTTCCTACTTGTGACCTACTGGTTGGGATAATCGGACATGGTGTGCCAGATCCCAGTTGGATTCTTGGATCAAGGCTCCTTATTTTCCAACCAGTGACCCCTATGATATATGGCTTAGATTATTGTCTAGGCCAAGGGTGGTTTGATGGAAATGGGTAAACTGGTGGAATAAAGAATAAAAGTGATTAATTTAAATATTTTTAAATAATGAAACATGTTTTATTTACCTAATTTTATATAATTATCCCTTTTCCTGCATTTACTATTTCATTTACTGATATTTTCTTTATACATGATTGGTGATGGCCTACTATGTTTTACTCACACCCTTCTTAGGACTCCATTTCACTTGGGTACTCGAGTAGCTATCACATGTTTATTGCAGGAACATTTTTGATCTAAGGCCCATGTTGAGTATGGCTTGGTCGAGTAAGATTTCTTGAGTGGTATCAGGTAGCAAGATGGGTTGGATTAGTGATGCTGTGAATCCTGTTTGTAGTTATTTTATTTTAGTATGTATTGTAACCATCCCAGTGGGTAGTTGGTTGTGTGTATGACATGAATGTGTGAACCTCTATTTCATTTTATTTTATTACATCATGTTTCAGTTTTAGTTTATTTATTCTTTCTGCATACTCTGATGTGTATGATATTTAGCTATTTACTTATACTAGTGCACTATGATATGGGGGTATAGTCTCCTTACAATACCATATTAGACCCCTAATTCTATTTGACATCCTCAGGAATATGAGGAGGCACACTTGAGGACTTGTGGAAGTCTGGCTTGGGGTACCAGTTTAGTGGCACCTAAGACAAGATGTTACATGTGAAGTGTCCCTAGATTTATGAAATAAAATGATAATTCCCAAAATATAATTTTTAATTATATATTGTTAAATAATAATTGATTAAGTGATATAGATGTGTGACCTTGGAAGAATTCCAAGCAAATTAGGATTTTTGAAATGAACTATTTACTTTGAATTGATACTAACCTTGTTATTATTAGTTTTTTTGATGTTTTAAATGGAAATAGAAGCTAGTTGTGTTTTATGGAAAGTTTTTTAGGCCTTTTTAATTATTTTTAGATTTTCTCATTAAACCCAGGGTGAACCTAGCCTCCGAGTGGACTTGGTTGGGCCTGATGGACTTGGGGTGGACCCTGATCCTAGGTGGATTTTGTTGTGTTCGTTAAACCTAGGTGAACCCAACCCCTAGGTGGACTTGGTTGGGCTTTGAGGATGGGTATATTATATATGGGTGTCATTTTTTGGATCAGGTATGAGTATATTAACCTTGAAAGGAGATGGGTTGACATAGTCATCACGACATGCCAAGAGACACCTCAACATTAGTCGAAATAGGTATGTGCCATTCTTGAGTGTCATCAAAGATCCTGGGTTTGATGTTTATTTCTTGTATTTAAATTTAAATATTTTAATTTTTGTTTTTGGTAAGTTTTTATCTTGAGCACTACTACATGCACTTGACACATGGACTGGTTATTTTAGGGACACTATTGGTGGTGGACTTTTGAGTTACACTCACACCGTGCTCGGGTCACCATTGGGTACCCAAGAAAAAATTATTTATTACAGCTTATAGGTCTATACTTGGGAAATCTCCAATGATTTTGGTTTATATATCATACTAGGAGTGGAGTTATGTGATGGGACTGGGCTATTACTCGGAACTAGTCAGGTTGAGTTTAGCTTTGGTTCATTTTTTATTTTTATCTTTCCTTTTATATGATCTACCATGAGAGATACTTATCAGGCAGGGAATACTCACCATTATTGCATGTGATGTTTTTTTTATTTACCGACACCTACCTTGTCCTATCTGTGATGGTTATACATTTTATCTTATGTGATTGCCTTTTATTTATACTTATCTTATGACTCTGACCAGAGGGTATAGTATCCCTATAGTATCCTTTATAAAACTTGCCACTAGTTAGTATCCTTTAGCATATAGGGAGGCATGATTAGGTTACAGTAGAGACCATTATCCCGTGCACCAGTTAATGATCTGGGGTGGAAGGACATTACAGTATCAACATGCTATACTAGTTCACAACTATAATAAAAATCTTGATATACTATGAAAATAATCATAAAAATATGCCATATAGTCTAGATAAATTATACTGGAAGGACATATATTATTTCTAGTTATCAGGTGTTGGGATCTCATAAGTTTTGGGACATTTTCTCATAAAGTTTACACTTGGTGATTTCAAGTAGAGGAGATCATGAGGACTGATCCGCTAATAGTAACACCACATTTTCAAGTGTTGTTGGTTGTTTCTAT
Source organism: Viscum album (assembly GCA_963277665.1). NCBI lineage: Eukaryota > Viridiplantae > Streptophyta > Magnoliopsida > Santalales > Viscaceae > Viscum > Viscum album. The sequence goes on from OY728137.1 coordinate 1,373,523,214, forward strand.
CCTTGAGAACATGTATTGGTCTCATGAAACGAGATCACTATCAGTGTGTACCTTTTGATTGTGTACTTTTATGCAAGAAAAGAACCATGAAATTTATGTTATGGTAAGGTATATTGCGTTCAATTCACCATTAGTGGTATAAAATTGATTGAATTATCAAGACATGTTTTGTCACTTCCAAAAGGAAGAGATATCTTAGGCCCAATTGACCAGGATGGTAATACCTTTACTAAATCCATGGTCATAGTAAAAGAATGTACGTCCATCTAGTAAGGTAAAAAAAAATAATAAATCAAGGAGATACAAAGCGCATGTCCTCATTTATGAGATATTATATGACAAAGAGAATATATTACACGATGTGTATTCTAAGGAGGTTGTCACTACTTTGACCCAAAATTATATCCTTAAGGATTGTGATGTATTTCTAGATAATACTCTCGGTCTATGATTATAAATCACAACCATCAATATAAGGATTTATAGGGCCACACACAAAGTGTATTCTTATGCTTGGTCAATTCTATTGAATTGGAGTTTAGGAAATGGTGGGCCCCATATCAAGGGCTGATATATGTCTGATTTTGAAAAATTGCATGAAATAAATAAAATCACTATTATTAAAGTTTAGAATATTTGGAATTGAATTTACTTTCTCAGAGTATTCACAAGTGTTAAGTTAATATGAGAAACAATATTTTATGAATGAATATTTTATTAAAGGTTCGTTAAATATTTTTGGGATTGATGAGCCAAGTTAATGGATCATATTTCATCACATAACAGTATTTAGATACTTCATGTAAGTGATAAAATATGTATGATGTTTGTGACTTGTTCACTATGACATACATAACAAATATGGTTTAGTTTAAAGTGTTTCATTTATAGAAGGTTCAAAGTGCAATTTTCGTTAATGAAATCTGCCCATTTAAGGAAATTGAAGGCAGCATTCTGACATAATATTCCTCCCACGAATTCATAGAGATTATATCTTATCTCTCTAAAATTATAGAGATAGGAAGAGAGATTTAAGTCACCCTAATCCAATTATTCTTCAAAAATTGAAGCGGTGGTGTTCCCATGATCACCAAATCATCAAAGGCATTATCGACTCTCTATGCTAGCCCCTGAAAATTGAAAATTGATGCATTTTAAAGAATCTATAGTGTGTGTGGATGATCTAGAGGGATCCATATTTGATTCCTTCAAATGAATATTTTCAAATATGAGTGAAACACATTTTCAATCAAAATATAATGAGGTACGATATCAGTTTTACTTTATGTGCTTATTTAATTAACATGTGATCCTCAGGATGAATGTAACACCTCAATATTTCAATATGTATTTCCACTTTAAATGAATATTATGTATTATAGATTATGATACATGAAACATAAAACTAAAATGAACCATGATACTTTTTTTGAGAGTAAATATTACAATTAAAGATAAACACTAATACATTATGAGGTTTTAATATTAAACAACATGAAGAAAAGTACAAGTGAAGTACATACACACATATATATAAATACCACAAAAATAAAATATTTATACTCATGGTTATCCATGAATATTGTGATCCCAACTTAAACCATGTAAACAAAGAAAATAATTAGGAATATAATAGAAATCATGAGGGATAAGTAAATGAATAAATTTTAGTGAAGCATGTAAGGATATATTGGAATGTAATATGACTGTTATATATATGGTTGTTAGAAAAATATTTTTTGTATATATATAACCATTAGATATATATAAATTAGGAATATTAAATCCAAATTTTCATATATATTTTTTTAATAAAAAATAAAAAAAATATAATTCACAAAACTCATAAAATAATTAATTTATATGAAATAGATTAGGAGCACTTAATGTTTTAAAAGTTTGTTTTTTTATAAAAGCCGAATTGTTGTATATTTTCGAAAGAACTAAATTTATAAATTTTAGAAATTTAATTTCATAAAAAATATTTCATTTTTTTCTCATCATACTAAAATTATCTTAGGTTGAATTTTTGGGATTTTTCAGAAAGAGTTGATTTTTGAGCGGATAGTGAAAATGTCATTTTTTACAAAATTTTCATTTTTTCATTAAATTAAGAAATTTAAAAGTACCATTATATTTTTTATTTGTTATTAAATTTAAATAATTCTCATTTAATTATAAGTAATATAATTATAAAATAATTAGTATCATATTTAATTTTGGTATAAGCTCCTTTTTAGGCTTAAAAACACATTTATCTAAAAATCAATTTTCATTGCATTTTATGCATTTATATTAAAATTGAATTCTCCATTTATAAAAAATTAATATTGAAAAAAAAATTCCATATTTTTAATCATGATGTTCAAATATGGTAAATTGGTCTCTTTTATTTTTGGTCATAATGAACGATAACCATAGTAAAAATGTTATCACCATGGTAAGGGTAAAATGGAATAAATATGGCTAAAACTATGATATAAGGACTAAAAATCTCATTAGAACTTATACTTATTTTATTGGATGAGTTTTTTTGACCATAAACATCTAATATTTAAATTTTTTTAATTTATTTCCACTTTCCTTTGATTATAAACTTTATATTATTTTAATTAAAGGATAATTACAAAAATGTCACTCTCTTACTTTTAATTTATATTATATGTTTCCATTTAGATAAAAAGATGTTATGAATTAATATAAAAAAATATTTTTGACATGAATAAATTATTTTTATGATGGTAATTTATTTTTAATTTTTAGTGATGATATAATTACCTTAAACACTTATACAACACCTATATAATGCTTGTGAAAACAGTAAAAAAATCAAGGTAAATGATTTTAAAAATAATAAGATTAATATGTTTTGGATGAATTGTGGTATTACATGAATTTAATAGGTAATTATAAATTATAATTAATGGTAAATTTTTTTATATTTTAATTCCATTGTTTCCTTGATGTATTTGAATTCAAATTAAATAAATAGTCTCAAAAATGACTTTAATGATATTTTATGATAAAAAATATTTTATTAAATGATTTAAAAATAAAAATAAATATTAAAATAGGAAAATTGTGATAGTAAATGGTCTAAAATTTCACAAATGGACCATTTTTAAGCCACATTCCATCTTAGAAGTAAATTTATATCCCTTAGAGAGTGAAAAATGTGTTACTATAGTTAAGGTTAAAAAGGGTTAACAAGGGGGTTAAACTAAAAGATAAGGTTTCAAATGTAACTTAAAAATGTATAAATTTTATTGGTTAAAGATATTTTTACCTTATCATGTACTATTTTATAAATTATTTTCAATTGGTTTCACTTTACATGATTATGATATTTATTATATTTTAAAGTTCTTAATATTTACACTTGTGCCACTCCCCTCACTTATAAAAGGGAACCCCTACCCTCACTTACTCACACATTTTGAGCCATTTATCTTGAAAAATATCTGCCAAAATCATTTCCCAAACATCATACCCATGATATAGAGGCTCTTATCTCACCAAAATACTATCATAGAAGTCTTAATGTGTAAGCCAAAGGAGGTTTCCCAAAGAAGAGGTATAACTCTTAACCATGTTATTTTATTTTATTTATTCTTTTAACTCCTTAAATTATATTCTAAACATGTTGAAATAATAACATAAATATATCTAATATATAAATATGTTATTATGTATATGTTATAACCCTTATTCATCTCCATCTACATACCCATCCTATGAGAAATGGAAAAATCACTCGTGCGTACGTGTGGAATACTACCTGCATGAAGAGATGTGTTTCATTTTTCATCACCACCTCACAAGTATGGATATTATGATGGATTTAATGAATATATATATATATTATTTTAATGAAATAATTTTTATTTTTGTAAATATAATATGTCAATTACCTTCTTACCCTTCCACATGTTAAAAAATAATAACATCGCTCACGCGTATGTGTGGACTACCACCACCATGAAGTGATGAAATTCATTTTTATTGTCTATTTTTTTTATAAATTATTATAAAATTGTATTTAATTTATAAAATTTATAATTATGTCATGATTAATATTATAGATATTATGGAACCATGAACCCTTTGACCATGGTCAACCTAATAAAGTTGTTTTGTGATTATAAACCGAACATCCTAAAAATGTCCGACATGAAGTTAACTGATTTAATAACTATATAAGGAATGATAATAAATGAAATAAAAGGTATAATAATAAGGTAATAAAAATTAAAAAGTTTCTAAATCAATAAAAACATTAATATAAGTTTATTATATATGTGATAAAGTATGTACGTGGAGAGTCAGACTAGAGGTAAGAGATTTTACGCCTCAATTTCCTTTTGTTAAGATTTATACCATTTTTTACCACATGTTTTTTTTGGTTTATTAAATAAATTATTAATTTATTTTATAATTAATTTACTAAAATTTTATTGGTTTATAAATCCATTTTAAGTTCTCATTTTCGAAATACTTTTTTTAAAAGTTACAAAAGCCTCAAGAGATTTCTCATCTCAATTTTCTTTTATTGATACTTATGATATTTTCACAAAATGTTTTATTTTATGTTGTGTATGAAATAACATATGTATCAATTTTATCATTAATTTACTAAAATTAATGTGTTGTACAAATCCATTTCAAGTTCTCTTCTTTAATGTCCCTTTGTTTCAAAAGTTACGAAAGTCATAAGAGATTTATCATCTCAATTTTATTTCATTGAGACTTATTCCATTTAAAACTCATGTTTTCTTTTGTGCAGTGTATTAAATACTATATATATGTATTTTATAATTAATTTAATGAAATTTAATTGGTTTAAAAATCCATTTCAAGTTCTCTTCTTCAATGACTATTTGTTTCAAAATTTATGAAATCTGTAAGGGATTTGTCATCTCAATTTCATTTCATTGAGACTTATTCCATTTTTAGAATTTGTTTTATTTTGTGTGGTGTATGAAATGACTTAAATATTTATTTTATAGTTACTTTACTCAAATTAAAGTGGTTTAATTATCCATTTTAAGTTATCTTCTTCAATTTACATTTTTTAAATTTTACAAAAGATGTAAGAGGTTTCTTATATCAATTTCCTTTCATTGATACTTATTCTATTTTTATGAAATATTTTTTTGGGTGTTTGAAATAAATTATGGATATATTTTATCATTAATTTAATAAATTTAATGTTGTTTACAAATATATTTCAAATTATCTTCCTCAATGAACTTTTTTTTTCAAAAGTAATGAAAACCATAAGGGATTTCTCATCTCAATTTCCTTTTATTGTGACTTATGAAAATTTAACCACATGTTTTCTTTTGTGTGGTGTATTAAATACCTTATGGATATATTTTATCATCAGTTTATTAAAATTAAATTGGTTTATGAATCTATTTCAAGTTCTCTTTTTCAATATACTTTTGTTTCAAAAATCATGAAAGGCATAAGGGATTTCTCATCTCAATTTCCTTTTGTTGAGACTTATGCCATTTTCACCACATATTTTTTATGTGGTGTATGGTTTACCTTATATATGTCATTTTTAATTTAATTAATAAAATTAAAGTGTCTTAAAAATTTATTTGAAGATATATTATTTAACATCCTATTGTTTAAAAAGTTATGGAAACCATAAGGGATTTCTCATCTCAATTTCCTTTCTTTGAGACTTATGTCCTTTTCACTGATTTTTTTATTCTATTACATTAATTAAATTACTTATATATTTCTTTTATCATTCAATTAATCAAATTAAAGTTTTTTAAAAATCCTTTTAAAATTCTCTTATGCAATTTCCTTTTTTTTCAAAAGTTATGAAAGCCGTAAGATATTTATCATTTCAATTTCCTTTCATTGATACTTATTATATTTTAACCACCTGTTTTCTTTTTTTGGTGTATGAAATACCTTATAGATGTATTTTATCATTAATTTACTAAAATTAAAGTGGCTTAAAAATAAATTTTAAGTTATCTTCTTCAACATTTTTTTTGTTTCAAAAGTTATGAAATCCATAAGGGATTCTCATCTCAATTTCCTTACATTGAGACTTAAGCCATTTTAACCACTTGTTTTTTTTGTGGTGTATAAAATACCTTTTGGATTTTTGTATAATTAATTTACTAAAATTAAAGTAGTTTACAATTTATTTTCAATTTCTATTATTCAATTTCATTTTTTTCAAAAGTTATGAAAGACATAAGGTATTTTTCTTTAAAACATTATTTTAAAGTTTTCTTTTAAAATATTTCTCCTATATGTCAATGTTAATAAAATGTTTCAATATTTTTTTATTTATGTTTCAAATATTTTTAAAGTTCATTTTAGACTAATTTTAAATTTATTTTATAAATTATTGAGTGGAATATTTTCAAATGTTTTTCCATACATCTCACTTTTTAATTTTTAAAAAAGTGTGAAAAGAATGTTCTATTTTATTATATACGACATAAAAAGATTTTATCACCATCATGACCATTATTTGATTTGAATATTTATTTATAAGTTTACATGGTTATTTTAAAATAAATTCATTTTCTCAATATTCTGATTTTTTTATAAAATGTCATCACAATAAAATGATATTTTTCTCATGTTTTCAAAGAAAGGTTATTTTAAAATTACTTTCATCTAGGTCAATATATTTTGATGAATCTTATGATTTAATAGGGATATAATCTACTGATACTACCCAACATATCACTATGGATGGATTATTATCATGATGTTCTATTTTTGAATGGGAAAAAATACTAAAATTCTATATGTTAGTTTTCAAATATAGATATTTATATTGATTATGAATTATATTTATTATTCACCACTTTCATATGATGAATGCATTGGACTTAGTAAGTTATGGGTTGGGACTGTTATATCCTCTTAATGCATCAGTAGTTATCATAAGATAAACTAGCCTATGTATTTGGTGTATACCTTCCCAATTATTTATGATGTCTTGTAATAAGGCCTTGATGGTATGTTTATTATGCCTTGACATAAGGCCTTAACAACATGATTATGATGTCCTACATTATGCATTCATTTATTATGGAATCAATTATTCTTATCCATGTGATTAATTTTTTATATCATTCATAGATAATATTACCCTTTTATGATATTAGTTATATAGAATATTTGATTATTGTTTATCTCTTCCATATTATCCACTATTTATTTATTCTATAATAAAATTTATTGTATGATTTCCCTTATTGAGCATCTAAGCTCACCCTTTATTATATTTTACATTCCCCAAGATACCAAAAAGGGGTCTATGAATGATTTTAGGGATATATTAGAAGATTTAATAAAGTTATCACTAGAATTTATGTTTTTAATGAAAAATGAGTTTTTAATTTAGGAATATTATTTTTTGGAACAAATGGATATTGATTTGAAGTGTCCACTTTGTATTATAAAGTTTTAAAATGTAATAGTTTTTCAAAATTCTTTAAAACTATAAACCAAAAAGATTCTAAAAATGTAAGAAAGTGAAAACCTAGTTATAAATCAGGTAATTATGGGTTATTTAAGTTACAAGGGGTTATATTGAAATTGGGAGATGCTTCACCGATAATGACATTCAGATGTCGATTGCGACATGAAAATTTTAATTTTCCCTTTATCCAATGCTTCCGCCACTCTCATAGTAGCAATATCAAGTAATTAAAAGATACCTAACAATGATTAGTCTATATAAAGGCCTGGTATTTTTTGGTCAAGGTTTTCAAAGGGGTTGTAATATGAGAGAAACCAGAAGAAAACCTCTGATAATATCTTGCAAGACCAAGGAAACTATGAACCTCTATGACATTCTTAGGAGCTTCCTAAGAAAAAACTACTTCAATCTTTGAAGGATCCACCACTACCCCTTTCCAAGACACCACATAACCAAGTAAATACACCTTATGGTTCCATAAGATACACTTTTTCAACTTCTTATAAAGATGATTTTGTCGAATAACTCCCAGGATGACCCTTAGATGCTCAACATGATTCTCATCTGGCTTGTAGTATATGATAATATCATCAATTAATAGTTCCAAGAACCAATCTAGGAATACATGACATATGGATTTCATGAATCCCATGAAAAAATTTGGGGAATTCATGACATTGAATTTATTGACCGTGAATTCTAATTTCCATAACAACACATGAACTATATTTTCAAGACATCATCCTCATTCACCCTTAATTGATGATATCCATACTATAAATTGATCTTCAAAAACCAACTATCCCCCTTTAAATTATTGAAAAAATAATTTATCCTTGGGAGGGGATAATAGTTCTTAACCTTCACTTAGTTAAACCACTGGTAGTCTATGCACAACCTTAGACTACTATCCATCTTCTTAGAGAATAACACTAAAGCACCCCAAGGAAACGCAATCGGTCTGATGAAACCCTTATTCATAATATCATTGATATAAATCATCAAATTCCATAACTCATATGATTTCATCTATTAAGGAGTTAGAAAAATTGGAGAGACATCAGGTTGTAAATCTATCTCAAATTCTATATCAGTTCTAAGGGGTAGTGTCACAAAATCTTTGGAAAAAACATTAGGAAACTCTCAAAAAATATTGAAAACATTACTGCCTACACTTTCAAAAAACTCAATAAAAAATCCTCTAGCTGATACAAAAGTGGCCATGGATGCCTATGACCCATCATATGGTCCCACTCGTTGATGAACACCAAATAATGGCCTTTAAAATCAGAGAATAAAACTCTACTATGGAATCAATCAATAACTGAACACATAGAAAACAATAAATCCATTCCAATACTAACACCGTATGGTTGTTTATACAATAATAAGAAATATCCCATCTATTGATACTTCCCATCATCATCTCACAACCTCGGTACACATAAAGAAAACTAAAATGTCCTCCAAATGGAATATTCAACACCAGAGACATTTGAATCCCCTTCACCTTGAGCACCATGGCATAAACCAAGGTTTGAACTAAGGATTATGTAATAAAATAATGTAAATATCTAGAATCAAACATATAAAAATAAAATCTATAAGAAAAACAGATGATACCTCATATGATATCTAGGCCACTAGGTGTTGGTAACTCCATGGTATGTATCTAGCCACAACCTAATCCTTTTATTCACTGGACCTACTAGATACCACTTCCATGAATGTGTTCAGTCCTATGCTCCAAATGATAAGGAACATCATGGAGTTTTCCTATACCGTCTCTATCCCCATCTACCAACGACATGTTTATTGTCCCTACTGTTGATAAGGTCTCGACGGTAGCTAATGTTGATGCTAAATTAGAAACTAAACATCCATACTATGTTAACCACTAAGGGTGATCAGGAACTAAATAAATTTATGAACATGGACTCTATAAGAAAAGAACATTGGTCCAGAATTCTAGGTTGATTAATGAGAACAACCTGCTCCAGAAAAGAGAGAAGAAGGATGGGTCCGACTCCCTACAATTCAAAACCTTAAATACCCTGATATCTGAGATACTTCATCTATAGATCTATTATGATTATAGTTTTGATGATTCCCATCTCATGATGGTCCAACCCACATGTGAATCTTCTTGATTATATCTACCTTTTCCAACACTATAAGATACGTCAGAAAGGTAAATAGGGTGACCTGATATTGGACAGAAGGATGTACCACCTTCTCAAAATTTCAAGACCTATCCTCCTCACTGGAAAGTAGGCTGAGAGAACAATAAAAAGGTTATTGAACCAAATCCCAAGCTCTTGTATGTTCATTATTCCCAACTGAATGGTGAGAAACTCATACTACTTGGCCACCTCTAGTATTTATGAAAGGAACTCTACATGAAATTTCTTCTAGAAATCTCCCATGAAATTTATAACTCCTCACACTTCTCAAGAAACATAAACTACCACTAACATGAAAATAATCTCATTTGAATAATATATAACAGGATACAATGATCTTTCCTATTATAGATCAAACTTAATATGATCTTTAGCTCCTATAACCAATGCTATGTATTCTGATCAGATACTCTCTCCTTATACTCCATCAAGTTCTGACATTGAAACTCATGTAGCGCCTTCCTCTAAAAACCATCCTCCTCATCCAATTCAACCTTTCAACGACCAACCAGTTCATCCTAATACACCTCTCTAACCTAAAACACACATGGAATACACACACTATCCAACTTTACACATGATAAAAAAAATCTCCAAGTCTATAAACATGGAATCTTACTTGAGATAATTTAATTAATTTCATTTCATTTCCCCAGAATCACCCCAATTCAAACAAAAACACAAAAAATAGGATGAATGTACCTATCCTAGGTATCTACCCTAAAATCTATATTATCTTACCTATAATACTTAGTAAGATTAGGGTCCTTATATTAGATCATAGGGGTACCTACAAGCATGTGTTCTAGCTAGTTTACCTTGTTACTTCACATGATAAGTTTGATAAATACCATTTACCTTCCAAACCCATGTAGTCCTTACTAGTTAATAACTCAAAAATCCACCCTAATACTCATCCATTACTCATATACCACACTTTCATGACCCACCCCCATTAAAAACCCCTCTGGAGTGGGCAGTGAGGGCGAGAGTGACCCCCAAAACTCGCCTATAATAGGTCACAGGTTGGTGAAAAACATTGAGGGTATAATCACACATTAATGGGAGGAAAAAGACTCATAATACCATGAACATATAAATAAAATCACTAATTAACTCCATAATATATAAAATAAAACCAATATATCACAAATTTAAGTAATTACATACATTATAAAAATTCAAAATAAAATACTAAAAGAAAATCTTATGGTAGCGACTTCAAAAACAACTACAAGACATGATCTAATAATATCCAACCTGACCACTAAATCCCTATGATATATTTAAAAAATAGATATATATATAGGAGTGATTATATATGTATACTTATTAGGATCATACCCAAGGCCTCTCATGAAAATGTGGAAGAAGTATACTAATGAACCAGTAGATAAATAAAAAAACCAACATGCAACTATACCAGGTCAACTTCCACCCTACCTCATCCAGTATTTCTCTCTCAACAAATCATCCAAGTATAAGAACATTATATCAAAAGATTATGTATCAAGAAGTTACCCCACAATAACTTCCCCACCGATCTGGTCGATCTCACATCCTAATGTCATACATACTGTGCTACTATCTCTTCCACATAAAAAAATCCACATAATCACATACCATAATAGAAATAAACATATATCCAAATCCATAATCACATAAAAATTTCACATCAAAACCCCATCATAGAAGGATAATGTCAACATGGAGGATATAAACCTTGTTCCCTATTTCTTCCATGAATATCTCCACCATGTAACCATAACCCAACCACCTAACCATGTCATCCAGTATATAAATACTATATTATCAAGACATTACATCATATATATATATATATATATAATTACCTTGATCCATCACAAAAAATACTATGTATGAAGGGAGAGCAGGGAAGAGGTAGAATCCAACCATATATTCCCTCTATAGCCTAGATGTTAGGAAAAAACCCAAAACCCATTTCTTCATATGGGTGTTGGTAAGGTTACCTGAATCAAGTGGCAGTGCGTATGAAATAACAAGAAAATACAAGGCATATATAGCCACACAAAGCCCAACTTAGGGGTAAACTCACAACTAGAACATCATAATTATTGATACCTATAAAATCCACTTAATTTCATACATCACACACCGACAACTGCTTCCATAACTAACCAATCACACCCTACCACTCTAATGCCACAAAATAGCCACAAAACAAAAATAACATCCTATTTTACCATATTATTTATTAATTTAAATTTAAATTTTTTCATCCACATTATATTATTTTATGAATATTTAATTTCAACCCATTAATTTAATCAATATGCCACATTTATCCCATCCTTTGTAATTTATTTTGAACCTTTATAATTTATAGATCATTAAAGAACCCACTAATTATCAATTTCTATCCCATTACCCATTAACAATCCTATTATTTCTAGCTATATTACCTACCACTGAGAAACTACCACACAAACCATAATAACCTAACCCATAACCACATAAACTACCACGCAAACCATGCCAATAACCACTACACCATCCAAAATCAACTGTTACAACACCACTTTTCCTCTTTACACATCAATCGAGCCAAACCATCCACATCAATAAAAAATATACCAAACCACTATAGCCATGCCATACCAACATCCAAAAATTGACCCCCTAAACATAACCACTCAAATCACAGCAAAAAATAATATCCACCCATCAACAAAAAATCATAACATATATTGTAGAAAAGCACAAAAAACAATCTCCTCTAAGAATGATTTCATATTTTCTAAAACATTTAAACATAATAATATCAATAATAGTTTCCAAATTTTCTAATCCACCATTTAATTACCATATTTAAGTGATTAAACTTTTATAGAAGGATATTCAATCATTATAATAGTATCAATCAAGGTCTATCACAGCAAAAAACCATCAATTGAATAAATAATAAATATAATAAACACATAAGAACTTATAAACACATGAAAATCACCCATTCCACATTTCCAATTTCCAATTTTGGTTACTATATTTATTAGGTTAATCTATACCATTAAAATAGTAAAAAAACATGATAATTATATAGTCACATAAAGTAAATAAGGATAAGTTTTGAATCCTCTATCTCAACCAAATCTTCAACAATTCATCGCATGATAACAATGGAGGAAGAGAAATCACAATGACAATAAATCATAAGAAAAACCCAAAAAACCTATAAAAAACTAACTCTTTTCAACCAAAGGACCTAACACCACCAAATAAGAAGGAATACTACTTCTATAGCCTCCCCAAAAAGATAGAACAAGAAGGAATGAAGAAGAATATGGGAGGATATCACCTTGGTTCACAAGGATTTGATCTCTTAATTCCATGGAAAAAAACTATAAAAGGATGACCAAAGACATATCAAGATGAACCACTGGTCACCTAGGGTTTTAATGAAGTCAAGATAATAGTATAGAATTTGAGATAGAGATGTAATTTATAATTTCTTGTAAAAATCCAAAATCAAGGCTTGATAGGGGTAGTCACACTGCAATGCACCCATGATATAGAATTTTTAGTGTATTATCCCCTGAATATTAGGGTAAAAATACCTAACATTTGATGCATTTAATGAAGGTCATGAAATAATTCAATAGGTCACACTGAAACCCTTGGAAACTTGAGAATCACGGTGTAATTCTTGGTTGTACACCTCAACCCGATACACCTATGATGAAAATCGCAATGTAACCATTGATACCATGATATAATGACACCAAGGAATACAAAAAAAAACCAAACCCCCATGATGAATTTTTTTTCTCCATGACGAAATATTCCATACATAAAATTAACCTAAGGGACTTCACACCCCAACCAAGACCCGCCACACCACAACCGACCTTCCACTCCAAGACAGAGTGAATTTGAAATCTCATGGATTATCCCTCATGCCACAAAACATATCTTACACTATGAGCCGAATTCTTACAACACAAATAATTAGACCAAAATAACTAATCTCTACTGAAAAACTGATCATTCCAGAATTCTCTATGATCATAGAGTAATTCAGACTTATAGTTTATAAATAAGTATAAACCCCCTCTAACTCCCACAAAACCTCCTCCCCACACCTCAAACACTCAAATGATGAAAATTAAAAATCCCAAAAAGTTTGAGTCATTAAAAAATTTGTATATATTCTAGGTCATATAGAATATATCTCATTTATTACACTAAATTAAAATGTGTCATGGTCTAATTGTTCAAAACTAGTAGGTAATTTTATTACCTCTCTCAAATTATCCATAACTAGTACATGATAATTATTAACATGATTTTGAGTCATATATAGGTTGTGTAATGAGTTTGAATTAAATTTTAGGTATAATACCTATTTTATCAGGATACATCACTTAAATTTTCATATTATTTATAGGTTTATTAGAGAAACAATGAGTTTCATGCTTTTACTTATTAAGAAAATATGCTTCACTAAACACTACATCTCTACCAATAATACATATTTACCAAGTTTTTCAAGATAAAGTGTGTAACCTTTTATCAAATTTTGGGAATCCTATAAAGATACAAATTAAGTCTATAAGTTAATGTTTATCATTCATAGTGAGAACATATATAGTACATCCATAAATATTAAGTAATGTTATGCATGTGGCTTCAATGTCTAGATTTCATGTAGTGTTTTAAAATCAATAGTTAACGAAGAATATCTATTAATTAAGTGAAAAATAATAGTTGTTTCTTTTATCCATTTTTTAGGAATATGAATAATAAATAAAATATTTTACACTCTTTTCAAATTGGTTTTATTTTTTCTTTAAATGATAATATATTTTTTTGGAATTTATCTTACTATAGTCTATAATGCGCCAAAATTATATGGAAAAATATTTCAACACATCTTTTTAACACCTTTAATTTCTTCTCTAACCTATTTTCAACTATGTTATCCAATATTTAATGAATCTAAAATTTATAATATTCTATTTTAAGATAAAATTCAATCTTTCCTATAATATTAATCAATAAAAATGAGAAAAACAACTATCATCCTTACATGAGGGACGATGTAATTAATTATAATAGGGCATCAGAGTTTAAAGTTTAAATTAATTATCCTACAAGATATAATTACAAATATATAATATAACTTATGTTTAAGACCGTTCATGTAAGAACCCGGATCTTCGTTTCAGGTATGTTTTTCCTTTTTCTGTAGTTTTTAAGAAAAATGAACTTTCTGGAAATTTTCGAAGTACACGCCGTGTACTTTCTGAGTACTCACCGTGTACTCTTCTCTGGCTCGAAGCCATGTGCTGGCCATGCCCGGGCCACACACACGGTGTGTAGGGGTGACGTGGAGGCCGATTTTGGCAGAGTACGGAAAAGACCCAGTACATGCCGTGTACTTTAAAAATACACGCCATGTACTTTTTTTTCACTAAACAGACCGGGGTCGCGCCTGACGCACAGAAACACCTCCTTCTAGGTCCCGTTCGTCTGAGAGCGACCCGTATGGATGGATATTCAACAAGATCTCGCCTCTTCATCCATTCTCCAATTTGAGCATGGTCAATTGCATTGGAATCGCAGCGGTGAGATCTTCCTTCTTCTTGAGCTTTGTCTTCTGATTCCTCTTCGTTTTCGAGTTATCATAGGTTGAGCGTTTTGTGCGTTTTCTCAGATCTACGACGTTCTAAGGGGAATCAATCATCATGGTTCACGTATATTGATATCCTAGGATCGAGGTAGGTGGTTTGTGCCTTTCTGTTAAAAGTAAATGAGTATTTTGTGCAAATTCCACAAATTACCTTGGGTAGGAAATTGTGGGTTTCCTGTTTTTCCCTGCCGTTTGCCTGCTTTTTTGATTGCTGTAGTAGATGTTTATGCTTGTGAGTAGAGTAATTTATTTTGTTCTCAGGTTGCTTTTCCATTCTTGTTGTACTGTTTAGCATTTCCAGTTTCCATTCCTAGTTGTAGGATAGTGGAACTGTTGCTTTATTATTGCTGTTGAGCCTTAGACTGATAGCCAAGTAGTTCTTGAGGTTTACTTGGATGATGTACGCACGCTGAGCATGTTTATTTCCACACATGACTATGAGAACCTAGTGTAGTAGACCAAAGGGAGAATTAACATAAGGGCTTCTATAGAGTGTCTTTTAATATGATACGAGACCACAAGGGGGAATTGACGATGAGTGCTTCCCCAGAGAGTCTGTAGTTCCTCGATGTGGGTCATAGGGGGAATGAGACATTGAGTGCTTCCCCATAGATCCTTTAGTACGATACGAGACTATAGGGGGAATTGGCGGTGAATGCTTCATCAAAGAGTCTATTAATTTCATAGCTGAACCAGAGGGGTGGGACTGTGTGTGCCTCCTAGGGGGTTTCTAGTACTTGGGTTGAACCATAGGGGTTAGGTTGAGAGAGCTACCCAGAGGGTTACCTATTTTCTTCCTGTTACTGGTTTCTTAATTGTGTACTTATTTGTTAGAACCATGGATTTTAGCTGTTGTGTGCATTACTGTTTACTGATTTCTGCACTTTTACTTGCCTTGTATTCATTGACTATTAGGAACAAATCTTTGGGTGATTTCCTACTAGGATTGTATCTCACACCCTGTTTGGGACATGATTTTGGGCCCAAGAAGACTATGTTTCTGCAGGTATAGATAAGGGAAATCACCCTTCTACTTCAGGTTCTTGATTGCACTAGAGTTGGAGAGCATGGGACCGAGCCGTGGCTTGCGATGCTGAGGATTTAATTTTTTTTCTTTTATAATTTTTTTTTCAGTTGTACTTCAGCACGTTGGTTTGTTTACTGCTTTCCATAGACATATGTACCATGTTGCATCATTATTGTTTTATACATTGCTTCTGCTATTCAGTTCAGTTGTTGTATGCGGTTTATTGTTCCCACTATTGTGTTTGGTTTTTCTTCCACTGTAAACTTTACCGAATGAGGGCATAGTTTCCCCACCGACTCACCAAGGCCCTCGCTGATAGTTGGTAGCCTCTAGCATTTGGGAAAATGTGCTTGAGGTCATGTGGCGAACCAGGTATGGGGAACCAGTGGAGGGGCTTCAGATTTGGGTCGTTATAAAGTGGTATCAAAGGAGTTCTTTTCTATTGATTTACTGTTTTGAGACTTTATCCAGGGATAGGATGGATTCAGTACTTGGTATTAATATGTTCTCGGGAGTAGCTAACCCGTGTATAGGGAAAATCCATACTACCACGTTAATTGCAGTGTGATGATTTTGAGATTTTATGGTTGATCTGATTTCACCTAGAGTGATTCACATGACTTGTGCTATTATTGTTTTGATGTTTTGGTTCAATTTCTGTCGCAACCCGATCAGATGAGGGTATTCCATCTCATGCATCATATATGAACTTAAAGAATCACATGCCATTCATTCTTGCCATGCCATCTAGGGTGCATTAGCGATTTCATGCTATTGTGATATACTTCGTGTAGATTATGCATGCTGTTGTGATAGATGCTTGATAGAATCCCTGCAGTTATGTTAGAGAGCTGTTTTTTTCCCTTGTATGTGACTGTAGGAGATTCCAAGCTTTGATTCGCAGGGATTATGGGACCTCATGAGTTGGAATTTGGAACCTCTTTGCCTTTTTTTTATTGTTTCTGGGGTTCTGTGCAGTTTCTGAGCTACTTCCCAGAAAAACCCAGAATACACGGCGTGTACGTTTTGGATACACACTGTGTAGTTTTCAGGCCGTGTCATTGACCGTGTGAGCAGAACACGGTGTCGTGAAAGTAAATTTAGGAACACGCCGTGTATGGTAGGTACACACCGTGTAGTAATGATCCGTGTACCTGACCGTGTCACTAACAACACGGGTCGGAGAAGCTCAAGTAGCACACGCCGTGTTGTAACGGAACACGCCGTGTAGTCCCTTCTAGGTACCCGACCGTGTCACGAACAACATGGGTCAGCGTAAAATTATCTCTTAGACACGCTGTGTTTCTTTTGGAGCACGTCATGTAGTACCTTCCAGGTACCCAGCCGTGTCGCGAACAACACGGGTTGGCGTGACCTTCTCTCTCAGACATGCCGTGTTTCTTTTGGAGCATGTCGTGTAGTACCTTCCAGGTACCTGACCATGTCATGAACAACATGGGACGATGTCACCTTTCTTATAAATACCATGTTTGTTCAGATCACGCCGTGTAAGGTTCAACCATGTAGACGGCCATGTGTTTAACAACACGGGCCGCTGAAGCCCTGTCCACTACACGCCATGTCCGCAGGGAACATGCTGTGTAGTCTCAGTTTAAGAAAACCGTGTGGGTTAGCCATGTAAGGTACTCGGGCAGGGTAATAGTTTTCAACTACACGCTGTGTGTGGGGTCAACACACCGTGTAGTTTGAGGTGTACACGACTTGTAGTGTAGAAGTACACGCCCATGTCAGTGGCTTAATAAGACATGCCGTGTAGTTTTTATACACACCGTGTAGTCGAGTTTTGTAAACTTATGTGTTTTCCTTCCCCTGTTCCCATTTTGTACTCTTGTGTTCCCTTTCCTTGTTTTCCTGATCTAAGGTGTACTTTTGATCTTTCAGAGCTATGCCTCCGAGATGTCCTTCGGTCATACGTCTGTCGTCAGGCAGTGACCAGATGCCAGACAGGGTAGATTAGGGACTTCCTGCCGATCCTCCAGTTGGGCCAGCCTTGGAACTGGATGTTATACCAGTTGCAGGCGCTAATGAGCAGTTCAGGGAAGGTTTCGTGAGGATGATGCAGACCTTCCAGGGAGCGCCGCCTCCTTCCATGACTATGGCAGACCTAACATGATTTTTTCAATAGCATCCTCCTCCCACGTTCTCGGGAGAAGGAGGACCACAGGCTGCAGATTCATGGTTGGAATCCATGTTGACCATCTTTGAGCATCTGGATACACCTCCAGAGAGGTGGGTCAGGCTCGCTACCTACGTGCTATGAGATTCTGCCAAGAGGTGGTGGGACGTGATCTCACAGGCGGGTCAACAATAGGATTTGGCTTGGGAGGAGTTCCAGCATGTGTTCTATGACTACTTCTACCCGGAGACCCTGAGGGCCGACCGAGCCCAGGAGTTCATGAGTTTAGAGCAGGGTAATCTTTCTATCATGGAGTATTCCTCTCTCTTTACCGAGCTGCAACATTTCACACCCCTCTACGATGGAAGTGGGGTGTTCTTAGCAAGGAAGTTTGAGGATGGTCTCAGGAGGGAGATCCGCTCGCAGGTGAACATCTTCCAGCTGACTTCCATCACTTCCATCATCAACCAGACACTAATTACGGAGCGTAATCTGAGAGACTCTGGAGCTGCGAGCCAGGGCGGTTCTGCTTCCAGAGCTAGTTTTCCTCCAGATGATAGCAAGAAGCATCGTAGGGAGTCTACGCGCGACGACCCGAGGAAGCGTGATGCATCATCAGGCAGCCAGGTGACATGCTACCAGTGTGTCCGGTCAGGGCACACGAGGCCGTAGTGCCAGAGGGACCCTATGGAGTGCCGATCTTGTGGGAAGATGGGTCACCTTCAGCGTTTCTGCCAGGTTTTCTCACCAACAGATGCTGACCGGGGTTCTTCCGTGACTTCTCTTTCAGGAGAAGCACCACCAGTTTCTCACTAGTCGGGGAACTGGAGTTCTTTCGGCCGTTCGGGCCAAGGTGGAGGTCGAGGCCGTGGCGGTCAGCCACCAGTTCCTCAGCACCAGCAGGGAGGTTCAACTCAGAGTGGTCAGCCAGGGGCACAGGGCCACGGTGCATGTCAGTCTTTCGCCGTGGAGCAGTTTTATCAGAAGCAGGATCCCGACCCTTCTACAGTTTGAGGTGCGATTTTAGTAGCCTCAGTTTTATCTTCAGCCCTTTTCTATACTGGTGCTACATAAATCTTTATCTCTATTGCTATCATGGAGAGCCTTGGGCTCTGCATATTTTCTTATGCCGACTCGTTGACACTAGACACACCTTTGGGGACAAGGACATCTAGTGTATGCCAGTGTAGAGAGTGCCCTCTTGAGGTTGCAGGGTATCGTTTCTTATGGGACCTCTATGTCCTAGAGATGAAAGACTATGATGTCATCCTCGGGATGGACTGGTTGGTTCTCTTCTAGGAAGTCGTCGAATGTTATCGCCATAGAGTGAGTTTTGTTTCACCATAGGGTGAGTCTTTTCTTCATAGAGGCGAATGGGATGTTCAGGCGAGTCGACCAGGACTCGAGCATCATGGGCTAAGAAAGGTGATGGCATAGATTTATAGTCTTTATCTGGACGATCAAGGGACTTTTCAGTTGGACTTTCCTCCGTTGGTGGATCGTTTCAGGGATGTATTTCCAGAGGACTTTTTAGGTTTGCCTCCGAAGCATGAGGTAGACTTCTCTATTGAGCTCGTGCCAGGAGCGGCACCGGTGTCCATTCCTCCCTATAGGATGGACACACTTGAGTTGCAGGAGCTCAAGAAGTAGTTGGAGGAGTTTCAGGTAAGGGGTTTTATTCGACCCAGTACTTCTCCTTGGGGTTTTCCTATCCTGTTTGCGATGAAGGAAGACGGTACCCTTCGGATTTGTGTGGATTATCGAAAGATGAACCAGTTGACAGTTAAGAACCGATATCCCTTGCCCAGAATCTATGACCTTTTATATCATCTTCAAGGAGCCTGGGTGTTCTCGAAGATCGATTTGAGGTCTGGTTATCATCAGTTGTGCATTAGACCATCAGATATACCTCGAACGGCCTTCAGAAGCTGGTATGGTCGTTATGAGTATACAGTTATGCCGTTCGGTCTCACGAACGCACCAGAAATTTTCATGGAACTGATTAACCAAGTGTTCCATCCTTACTTGGACTCTTTTGTTGTGGTCTTCGTAGATGATATCTTGGTGTACTCTCACACTCGACACGACCATGATACCCATCTTGAGATCATTTTGAGTACACTGAGAGAGCATCGACTTTATGCTAAACTCTGGAAGTGACACTTTTGGATAGATCAAATTCACTTCTTGGGTCACGTCATCTCAGAGGTAGGAGTATCTGTGGACCCAGAGAAAGTGAGAGATGTAATTTCCTGGGAGCAGCCGAAGAATGTTTTTGAGGTACGAAGCTTCCTAGGGTTGGCTGGATACTACAGATGCTTCATTCATAAATTTTCTCATCTAAAAGCACCTTTGATAGGTCTGAACAAGAAGGGGTTGAAGTTATTATGGTCAAATTCTTATGAGTCAGCCTTTCAGGAGCTGAAAGGGAGGTTGACGTCAGCACCGATACTAGTCTTACCAGATCCAGGCAAGAGTTACACTATTTACTGTGATGCTTCAAGTATCGGGATAGGAGCTGTGCTTATGCAGGGAGATGGAGTCTTTGCGTACAGATCTCGGCAGTTGAGGCTACATGAGAGGAACTACCCTACACATGATCTGTAGTTGGCAGCTGTTGTTCACGCCTTACACTGTTGGAGACATTACCTTCTGGGAGAGCACTTTGTGGTTTTCACTGACCACAAGAGTCTCAAATATATCTTCACTCAGCATGATCTGAATATGAGACAGTACAGGTGGGTCGAGTCTCTTCAGTCCTTTGATTTTGATCTTGCCTATACGCTGGGGAAGGGCAACACAGTGGCAGATGCTTTGAGAAGGAGAACTCAGATTCAGGCAGTTCAGGAGGCCAGCAGTGAGTGGAAGCTCATGGATCTATTCTTTGAGATGCATCTGGAGGTGCATGACAGACAGGGACAAACTTTCCTTTCTTCTGTAGCTGTTACCTCTACACTACTTGATCGAGTAAGGATGAGGCAGCTATCAGAATTAGAAGGCTTAGTTCTGTGGGAGAGTGTGTTAGGAGAGGACCCTCTTCCTGGATGGATAGTGAGAGAGGATGAGATCTTGCATTTCCAGGGATGCGTATGGGTGCCAGTAGACATACGTGAGGAGATGATGCGAGATTTTCATTCCTCTGTTTGGGCAGTTCATCCTGGCGTCACCAAGATGTATCAGGATCTTCATCGCCAGTACTGGTGGCCAGGTATGAAGAAAGATGTTGCTGATTTTTTCATGAGATGTTCTACTTGTCAGCAGGTGAAAGTAGAGAATCAGCGACCAACAAACCTTTTACAGCAGTTACCCATTCCGGAGTGGAAATGGAATGATGTCGCGATGGACTTCGTGACCGGATTTTCGAGGATGCCTCGGGAAAACAATGCTGTTTGGGTTGTCGTTGACAGGCTCATGAAGGTTTCTCACTTCTTGCCGATCAAGGAGACCTTCAGTGTCGATGATTTGGGATGACTTTACATCTGAGAGATCGTTCTCCTGCATGGAGTTCCACACTCCATTGTTTCAGACATGGATGCATGCTTTACCTCTCTATTTTGGCAGGGACTTCAGAAGGCCTTGGGTACACAGGTACTTTTGAGTACATCATACCATCCCCAGACTAATGGCCAGTCCGAGCGCACGATCCAGGTGCTTGAGGATATGCTTCGAGCCTGTATTCTAGACTTTTGCGGTTCTTGGGAGAATCATATTCCTCTGGTGGAGTTTTCCTACAACAACAGTTTCCAGGAGACCATTCAGATGGCACCGTACGAGGCTTTTTATAGTAGGCCATGCCAATCACCCTTATGCTGGATGGAGGCAGGAGAGGAAGCTTTACTGGGACCTCGTCTCGTTCAGGAGACCTCAGAGTAGATAGAGCTGATTCGGAAGAGGATGGCTATAGCAAAGTCTCAATAGAAGTATTATGCTGATCAGCGGAGATGTCCTCTGGAGTTCGAGGTTGGGGATCAGGTTTTCCTGTGTGTCGCACCGAGGTTGGGACACAAGAGGATTCAGAGATAGGGTAAGCTTTCCCCGTGGTATGTCGGTCTGTTTGAGGTCTTGGAGAGAGTGGGGTCGATTGCCTATCGGTTACAGCTACCTCAGAGGTACAGGGCCATGCACGATGTCTTCCACGTCTCTCAGCTCCGACACTACTTTTCAAACCCGTCTCATGTCTTTCAACCTGAGGAGGTTGAACTTTAAGCAGATGCATCGTTTGAGGAGCATCCTATCTGAATTGTCGATCACAGTATGAAGGTTCTCCGCGGGTGGTCTGTTCCTCTGGTATGGGTGCTATGGCAGCACGAGCGAGTACAAGATGAGACTTGGGAAAGGGAGGCTAATGTACGATCGTAGTGGCCGGAGCTATTCGAGGTTTCTTCTTCTACGCCTCTCTAGGAAATTCGGGGATGAATTTCTTTAAGTGGGGAAGTTTGTAAGAACCCAGATCTTCGTTTCAGGTATGTTTTTCTTTTTTCTAGAGTTTTTAAGAAAAATAAACTTTATGGAAATTTTCGAAGTACACACTATGTAATTTCTGAGTACACGCCGTGTACTCTTCTCCGGCTCGAAGCCGTGTGCTGGTTGTGCCCGGGCCACACACACGATGTGTAGGGGTGACGTGGAGGCCGATTTTGGTGGAGTACGGAAAAGACCTAGTACACGCCGTGTACTTTAAAAATACACACCATATACTTTTTTTTTCACTAAACGGACCGAGGTCACACCTGACACACAGAAACACCTCCTTCTAGGTCCCGCTCATCCGATAGCGACCCGTACAGCCGGATCTTCGATGAGCTCCCGCCTCTTCGTCCGTTCTCCGATTCGAGCACGGTCAATTGTGTTGGAATCGTAGCTATGAGATCTTCCTTCTGCTTGAGCTTCGTCTTCTGATTCCTCTTCATTTTAGAGTTATCATAGGTTGAGAATTTTGTGCGTTTTCTCAGATCTATGATGTTCTAAGGTGAATCAATCGTCCTGGTTCACATATATCGATCTCCTAGGATCGAGGTAGGTGGTTTGTGCCTTTCTGTTAAAAGTCGATGAGTATTTTGTGAAAATTACACAAATTCCCTTGGGCGGGGAATTGTGGGTTTCTTGTTTTTCCCTACTGTTTGCCTGATTTTCTTGATTGCTGTAGTAGAGGTTTATGCTTGTGAGTAGAGTAATTTATTTTGTGCTCAGGTTTATTTTCCATGCTTTTTGTAATATTTATCGTTTCCAGTTTCCATGCCTAGTTGTAGGATAGTGGAACCGTTGCTTTATTATTGCTGTTGAGCCTTAGAATGATAGCCAAGTAGTTCTTGAGGTTTACTTGGATGATGTACGCGCATTGAGAATGTTTATTTCCACACAGGACTGTGAGAACCTAGTGTAGTAGACCAAAGGGAGAATTGACGTAAGGGATTCTCCAGAGTGTCTTTTAATACGATGTGAGACCACAGGGGGAATTGATGATGTGTGCTTCCCCAGAGAGTCTGTAGTTCCTCGACATGGGCCACAGGGGGAATGAGACATTGAGTGCTTCCCCAGAGAGCCTTTGGTACGATACGAGACTATAGGGGGAATTAGCGGTGAGTGCTTCCTCAGAGAGTCTATTAATTTCATAGCTGAACCAGAGGGGTGAGACTGTGTGTACCTCCTAGGGGGTTTCTAGTACTTGGGTTGAACCATAGGGGTTAGGCTGAGAGAGATACCCAGAGGGTTACCGGTTTTCTTCCTGTTACTGGTTTCTTACTTGTGTACTTATTTGTTAGAACTGTGGATTGTAGCTGTTGTGTGCATTACTGTTTACTGATTTCTACACTTTTACTTGCCTTGTATTCATTGACTGTTAGGAACAAATCTTTGGGTGATTGCCTACTGGGATTGTATCTCACACTATGTTTGGGACATTCTTTTGGGCCAAGAAGACTATGTTGCTGCAGGTATAGATAAGGGAAAGCGCCCTTCTACTTCAGGTTCTTGATTGCACTGGAGTTGGAGAGCATGGGACCGAGCCGTGGCTTGCGATGCTGAGGAGTTACTTTGTTTCCTTTTATACTTTGTTTTCAGTTGTACTTCAGCACATTGGTTTGTTTACTGCTTTACATAGACATATGTACCATGTTGCATCATTATTATTTTATACATTTCTTCCACTATTCAGTTCAGCTATTGTATGCTATTTATTGTTTCCACTATTGTGTCTGGTTTTTCTTCCATTGTATACTTTACCGAATGAGGGCATAGTTTCCCCACCAACTCACCAGGGCCCTCGCTTCTAGTCGGCAGCCTTTGACGTTTGGGAAAAAATGCTTAAGGTCATGTGGAAAACTGAGTACGGGGCACCAGTGGAGGGGCTCCGGATTCAGGTCATTACAGTTTACATAAGGAATCAAAAGACCGTAGATCTTATATTTTAACAACACATTAATTATTGAATTGATCAATTTCTAAATTAAAAGTTCAATGAATAAAATTTAGTAGCACTTTACTACTTATGAAAAAGAAGGAATAGTAAATTAATTTTAAAGTAAGTCTTGATTAAAACTATGAATTCATTTGATTGTGAGTATAAATGGGTTTATTTTTTTCAAGATTCATCATGTAATTAATATCTAATTAATATATTGTTTTTATATGAATATTTTCTTTGTATTTTATTTATATTTTATTTATTTTTTTATTGTAAAATTATATATTCATATATAATTATATTTTTTTATAATTTTATGGAAAGTAATTTGGAAGGAGTTTGGAAGTTTTTGAGGAAATGTTGGAGAAAAAACCCTTATGACATAAGTATAGTTTTTTGAAAAGGAATGGAGTATGAGAAGAAAAAAATTAGTTCAGTCCCCAAGTTGGCACCACATGAGAGCTAGCTACTATGTGGTAGACGAACACTGAACTAAAATTATAATGAGGGTAAAAAGTATAATATAATCATGAGTGAATCCACATATAGTGTGACACAGTTCTAGAAAAATAGAGCACCCATTGTGCATAAGAACTGGGTAGGATCATCGATGCATAGTGACGCTGACAGGGGGTGAGGTGCAAGGTGACACCTCAGAAAGATATCGAGTGGTCATTGGAATGATCTAGATAATAAATCCATGATATCCCATGTGAAATTATGATATAGGATTACTGCATGCACAATAATTGTTCACTTTAAGTGAAACACATGTGCCTAGGTCTAGGCGATGTCTTCCCACTGTTTTTCCTCCCATATGGATTGGGTTTGTATGATTCTATCATGTAGTCACATGAAATGTACCATGGACCATCATTTTCATTGAAGGTGAATATCAAATCCACTTCCTCAGTGGATTATCCAATATCATAGGGTTTTTATTTGTGATATGGGATCTAGTACATGCAAAAAGTGTCATGCCTCGGCCCCAGATTGCACTGGAGCCGGTGCGTTTTCAATAAAACATGGTGTGTAATTTTTATTTTATAAAAAGAAATGATAATAAATTACACATCATGTTCCACTAAAGAGGATCTTTTTTGTTTAGATTATGGAAAACCAGATACAAATATTACAATCCCTCAAAACTGAAATAAAAAAGAATCTCCACAAAGCTGCCACCAATCAGTGTAACTCAAATCTACTAAACCTGTATAATTTAAGTTAAAACGTAGGGTGAGCATATGAATGCCCAGTAATGGGGTTTGAAAATAAAATAATATATAAATTGAAACCTTTTAAAAAACATCCCATTTAAAAATATTCATAAAAAATTTTCTTAAATAAAGCTGCAATACATGAAGCATAACATAACATTTTGTCCAAGAATTAATGTGAAGTTTCAAGGAATATTAACAGAGTTACAATGAAACATGTTCCAACCATAATCATACTTATAAAAAAATATATGGTGTAAAAAATATAAATAAAGAGTTATTCTAACTATAATAAGTGTGACATGCGAAAGTGAAAGTACATAATGTAAAAATGAAAGTAATACATGATCAGAGTTTCACATAAGATAATAACTTTAATTTATTCCCTTACTAACCGTGAATCATAAATTAGAAGATAAATCTCTGAGTGATGAATAAACATTACTCCATGTGCATTTACTTCTTCTGATACTCATAAGTACATGATCTTAACCAAGTATATTATACTAGTTGAATATTCACTTGGTTATTAAACATCATAAACATAATGATGGAATGTATAATGAGGTACTGTGTTAAGGCCTTGTGCCATGAATTAATTTGTCTCATGAGAACTACCAATGCATCATAGGGATTTCATTAACCAGTCCCCAACCCATAGGTCTTTCATTATTCGGTCCCCAACCCGTAGGTCTTTCATTAACCGGTCCCCAAACCATCATATATTGAGTCTAATACATTCCTCATATGCCAAGTAAGGTCATATATTCAAAGTGTCCCATACTACTTTGAATATTTAATTTCTCATTTCATATTATTCAAGGTGTCCCATACAACTTTGAATAATTTAGTTCCTTAATCCATAATGGTCATAATAGTTAAATTTCATTCTTTAGCATTTATATATATATAATGAGTCATGCATTAATTATCAACACTAACAACTGTATAGCTATAATAAATTAGCCAATGACATGTGATGATAATTAATGCATATGAAATAAATGATTATTTAGGTTTCATCACATAAAATGATAACCATGAAATTCAAAAATCCTTCTTGTGAAAGTAAACATTTTATATTCTAAAATGCATGATGTAAATTCATCATGGATTGAATACATAATTAATTTAAAGGTAAAAACAATATTTCATGTGAGGTATTAAATTCATAGCTGTCTAAACATACATTACTTGCATGTTTATGTATAAAAATACCACAAGGATACTCCCAACTATTTAAACACAATGTTACAAATTGAAAATAATGAAAATCAACCACCAACTAACATAACCAATACCATTTAGACTTATGAAAATAAGTGTGAAATCCGTATATAGATAAAGTGATTATAAAGGGTTGTATTACTAAAACAAATTCCAAATTGATTCTTGAAATTTTTTCACATTTCAGAACACTTGTTATAAATTTTTATTGAGACTTTGTGAACCCATATTAATATTAGGATAAAATCACACACACACACACACATAACTGTATGTATTTAAGGGTTATTCTTTAAAACTTAAGAATCCAATACATAATTTATGTATAATAGAAACATAATTTAAACCAAAGTCAATATATGAAAATCGTAATGTAAAACCGAGGGTATTGTTTCATAAATATATATATATATATATATATATATAAAAGTAAGAATGCATATGTACTTATAATTTCATCAACACAAAACACCACTAACATAGCATGGTTCATATTCATTTTGAATTACATTAGAGTAAAAACCCTTCTTCATTTAAATAAATTGATCGATATGGTTTTATTAAAAAAACATATATACATATGTGTATATATGTAGTGAAACCGTTTTTTAGGTACCAATATAAAACCCTATTGTTATTTGCATGAAAAAAACATTTTTTAAAAATAGGAATTCGTTTTCATAAGATCATTTGAGGAAATCAGTAGTATTATAAGAACAACCATGTGTAGACACACACACACACACAAATAGTAAAACAAAACAAAGAAAGACAAACCGAGGACCCTTACCTGGTTCGAAGAAGAAGAAGAAAAAGGACAGAGGTTGATGAAGTGCTGGAGAGGAAGAACACCCATAGGGTTTGAGTGCAAAATGAATCATATAAATAAGATGTATATATATTATTTTAAGGGAAAATTGCATGGAAAACTGAGGTACCATGGTTTAAAATAATATGGAGTGTGTTCGGTCTTGTGAAAAATGAAATAGATAAGGGGGCCACCCAGTGTCACGGGAGTAGAAAAAGAAGAAAAATGACCAGCGATAGATACTAGTGTAGTACATGTGGGAGGAAGAAGAAGAAGGCGATGTGGATGGGTGAAAAAATGAATGGATGGTTGGGATTTAATCGTACCTTGAACCAACAACTGAGGAGTGTCTGTAGAATCGATCGATTGGTTTAACGAAGTGGACGAACGAGATTAGATCATATTTTGATCAGATGGCCTCGAGTGATGTGGTGATTTTTAAAAGGGTCAGATGGATGCGATTAGATCCTGACTGGATCAAATGGTTGAGAAAAATGTAGAGGGAATATTGCGGCTGCGTGCCTTCAATGGTCGAACTAATCAGATGACTCAGATCACGCTTGGTGAGATCAAATGGCTTAGATCTCATTTCCACTGAAAAAAAGAATCCCACATCGAAACAGGATGGGATAAGGTCTGGATTTATAATCCTGGAGATCCCAACTAGATCTTAGAATTCCTCCTCTCCCCTCCCTAGTACCACCCCGTACCGGGTCTCTATGGGCGCGCTTCTGACCCACCCCTGCCTCCATGCCGCCCTGCACGGTGGCACGCTCCAGAACCCCTTACACACACCCATGCATGATTATGACCTAATTATGCATACATGCGTGTGCAACTTAGCAAGAAACATGTGTGTACAGCCCTGGGCCTTTGGCCTAGGGGATCCGTGAGATGCCCACCAAGGCCTAGAGTGGCTTGGCCTTATAGGTTGCCCTCGGTTAGGTGGGGGACTCACCTAAATTTTTTAGCAAAGTTAAAAATATATTTTTATTATACAAAAGAATATAAATTTATTATGTTTATAAACAAAGAATATAAATTCTCTATTATGGATAAAAAAATCCTAAAACCAAAATTTTCATTAGTTTATAAACATTTGAGTTTCAGAACATCAAATTTAAAAATCTAAATTCAAAGTTTAATATGTCCTAAGGAAAATACTATACTAGTTTTATATTTAAAATCCAAAACATATTTTTAATTAAGACCTTATTTGTATTCATCCATGGATGAAAACATTTATAAAAAGATTTTTAAGTCATTTGAAATACTTAAATACTTAATTCACTAAGTATAGATAAAATATTAAATAAAAAAATAGTATTTAATTTTATTTTCCCAAGGTATGATTTTAAACTCAAAAATACATTTCTTTGTACCGAAACCAAGTAGTATCAAATGTGTGCTTCTCTTGGTATTTCTTTTAAAACAAAAGGGTTATGATTCAAACCCATTTTAAACTTTAGATCATTATCCATCTAAAATATAAAAAAATAGTTTATTATAAACATGTTTATAGTTATAACTTCAATGCACAATTTATACACTTAGAAAACTCATTATACCTAGATACTTTAAATTAAGCCACCAGAATACCCAACGACTATAAGGTCTTATAGCCGTTAGAGACTCAACGGTCACCTAAAAGAGGCAACAGTTGGATTAATTTTAAGGTCTTATAAAAACATGATTATGGTGTTCCTACTTCAAAACAACTTAGCGAAGATGGTGCTCATCATTCCTATGATTCTTAGCACGGTTGCTGTAGTTCTGGCTATACTAATGTTCATCATGATGGATTCGAAGGACCCGCACTATTTTCTTGGGATTTTTTGTTGTATTTGGTGGTATCCATATGATTTTAATAGGTCTCTTAGTAGGTATAATAGGGTAGTAAGACTCTTTTGGAATTGTTAAAATGTAATCATTTCAGTGTTTAATTAAATAAAACAATCCTTGTTTTTATTTTGAAAACATTGTTTGGATAGCATGGAAATTAAACAAAGTAAAACCATACAATTTTATTATTACACAAGAAAAAGGTTTGGGGTGTCACATAACCCCCCCCTTCAAAGAATTGTGCCCTTGAAATTCTAAAACACTCATACACTTCCACCATCAAAACCAGATAGACTTCACTCCTGAGGTCCCCTCTGCCTAGACCACTACTGCGGATAAACCGCTGATGTCTCCAGGTGGATCCCTAGATTAGTTTTCAGTTCCTTGACCTATTTGGACCATATACACTATGATCATT
This sequence comes from Viscum album, assembly GCA_963277665.1. NCBI lineage: Eukaryota > Viridiplantae > Streptophyta > Magnoliopsida > Santalales > Viscaceae > Viscum > Viscum album. The sequence continues at coordinate 1,373,553,615 of OY728137.1, forward strand.
TAGGGTAAAACCCATGCATAAAACACTTGGTCTTCCAAATAGAGGCACGATAAGTGTGGCGGTCTAAGATTTGAGAGTGGACTAGTTCCCTATAAATCCCTTGAGCTACATCGTGATTGAAAACTTCAAAGTCATAAATAATCCCATACATACTAAAACTTAGGAATTGGAAGAAATAGGTCACTTGAGTGTAACCCTCTAAAGAATCTTCACAGAATTTTACCAAGTCTTAGTAGTTTTTGGACAAGGTGAAACAAAGGAAGAGGCATTCTTGGTACTTACCTCTCTATCTATACTCTTAAAATTCAGAATTTGTGATACGATTATAGATATAGCTCTCTCTTTTGTAGGAACAGAGGATATTTGAGCTGAGGGACACTTTATAAAGGCATTTGCAGGTTAGGAGAAGGTTCATAAATGACTGGTATGTCTCTAAACATGACTCGAAAATTATGCATTCTAGTAATTTGGTAGGGAGTGATAAGTGGTTGGTTGGTGAAATCACATATTCCATCTGAAAATTTCAAGAGACATGTTTTACTCAGTAAGGCATAACCATATTAAAACAAAGATGTTATTTTTTAAAAGCATGTTAAAGTTCCAAAACATAAAATATAATATTATCCATTTATACTAGGTTCATAAAACCCAGGGTGTTACATAACCATTGACTCCCTCTCACAATTCACTGGTATGGAATTCCTAACATCCTCTGAGATGTCTCTTCATAGGTACAACTGATGTTGGTGATTTCCCCAGTTCCCATTCAAGCGCATCCCTAAAGCGGTTCCAAATTCTTCAATCTCTTTGGTCCAGATGCAATGCAGGAAACTAGGATAAACAACATGTGGAAATATAAAGTTTAGTGTGAGAAAAGCATGACATGTATCAAGTTGAGTGAAATCAGTATGAACTTGATGTCGATAAAAAAAAAACAAGAAGACTCATCCCCAAAAATTTCAAAGTCCAAAACTTGACCATGAAGACTGTAGCTCAAGATTTGATAAAGGTACACTGCTTGGAGGTCACCCTATTGAGAAACATCTTGGAAGTCCTCTCGAGATGAAGCATTCCCACCTAAGGTAAATAATTTAAACAAACCCTCAAAATAATTTCCCTTCCATGCATAGAATGGAAATCCAGCGTTTATCATAATAAAATATTTGAAGCCTGATCCTTAGTGGAGTTGAAGTACACGAGGAGAATTGGATACATGGTAGAGGGGTTTACGAGACAACTGGAGGTTTTCAAAAGTCTCGTAGCCTTCTAAACATGACTTGGACACTATAGTATCTAATATTTATGTTGGGAGATACAGAAGGTTTGTTTCGTCTTCCATCTAAAAATTTTAAGAAAAATTATACTTAGTGAAACATAATCAAGTTTTTAATGTTGTTCTAATTTTCCAGGGTTGTCTAAACCAATCCTCTAATACAAACTATCATTCCTTGGCCCCAGACTACCCAGGAGCTGGTACGTTTTCAATAAAACATGGTTTGTAATTTTTCTTTTATAAAAAGAAATGCTGATAAATTACACATCATGTTCCACTAAAGTGGATCTTTTCAGTTTAGATTCTGGAAAACTAGATACAAATATTACAATCCTTAAAAAATGAAAGAGAAAAGAATATTCACAAAGCTGCCACCATTTAGGGTAACTCAAATCTACTAAACCTATAAAATTTAAGTTAAAACATAGGGTGACCATACAAATTCCCAGTAAGGGAGTTTGAAAATAAAATAATATTTCAATTGAAACCTTTTATAGAACATCCCCTTTAAAAATATTCATAAAAAATTTTCTTAAAGAAAGATGCAATACATGAAGCATAACATTACATTTTTTCCAAGAATTACTAGTGATGTTTCAAGGAATATTAACAAAGTTACAATGAAAAATGTTCCAATCATAAGTATCCTTATACAAAATATATGGTATGCAACATATAAAGAAAAAGTTATTCTAACTATAATAAGTGTGACATGCGAAAGTACAAGTATATAATTTACAAATGAAAGTAATAAATGATCATAGTTACGCATAAGATAATAACTTTAATTTCTTCCCTTACTAACTATGAATCATAAATTGGAAAATAAATCTTTGAGTTCTGAATAAACATTATGCCATGTGAATTTACTTCTTCTGATGCTCATAAGCACACGATCTTAACCAAGTATATTCTACTAGTCGAATATTCACTTGGTTAATTAAACATCATAAACATAATGAGGGAATATATAATGCGGGACTGTGTCAAGGCCTCATGCCATGACCTAATTTGTCTCATGAGAACTACCAATGCATCATAGGGATTTCATTAACCGGCCCCCAACCCGTAGGGATTTCATTAACCAGTCCCCAACCCATAGGTCTTTCCTTAACCGGTCCCCAACCCATTATATATAGAGTCCAATAAATTCCTCATATGCCAAGTAAGGTCGTATATTCAAAGTGTCCCATACCACTTTGAATATTTAATTTCTCATTTCATATTATTCAAGGTGTCCCATACCACTTTGAATAATTTAGTCCCTTAATCCATAAATGTTCATAAAAGTTAAATTTCTTTGGGTAGCATTTACATATATATAATGGATCATGCATTAATTTTCAACACTAAAAACTTCATAGCTATAATAAATTAACCAATGACATGTGATGATAACTAATTCATATGAAATAAATTCTTATTCAGGTTTCATCACATAAAATGATAACCATGAAATTCAAAAATACTTACTGTGAAAGTAAAGATTTTATATTCTAAAATGTATAATGGAAATTCATCATGGATTGAATACATAATAAATTTAAAGGTAAAAAAAATATTTCATGTGAGTTATTAAATGCATAACTGTCTAAACACCCATTACCTCCATGTTTATGTATAAACATACCACAAGGGTACTCCCAACTATTCAAACACAATGCTACAAATTGAAAATCATAAAAATAAACCACCCAACTAACATAACCAATACCATTTAGACTTATAAAAATAAGTGTGAAATCCATATACACAAAAAGTGATTATAAAGGGTTGTATTACTAAAACAAATTCCAATTTGATTCTTGAATTTTTTTCACATTTCAGAACACTTGATATAACTTTTTATCAAGCCTTTGTGAACCCATATTAATATTAGGATCAAATCACAAACACACACACACACAAATATATATATATATATATATATATATATATATATATATAAAACTGTATATATTTAATGGTTATTCTTTAAAACCTAAGAATCCAATACATAATTTATGTATAACCAAAACATAATTTAAACCTAATTCAATATATAAAAACCGCAATGTAAAAATGAGGGTATTGTTTCATAAATAAATACATATATATGTAAAAGTAAGAATACATATGTGCTTATAATTTCATCAACATAAAACACCACTAACCTAGCATGGTTCATATTCATTTTGAATTCCATTAGAGTAGAAACCCTTCTTCCTTTAAATAAAGAGATCAATATGGTTTTATTAAGAAAACACACACATATATATGTGTATATATATTGTGAAACCATTTTTTAGGTACCAACATAAAACCCTATTGTGATTTTCATGAAAAAAACATTTTTAAAAAATAGGAATTCGTTTTTATATGATCATTTGAGGAAATTAGTAGGATTATAAGAACAACCGTGTATAAATATATATACATATACATATATATATATATATATATATATATTCAAACAATAAAAAAAACAAATCAAGACAAACCAAGGACCCTTTCCTGGTTCGAAGAAGAAGAAGAAGAAGGACAAAGGTTGATGGAGCACTAGAGAGGAAGAACACCCGTAGGGTTCAAGTGAAAAATGAATCATATAAATAAACTATATATATATATATTATTTTTAGGGAAAATTACAAGAAAAAATGAGGCACCTTGGTTTAAAATAAGACCGAGTGTGTTCGATCTTGTGGAAAATGAAACATAGAAGGGGGACACCCAGTGTCATGGGGGTGGAAAAAGAAGAAAAACGAGTAGCGATAGCTATTGGTGTGGTGCATGTGGGAGGAAGAAGAAGAAGCCAATGTGGATGGGTGAAGAAATGAACGGAAAGTCAGGATTTAATCATGCCTTGATCCAATGGATGAGGAGCATCTGCAGAATTGATCGATCGGTTTAACGAAGAGGACAACTGAGATTAGATCAGATTTTGACCAGAAAACCTTGAGTTACGCAGTGATTTTAGAAAGGGTCAGACATCTGAGATTAGATCCTGACTGGATCGAAAGGTTTAGAAAAACATGGAGGGAAAACTGCAGTTGCGTTGGTTCGATGGCCGAACTGATCGGACGGCTTAGATCACACGCCGCGAGATCGGACGACTTAGATCTGATTTCCGCTAAAAAAAGGAATCCCACTTCGAAACGGGACATGCTACAGTCCATATTTATAATCCTAGAGATCCTGGATAGAGCTTAGAATTCCTCCTCCCCCCCCAATACCACCCTGTACCGAGTCTCTGCAGGTGCGCTTCTGCACCCACCACTTCCACCAAGCCACCCTTCACGGTGGTGTGCTCCGAAACCCATTGCACATGCCCATGTGCACTTAAGGACTGATTATGAATACCTATGTGATCAACTTATTACACACCATGTGTGAACAACCCTGGACCTTTGGCCTAGGGGGTCTGTGAGATTCCCACCAAGGCCTAGAGTGTCTTGGCCTTCTAGGTCTCCCTCGGTTAGGTGGGGGAGTCACCTAAATTTTTTAGCAAAGTTAAAAATAAATTTTTATTATACACAAGAATATAAATTTATTATGTTTATAAACAAAGAATATAAATTCCCTATTATGGTTAAATGAAATCTTAAAACCAAAATTTTCATTAGTTTATAAACATTTGAGGTTCAAAACATCAACGTTCAAAATCTAAAATCGAAGTTTAATATGTCATAAGGGAAATACCATACTAGTTTTATGTTTAAAATCCAAAACATATTTTTAATTAAGACCATGTTTTTATTCATATAAGGATGAAAATATTTATAAAAATATTTTTAAGACATTTGAAATACTTAAATACTTAATTCAATGAGGATAGATAAAATATTAAATACAATAATAGTCATTAATTTTATTTTCCCAAGGTATGATTTCAAACTAAAAAATAAGTTTCTTTGTACCAAAACCAAGTAGTATCAAATTTGTGCTTCTCTTGGTATTTATTTTAAAACACAAGGGTTATGATTCAAACCCATTTTAAACTTTAAATCATTATCCTTATAAAATATAAAAAAGAGTTTATTACAAACATGTTTATAGTTATAACTTCAATGCACACTTTAAACACTTGGAAAACTCATTATACCTAGATAATTTAAATTAAGCCACTAGAATACCCAATGACTATAAGGTCTTATAGCCGTTAGATAATCAATGGTCACATAAAGTAGGAAACAATTATATTAACTTTAAGGACTTATAAAAACATGATTAGGGTGTTCCAACTTCAAAACAACTTGGCAAAGACGGTGCTCATAATTCCTCTGATGCTTAGCATGGTTGTTGTGGTTATGGCGATACTGATGTTCATTGTGATAGATCCAAAGTACCCCCACTATTTTCTTTGGATTTTTGTTGTATTGGGTGGTCTCCTTGTGATTTTAATAGGTCTATTAGTAGGTATCCTAGGGTAGTAAGAATATTTTGGCTTTGTTGCAATATAGTCATTTCAGTGTTTAATTAAATAAAACAAGCCTTGTTTTTATTTTGAAAACATTGTTTGGATAACATAGAAATTAAACGAAGTAAAACCACAAAATTTTATTATTACACAAGAAAAAGGTTAGGGGTGTCAAATAAAGTGCATGGGGATTCCGACACATCCAATCTCATTATTCTACCATCTACTACATGATGAGGACTTGGGGATTGCTTATAATTTTTTATCCAAAAAGGTTTATTTTATGCTTTGGATCACTTAAAAATGGTAGTATCTTAATATTATGGTTTCAGAATCTCTATATCATAGTCCAATCTTACACCAATATCCTATTTTTCAAAGATAAAATGGAAGTCAAGGCATGAATAGATACTGTAGAAGGAAGAAAAATCACATGTGAGATTATAGAGAGTATTTTATCATCATATTTGAGATATTAGTTGACTAGAGTTGGAATTTTAGGAGGGTTCCTTGAACTGTATTAGTTCTTAAGAACAAATATCGATAAATCTAGATCTTTCTCAAAGTTAGAAGGTCATTCCATAGTGTTTTTACCAATTCTGCATATGAATCCAATCTAGTAAAAATATTTCATTAAAATTATCATATTTTAGGAATCCTGGAGGATATTTTTATGGGATGTATAACCTAGTTTTTTGAGGGCTCCATGGATGGTTTTACTTATGAAAAAATAGAAGAGTAAGTAGGAGAAAAATCATCAAAATAATGAATTAACTAAGATGAGGATTGAGGAGAGAGAGAGTAACTTAGGTCATTAAGGAGCAACATAGTTAGGTCTTAGTTTTAATTTTTTATGTTATTTGTGTAATTGTAGGATCATTTCATGGATTTTTAATCCCAATTCACGTGAGTTTTCCATTATTATTTAATACCTTTTTCAGTTTATCTACTATAGTCCCTCTCTTATAATTCTTAGTATGTTTAGGTTTGATGAACAATCAATAATGAGTGGATATAACCATATGAGAGGGTGGAATTGGTATAAATGAGTACGTATTATGGAATCCCACCTTTTTATTACATAACATTTCATTTACATGGTACAAAAAGTGGATCTTTTAATTTTTAGTTTATTGGAAAAAAGGTATATAATACATGAAAACATAAAACATTATTATTATACACTTTGAGGGATTCATCATAGGTTCATCCTAAGTACATTTACTACATCTCATAACCTGGTGGGAAAATAATGGAATTAGTTTACATGACCATGAGATATATCAATAAGAACATGACGAATAAAGGCATAAGAAAAGGAAAAAGGGGAATATAATAAGAAAAACAACTTGAATCATAACATGGAAATGTGAATAAAATATTTAAACAATAAATTCATAATCATATCACCAAGATTTTTCACCAAGGTGTCATAAAAATTACCAAGGTTATACACCAAGGTATCATAAAATCTGTCATCTCTTGAGATTTAATTATTTACCCATTGAATTAGAGTGATATCAGGGTGAAACATTAATATTTATTAATTAATGTGATACACATATATCATAATAAAAAATTTCATAAATAACCCATGTATAATAAAATAAATGGGTTTTATATCAAAATCATGGTGTTTTAAAAAAAATGCTTAAAGATAAGATCCTTATGTCATTATTAACCCATGAAAAAGGAAGGTAGGTTTCATGTCTGTTAATCCTAGAATAAAATAGATCATTTTTAAATCTAGGTGAATAAACTTGGGAAATAAAGAGTTTTGGGTATTCATAAAATAAAATAAGATAATTTCTTGAGAAAAAGAGAGAAATTTTGAGAAGAAAATTTAGCAACATAACAGGTATGAAACATGGTTTTAGAAAACCTTAAAAAGAGAGGGGACACAGGTATAAAATTCATAAAATAATCTTAACATAATAAAGGAATATAATAAAATGTACAGAATAACATATTTTGGAAATTTTAAAGACATACCACATAAAAAATTAACTTAAAAGGAAGAGAGAAGTTGAGATTTCTCTTACCTTGAAGAGTCACTCCTAAAACTCGAATATTGGGACCTTGGGGAATTGTGGACACCTTGTGAGGAATCATTGGGAGGTAAAAATATCATAGATTCGTGGATAATAATTTTTGAGGGAAATAAAATGATTAAATGGGTGGGTATTTATAGAAAAAGAAAAAGATTTTTTTACTAATTTCCTTGGACACCTAGGTAGTGGTAAATGAAAAACCATGGGCTTGCCCATGGAATTAGAGACTTGGGACACCTATTATGTTATTTTAATTCACAAGATTCAAACATAATTTTATATTATTTATTACATAATTATTACATAAATATTAAGTCATTAGACATATCAAAAATCCAAACTGTATTTTAACTATTCATGAAAAACTAAATATTTTAGAAAATTCTCATAAATTCAACCCAAACTAATTTAGATGTTATTATTTCTAAAAATATATTTACTTTATCATAATAATTATCTAAATATGATAATTTTAACTTTTAAATATAAAAATCCTTATTTATTAAAAATAATAGCAGATAAAAAATGCATTATAAAATTTTTGACACTTGAAAAAACTAAAATTATTTTGTCATTTATATTTAAATAGGAGTGTTTTAATCATAATATTTAATTAAAATAATCCTTATTAATAATAAATTATTTTATTATAATAATTATAACTTTTCTGAAAAGTACATTTTTTTCCAAAAAATCAATTTATCAAATTCAGTATATTTTAAAGAAAACCTATTCTCAAAACAGAATTGATGGAATTTTTTTATTTATAAAAAGTATTACACTTTAAGTAACTAATGTCTCAAAACATAACCCCTTATAACACCACCATAAAACCTAAGGGTAAGGTGTATGATGGTGATAAATTAATGTGGTGGTTTAGCTAACATCACCCGAGTGGTAATTTCAACCATCTTAAACTTCTCCCATAAGTGAATTTGTACAAGATTCACTTATTGAAGATTGGTTTGGGATTGGTCAATAGAGAATACTAGTGATTCCACCTCCCTCCCAAGCTTTAAAAAATGGGCTTCATACGGCATGACCCTACTAGTTGAGGCCATCGTTTCTTATTGCTACATTAATCATCATTTTTCATTTATACTTATAAACAGTAATTATAACATTAAAATTATTATATAGTTTCCAATGGTCATATTGAACAACAGTTATATAATGGTCAAAATACGATGGTCACATTTCAATTTATAATCACTTCATTATTAAAGAGATGTCGTTTTGTTGAGTAAAAAAAATAATATAACACACATTTCAGGAAACAATTATTATTCAAAAAGTCTGGGTCATTACATTTTACCCTAGAAGAAATTTCTTTTTTGAAATTTCAACTAGTTCCCTGAGTTGAGAAAATGTGTGGGTACTTCTGTCTCATTGTCTCTTCTGGTTCCCACATCACTTCTTCATATTTTTGGATCCTCTACAACACTTTGATTAGGTGGGTAGTCTTGTTTTGTATAACCTTATTTCTACAGTCCAAGATCTACACCGGATGCTCCTCATAATAGAGGTCATGTTTCAGTTGTAGCACCTTAGAATTCAGTACTTGTGAAGGTCCAAGTTTGTACTTACTCAAGAGAGATACATGGAATACAACATGAACTTGAGATAGATTTGGAGGAAGTACAAGCCGATAGGCCACTGATCCTATGAGATCAAAGATTTCATAGGGTCCAATGTTCCTGGGGCTGAGATTACCTTTATTCCCAAACCACATGACTCTCTTAAAAGGTGAAATTAAAAGGAATAATTTTTCACCAACATCAAACTTCAAGTCCCTTTGACGATTGTTAGCATAAAACTTCTACCGACTCTAAGAAACCTTTATGTATTTTTGGATATCATGAACCTTTTCTATCATATTTTACACAATATAAATACCAAGAATCTTTCTCTCACCAACTTCATCCCGATAAGTAGGAGTTCTACATCTCTTCCCATATAAAGATTCATAGGGTTCCATTTGAATACTCTAATGGAATATTTTTTTATGATAACTAAAATAATAGGAGATATTGATCCCATCCACCTTTAAATTCCATTAATCATGTTCTCAGCTTGTACTTGAGCTTATGAACAATCCTTTCATATTGAATATCAGTTTGGGGGTGATAGGCCGTACTAAAATTCAATTCATTATTTAGATCATGTTGAAGACTTATCCAAAATTTTGTTGTGAACCTTGGATCATGATCAGAAATTATAGAAAATGGAACTCCATACAACCTCAATGATTATTTTAAATAAATATTAATAAGTTAGTCAAGATATAAGTCTTCACAGATAGAGATAAAATGGTAAGTCTTGGCAAGATGGTTCACTATAACCCATATCACATCATTTACTTTGGATGTTCTTGAGAGACCAATAAAAAATTACATAGTGATATTGTCCCACTTCCATGTTGGTATGGGAAGTGGTTGTAATACCCCTTTAGAAAGTTATCACTTTGACTTCACTTATTGACACACCAAGAACCTTATAGTGTAGTCAACAATCTCCCTTTTCATGTTATCCCACCAATAATGATCACGAAGGTCCCTATACATTTTAGTGTTTCCTGGATGTATAGAGAACGTAGAGCTATGAGGTTTATCCATAATATCCTTCTTTATTTTTGGAATATATGGAACACATTGCCTTGTGAAAAATTCCAGTACACCTTCTTGATCAATATTTAACTCAGAAAAATTACCATTCTTTACAGCCTCTATCTTCTAATATAACAAAGGATCTTCTCTTTGAGATTTCTTGATCTTATCTTGTAATGATGGTTGAGAAATAATTTGGGATAGGGTTGGTGATTTACCTTCTCTCATGATTCCCATGTCCAATTTTACTAGATCTTTGATCAAAGGATCTCCTTTAATCCTCATCATTTCTTGAATAACGGGGTCTTTCCTACATAATGCATCATCGACTTTGTTTTCTCTTATGGGATGATAATGAAATGAATAATCATATTTTTTAAGAAGTTACAACCATATCCTATGTCTCATGTTCAATTCCTTTTGTGTTAAAATATACTTCAAACTTTTATGGTCTATTTATATATCAAATTTATCCCCATAAAAAAATGTGCCTCCATATCTTCAGAGCTAAAAAAACTGTAGCCAGCTCCAGCTCATGCGTAGGATAATTCTGCTCATGAGGCTTTAATTTTCGAGATACATAAGCAATCATCTTGTCATTTTTCATGAGGATGTAACCAATATTTTTTTGAGATACATCACTAAAAATAAAAAATAATTCTTTGATAGAGGGTAGTGTTAACACAGGTGTAGTAACCGATCTATTCTTTAGCTCTTAGAAAATTTCTTCACACTCCTTTATCCAGATAAACTTGGACCCTTTTAGAGATAACTTAGTTAGTGGATTATAAATTCATGAAATTTTTTTCACAAACCTTCTATAATATCCTGCTAAACCAAGAAATCATGCTGGACTAATAAAAAAATGAAATTGATATCTAAATTCCTAGAAAGCATATAAAGATAAATTTTGGTATGATACCCCAAGTGGGTTTGGCTTCTTTTATTGCCTCTAGAGGGAAATAACAACTATTATCCAAAGCCTGATGGTGGATGTATATTTTTTGGATTTGAACCACCACATGTGGATTTTACTAGCTTGTGATTCTTTTTTTGTGGAGAGGAATGATCCATGGATAGAGTATACCAGATCCATCCCCTTCACAATTAAGTATAACTTGCATGGAGGGGGTAGGATAAAGTATGGATCATCCTATTATTTGGTTTCCACTTGTTGAACCTCCTATTGTTCTTCTAGTCCTAGATCAACATGGGCTACATGAATTGAATGATCAAATGGAAAGTAAGTAGGTAATTCTATATGAATATAATTTTAATTTGAATAATAAAAAATATTATCCCTTTATAATGAGTAGACTCTGTCTTGATTTTATTAAGATAAACTACATGGATTTCTTCATGTGCTTCCTCAAATGTATGTTCATAAAAATTAGAGATATCCATGTGTTCCTCAATAGGTGAATTCTCAACTTCTCCTCTTCCTCTAAGGCATGGAAAGAATTATCCAAATCTAAAAATTCAAAATAATAAGGAGAGATACTCAAATCAGATTGAATATGACTAGACAAAGAATTTAAAATAAGATCATCTCACTGATTTGGCTCAACCAATGCCTCAGTGGTGAGCAACTTTTGAAGGTGAGTCTCAGTTCATGGAAGTAGGTAGTTGGCCTCTTCCATCCTTTCTTTAAATTATATCACATGTTTGGTGTCCTCCTATTCTATGGATATAGTGACATAAAATGGTACTAGATATTCTAATTTATAGGGATCTAGGAGATCATGTTATACCTCATAATCATTCTATAATTCATCCAAATCTTATTTATCTCCCACACGTAGCTCAATAGTTAAGTCTTCCTCATTATGAATCCACTCTAGCTTATCATGGTCATCTTGGATCTGATTCACTTGAGGCGTTTTCTCAGTTTGTTCAACTACTTAATCTAATACACCTAAGAACTAATTATTTTTGTTGTTTTATGTTTTATGAAAGAAATGGAATTTAAGAAAATAAATAAAATGCATAAATAATATTAAACTAACATTCAATTATAAATTACTATGCAATGATAAACAGAATGGAATTAGAGAAGAAATGAAGTTCTCTAGAGAGAATTTTCAGGGATCACCTTCATCAATCGACTTCAGATATATTTAGTGAACACACTCCATAATTTATGTGAACACCTCAATATACCCCAATTATTAATGCAAAGTATACTTAATGATCACTAATCACCCCCTCCATCCACCTCCTCAATTGATGGAAAATGGTTACAGATTAAGAAGTTAAACTTTAAAAAACCACAACAATGATTACACCCACTATAAATTATCCTTATAATTAACTAAAATAAGATAAAAAACATGGCCTCAGGTTCAAGAACTGAATTAATCCCTTGGAATATTCCTCAGGTCATCTACACATAATGATGAGTATAATAGTTCAAGGTGGTAAGATAAGAATAAGAAAAGAAAATAAGAAGAATAATGGAAAAAGAAGAAGGGTAAAGAAGATAGAAAAAAAAATAAAAACAATGAATGAATTACATTGTATTTAAATGAAAATAAATTAAAATTAAATTTAATGTAAAACTAAAGTAAGAATAAAGAAAGAAGAAAAGAAATGGGTGCAGTAGCTTCTCCTTCATAATATTTTACCTGAATGTTGGCTCTTGTTTGGGACCCCATATGTTCGAATCATCCCAAGGCCACTTATTATAAGTTTCTATAAATTTAATTTCCTATCTGACCTTGAAATTTCACATTAATTGGACTTTTTTAGAGGAATTTATAGAATTATTATTGAGAATGAATTTTTATGGCCAAGATTTGCAGAAATATTCCTTGAATGTTGATCGTCCAATATCCACCTTAATGAATCTAAATCTCCAAGATCTTAAACATTAAAATTATTATTTGAGTTGGATTTCCATTACAATTAGAATAACCTTTATTTTATGTGTTTATATGGATTTATGATTAATTTACTAAGGTGGGTTCCACATGGTCGTCCAGAATGATTGTCCAAATTGATTTATTTTTTCGGGCCTTGGGATGGCTGAATTAGCTTATAGATCATAATAAAAAGTTATATCCCACAAATATAAGAGTCCTAAAAAAGAATCACATCAATTGGATTGATATTATAAAATTTATTCTTGAATGATAAAAGTGATTAAAATATGTTAACTTTCCATAATTAATCAATTTTCCAATTTTAGACCCAAACACACCATAAATAAAAAATTAATACAAACAATCTCAAATTGATAAATTGGTTTGGATTAAATCATTAAAAAATTTATAAAAATTAATGAAAATATTATCTATATCAATTCAACCACACTTAAAAAATGCTTTTCCTCGAGCATAAAATCTCAACATTGAAAATTAGAGGGCACCAATGTTTCCAATATTCAAATTCCAATGAAATAAAATTAAAAAATTATGAATGTAAAATAAAAATTTCAAATTCCACATAAAATATCAATTCAATTTCCAATTTTTCAAAGAAAAATTTAATTCATTTATTTTAATTTTCCCCTTTGAAAAATTATGGAACTTATCCTCTCATTCATCGATGCTCCTCAATTCATTATTATTAAACATGCCAAGTCATGATTTACCTCACTTGAATATTTTATCGCATCTCTCATGATAAAATTAAATTGGAGTTATTCTCATATCATGAGAACATTCTTCTTATTCATAGGATTTAAAATGAACCACTTTCTCTATTTTTTAATGATAAAAGAAACATAAAATCACGAGGACTTACAATAATGGTTCAAATGAATCTGAGGCTTATGGTTGGTAGGATTTTCTTATTTAAAAATTAAGTCTCAATTAGGAGTTTTATCTCTTAAGTACAATGCATGATATCAAAAATAAAATTTTAATGAAATTCCACCCTTCAAAGTAGAAACTCTTACTTTCCCAGAAAATAAAAGTAAGTTCATGATCAAAGTAAATCATAATGAATGATTTTTTCAACCTCTTGAATATTTTTTTTCAAAGAACCTTTTCAGTTTTTTCCTAAAAGTTATGATTAGAATAAACCTTACATCCACCATCTAACTGCGTATGATAAAAATCATCAGTCCAGTGATGGTGATTTTATATTATTCTAAGTCACAACCCATTTTTCTCATTTTTGGTTCTTTTTTTAATTTTATATATTTTTTAATTCAAGAGGGGAAAAAATGAAGTATCATGAACAAATCAACAATCTCAATTTATTACCATAATTATCACCCCACAGTTTTTTCTTACAATAAAAATCATTCCTTCAACCATGATTCCCTTCACCCCCACACTTCAACTTTAAAATACCATGAAAGTACCAAGAGTAGGGTAGGAATGGATTAAAATGGATTGAAACTTGAATCATCCCTATAAAGGTAATTCATGGTCTCTATGGGATACAGAAGGATTGATTTAAAGGTGGTATTTTAAGTATAAGTTGTTTTCAAAAGATTCCTCAGTCATTTTAAATATGTTTTTTCATAGTCATATCTTTGAAAAGTTCAAATGAAAGTTCTGGTAGGTGATATGTCACAAGATCACTCAAGAAATATGATCAAGATAAAATATGAAGTAATTGGTATAGAAACACTCTCAGGAATAGAAATATGATATTATAAAATCACTAAAGGCATGAATAATAACAAAAAATCAATTTAAATGAATTTCAGAAATTCAAATCATGAAAAATGTTAGGGAAATTTTATTTACATGAATAAAGTAATTCTATCAAATCATGAGTCCTAATTTTAATATCCATGATTCATTTTAATCATCCAATTATCTATTTTACTCATTCAATTTCATTAACATTTAAATATAAAACATGTAATCACTGTATTAATAAGAAACTAATGTCTCTTAGATAAGTTAAGTAAAACATAATTTAAGAACAAGAATGTAATTTCTAGTTTAAAGATCAAATCTGAATCTCAGAAAAAAATGTGAGGAGTTTAAAAGATAAAAATTAAATGTGAAATCCCTTTTGAAATGAATCTTAATACTATTACATAAATTTGTTTAGGCTTTTCCTTATTCCATTATGAACCTACAAAAAATAATTACTCAATTAATAATAAGGATCATATCATTAAAGCTCAAAATGATAAGAGGGTGTGGGATGCATGATGGACTAATAAAAAAATGAAATTGATATCTAAATTACTAGAAATAATGTAAAGATAAATCTTGGTATGATCCCTAAAGTGGGATCTAACTTCTTTTACTACCTCCATTGGGCAATACCCGTTTTTATCCAAAGCATGATGGTGGGTGGATCTTTTTGGATTTGAACCACCACATGCGTCTTTTCCCAGATTGTGATTTTTTTGGTGGTGAGGAATGATCCATGGATAGAGTATACCAGATCCATTCCCTCATGATGGGTGTAGGATGAATTTCGAATCATCCTCTTCTTTTGTTACTACTTTTTCAACCTCCTCTTATTCTTCCAGTCTGGTCACAACTTGGGTTGCATGAATTTAATGATCAAATGGAAACTAAGTAGGTATTTCTATATGAATAGAATTAAAATTTGAATAATCAAAAATATTCTCCCTTATATAATGAACATACTCTGTTTTGATTTTCTCAAGCTCAACTACTTGTATTTCTTCACGTGCTTCCTTAAATTTATGTTCATCAAAATTAGGGAGCTCAAAGTGTTCCTCAACAGATTCATGCTCAACTTCTTCATCTTCCTCTAAGGCATGGAAAGAATTGAATGAATCTGAAAATTCAAAACAATAAGAAGTGATACTCAAATTAGATCTAATAATATCAGAAAAATAATTTAAAATAAGATCATCTCCCTAATTTGGTTCAATCAATTCCTTAGTGGTGAGTGCCTTTTGAAGGTGAGTCTCAGTGCATGGAAATAGGTAGTCAACCTCTTCTATCCTTTCTTCAAATTCCATCACATGGGTGGTGTACTCCTATTCCATGGATAGAGTGACATGTAATGGTACTAGATATTATAAATTATAGGGATATATGAGATCATGTTGTACCTCATACTAATTCAATAATTCATCTAGATATTGTTGATCTCCCACATATAGATCAGTAGGTAATTATTCCTCATCATGAATCCACTCTAGATTATCATGGTTATTTTGGACTTGATTCATAAAATAGTCCGAATATTGATTTTCTTTAAGTGTTGCCTCAACCTCTTTAATTTCTTCACTAAAATTGGGAAGCTTCAGCGGTTCTTCTACTTTAGGGAGATAAAGTTGTTCCTTACATTCATTCCAGAAGACATTCAAATCTCATTGATCTCCCACTTGTGGATCAGGTTCAAGATGACACATCAATTCACAAACATAATGAAATTATCTTTCCATTTTTCTCCTCAAGTCATCCAGAGTATCACTCATCTTTTTCACCCAATCATTTAGATCACTATAATCAACTTCCTATTCTTGATATTTTATCTGTGAGTAATCTTCCCATACAGAATAATAGTAGTTCAGATACATCATGAAATTTTTTATGGGGTATTAATAAAAAAATGAAAATAGATTTACAATTTTAAAATAGAAAAAGTAATTAAACTATTGATTGGATACCCTAAAATGGTGCTTGTTTTAATGCACACCTATCATAGGGCATAGAAAAATAAAATTTTTATGTTTTCCTAGTCTAGCATAGTGTTTGACCAGGGTCATCTCACTTGAGGAGCTTTCTGACTTTGTTCACCTACTTAATCTAATTCACCTAAGAAATAATTATTTTTATTGTTTTATGTTTTAAAAAAGATATATAATTTAGGAAAATAAATGAAATGAAAAAAATAAGATGAAACTAACATTCAATTCTAAATGACCATGCAATGCTAAAAGAATGGAATTAGAGATTAAAGAAAGTTCTACCTTGATAATTTTTAGGGATCACATTTATTGACCAACTTGAAATATACTTAGTGAACACACTTCATCATATATTCACACACCTCAATCTACATTGGTTATAAATGAAAAGTCTACATAGCGATCACCAAGTACACACTCCATCCACCTCCTCAATTGAGGGAAAATAGTTGCATATTCAGAAGTTAAAATTTAGACAAACATAGTGAGGGTTGAACCTAATATAAATTATCCTTATAATTAACTAAAATAAGATAAAAAATATGGCCTTACGTTCAAGCAATGGATTACTCTCCCAGGATATTCCTCGGTTCAGTTACTCATAATCATGAGTACAAGAGTTCTTGATAGTAAGATAAGAAGAAGAAAAGAAAAGAAAAGAAGATGAAGAATGAAAGAAAAATAAGGGTGAAGAATATAGAAACAAAAATAAAAATAATGAATGAATTAGATTTTATTTCAAAAAAATAAATTAAAATTACATTTTAATTAAAACTATAGAAAAAACAAAATAATAATAAAAGAAATGGGAACATCATCTTTCCCTCTAGAATCTATCCTCCAAAAGTTGTATCCTATTTGGCACACCATATCTTAGAATCAACCCAAGGTCCCTTCTTATAGGTTTCTATAAATTGAATTTCCTATATGAATTAAAAATTTCACATTAATTGGATGAATTTATATAAAGTTATAGATTTATTACTGAGAATGAATTTTTATAGCCTAGATTTCTAGAAATCTTCCTTTAATGTTGACCATCCAATATCCACCTTAATGAATCAAAATCTTCAAGATATTCCAGTTTCAAATAGGTCTTTGAGTTTTATTTCCATTAAAGTGGAAATAACCTTAATTAGAGGTTTTTATATCTATTTATTATTAATTTACTAATGTGGGTTCTATACGGTAATCTAGAACGATTGTCCAAATTGATTAATTTTTTCAGGCTTTGAGATGACTAAATTATCTATTGACATAGAATAAAAAGTTTTCATCCACAAATAAATGAGTCCTAAAATAATAATTATATTAATTAGATCAATATTAAGAAAGTTATTATCTAATTACCAAAGTAATTAAAATCTGTTAACTTTCCAGAATTAAGAAAATTTATAATTTTAGCCCAAAACACACCATAAATCCAAAATTAATGAAAATAAGATCAAATTGATAAATTTATTAGGGTTAAATCAATGAAAAAAAATTTAAAAATTGATAAAAATATTAGCTCTATGAATTCCCCCACACTTAAATTATTCTTTTCCTCAAGTATAAAATATCAACATTGAAAATCATAGGGCACCAATGTTACCAATATTCAAATTACAATGCAATGAAATTAAAAAATTATCAATTTCAAATAAAATTTGAAAGTTCCAAATAAAATATAAATTCAATTTCCCATTTTTCAAAGAAACATTTAATTCATGTATTTTACTTTTCCGCTTTTAAAAATGATGGAACTTCTCATTTAATTCATCTATTCTTCTCAATTCATTATTATTAAACATTCCATATCATGATTCACCTTAATTGAATATTTTCTATCATCTCTCATGATACAATTAAATTAGAGTTATGATCATATTATGAGAACATGATACTTATTCATAGGCTTTTAAATGAACTAATTTATCCACTTTTAAAGATAAAAGTCACATAAAATTCTAAGGATGTTTAATAGAGGTTAAAATGAATTTGAGGCTTAAGGTTGGTAGAATTTGATGCTTTAAAAATTAAGTCTCAAGGAGGAGTTTTATCTCTTAAGTATAATTCATGATATAAAAAATAAAAGCATAATTAAATTCTACCCTTCAAAGTAGTAACTTTTACTTTTACAAAAACTCAAATTAATGTCATGATCAAAGTAAAGCATAATTAATGATTTGTGTACCGTCTGTATTTTTTTCAAAGAAAATTTTTAGTTTTATTTTCTAAAAATTATGATTATAATAAACCTAACATCCACCACTTAACCACGTATGATAAAAATCATCAGTCCAGTGATGGTGATTTTGGATTATTCTAAGCCACAACACATTTTTATCTTTTTTTTTTTCAGTTCTTTTTATCATTTTACATTTTTTTAATTAAATATGGGAAAATAATAAAGTATCATGAACGAATCAAAAACATTAATTTATTCCCACAATAAAAACCCCACAGTTTTTTACTTACAATAAAGTCATTCTTTCCACTATGATTACATTTTCCCCCACACTTCAACTTTAAAATATCATGAAAATACCAAAAGTAGGGTAGGAATGTATAAAAATGGATTGAACCTTGGATATCCCAATAAAGGTAATTCATGGTCTATATAGGCTAAATAAGGATTGATGTAATGGTGGTATTTTAAGTATAAGTTATTTTAAAAAAGATACCTTAATCATTTTAGATGTGTTTTTGCATAGTCATAGCTTCCACAAGTTCAAATGAAAGTTCTGGTAGGTGACATGTCCCAAGATCACTCAAGAAATATTCTCAAGGTAAAATAGAAAGTACTTGGTCTAGAAATCCTCTAGGAAATGGGAATATGATATTGGAAAATTAATCAAGGCATGAATAATTACAATAAATCAATTCACATGAATTTTAGAAATTCAAAGAATGAAAAATTATAGGGAAATTTTATTTACATGAATCAACTAATTACCTCCAATCACAAGTCTTCATTTTAATAACCATGTTTCATTTTAATCATCCAATTTTACATTTTACTTATTCAATTTCATTAACATTTAAATATAAAACAAGTAATTAATGGATTCATAAGAAACTAACTTCTCCTAGATAAGTCATGTAAAGAATAATTTAAGAATTTTAATGCAATTTCTAGTTTAAATCTCAAATTAGAATCTCAGAAAAAAATGTAAGGAGTTTGAAAGATGAAAATTAAAAGTGAACTCCCTTTTGAAATGAAGATTATTCCTCATTCATAAATTTTTTTGGGGTATTTCTTCTACCATCATGAACCTAAAAAAGTTAATTACTCAATTAATAACAAGGATAATTTCATTATAGATCAAAAAAATAAGAGAGAGTGGGATTCATAATGGATGAATAAAAAAATTAAATTGAAATCTAAATTTCTAGAAATCATGTAAAGATAAATCTTAGTATGATCCCCCAAGTGGTCCCTAACTTATTTTAATACCTCCAGAGGGAAGTACTAGCTGTTATCCAAATTTTGATGGTGGGTGTATCTTTTTGGATTTTGAACCACCACTTGTGGCTGGTCCCATCTTGTGCTTCTTTTTTGGTGGTGAATAATGATCCATGGATAAAGTATACTAGATTTATCCCCTTCACAATTAATTAAAACTTGCATAGTGGGGGTAGAATGAAGTATGGACCATACTCTTCTTTTGTTTCTAATTGTTTAACCTCCTCTTATTATTCTAGTCCTGCATCAACATGGGCTACATGAATTGAATGATCAAAGGGATAATAAGTAGGTATTTATACATGAATAGAATTTTAATTTAAATAATAAAAAATATTCTACCTTTCATAATGATCAGCCTTTGTCTTGATTTTCTCAAGCTTAACTACTTGTATTTATTCATGGGATTTCTAAAATATATTTTCATCAAAATTAGAGAGCTCCATATGTTCCTCAACAGGTGTATTCTCAAATTATTCCTCTTCCAATAAGGCATGAAAAAATTAACCAAACATGAAAATTCAAAACAATAAGTTGTGATACTCAAATAATACTGAATATGATAAAAAAAGAATTTAAAATAAGATCATATCCTTTATTTGGTTCAATAAATGACTTAATGGTGAGTGCCTTTTGAAGGTGAGTCTCTGTGCATGGAAGTAGGTATTTATCCTCTTCTATACTTTCTTCAAGTTCCACCACATGGGTGGTGTCGTCCTCTTCCATAGCTATAGTGACATGAAATGGTACTAGCTCTTCTACTTTATAGGGATCTAGGAGATCATGTTTTACCTCATACTCATTCCATAATTCACTTAGAACTTTTTGATCTACCACATGTAGCTCAGTATGTAAGTCTTCGTCATCATGAATCCACTTTAGCTTATCATGGACATCTTGGATCTGATTCATAAAATGGTTGGGTTATTGATGTTATTTAAGTTTTTCCTCAACGTCTTTAATTTGTTTCTCTAAAATTGGGAATCTATAGTGGTTCTTATTCTTTGGGGATATCAAGTTGTTCCTCAAACTCATTCCAAAAGACATTCAAACCCCATCGATCTCACACACGTGGATCAAGTTCTAGATTCTCCATCATTGCACAAGCATAGTCAAATGCTCTTTCAATTTTTCTCCACAAGTCATACAGAGTTTCACTTATATTTTTTACCTGATCATTTAAATCACTATAATCAACTTTATGTTCTTGATATTTCACTTATGAGTAATCTTAATATGCAGAATATTTGTAGTTTGGATACATCATTGAAAAAAGAAACATTTTAATGGATATTTAATAAAAAAATGAAAATATATTTATAATGTGAAAATAGAAAAAATAAGTAAACTACTAATTGGATCCCTATAAATGAAGCAAGTTTTGACTCACGTCTATCATATGGTGTGGAAAAAGGAAATTTCTATATATTCTTAGTGCAGAATAGTGGCTGACCAGGGTCATCTTATTTGAGGAGCTTTATCAGTTTGTTTACATTATGAATCTAAATTACCTAATAAATAATTATTTTTTTAGTTTTATGTTTCATAAAATAAATAAAATTTAATAAAATAAATGAAATGAAAAAATAATATGAATCTTACATTTAATTATAAAATACCATGCAATGCTAAAGAGAATGGAATTAGAGAAGAAATAAAGTTATCCTGAGAGAATTTTCAAGGATCACCTTCATTTAACAACTTCAAATCTATTTAGTGAACACAATCCATTGTATGTGTGATAACCTAAATCTACCCTAGTTATGAATGCAAAGTCTACTTAGCGATCTCCAAGCACACCCTCCATCCACCTCCTTAATCAAGGGAAAATGGTTACAGATTAAGAAGTTAAACTTTAGACAACCATAATGAGGATTACACCCACTATAAATTATCCTTATAATTAACTCAATGAATATAAAAATCATGGCCTTAGGTTCAAGCACTGGATTAATCCTATGGGATATTCCTCAGGTTAGTTACTCATAATCATGAGTATAAGAGTTCATGATGGTATGATGGGAAGAAGAAAAGAAAAGAAGAATAAGAATATAAGAAAAATAAGGGTGAAGAGGATGGACATGAAAATAAAAACAATTCATGAATTATATTGTGTTTAAATGAAACTAAATTAAAATTACATTTAAAGTAAAACTAATGTAAAAAGAACAAAATAAAAAAATAAATGGTTGCAACAACTTCCCTTCTAGAATATTTCCCCCAAAATTTGGCTCTTATTTGGAATACCATATCTTCAAATAATCCCAATACCCCTTCTTAAAGTTTCTATAAATTGAATTTAATATCAGACCTAAAAATTTTACATTAATTGGATACGTCTAGAATATGTTATAGAATTATTTTTGAACATGAATTTTTATATCTGATATTTCCATAATTTTTTCTTGAATGTTAACTACCCAATATATTCCTTAATGAATCAAAATCTCCAAGATCTTAAAAATTTAAACCCTTATTTGAGTTCTCTTTCCATTCTAGTTGTAATGAACTTAATTATAGATGTGTAGACAAATTTACAATTAATTTACTGAGGTAGGGTCCATGAGGTCATCTAGAATGATTTTTCAAATTGTTTGATTTTTTGGGCCTTGATATGGAATAATCAGCTCTTAGACCAGAAAAAAAAGTTTTATCCCACAATTGGATGAGTCCCAAAAAAATAATTACATAAATTAAATCAATATTATGAAATTTATTATTGAATTACCAAAGTAATTAAAGTTTTTTAACTTTCCAGAATTAAGAAATTTTCTAATTTTAGCCCAAAAACACCATAAATCCAAAGTTAATGAAAATAATCTAAGATCAATAATTTTTTGGGATTCAATAATTGAAAAAAATATAGAAAATTATGAAAATATTAGCTCTATCATAGGTGAAGTAACCAATCTCTTATTTAGCTCTTGGAAAATTTATTCACACTCCTTTGTCTAGATAAACTTGACCCCTTTTCGTGTTAACTTGATTATTGGATTAGAACGTCATGATTTTTTTTTTCAAAAACCTCTTATAATATCATGCTAAAATAAGGAAAATATAAATCTTAGTTACTATTGTAGGATAAGGCCACTCATTAACAACCTTTTTCTTGGTAGGATCAACTAATATTCCTTCATTGGTTACAATTTTACCCAAGAAATTAACTTTTTGTAACCAAAATTAACATTTGCTGAGCATTACAAATAGCCTATCCTTCCTTAGAGTTTTCAATATAAAAATTATATGATATTAATGATCCTCATGAGTTGTGAAATATATCATAATATAATCAATAAAAACCACCACAAAGTTATCATGGTATTCCGTAAAGACTCTATTCACCAAATCCATAAATATAGTAGGAGAATTAGTCAAGCTAAAGGGAATAAAAGCAAACTAATAATTACCACATATTGATCATAAGGTAGTCTTTGTAATATATTATTTATTCACCCTAAATTGATGATAATGAGATTTAAGATAAATATTGGAGAATAATTAAGCCCCACTAAGTTAGTCAAATAAATCATCAATCCTTGGAAGAGGGTACTTTTTCTTCACTGTGACCCCATTAAGTTCTCGATAATTAATTCATAGCCGCATTGATCCATACTTGTTCTTCACAAAGAGAAAAAGTTCCCCCTAAATAGTCACACTTGTTCAGATAAATACCTTATTCAAAAGATATTAGAGTTGTTTATTAATTCCTCCAGCTCCACATTTTCCATTCTATATGGGGTCTTTGATATCGGCTTGGATATAGGAATGAGTTCAATGGAGAACTCTACCTATATTTATAGGGGAGGTTTTGGTAACTAATCATGAAATAAATCATTGTATTCCAAAATGATGGGGACATTATATATTTGTATAATTTCATTTTCTTCTTCATCTTCACCAATCATCTCCATAAATAAGGCAACAGAAGGTGCTTCAAGACAAAGATTAGGTCGAGATATATATACTTTGAAAACAACAGTAGTTTTTTCATACAAGACTAGATATTTCATTGCTTCTACAGTTTATCTTAGCATTATACTTTGAGATCCAGTCTATCCCTAGTATAATGTCGAATTCCATCATGGGAATTACTACTAGATTTGTGATGATATTGTTCTCAACAAAGTGAAT
Organism: Viscum album; assembly: GCA_963277665.1. Classification (NCBI taxonomy): domain Eukaryota; kingdom Viridiplantae; phylum Streptophyta; class Magnoliopsida; order Santalales; family Viscaceae; genus Viscum; species Viscum album. The sequence continues at coordinate 1,373,578,100 of OY728137.1, forward strand.
AATAGAGTTTCTATACACTATTGATGCTTAGATAATCCTACTAGGAGTATTAATTGATAACTATACTTATATAAGTTTAGGAATTGATTCTATATTATTTGAAAACTTGAAGGAAACAAAGGAATGAGTAGAACCAGAATCAAACAAATTACTTTCTTGCTTTGAGAGAATAATGAGAGTACCTACCACCACATAATTTGGCGATTCAACTTCAGCCTTTAGGATATCAAAAGCCTGTATTTTCTCCCTTGTCCTTTTTTGAGGTTGATAGTGATTCTACTCTATTAAATTTGGATTTGAAAAGTTATTGGAAAAGTTACCATGCTATCCAAACTTGAAGTATTGGACTTCAGGCTGGGCCTGAACCATCTTCCCTTTATCTTTAGTGTTGAGAAGTTAAGGATTCACTTCACTATGAAAGTTCTGAGAAATATGGCCATCTCTTCCACATTTATAAAATTTCCCTCTCCTAAGAAAGCAGTTCCTTGAATGCTTCTTCCCACATTTGTTTCATGTGGGAAGTTGCACTTGTTTCCCCCCTCTTCCGTGATAAAATTTCCTCCCCAAGATTGTCTCAATTGATCTCTTCTTTTCATTTGATCTATGGGACCACTGCATCTCTCTGAACCCCAGTTCAAACTTAATAGCACTTTTCACTATCTCCTCATATCTGTCATAGTCTCAATTGGATAGGTTATTCCATAGATGGGTCTTATTATACCAAAGAATCTATTAACCTTTCCATTAGGATCCATGAAAAATCTAGAGGTATAACAAGAAATTATTTTTAAGTTAATCTCATAGATTCCCACAGATTCATTTTCCTTTTTCTTCAACTCTAGTAATTCATTCTCTATTTCCATTCACAATGAACGAGGGAAATATTTTTTGAAAATGGTTCCCCTTAACCCTTACCATTCCATAGCTTCAATATAACTTCTTGTCTTCATGTTTTTAACTAGTGTCCACCACTAATCATCTTCTTCCTCTAAGTGGTATACATCCAGGGAGACTTTCTCTTATTTTGAACAATATATTACATAAAAGATATTTTCTATAGAGCTTATCCATTGTTCAACAATCAATGGGTTTGTTGATCCCCTAAAACAAGGTGGCCGTTGATGCATAAAGGACTCAATGGAAAGTTGTTCCCTTCAAGGTGAATATAGTATATTAACTTGATTAAATTTACTGTTCATAACTTTAGTCATTTGATTCATCATTCTCATGAAGTTTTCTATTCTGGATTCCATCAGAGGGCCGTCAGCACCTAGTCCATTGTTCTTACTATTTACACGGTTTCTCCCATTTCCCACCATTTTACAAAAGAATAAAACCTTAGTGAGAAACATGTTTCATTTAATAATATTATAACTCTAAATTAATTTTATGTCTTAAAACATCATTCTTAAATACATTATTCTTTAACAATAATTACACTTTCTATAAATACTTTATAATGGTTTATAAAAAGCATGTGATTAAGCAAACATATCCCCCGAGAGTGTAAAACTAGGAGTATAGTAAGACCCATTATTGTGTACCAGGTTACACCGAGTCAGACCCAATGCACCTTGTCAGAGTTGTTACCCTAGGTACATCTGTGCCAGAACCATATCCACTTTTTTGTATCGAAATAGAGATTTCTTTTCTCAGAAACCACTTACTTAATACTTCAATAGAATAAGAATTTTCCTATATTTAAACTTGTCCCTAATGTTCTTCCTAATGTTTTCAAATCCTAATTTCTATAAATAACTAAACCATCCTTTTATTCCAACTATGGAATCCCTCCTTTTTGTTACATAACTTTTCATTTACATGGTACAAATAGAGGATCTTTACAAGTTTAGTTTCTTGAAAAAAAAGGAACATAATACATAAAAACACAAAACATTATTCTGATCCACTTGAAAGTATTCATCATAGGTTTATCCTTAGTATATTTACTTTATCTCATAACCTCGGAACATACATTAAAGGAAAATGGTGAGTATAAGTCCTAGTAAGGGAAAACGAGGGAAGCAGTTTACACGTGACCATGAGATATATTGATAAGAACTTGAGGAATAAAGGCATGAGCAAAGAAAAAAGATGAATATAATTAGAAAAATAACTTTATAATAACATGGATTTTTTTTAAATGAGACATTCATAAGTATATCACCAAGGTTTGTCACCAAGGTTTCATAAAAATTACCAGTGGTATACACCAAGGTGTCATAAAACCTGTCATTTCTAGAGATTAAATTCTTTGCCCAATGCATTGGAGATCTATCAGGTTTCACCCTTTATATGTATTAATTAATGTGATACACATATATCATAATAAAAAATTTCATAAATAACTCATGGAGAATAAAAGAAACATTTTTCATATCAAAATCAGGGCATTTTAAAAAAATGCTTAAAGAAAAGATCTTTATGCCATTATTAACCCATGAAAAAGGAAGTGGGGTTTCATGTATGTTAATCCTAGAATAAAATATATTATTTTAAAATATAGGTGGATACACCTGTAAAATAAACATGTTTGGTTATTCTCAAAATAAAATAATAAAATTTCTTGATAAAAAGAGAGAAATTTTGAGAAGAAAATTCGGCAACATAACGGGTATGAAATATAGTTTTAGAAAACATTAAAAAGAGAAGGTACAAGGGTAAAACATTCATAAAATACTCTTAATATATTAAAGGTATATAATAAAATGGACATAATAACATAGTTTGGAAATTTTAAAGACATACCACATAAAAAGGGAGCTTGAAAGGAAAAGAGAAGTTGAGATTTCCCTTACCTTGAAGAGTAACTCCTAAAACTTGAAGATTGGGACCTTTGGGGATTAAGGACACATTTGGAGGACTCCTAGGGAGATAAAACTATAATAGATTAATGGAGGATTATTTTTGAGTGAAATGAAATGAAGAAATGGGTGGTTATTTATAGCCAAAGAGGAGGTTTTTTTTATTAATTTTCTTGGACACTTAGGTAGTGGTAAATGAAAAACCATGGGCTTGCCCATGGTATTTTCCCATGTTATTGGACACTTTGGACAAATATTATGTTATTTTAATCCAAAATAGTCGACCATAATTTAATATTGCTTATTAAATCATTATGATAAAGTTATGATGTCATTAAAAATACTGAAAAACCCAAGTTGTATTTTTTTCTATTCACAAAAAACTAAAGTATTTTAGAAAATTCACATAATTCCACCCTAACATAATTTATACATGATGGTTTCAAAAAATATATTTATTTTATCTTAATAACTATGTAAATATGATAATTTTAACTTTTAAATATAAAAATCCTTATTTATTAAAAATAATAGCGGATATAAAATGCATAGTGAAATTTCTGACACTTAAATAAAATAAAAGTAGTTTATCATTTATATTTAAATAGGAGTATTTTAATCATACTATTTCATTAAGATAAACATTATTCATAATAAATTAGTTTATTATAATAATTATATCTTTTCAGAAAGGTACAATTTCTTTCTGAAGAATCAATTTATCAAATTCATCATATTTTTAAGAAAAACTATTATCAAAATGGGATTGATGAAATAAAAATTTTATTTATACAAAATGATTAAAAATTAAGTAACTAAGGTCTCAAAACATAACCCATTATAAAACCCGCATATGACCTAATGGTAAGGTGTGCGATGGTGATAGATTCATGTGGTGATTTATCTAACATTGCATGAGTGGTAATTTCCATTAACTCAAACTTCTCTTGTAGGCAATTTCATTCAAGATTCACTTTTTGAATCTAGACTTGGCCTTGGTCAATAGAGAATCCAATTGCCGCTACCTACCTTATAAGCTCCAAAAAATGGGTTTCATATAGCATGACCCTACTGGATGAGGCCATAGTTTCTTCTTTCTACATTAATCATCCAATGGTCCGAAGGCCTTCATTTTTTTATTATAATAAAAAACTTTTAAGGGAAGAAGGAGGAAACCCAAATATACTTCATGGACTTAAGAAAAATCATAACCCAAAAGTCTAGAGCATAAAAACATACTAAAAACATGGAGATGCCCCTCCCTAGTATTTTATCGTGACGAGGCTCTCCACCGTTGCATGGCTTTTAGGCAATAAAGTGTCCGATGTTAAAGCACATTCCTGATCTGATGGATGATTACATACCGTCTCAAACATCCAAATCCATAAAGCTCTGTAAAGATGAATTTCAACCTCTGGATCCTCCTATGGAGCCTATTCCATGTGGTCAAGTTTTGGATTTTTCTACATCATCAAGGTTTCCAAATGCCTGCATCCCAGTCACTAGAACCACTGCCGGATGAAAGAGCTACCACAAACACTCCCTACTATCGTAGCCACTTCTCACCGATGATGATACCTCGATACCGCCAATGTACCATTAAAAATAAAAAAACCAAAAAAAAACACCTCCCATATCTGTAGGACCATAAAATGCCATAACCAGAAGACCACGATCCCCCCCTCCAAACAACTTTGGAGCCGACGCATCGAGGCCATGCCAGAAACGTCATCAAGCTGACAGAAGAAGCTGAGACGAGGCCACACCACATAGGAGCCAATTTAGAGGCCACATTGAAGATGAACCAGGACCCAAAAGGCCAGGGCTATGCTGGAGTCAGCACTGAGGCCATACTGAGACATCAGACGACGCTGAGGCCACGCCAGAACTGAAACCAAGCCACACCGCCTCCGAGTCGAATATGAAGCTGAGGACTAACACCAAGCCCACACCGAAGCTGAGGCTGAGATCTTGGAATCTGATCCCACTCCGGAACTTAATCTGAGGCCACACCTAAGCTGACCCCATGCAGAGTGATATCCAGACCAAGCCAAGCCCATGACAGAACCGAGAAGCCGAGAACCAGGAAACTGAGACGATGTCAGAGCCGATGCTGAGGCCACGCCGAATCAATACCGAACGAAGCTAAGGTTGATCTCTAGGAAGATACCATGTCGGGGACAAAACCAAGGCCACTCTGAGATAGGTCTAGAAAAATTCAAGGCCACAAGAACTGACGCTGAGGCTATACCAGAACCAAGGATGGGATTTAGGATGCCGAGGTGACACCAGATCTGACACTGAGGCCATGCCGAAACAAGACTGGACAAAGTCAAGGCCATGCTAGAACTGATGCCAAGACCACACCTGGGCCGAGAAGACGATGCTAATACACTCTGTGTCACACTATATGAGGGGATGAGATAGATCCAAAGAAGAAACCCTAGAATAGGGAGAAAGAAAGGTGCCACCACTCAGAGGCTCCTCCATTTCTTCATTAATTATTATTTTTTCATTTCTACTTATAAAAACTAATTATAAAATTAAAATTATTATATTGTTTCCAATGTTCATATTGAATAATAGTAATAATTGACCAATGGTCAAATAATGGTTAGAACCTAATGGTCAAATTTCAAATATACTCACTTCATTATTAAAGAGATATAGTTTTTTTGAGTAAAATGATAATAATATAACACACATTTTTAGGAAATAATTATCATTCAAAAAGTCATGGATGTTACAGGTATATCATGATTTTTATCCTTCACTCTTGACTTTTCTTATTAATCAGTATTACATTACACTAAAAAAACCATAGCCCCGAGTGACCCAATGAGAGTGATAATGAATTGGGAAAAAAACCCAATGTTCCATAGGAGAGTGGGGAGAAAGAGATGACTTAATTTCACCTCTTTCTTTCATGGTAGAACCTAATGCACCTAGGTTTCTTTGATGCTATACAAAATCTAAATTAGTGATAAAGGAGGACTGTTGTAAACCTATTGTGATCATTGAATCATAGGGACCTTTATAATATTAATAGGATGAGTATCTTATTAAAATTCAAATATAATCACAACATTAAATAGTAAAAAAGAAGATGTTGTAGTGTAAGAAAAAATATAAAAACTTTAGACAAATTTTTATTTTCTAACGATTTATTTGAATCTATAAAAAATCTAGGCCTCACCACTTTTTAGTGTCAATAAGATTCCCATTAAGATAAGGGAAACTGTTACACAATAAAAAAATATTTCTGAATCATTTCTCTCACAAGACTATGTAACTTTATACCATTCCCCAATTATATGAAACCATGGTCTAAAGAGTGGGGAGCGATGAAGGAAATGGGAAAATTAATAATGAATAAATGAAAGTAACTTCAAAACTAATGAAATCATTCCAAGGATCAAGGACATGATGATTCTTTAAATAGGGAATAATTTTAGTTTCTTCCATTATTTTAATTCATTATCGTGTTGGTTCTAAATTCAAAATTTCATGAACCCCCTCACCATGGTTGAACATTGGGGAAAATTTTTAGTTTAAGTATGGGGGAAAAATACCTGGGAACCCCTATTTATATTTTCCCTTTTTTAGCTGAACTAGGATTTATTATCACTTAATAGAACTAATTTTTCCTGTTTTAATGTTTTGGGTTCATCATGTTCATAAATGTTAGAGATATAAGTGGAATTTTCTAAAGTTACATTATTATGCCAAATTTGAGTTTTTTAAAAAAATTATTACTGATATGATTTATTTTATTAACATTAATTTTTAGAAGATTTAATTTTTTAGACCAATTATATATGTTCATTCCATGAATTTATTGACCAAAATTTTAATTTATATTATAGAGATGGTTTTATGAATTTTTTAAATACTCTTTCTTATACCCTATTTCATAAGAGAAATTGATATGTGAATAACTAATGGAACTTTCTTATTTTTATTATTGAATAATGATGGTTTTGAATTATGTTAAAAAGATTAAGTCCATTGATTAATTCATAATTTTTAGACTAATTGAACTTATAACCTTACCTATATTTTATCTTTTATGAAACCCTTAGAAACCATGTAATTACTAGATAGGAAGTTACATTATGAGACAATTTGTCCTTCATACCCTTCTTCTTGAGTATCATTGAATGATTTTTTTTTGAGTTTTAAATAGGGAGTTGGGTGTTTCATGGTCCCATTAGGTGAGAGTTCCATGAACTAAGTATTGGGGAAGCATCTCTTTATCATTTTATAAAAACATTTAAAAAACCATCTTTCAATATTATCCCATTTTTCATCAACTGTTTGAAGAAAATAAATAAAAAATAAAAAAAACAATTGAAAAAATCTGAAAAATGAGGAAAATATTTTGAAAATCAGAACCAGATTCATTCATTATATTCCAAGATAGTTTTAAAACATACTACCAAAAATAGGTGTAGGAAGTGTGAGGATATCATCTTTTTGTGGGTAATTGAAGGAGGAATCATTTTTCATTGAGTTTTATTTTAAATATTATGCATTATTATTTAAGAATTTTATCCTAATTTTTAAGCCTAAAAATTTAATTTTTAAATCATTACCCACTTTCCTTTGGCCTTAGATACATTTTAACCTCAATGTAAAATTCCTCATGATTTTTGAGTTTTAAATTCTATGTGAATATTTATAAAACTTTAAAGCCTATGGATAGAGTCTACATACTTGATATTGAGAATAAATCGACATTCTATGATCTTGAGTGATGAGTGAAATGAATTTCTAGTAAGGTATATAAGAATTGGAATATATATAAATGAATGGTTGAATGATTTGAATGGAAGATAAGATAATATCTTAAATTTTAAATTATACATGAAGTATGACTTGACACTTCTTGGGTAAACTTTGTGCCTTTTAAATATTAAATTATAACTTTATATTTATGATCATGATAATTTGAAAAATTCCCCAGGTAATGTATGGATCCTTTGTGATTGGTTGTTGAGATTTTTTTAGGGAAAAGTAAAGATTTAAATACAGGGGAGTTTGATATGTTGATTTTATATGAATATTTTCATTTTATTGTCTTTATTTTTTATTTGTTTTTTGATTTAAAAAATAACACATTCTTATCTAATTTTTTATTTTATATGTTTGATGACATTGAAGTAATTTGGATGGAGTTTGGATATTTTTATGAAATTTTATAGAAAAAACACTTATGGTAGAATGTTTAGTTTTTGGAAAAGGCATGGAGTATGAGAGGTAAAAAAGGGGCCATCCCTAAAAATAGCACCACATGAGAGAAAAAATCTATGAGGAAACCATCTACTCAGCCACAATTCTAGAAATGGAAGAAGGTAGAAGATAATAATTGGTGAATCCCTATGAGGGGTGACATAGGGGTGATAATAGAAGTGCACCAAAGAGGTGGAAACATTAATGTGGGGAGACCTAGTAGGGGGGACGGGGTGGAGGGAGACACCATGGAAAGGAAAAAAGTGGTCGATGACACACTATAGATAATGAATTTGTGGTATCTAATGTGAAGTTCAGATGCATGACTACCTCAAGCATAGACACTATTCACTTTAAGTGAAACATGCATGTCTCGGTTGAGATGATGTCACTTTTCTCATCATCCTCCCACATGGATAGGATTTACATGATTCTATACCGAAATCATGGAACTTGCATCATGGACCACCATTTTCATTAAAGGAGATGATAATCACTACTACCTCAGTGTATTATCCTATACCATTGGGTTTCTTTTTTCTCCATGGGATCTAGTGCATGCATGAGGTGTGGCGAGATTTGACCTCAACAAGTATCATTATATTGATGTCAACTACATGAGAAGGAATTTAGGTTTTCATAAACTTATTATACCACAAATTCTTATCCTACACCATGGAGAACATGAAAATAGTAGTGGCTCTAAATCATGGTTTCTAAATATTTACACTATAGTATGATCTTGTGCCATAAATATATTTTGTAAAGATAAAATGGAAGTCATGACACAACTTAATATTATAGAAGAAATACAAATCATATGTTTTATTTTAGGGTGTATTTTATCCTTATATTTTAGATTTTTTTTATTGGAGTTGGCATCACAGGAGGGTGGCTTTCATTTTTATGATCCTTAAGAAAACAAATTGGGAAATCTGGTGTTTTCTCAAAGTTAGAAGGCCTTTTCATAGTTGTGTTTCCCATGATGTAAAATAATCATTATTAGAAAAAATATTAAATTATAATACCTATCTTTTAGGAAACTTGGGGGATGTTTAACTCAGTTTTAGAGGGATTCATGGATGGTTTTATCAATGAAAATAAATAATATTAAGTAGGATAAGAAGCATCAAAATGAGATAACAAATATGATAAATATCTAGGGGATAGAGTGAATTTTTTCCATTAAGAAGATATGTAGATAAATATTTGTTTTCTATTTAAAATTTTACTATGAATTTCAAGATTATTTTATGGATTTTTAATCACTATTTATACGAGTGTTCCATTATTATTCAATACATTTGTTTTTAGTTTAGAAATTCTATTTCCCTACATATGATTCTTAGTTCTTTCATGGTTGATGAAAAATCAATCATGAATGACTAGACTTATAGAAGATAGTATAATTAATGGAATGAGTTGAATACATCATGATTTATATTCTTATTCACTTGTGAGTTCTCTTATTAATCAATATTATATTACTTTTAAAACAAACCATATCACCTAGTCACCAAGGGAGAGTGACAGTGATTAGGATATGAAACCAAATGTGATAGTGGGGAGTGGTGAGAAAGATCCAACTGAAATCCTCCTATTGATTTTGAGATAGAACCAAATACACCTAGGTTTCATTATATTACCTCCACCTAAGGTATTTATGGGATTATTTAGTTTTAGTTTGTATTAACCAAGTAAAATTGATTACCCTAAGAAGTCTCGTGATTGTTAATTTGATCAATTTCATGAGGGGATTTGGGCCATGTAAAATAAAGAAAAAGCATCCTAGGATATTAATTTCCCTCACTTATTAGGTATATAACTCTTTAAATCAGTAATTTATTAACTCATTAACCTATACCAATTTAGTTAGTTTAGTTTAATTTCATAATTATTGAAAAAAATGTAAAGATATAAAAATTGTATTAAAGTTTTAACTAAGCTTCCCTATTCCTCATAGGATCGAACCCACACTTTCAATTAACTATATTTTTAGGGTTAGTGATTATAAAGAAAAATTATAAATTCAAAACAATGACCTTATTTAGGATTTAACGATTCATTGAGACTGGTCACCACTAGATCAATTTTTAATAATACTATATCAACTATTTCAATTCCTTATGACCAAAAGAACCTCATCACTCAAGATGAATCTATGATTAATATTATATGTAAAAAAATATCAAAACTACACTCATAGCCAAAATATTTCTTTACCTTATTGGTTTACCACTCCATTAACATTTTTCTCAAAGAATCAATATAAAATGACATATGTCAATTTATCACAATACGATACTAAATTAAAATCAATCTTTCACAAGAAAAATTTATAAATAAATAGTTTTAATAATATTTTAATATAAATTTTAGTATAAATAACTCTTTTTATATTAAAATTTAGTGGTAAATAATATTTATTTTAATATAATAATTTTGGAGTTAAATGAGAAACTAACCTAAGATTTGATTTTTAATTGTTTTATTTTATTTCTATTTTTTTATTTATTTCAATAGTTTTTTTGGAAAAATACATTTGAATATTTTTTTATAGATTATGTTTATTAACAATCGTATATGGAGAACAATTTCCAATGAGGATTTCTAAATGATGAATGAGGACTAAGGAGCTTTTGGAAGTCACTAGAGGAAAGCTGTTTGCAGAACATGAGTCACACCGTGACATCAACAGCCATGTTGTGACTAGAATTCATAAGATTCATTTTAGAACATCAGATGATTCTTCAAGGACATATTATGTGTGACTCACACAATGAAAAAAATGGTTTAATCACATAGATAAGTTCATAAAGTTCCTCAATAACCTCAAAATGTTAAAGTTTCATTACAAAGAAAGTGTTAACACCATGATAGAAACTTCATAAGACTTCTCAAGAGTTTATATTGATTTATAATTTTCAGATTTGAGGAGAAATTATTGCACCATGAATGGTGTTTCTATTCCAAAAAATAAAAAATTTTGAAATAAGGAGTGTACAAGGAGGAGTTTATAGGTTCTTAGTGAAAAGAATGAGTTTAATTCGTTCTTTGGAAAACTAAAGGTGAAGGAGAAGGCATTCCAGAATTAATTCATTATAGAAGTTTTTTAAGCTATACAAAATTGAAAATTCCATTTTAGTTGTATATTCTTACCAATTATTTATTGAATAATAAGACCATTACATAAGGATTATTGAGATTGTATCTATGAATAAGATTAGTGAGTTATTTTAATGTGTTTTGGAAAATGAATCTGGAGGGTCATTACAACCACTCTTTTTGTAATCACATATAAATTAGTGCACTTGGTGTTTCAGGTGTATTAATACACTTCTAATTTAATTCTCCTTAGACTATCCCATTTTGGTTGAACCAAGTAAAAATATATGTGTCTGATTTGATTCTTTATTAATTGAATAGAGATAGGTGATGGAGAGTAATAAGTGTTCCTTATAAAGAGAGAAAAATATCATGATCAAGGAAGAAAAATTCATAATCCACAAAAACCTAATTCAACACATTATCAAGATATATTACTTGATTGGGATCAAAAATTAGTATCAAATAAAATGGTTTAGGGTTAATTATTCTTGGAATAATGGAAGTATTAGAAGTTTTAAATTGCAAATTCATATCCATTTTTGAAGGAATCAATTTCCAGTTGAGGAAAACAGAATGAAACACTACTTATATTATTTGAAAATAATTTTTTTCATGATATATATGCATGGAATCACTACTATAATGGATAAAAAAGATTTATTGGAAATAGATCACATGTATATGGATACTGATTCCAAAAAAATCAATGCATTATGGGGATCTTTGGAAAAATTTATATACACCAAAGTAATTTCATAAAAAATATCTCCTAATATGTGGTACTTTTTTAAATATTTATGAAGGTGATAATATTTTTTGAGAGAAAAATTTACAAGTTTTATAAAAAAAGTACGAGGACTTGAGGATGAGAACAAATAAAATAGTTAATGTATTTCTTAATCAACTATACATATTGGTAGTAGAAATGAACATTATTGGAGAGAGAATTGATGATGTAAAAATCATTAATAGAATTTTGAGAAGATTATATCCACATTTTCATGCGAAAGTCTCAGTGCTAGAATACAAGGATCTATAGGAATTTTCTTTGGATATCCTACACAGTGTTCTTATTGCATGTAAAATGGGAAATGAAAACAATAAAACTAGTGTAAAGGATAACACACATGAAGTTTACTTAAAATTAATAAAGAAAATCTATGTGAAAGAAGATCAATATAAATAATAGGCTGAAAAGGCAATGAAATTACTTTATTTAAACCTTAAAAGGGGAAGAGGAAATTTCAAAGGCAATCTTCCACTTTCTTTCTTCCAATGTGGTAAAGTATGGAATCTTGCTTCCAAGTGGTATAAGAAATTTTAAGATGATGATGAGGAGTAAAAACCTATTAATAAACCTTTCAAAGGTGAAAAAAGGATAAAACCTCAATATAAATTATTCAAGAGAAAAAACTTATTATGTTATGAAGGTGAAAGTTCATAAAAATCAGAAGTAGAGGGGAGGGTGAGGATTGTAGAGACCTCAGTGAAAAAGTTATAGTGTTAGCCATAGATAAAATAAAAGTTGAATACAATGATGGATAAGGTGATGAAATTGAGTGTAAGGTTTATATTGAATCCAAAATCAAGACAAATCTTGAAGAAATTAACATATGGATGGATAAAACAAAGAAGGGTAATAGAGTTGTTCTTGACTCCAAGCTCAATATGAAAAAAAAGACAAGTCATAGTTGAAAGAGGATATTGAAAAACTCAAATATATAAATTCTAAAAACTCAAATAATGAGTTTTATATTAGGATCAAATTTTAATAGAGGGTCTATATAATTTATGGTCTAACTAAATCTTTAAATTATAGAGTTAAAATAATTGAAGATATCTAAGAAGTCATGATGCACAGGAGGAAGTGTGAATACTTGGAAAGACTTGTTAAACATCATATGGAATAAATAATTTCAAGAAAATAATCCACTAAGGAATATCAAGGGGTGTCTTATAATGAATTTGTTTTTATTCTATGGGTGTAGTAGTTAAAAAATAAAGTAAAAGGTTTTGTGAAGTATGAACACAATAAGAAATATATCATGGTTGGTGAAAAAAATAGTCATAAACACCTCGAATAAAGGAGTATTTACATGATACTCAAAATGACAATGTTGATTCAGAAAAGGTTTAAAATATTACATAAAATGTAAGGTATTACTCCTATGGGCAATTATGGAATAACCAACACATGCACTCTTTTTTATAAAATACATTCTAGTGAGAAACAAATATAAAAATGGAAAGTATGAATTCTTCATTCACTTATGATTTTAATGGATACTAATTTTATTATAAAGGTTTTGGGCATAAGGAAATAAATTTTGTATCAATATTAAAAATTAAGTCACTAAGGTAGTGTAATAACCTATATTTTCCCCAGGCCCTTCCTTTGTGAAAATCTAGTGTTAAGGTGTTTTAGGAGCTGTCGATGGCTTACTTCATGAGTGTTCCAAATTTCAAGTTTTTCTATCGGCATATCAGTGCGTCGACATGTCAATGCGTTGAAATTATAATACATCAGTGAGTCAAGGGGATTTGAAATTGGTAGATCAAGGGCATCAATATCGGTGAGTTGAAGGCATCAACCTCGGTAGGTCGTGGAGTCAGTAGGTCGTGGTGTCGGTAGGTTGTGGCGTCGGTGGGTCGTGGCGTTGGTAGGTTAGGGTGTCGGTAGGATAGGAAGTCTGTAGGTCATGGAGATGGTAGGTTAGAGTGTCAGTAGCCTAGCATTGGTAGGTCGCATTGGTAGCTCACCCGTCAGTGGATCAGCGTAGGTGACTCGCCCATTGGTGACCCATTTCTAGTTTTCCCCAGTTTTTCCAGTTTCACCCCTGTTACATCTTTATCACTGTGAAATGGTAACTTATCAACTCACAGCCACACGCTATTCTATATCTACCATTTTCTAAGGGAATTATTAAATTCCCTGTATCTTGTAACATCCCACTAGCCTTGTAACCGCTAGCAGTGTGGTCAAGCCATGATCCAATTTTCAAGTACTTTGAAATCGTCTCCCTGATTTTGAGGATATCACCCTCTAATAAACCGATATATATTCTTTCCTTATTTTTTTTACTCTTCATATGGTGAATCTAGATCCTTCCTCCTTAGAAGAGTCATGCGCCTATGCTAGAACCCCTCCTGCTCAGTCCTTCTCAAAGGTCTTTCCTGCAACTCGCATGATCCCATGTTCTTAGCGCAAGAAGGAACTTATATCCTTTGATCATCCAATTAGGGACTTTCATTTTCTTCTCTTTAATTGTGTATCATGAGGGGTGGTTATATTAATGGTTCCTTATAAGGAACAACTGGATACTATTCTTAAAACTAGAATTAAATAAGAATTTAATATGATCAAAAGATAAAACGTGTAAATAAAATAATGGAAAGGGTGTGTTTTGATGTTGGTCGCCTATTTTATTTTGTTATCCTTGATTATTTTGTGGATTTTGTGGCTGTATTACTTCTAAAAATCATGGTCGTTGGTAATATTTTCTTACGCACTGGTGGTGTTCTATTTCATTGTGTTGTTTTGATGTACATATGGAACATGAAATATGATTAATCGCATAAACTCAGTTAAATAAAGGGACACCTTAGGATCAAACCTATTCTATGATAACCATAGTTTTATTAAACTGAAAATTAAAGAACCCCTGTTAGTTAAAATTGAATACACTTGGTTTGATGGTTGTGGTTATGTGATGTGTGTTCTGGTCTGGGTTCTATTGGCTTGGTATGTGGGGTGGTATAGGGGAGGGGGGGGGGGGGGGTGTTGGTGTCTCAGTTTGAGAGACTAATTTATTGTGGAATGGATGAACTTGTAGGTAGATGAACATCCTTTTTGTTGTGTTTTTGTTGCGAAGAGATATTGGGAAGTGGGACTGCGGGATGGTTGTGAACTTGTTATGCAGTGGGACTACATCTGGGATTTGTTTGGGCAGCAGGGATGCAGGGCTGGGTTGTGAGAGAAGGAATGGGTGGTATCACTTTGAATAATGGTAGTTGGCTGTAGTTGATCGGGGATGTGCAGTGGGACTGCAAGTCTAGTTTTGTGCTATTGTGCAGTGGAACTACAATTTGGTTTTGTTCGTTGCTTGGTATGGCTACGATTGTTAGTTTCTCGGTAGTGTTAGAATAAATTTAAAGTGAATCCCCTTAAATAAATAAATTACATTTAAACAAAAGGGGTTGGATTTATTCTTGGTAGTGGTTGTTTTATGGTTTTGAATATAGGGGTAGTAGCAAAAGCGGTGCTGGTGTGGGATTATCGTCAATTCGTGTGAAACCTATAGGATGGGGTTGAGTGTTTTATTACCTAGATATATATATATATATATATATATATATAGATTTTAGTTCCCTATGATTTCTATACACACCCCACCCTTGTTGAGAACCATATTACGAACAACCCCATCTCATGGGGGAGGGTGTATTTACCAATATCCCAGTGGGAGGACAGATGACTGGTTACTGACTTTATTCCTCACACCCTCTTCTAGGATCTTTCATATCAGGCATAATTGGGTAGGTTGTAATGGATTTAGGCTTACCATAGTCCAAGATTCTTTGTTAAGAGGTTTGTTTTGGATGAGGGGCTCTAGTGTTTGTGGGCCAGGTATGTTTTCCCAAGTATATTCGGGATGAGGTCCAAGTGTCTTTAGGCGTGGTGTGTTGTTTTTGAGGACCAGGTGTCTTCTAACATGGTGTGTGGTTATTGTGGACCAGGTGTTTATGGGTGTGGTTGTGTGCGGTTTGAGGCCCAGGTGTGTGCAGGCAAGTTGTGGTAGTGGGACTACGTGTGGGAAGAGTGGCAGTGTCAAAACATTAGATCATTAGGAATGAGCAGTTAACCAATGGGAAAGTGGTGCAGGGTACCCAAATGCCGATGTGCTTATATTATTACTTTACTTGACTTATGTTAATTCGGTGAGTGTGCCTTAGTGAGGTTGGGCTGGTTAGTTTTCCTTGGTAGGTGCTTGAGGTTCTAATGTTTTCTCATAGGGGCATTAGTATGTTCCCTCACTTGTGCATGATTATCTTTAGTTTCCCTACTAAGTATACTTGTATTCTCACCCTATGTATATAAAAACGTTTTTAGGTTTCTAGGAGGACTTTGAGGATCATGCTGGAATTTAATAGATCAGGCATTAGGATAGTTTCTGTTGCTTCTTTGTTTCTTTTCTTTTGGTAAATTATTTGGGAGTTTTGTCATACTTTGTATCAGCTTTACTTTTGAACATGCATGTGGGAATGGATTCTTGGATTTAATTTTTCCTTTAGTCCTTGGTGTTGTTGGAATTTACCATATTATCTCTAGATCTTGTTCTATGAAGAAGGTATTTCCTTCCAAATTATGTGAGATTATATTCTCTTGGTGCTAGTCACCACTCCGGGGCCCTACTAAAGGTGGGATTCAGGGGGTCATTATCTCTCCTTAATCTTGAGGAAGGAAGGGTAGGGCACTTTTCCATCCCTGACCTCATCTTGAAGAAGGTGAGTCATGACATAATGGTATCATAGGAAGTTGATATATAGGTTGGAGTTAAGATTTAAGCACAATGAGGATTTCATGGGATGGTAGGGAAACCGTGTTAGGAAATCTTGGTGCATGAAATAGGCTAGGGAAGACTAGCTAGGACATGGGATTTTAGGGCCCCCCATGATCCGCTGCAAGGACTCCGGACCTACTGAATTAGCAGGTGAGGCTACACTGATTTCCGAGTAGAGACCATAGGAAAGGTACATGTATCAAAATGAATTGTGTTCCAGTGTGTTTTGGGTGTTTGGAAAATTTAATTTTAAATAAAGTGTAAAAAAAGGAAAATTCCACACTACTCGGGCTTAAGAGTTTCTTGTTTTCTTTTTCAGATATAGAACCTAGACTTCGTCCACGATTGGTATGAGCAATCAAGGCCTAGCTGGTTGATCTGGTTGATCAGTGGATGATCAATAGATAGGAGGAGGATGACTAGTGGAAGAAGACACTTCATGCCTTCTAGTGGAAGACTCTGGGAAAGTATGAGGGAAGCATCTCAGACATGGATACAGAGGGCTGGCTCAAGAATCTGGTGAATTCTTTCAGCTTGATTTGGGTTCCGACAGAATACTGGGTTCCTCTAGAAGTGATCCAGATGTGAGGAGAAACATGTCAGTGGTGGATGCTTTACCTCAGGGTGAGGAAAGAGACTGATGTCTCCTGGGATGACTTTGAGAAGGAGTTTCGGGTGAAATTCCTTTCTTCCATGATGAAGACTGAGAAGAGGCTAGAGATACTCTCCCTCTATAAAGGGAGTATGTCGGTGAGGAAACTGGGGATTAAGTTCAAGTATCTCCTTCATTTTTCTCCAGAACTCTTTCCGGATGAGGAGTCGTGGGCAAGAATCTTGGAGGAGGCACTCTAACCTTCTCTTTAGTATGCTGTCACTCACTTTACTCTGCCGACGTACCTAGAAGTTCATAATAATGCTGAGGTAGTAGAAACAATGCACTCAAAAGGAGGTGTGCTATGAAAGGGTATCTAGTTGAGTTCGTCTAAGGGGAAGTCTGTTAGAAGCAGGTCTCTGGTGTCAGGGCCTTCCAGGTTTCGACCAATGGGGAGTAGGCCTCAATAGTTCCAGTTCTGATCTCCCAGTCCTCACCCTTTCCCCATAGGACTTGGACTGAGGTGCTTTGTCTATGGTAGCCATGGGCATCTTCGGAATCAGTGCCCTGTCCGGGTGCAGTACATTGGGGGTGGGCAGGTTCAGCATGCACCTATGAAACAACTGTTGCCAGCTAGGCCTTTCCAACAGTAGGGGCAGTGAGATCCTGCTCCACCAATGACATATGGTGCCGGAGGACGCTAACATCAGGATTCTACTCAAGGACCTCTACCAAGGTGTGGTTGGGGTGGAGGTCAACAACTGAGGGGTATAGGGGTTGGGTGTGGTAAGTTGCACACCCTAGAGGCAGCAGTTCCAGTAGGGCCAAAGGTTGTTCGAGGTATGATCAGTATGTTTAATAATCTTGCCCGTGCCTTGTTTGATTCAAGAGATTCACAATCCTTTGTTGCACCCAGACTAGCCCATTCCTTGGGTCTTGATGTAGAGATACTTTTCATGCCCCTGGTGTTGGGTATGCCAGTTGGAGGTCAGACCAGCCTGTTTAATGTTTGTCGAGGATATAAAATGATGTTGGGGACACATCAGTCCAGTGGGGATCTTCTAATGCTACAAATACAGCCATTCGATATCATCCTAGTCATTGACTGGATGTTTTAATTACATACTATTATTAACTGCTTCCGAAGAAGGGTTGTGTTCTTAGATATGGGCATCCAGTGTTTAACTTTCATTGGCAAGCAGAATTTCCAGGAGGACAGTCGGCGTGTGGATCCCCTTCTTTATTTGTTATCTAAGCTGTTAGTGGAATCAGTAGACTTATAGATAGTGGAAGCTTCGGGGATTGTCAGTGAGTTCCTGTACGTCTTCCCCAAAGAGGTTGTGACTCTACCCCCTCGACGTGATATTGAGTTTGGGATAGACTTACAACCCGGTGCCCATCTGATTTCAATGGATCCCTATCGGATGGTGCCTTTCGAGTTGCGAGAGTTGTAGATTTAGGTTAATGACCTCATTAAGAAGGGTTTTATCTGACTAAGTGTGTCACCACAGTGTTCTCCATTCTTGTTCATTAAGAAGATAGACGATGGTCTCATGCTGTGTATGAAATACCAGACACTGAATTGGGTGATAGTCAAGAACCATTACCCCCTCTCAAGGATCGATGAACTTTTTGACTAGTTAAATGGAGCAGGTTGGTTCTCTAAGATTGACCTATGGTTTGGATATCACCGGTTGAGGGTGAAGGAGGGTGACATCCCAAATACTACTTTCAGGTTCTAGTATGGGAACTTTAAGTTCGTGGTCATGTTGTTTGGTGTTACAAAAACACCAACTTTGTTCATGGGACTCATGAAATATGTTTTCCACAAGTATCTGGACCGATTCATCATCGTGTTCATCAATGACATCCTGATCTACTCAAGATCAGAGGAGGATTATACTAGGCATCTGAGGAGTGTCTTGGAGGTCCTCTGACACTACTATCTCTACGGAATGTTGTCCAAGTGCAAGTTCTGAATGTGAGAGGTGCACTTCCTCATACATGTAGTGTCTCATCAAGGGATAGTAGTAGAGGTGTTGAAGGTTGATGTAGTTGTTTCTTGGGTATCACCTAAGAATGTGGCATAGGTTTTTAGTTTTTTGGGTCTATAAAGTTACTACTAGATGTTCATATCCGACTTCCCTCGAGTTGCAGCTCCTTTGACAACTTTGACTAAAAAATACCAGGATTTCGTGTGGAGTGAGCAGTGTCTAGTGGATTTTAGCTACCTAAAGGGGAAGCTAGTCAGTGCCCCAGTGCTGAGGTTTTCAGAGGAAGGGGAAATGTTCGAGCTGGTCTGTGATGCTTCCGGTCTAGGCTTGGGGCATGTATTGATGTAGCAGTGGGGAGTGATCTCTTATGGGTCTAGGCAGTTATGTCATAACAAAGGTAACTATTCCACCCATGATATGGATCTTGTAGTATTTGTTTTCATGATGAAGTTGTGACGGAATGACCTCAATAGGGAATGCTTCATGGTCTTCACGAATCACAAGAGCTTGAAGTATATCTTCTCTTAACGAGACTTGGAATTATGATATCAGAGGTGGATGGATTTTCTTCAAGACTAATACTTGAAGATCTCCTACACCCTAAGAAAGGGAAATGTTTTGGCCGATGCCTTGAGTAGGAAGTCATAGAAGGATGTAGTTTATGAGTCAACAGATTCTTGGAAGGCAATATAGGAGTTGACTTATTTACATCTGGGCATGAGAGTGGATGATAGTAGAGGTTTTCTATTTCAGATGACAGTTCTTTCTTCCTTGGTATGATAGGTGGAGGAGTCTTTGTGGGGAGACTCAGAGGATGAAGTTATGCATGATCACGTTGTCTAGGGTGATGCTCTAGAGGGATGGTCAGAGGACAGTCAGAATCAGATTCTGTTCCATGGGATATTGTTTTTCTTAGTGGTGATGCTTGAGGGAGTTATCAGTGAGTTCTATAGATTACCCCTAGAGGTACATTTAGGAGTCTCCAAGATGTACCGGGTCTTGAGAGGCCAGTTTTGGTGTCCTGGAGCGAAGTGGGTGGTGGAAGAGTTTGTGGAAAGGTGCCTAGGGTGTCAGTAGGTTAAGGCTGAGCACCATGTTCCTGGAGGATTGTTGTAACCCTTAGACATTCCCAAGGAGAAGTGGGATTACGTATCGATGGATTTCACCACAAGACTACCCAGAGATGAGAGAGGATATGATCCCATCTAGGTAGTGGTGAATATAATAATAAAATCGGATCACTTGTAAGCGGTTAAGGAGTCGAGCATAGTGGATTCCTTATCATAGAGGTACATGGGTGAAGTGGTAAGGTTACATGAAGTTCCAAAATCCATCGCTTCATATTGGGATACACACTTTACTTCATGAGTATGGAAGGGATTACAATGTGCTTTTGGTACCTAACTATGCCTCATTATTACTTTCCACCCTCAGACGGATGGGAATACAGAGAGGACCATCCAGACACCAGAGGATATACTATGAGTGTGTGTTCTGAACTTTGAAGGATCATGGCTATGAAACTTTCTCATTGTGGTGTTTTCCTACAATAATATCTATTACTCTACCATTGGAATTGAACCATTCTAAACCTTGTACGGAAGACTGTGTTGTTCACCCATGTGATGGACAGAGGTTGGGGAGGCAAGTGTTCTTGGCCCAGAAATGGTTCACGACATGACGAAGAAGGTTCAGCTTATGCATAAAAGGATGAAGGAAGCTTTGTAAAAGCATAAGTTGTATGCTAATAATAGGATGAGACCTTTAGAGTTTGAGGTTGGGGACCATGTATTATTTAATGTTTCCCCTTGTCCTGGGTAGCGAAGGTTTGGTAGAGGGAGCAAGCTTTCTCCTAGGTTCATTAGACCCTTTGAGGTGTTGGGACGAGTCAGCGAGGTGGCATATTAGATGGCGTTGCCACCATAGTTGGGGAGGATCCATGAAATCTTCCATGTCTCTTAGCTCTATCACTATCTATACAATAACTCCCATGTATTTTACTGGTGAGAGTTGGATATCGAGGATGATGCGGCCTTTATGGAGTGGCTAGTAAGAGTCCAGGATCATGAGGAGAAGGTTCTTCGTGGATGGACCATTCCTTTGGTTCATGTGATCTGAAGGCATGGTGTCCTGGAGGAGAGTAATTGGAAGTGAGAATCACAAATGCGTACTGAGTACCCGGAACTATTTTGAGTTTTTCTCTTATGTTTTTCTTCTGTGCTTTTCTTTTGATGAATTCTTGACCATGTTTTCTATGAGATGATCTGTTTCCCTTGTTCTCTGAATTTGTGTGAAAAGTACTGATGTGTGGGAAGGGAGGACTTGATCCCAAATCAAGACGCATTAATGAAAATGTAGTTAAACCCATGAGGGTGAGTTAGTGTCATGAAAAACAAATAATATATTAACAGGGAGGAAGGGGATCCCTAATCCATGTGCCTGGACAGTGTGAAATTTGGTGTTTTTGTGATTTCTTAGGGTAGTGGAGCCTTAGTGTCTCCCCAATTATTCCAAAGATAGATGTCAAGGAGGTTTCCCTGGATGTCAGGGTTCCCCTATAGTTTTCAACATAGCGTAGTTTATCCCTGAGAGGTATCTTAAGAGGTGGTTGTTCATACTCTCTCTCTTCTAGTTTGGTTTTAAATTATCGGGGATGAGAGTAGTTTGAGAGGTATTTGATGTAATAACCTGGATTTTCCCTAGGGCCTTCCTTTGTGAAAATCTAGTGTTGAGGTGTTCTAGGAGCTCTTGATGGATTACTTTAAGAGTTTTCCAAGTTTTGAGTTTTTCCATCGGCATGTCAGTGTGTCGGCATGTCAGTGCGTTGAGATGACAATACATCAGTGAGTCAAGGGGCATCAAAATCAGTATATCAAGGGAATTAGTGTCAGTGAGTTGAATGTGTCAGCATCAGTAGGTCATGGCATCGGTAGGTTATGGCATCGGTAGTTTGTGGCATCAATCGGGTGTGGCGTCGGTAGGTCATGACGTCAGTAGGTCATGGTGTTGGTAGGTCATGGAATCAGTAGGTCGTGGCATCAGTGGTTCATGGAGTCAGTAGGTCGTGGCATCAGTGGTTCATGGAGTCAGTAGGTTAGGACTTTGATAGATCAATACATCATTAGGTCATGGCGACAGTAGGTCAGGGTGTCAGTAGCTCAACGTCAGTAGGCCGTGTCGGTAGATCACCCGTCGGTGGCTCAACAATAGTGAATTACCCATCGGTGACCCATTTCCAATTTACCCCAGTTTTTCCAGTTTCACCCCTATTATGTGTTTATCTTTTTTAAATGGTAACTTATCAACTAACAGTCATGAACTGGTCTATATCCACTGTTTCTGAAGGGAATTATTAAATTCCCCATATCTTGTAACATCCCACCATCCTTGTAGCCACCAGCCGCATAGTTAAACCATGATCCAATTTTAAGTACTTTGAAATAATCTCCCTGATTTTGAGGATCTCTCCCTTTCAATAAGGATATCTCTTCTTTCCTTATTCATTTTCATTTCCCATGGTGAGTCTAGAGCCTTCCTCCTTAGATGAGTCATGCTTTTGTGATAGAACCCCTCCTACTCAATCATTCTTGAAGGTCTTTCCTATAACTCGCATGATCCCCTGTTCTTATCTCAAGAAGGAACTTCAATACTTTGATCATCCAATTATGGATTTTATTTTTCTTCTCTTTAATTGTGCATCATGCGGGGTGGGTATATTAATGGTTACTTGTAAGGAATGATTGAATAGTCTTCTTGAAACGATAATTAAACAATAATTTAATATGTTCAAAAGATAACATGTGTAAATAAAATATTGGGTAGGGTGTGGTTTGATGTTGGTCATCTGTTTTATTTTGTTATCCTTTATTCTTTTATAGATGTTGTGGCTGTATGACTTCTGAAAATCATAGCCGTTGGTGGTCTTTTCTTGTGTACTGGTGGTGTTCTGTTTCATTGTGATGTTTTGATGTACGGATGTAACATGAAATTTGATTAATCATGTACACTTGGTAAAATAAAGGGACACCCTCGGATAAAACATGTTCTGTGATCACCTCAATTATATTAAAGTGGAAATTAAATAACCCCTTTCAGTTAAAATTGAATACACTTAGCTTGATGGTTGTGATTATGTGTTGTGTGTTCAAGTTTAGGTTCTATGGGATTGGTATGTGGGGTGGTATAGGGGGGGGGTGTGAATTGGTATCTTAGTTTGAGAGACTGCCTGATTGTGGAATGGATGAACTTGTAGGCATCTGAACTACCTTTTTGTTATGTTGTGGTTTCAAAGCGACGTTGGGTAGTGGGATTGCGGGATGGTTGTGAACTTGTTATACAATGTGACTGAATCTAGGATTTGTTTGGGAAGTAGGGATGTAGGGCTAGGTTGTGAGAGAAGGAATGGGTGGTATCACTTTGAATAATGGTAGTTGGCAGTAGTTGATCAGGGATGTGCAGTTGGATTGCAAGTCTAGTTTTGTGCTGTTGTGCAGTGGAACTACAATTTGGTTTTGTTAGTTGCTTGGTATGGTTATGGTTGTTAGTTTCCCTGTAGTGTTGGAATAAATTTAAAGTGAATATACTTAAATAAATAAATTTCATTTGAATAAAATGGGGTTTGGGTTTATGCTTGGCAGTGGTTGTTGTTTGATTGTGCATATAGGGGTAGTAGCAAAAGAGGTGCTGGTGTGGGCTTATTGTCTGTTCGTGTGAAACCCGTAGGATGGGGTTGGGTGTTTGGTTACCTATATATATAGATTGTAGTTACTTGTGATTTTTATATGCACCCCACCCTTGTTGAGCACCATGTGACGGACACCCCCATCTCATGGGGGATGGTGTCTTTTCCAACATCCTAGTGGGAGGACAGATGACTGGTTACTGAATTTCTTCATTGTACCCTCTTCTGGGATCTTGCATCTCAGGCATACTAGGGTAGGTTGTAATTTCTTGAGGCTTAACATAGTCCAAAATTCTTTAAGAAAAGGTTTTTTTTGGATGAGGGGCTTAGGTTTCTGTGGGCCAGGTATGTTTTCCCAAGTATCTTTGAGATGAGGCCCATGTGTCTTCGAGCGTGGTGTGTGGTTGTTGAGGACCAAGTGTCTTCAGGTGTGGTGTGTGGTTGTTGTGGTCCAGGTTTCTACGAGCATGGTTGTGTAAAGTTTGAGGCCCAGGTGTGTGCGGACAGGTTGTGGTAGTAGGACTGCGTGTGGGAAGAGTGGAAACGTCAAGATGTTTGATCGTTAGGAATGAGCAGTTAACCAGTGGTAAAGTGGTGTGGGGTACCCAAATGTCAATTTGCTTATATTATTACGTTACTTGACTTGTGTTAGTTCAATGATTTTTCCTTGGTGAGGTTGGGGTGGTTAGTATTCTTTGGTAGGTTCTTGAGGTTCTACTATTTTATCACAGGGGAATTAGTATATTTCATCACTTATGCATGAGTATCTTTAGTTTTCCTTCCAAGTATAATTTTATTCTCACCCTATGTATATAAAACAATTTTCAGGTTTATAGGAGGACTTTGAGGACCGTGCTAAACTTTACTAGCTTGGGAATCAGGATAATTGCTATTTCTACTTAGTTTCTTTTCTTTTGGTACATTATTTTGGGTTTTTTTATACTTTGTATCATCTTTAATTTTTAACATGCATGTGAGAATGGATTCTTGGCTATACTTTTTTCCTTTAGTCCATGGTGTTTCTGGGATTTACCATATTAAATCCTGATATTGTTCTATAAAAATGGTAATAACTTCCAAATCATTTGAGATTCTATACACTTGGTTCTAGTTGCCACTCCAGGGCCTACTGAAGGCAGGACTCGGGGGTCATTATCTCTCCTTCATCTTGGGGAAGAAAGGGTAGTGAACTTTTTTGTCCATTCCCTCATCTTGAATAAGGTGGGTCATGATAGGTAGACCTAGAAATATGGAATACAAAAAGCTATAAACATATTCAGATAAGATAAAGTCCTGGAATAGTTTTTTAGTCTTGGAAGATAAAGAGGATTCTATGGGGATGATGGATGATAAGGTGCATCTACCATCAACATAGGTGGACCAATTTTAATGGGTAAATAAAATAATAATTGATAATTCCAATGTGTATGATATTACCTTCAAGGAAATAGATAGGTTTAGAATGAAGAATATGGATGATGGGTGAACTTCTCATATTATTGGAAATATATACCTTATCATAGACATAAAATATGACAAATATGGAAATTGTCATTTTGAAAATGATGAGGGAATCCAAATTATTTTATTTTGGAAGGCCAACATTGGTGGAAAATATTCAAGGTAGATGGATGTTCTCTTGGTTAAAGGTCTCAGTCACAAAATTCTATGTGTAAGGAAATTGTGTGACTTGGGACATGTGGTGGAATTCAAAAATAATACATGAATTATCAAAACCAAATAAGAGTTGATTATTTTTCAAGGAAGGAGAAATAAATGTAATATTTACCACATTGGTGAAGATAAAATATGGATACTATCCAAAGAAGATGAAAATTAGCTATGGAACAAGTATCTTGGCCATTTAAGACAAAAATATTTTGGGAAATTGGAAAAAATAAAGTAACTAAAGATATATCCAATAAAAAATATGATCACACTCAGATGTGTGATTATTATCAAAAGGGGAATTTTACAAGTAATTCCTACAAGTTGAAGAAAGATAAATCATCAAGGTTTCTTGAGATAGTTCACATGGATGTGTTTTGGCCAATGGCACCAAAATACTTTGATGGAAAAAAGTAATTTGTATTATTTGTTAATTAATACAACAAAATGGATTGTTTTTTGGTGATTTCTCATGAATCCATGTTATTCAAGTGTATTACTTGATATTAGAGGCTAGAAAAAATATATTGGGACTAAAAATTTAGAAATTCCTCATTGAAAATTTTATGAAATTTACTAAAAATATAGTGGAGGAGTATCTTGAGAAACATTGGATTCAACATAAAGTGTCAGTGGTGAGGACTCCTCAACAAAACAAAGTTGTTGAGAGGAGGAACCAAATTATAAATAACATGGTTCAAAATATGCATATCAAGAAGAACCTATAGGATAAATATTGTATGGAATATATTCTAACTTCAGTGTTCATTTCTAATAGATCCATACTATGTCTAAATAATAATAAGTCCACCTAAGAAATTTTTTATGGTAAGAAGAAAACACTCAAATAATTTATAGTGTTTGTAAGTAAGTGTTTTATTCTAAATAATGATAAGAATAGAAATCTTGAAGATAGTGGTGATGAAGAAATTTTACTTGGATATTTATCCAATATAAAGGAATAAAATTTAAATAAAAAAACTAATATGGAAAATATTATAAATATAATATGCAATAGTCAGGGAAAATAAGAAATTTTTGAAAAAAATGAGCAAGTTTCAAATTTTGAAAAGAATATTTCACACAGAAACAACCTATTTCATAAAAAGTAAAGTGATTAGGAAGTGTATTGACTACTAGGAGATCAATGGGATATAGAAGACTCGGATTAATTCTCTAATTATGTGGAAAATAAAATAGATACAACAACTACAAACTAGAAATCCAGTAGGGTATAAATCATTGAGAATAATATTGTTGATGATGGGGCTTCCCCAGTTAAGAAAAGAAGGATTAAATCTTAGTAGAAAACATACTTTCAATCTTAGATAGAAAGTAAAAATATTCAAGAGGATACTAAAGGTATAAATGGGTCATAGTGATGAATGAATAAATTTAAAAAATTGAAAAAATAAAACGTGAGAAGTTTTTTCAAGGTTAAAAAAAGGTTATCGAAATAAAATGGGTTTTCTAAATAAAATACTCAATAAATATGGAAAAGTGACAATGAAAAATGCTTGTTTAGTATTAAAATGATATTCTCAAATTGAAGGCATTGATATATATGAGTTCTTGGCTCCTGTGGATAGACTTGAAATAATCAAATTATTTCTATCTATGGATATGAAAAAAGGCTTCAAAATATATAAAATAGATGTTAAATAAATATTCCTAAATGTATTTCTCATGGTGGAGGTATGAATTGAACAAAAAGAAGGGTTTCTTACTGATGAATATAAAGATAAAGTGTTCCAGCTAAAGAAGGCCATGTATGGCCTAAAACAACCACTAAGGGCCTAATACTCAAGGATGGATATATATCTAAAGAGGCCTAGATTTCAAAGAGGAGGGTTTGATCACAATCTATACATAATAAAAAATAAACGATAATAAATATTGGTACTTATTTATATGGATAAGATAATATTTAGAGGCTCAGATAACACCGAATGCAAATATTTTTCAGAATGCATGGGGTGTTAATTCTTAATTTCCTTGATTGGTGAGTTGTCATTTTGTCTTAGATTTCAGGAAATTCAAATAGATAATGGAACATTAATTTCCCATACCAAATATTTTAAGTAGGTTCTTAAAATATTTCAAATGGATGAATCAAGGACAATGAAAACAAAATAGGACACCTAAATGAAGTTGTCAAAGGATGGGGAAGGAAAGGTTGTCAATATGAAACTTTATAGGTATATCATTATGAGTTTGATATACTTGAAAGACACTCAAATAGACATCATATTTTTCACATGTCAAGCTACCCTCTATTAATGTTTCCATAAAGTCATATGAAATATGTGAGATGAATTCTTAAATATATCAATCATAAAGTGGACTTTAGGCTATTTTATTATAGTAGAATACTATAGGTTTTAATGGGATTTACATATATAGATTGAGTAGCTTTAGTGGATGATCAAAATTAAACTTTAGGATATTATTTATATCTTGGTAGATCTTGTATTTATTAGCTAATAAAGAAGAAATATTTCATTTATTTTTGAATAGTAGAGGATGAATATGTTGCTACAACTCTAGATTGTAACCAGTTGATATGAATGAGACAATATCTTGGAGACATTGGGTTGTAAGTGGAATATAATATTATGATAAAGTAGGACAACTAAAGTGCCATAAATCTTAATAAAAACCCACTTCATTATTAAAGTATTAATCACATTGAAATTAAATATCATTTCATAAAGGATATTGTTAAGAAACAAGTAGTAAGTGTAAAGAACCCAACCCCAATAAATCAGATCTAATGCCTTAATTTATTACCATGTTACTATGAACAAGAATTTGAATCCCTAAGGACCAAATAGTTTAGTAGATTTGGAAAACCAGATACAAACATAATTGTTACATTAAAAATTTGAATAAAAAAAACATAGAAACTCCATTGTAAATACCCATAAACTCCTAGATTATCGCTATAAGTCATTCATAATATACATCTTCATATTTAGGGGAAAAATAAAACATAAGAAAGGGGTGAGCTCAGATGCTCAGTAAGGGTAAGAAATGCTGTGTAAGATAACATAAATAAATACAAGTCAAGGTGAATAACTAAAATCACATTCCATTAAAACATAATCTTGAGCATAATATAGCAGGAATACAAACTAATTAATTAGTGCCATATAAATAATCATATGATAATGAAAGTTAACCATGTATATTATAATATTAAAATAATCGCATGGATTATAAATTACTAATATCATAATTATGGGATTCATAATTCTAGACATTTGAAACATACCATTGAGGCCTCATCCAAGAAATCTTAAAATAAATGGGTAAGGCCTTGGTCAAATCCCAATCTGGTTTGTCTCATGAGACCTACCGATGCATTGAGGGTCTATAACGTCCCCACCCATCAATTAATAGGTACAATTAATTCCTCATATGAATGAGGTGAAACATAAATAACATATACATATGAAATATAAATACCATTCCCCAATAAGTAAACATAATCACTAACCATTCTGAGCAATATGGCGAATGATATCAAGATAGCACATCCACATTCAAACTGATAATAAACCATTTAAAAAAATATGGTAGATTATATCATAAAATATAAATCCAAATTGAGCATAATATTAAATATATTATTTTTAAATAGATGAAAATACCCTAATAAAACCATCAAGGAATTCTAGAGAGAAATACCCTTTTTTTACTTTGGAAAGAAGAGTTCTTTTGGGAAATCATTTATATTTTCCATAAAATAATATTGTAACATGTATATCCTTGAAAATAAAATTAAGGGACAATTAAATTATAATTTAGGAATAAATGATTTCCAATTGAAGTGAAAACATGTAAAAAGAGTATTTGAGAAACTTTAGAAATGAGCCGCTTTAGTGCGGTTTAAAGGAAAATACTAAAGAGTATTTAAAATAGAAAAAGGTATAATTTTTGTATAAAATAAAAAATGTAAAGAAAAAGTTTTTAATGATAAAATTAGTGATTTTATAAAAATAATTGTGACTTAAAATATATTATGGAGTGCAATTTAAAATGGGTAATAAACTAGAAAGTTCCCTTAAATTGGGCTTTCTTATTGGGAAGAATTGAGAAGGGAACCTTATAAAATCATGTATTTACCATAAAAGAAGGATGAAATGATTTGGATAAATGAGTTTGGAATATATAAACATAATTTATAAGAATTATATAAAATTAAATAGTATTTACATTGGGGTAAAGAGAGAGAAATCATAACCCGAATGAAAAATGGAAGTTCGGGGAGAATCCCTTTCCTTATGTCTGAAAGTGTTCTACAATTGCACTTTATGTTATGGATAATGAAATTAGATTAATTAATAGTTTAATTTAGAACCATTTAAACATTTATTTGATTTATTTTAATTTTATTTATTTAATTTTTGTACTTTTTTTATGAGTTATAATATTCAAATTCGTCATTCGGGAGTGTTCGTTTCCTTGATTTTCATGATTGATCTACTTGTATACATGTATGAAAGATCATGTAAAATGGGAATAGTTATCCATAATTAAAAATATATTTTATTAATTAAAAAATAGGATATTTAATGGTTTTATGTAATATTTTTTCCCATATATGAGGATGATTCATTAGATATATCCTTAATGAAAACCATTTAGAATATTTTGGTGTTTTTTCTAATCATTACAAACTAGTTTTGTCCTATGAATTAATATTATGTATATATAATAGTTACAGAGCATTAAATAAGTTGAAATAAATATATTATAATATATTTTAACCATAAAAATTATTTTATGACCATCCTTTAAGGAGTAATGTAAAAACCAAAAATTCATCGTCCACGAAGGCGGGAAATCGGCACCTCGTAGATGATGTTTTCATTTTTAGAATAAAAAGTGGTGAAGAAAATAAAATGATGCTAGATATAATATTCACATAATAATATTTCAGTATATAAGATATAATATATTTATCATTAAAGAATAGGTATAGGTGGTAAGTAAATGATAGTAAATGAAAATAAATTAAAAGAAAATTAAAAGCACGAAAGAGGATTTTACCTCTTGAATTCCTCTCCTTGAGAACCTACTTAAGAAACTTTGAAATAGTCTTTTGGGTGAGACCAAAAAGACTAGGAAGTGGGTGAGAGGTTTGGGAGATGTATTAGGTAGAAATTTGAAAAAATTCAAGGCTTTTTATGTGTGAGGAGAATATGCGGTGATGGGTGGTATTTATAGTGGAGGAGAGGGGTGTTTTTTGAATATTTTATTCATTAGTTTATTATTTTGGCTCAAGATGATGAATAGTTTTGATTACAATAAATAAATATAGTAAAAATAGAATTATAGTTCTATATTATGGGCTTACATAATCCATACATCATTCGTGACTCAATAATTCATGTATTTGTTAAATACCGTAAATTACTGTATTTCACTTTTCACTAAAAATTGAACTATTTTAGAAAAATCCCAAAAATTTATCCTAACAATTTTTTGACATGTAGAATTAAAAAATGGAATCCATTATATGAAAATAATTTTTTAAATATGATAAATTTATTTTTTAAATAAAATCATCATTTACTAAAAAAATACTGATTTTAATATTATAATTATTTTTATGACACTTTGAAAAATTAATTAAGTTCACATAAAATTATCTTATAATAATAAGACAAGAAAATATTAATTTATGAATCTATTTTATTAAAATAAAAATTTCTTTTAAATCATTATATTAATTATAAAATTGTAAATAAACATTTATGTTTCACAAAAATACAAACACTTAAATTATCATTTTTAAAATATTTATTTACTTATTATATGATTCAAATGTACCATATTTTCATTTATAAGATACCCAAATTTTATTTATACTTTCATAGGTGAAGTTACTATTCTATTGGTCATATCACTATTTCTAATGGTCACATTACTATTCTAGCAGTCATATTTAATAGAATATTATAGTTTTAAGCTCGATGTTGAGTGATGCATAAACTATCAAAGATATTAAATTTTAAAAGAGGCATACCATGAAATATTGGGGTGTTACATTCTCCCCACCT
This sequence comes from Viscum album, assembly GCA_963277665.1. NCBI lineage: Eukaryota > Viridiplantae > Streptophyta > Magnoliopsida > Santalales > Viscaceae > Viscum > Viscum album. The sequence continues at coordinate 1,373,609,808 of OY728137.1, forward strand.
TGAGAAAATTTCTTCCTCAAAATTTCTAGAATGTCACCTCATGAAAATATTTAGATGGTTATTCATCATAAATTCCCATGCTTCCCACATAACCTCTTTGATTTTATAATTTTTCTAAATTACATTTACTAGCTGAGTCATTAGATTCCTCAACAACTGTTCTTTAGTGTCCTGAATCTGGATAGGCTCTTCACAGTAAGATAAATCAGGTTCCAATTCAATTCCTTCAGAAGTGGGGACATGCGTTGGGTCTAGAATGTACTTCCTTTACAAAGAGATGTGGAACACATTGTGTACCTTAGAAAAGCTTGGTGGCATCGTCAAACAATAATCCATAGCTCCGATTTTATACTGGATTTAAAAAGGTCCAATGTACTTGGGGATCATTTTCCCTTTCTTTTAAAATCATATGACACCCTTCCATGGAGAGAACTTTAATAAGACATGATCTCCCACTTAAAACTCTGAATCCTTCCTCTGGTTATCGACATATACCTTTTTCCTACTTTGAGCTACTTTGATATGGGTTTGAATAGTCTTTACCTTTAATGTTTTTTCCTACACAAGTTCTGGGCCTATGAGCTTCCTTTCACTAACTTCATCCTAAAAAGTTGGAGTACGACATATCTTGTCATATAATGCTTTATATGGATCCATTTGAATACTTTAATGGAAACTATTATTATAGGAAAACTCTACAAAATGTAAATACTGATCTCATATACCTTGAAATTCAAGTGATAATGATCTCAACATGTATTGTAATGTTTTAATAGTCCTTTTGGACTACATGTCAGTTTTAGGATGACACGTAGTACTCAAATAAAGCTCAGTATCCAAATATTTATGAATAATTTTTCAGAATTTTGATGTAAATTAGGGATCATGATTAGACACAATTGAAAGCTATGCACCATGAAGTATTCAAAAATCATTAATATAGAGTCGTGTAAGGTGGTCAGTGAAAAATCCTCCCTTATAGCGAGGAAATGTGCAAATTTAGTAAGTCGATCAACAATTACCCATATTACATAATTTTTCTTGGATTATTTGGTAATCTTGTGAAATGATCCACAGTAATTTCATCCCATTTACTTGCGGGAATAGGTAGAGGTTACATGAATCCTATAAGATGTTTTCTTTCAGCCTTTTCCTATTGACAGACTAATCATCTTGATGCATAATCAACAATTTCTAGCTTCATATTATCCCAAAAAAAATGTTCCTTCAAATATTTGTCCATCTTAGTGCTACCAGGGTGTATATAGAAATTAGAGCTATGAGAATCATCCAATAATTCTCTTTTTATATAGGGTATATAGGTAACACAAAGCCTCTTACCAAATTTCAAAATTCCTTTTTCATATACGAAGTCTACCAATTTCCCATCATTCACACCTTCAATTTTATTTTGAATATTCTCATTATCAGAATGAGAACATTTAATCCTTTCCAATAAAGATGGTTTGGAAACAATTTGAGAAAGTAGTGATGTTTCATCTCCCTTGATAATTCTCATATCCATCTTTACTAGATCCATGTACACGAGATCCTTGTTAATTATTATTTTGTTCATAACTCTATAATCCTTCCTGATCAAAGAATCTAATACCTTATTTTCCTTCCCTGGGTGGTGGTGTATTGAAAAATCATAATCCTTGAGTAGCTCGAGCCATCACCTTTTCTTCATGTTGAGTTATTTCTATGAGGAAATATATTTCAAACTCTTATGATCTGTATATATCTCACACATTTTAACATAGAGATAGTGTCTCCATATATTCAGAGTAAATATTATAGATGATAACCCAATACCATGATTTGGATAGTTTTTTTCATGAGTTTTTAACTAACTTGATTCATATTCAATGACTCTATCATTCTTTATAATGAAATTGCCAAGTCCCTTCTTTGATGCATCACTATAAATAAAAAAATCCACTATTTCCCAATAGTAGAGTTAATATCAGGTATTCACTAATATATTATTCAATTATTCAAAGAATTTTTCACATTCCTTTGTCTAAAGAAACTTAACCTCTTTACAAGTAATCTTGGATAACAATTTAGATGATCGGAAAAAATTATGAATGAAACGCCGATAGTAACCTACTAAACCAATGATACTACATACCTTGGTTATGTTTGTTGGTGTAGGACATTCCTGAACTACCTTTTTCTTCATAGAATCAACTAATATTCCATCCTTAGAGACAATATGGACAAGAAAATAAACTGTTTGAAGCTATAATTAAAACTTTCTAAACTTCCCATATAACTCATTTCTTTTAAGAGTCTTTAGAATAATATTTAAGTAGTTCTCATGGCCCTTATAGATTTTGGATTATATCAAGATATCATTAATAAATACCACACAAATCGTTAAGATATTCCTTGAATAATTTTTTCATTAGATCCATAAAAAATATAGGGTGCATTAGTCCTTCCAAATGGCATTACTGTAAACTTGTAATGTCTATACCTGGTTTGAAATTTTTTCTTTAGAATATCTTCATTATTCAAACACAATTGATGATATCCATATCGAAGGTCAATTATAGAAAAATATTTATCTTCATGAAGTTTATGAAATAAATCATCTATGAGATGCATATGATACTTTTTATTTATTGTAATAACATTGATTTCTCTATATTCAATGCACAACCTTATGGATCCATTGATCTTCTTAATAAAGAGAACATAGGATACCCATGGACAAACAATAGGGTGAATAAATCCATTATTACTCAACTCATATAGTTGTTTCTTTAGCTATACTAATTCCATAATTTCCATTATCTAGGGGGTATTTGATATTGGTCTTACACCGGAGATTAAATTAATAGAAAACTCAACTTCGCACTCTAGCGGATGTCCAAGTAAATCCTTTATAAATACATCAATGTATTCCTATAAAATAGGTACATCCTAAATTTGAAGATCACCTTTTTCATTAATAGGTTTTATTTTCTCTTCTTATCCAAAAATCTCATTTGGTAGAGATACTGATGGTGGATCTAGATAAGAATAAGATGATGAATTTTCTACTCTAAAGATAATGGATTCTATATTTTTCTCACAAATAGTAATTTCCTTCTTCTTACAATAAATTTTAATATTATATTTTAAAATCCAATCCATACCATGGATTATATCAAAGTCAATCATTGGTATGATGGAAAGGTCAATAACTAATTCATGATTATGTATCATAAAGGAGACCAAACAACACATTTTTGTTCCAATGAGACTACCCTTAGAAGTTTTGACTGATAACTCCCTTATTAAATAAAAATGAAAATTTCTATTTTTTTTGGAAAACTATGAAGATATAAAAGAATGAAATGATCTAGGATCAAATAAAGTGTTGGCTATGTTTAAGAAAACTATCAAAGTACCTACCATAATATCATTAAGAACTTCAAACTCAGAAGTTGTGATTACATAAGCTTGGACTTACTCCCTTGGCCTTTTCTGGGAATAGTTTACTTAAATCTTAGGAAAATAATTTGCATAGTGTACCATCTCTATACAATTATATCATTTAAAATTGTTAGATTATTTATTTCCCTTATAATCATGAGCATAATGACCTTTCTCACCACACTTGAATCAAACTTTTTTTCCTTTTAAGCAGGCACCGTGGTGTTTCCTTCCACAAGTATCGCACATCGAAAAATTCCCTTTTTTACTCTTCCCTTTATACATTATTTGATCCACCACACTATTATTCTCTTATTTTCTCTTAAATTCCTAATATGTAGAGAATTATTTCTCTATTTTGATAGAACATGAGACTATATCTTCATATGATGAGAAAGTTTAGGAGACCAGTTCCCTTTGGAGGAATGGTTTTAACCCATCAAAGAATCGATAAATCTTTCTCTTTGGTTTACATATGTAATCCATAACATGCCTTGATAATTTTATAATGTTGGATTCATACTTAAAAACATTTTCATCCTCTTTTTGTCTTAGACTCAAGAATTTCCTCTCCATATCCTATAGTTGTTCATGAGGGAAATACTTTTCTAAGAATATTTCTTTAAAATATTTCCATTAAATATTTTCAATTTATTCCTCCTCATTTTTATTTTGAATTAATCACCACAAATGATATGTATCTCCTGAGAGATGATAAAATACCATGATAACTTTATCACTTTCGTTACTTCCCAAAGAGAGAAATATATTCTCTAAGGAACTTATCCATTGCTTGGCTACAAATGGGTTTGTAGTCCCATTGAATGATAGAGGATGTTGTTGCATAAAGTAGTCCAACATTGTTACTCCATATTGTGGATTGATCTGCTCCATGTGAGTAAGGTTATTTCTCATAACCTAATTCATATTTCCTAATATAGTTATAATTTATTCATCTCTAGTTTTATCTCCTACTCCAACATCATTAAATTTTATAGGAGGGAAATCCCTACAGGGAATACTGCATTGATACAGTTTCTATTCATTCTAATAGGTGCCATTTCTAAACAATAGTATACACTAAATTAGGTTGTGAATCATAATACATAATTTTGAACTAGAAAAACACTTAACATAAATTAAAAAAATAGGCATAATTAATCCCATAAAAATTAACATGGTTTCTTTGGGGACATATTTACGTTTGAATCCTTCATAATGATTTGTAAAGAAAATGAGAATTATCCTAAGTATATTTCCTAGGAGTGTCAAAATAGGTGGTAAGTAAGGCCTGTTGTTGTGTATTTGGTTATGCCGAGTCAGGCTCAACAAACCTTGTTGGAGTTTTTACCCCCAAGTACATCTGTTCTAGAACCATATCCACTTGTAGTATCCAAATAGGGATATATTTATAAGAAGACCCAAATAATCTCTAACTTACCAAAATTATATAATGTTATTCTATTATTACCCAGAAAGTATATCTTAGGGTTATTTTTATTAATCTATGTTTTCTAAATCTAGTTTCCAAGGTTTCTACTAAGCTTCCTCTAACACCAACTGTAAATACCCTGACTCCAATAGCCTTGAGATGGTGACTTAATTTACTACATTGGAACTATGAAATTTTTTTACATAATAAAGGACTAAATAGTTTAGTAGATTTGAAAAAATAGATATAGAAATAATTTTTACATTACAACTTTAAAAGGAAAAACAACTTAGAAACTACATTAGAAACACCCATAAACTCCTAGATTATCTGTGCAAGTCATTCACAATTCCAATCTAGATTGTCTCATGAGATATACCAATAAATATAGAGGCGATATAAAGACTATAACATAAATTACTAAGTCCAATTGATTTATTATATTAATGGGGTGAAACATAAACAACATATACATACTAAATGTAAATATCTTTCCCCAATCAGTAAACACAATCACTAACTATTTTGAGTAATATAGTGAATGGTATCAAGATAAAACATCCACAGTCAAAATGATCATAAAACATTTAATAAAATATGTTAGATGATATTATAAAATATCAATCCAAATTAAGTATAAGATTCAATAGAGGGTGTTGAAATATATGAAAATACCCTAATAAAATCATCAAGGAATTCTTGAGAGAAATATCATTTTTTACATTGGAAATAAGAGTTCTTTTGGAATATCATTTTTATTTTCCATAAAATCATATTGTAATATGTATATCTAAGAAAATAAAAGGGAGGTACAATGAAATTATATTTTAGGCCTAAATTATTTTCAACTGAAGTAAAAACATATAAAAAGAGCATTTAGGAAACTTTAGAAATGAGCTGCTGTAGTGCAGTTTAATGAAAAATAATAAAGAGTCCTTAAAACATACAAAGGAATAATTTTTATATAAAAATAGAAATGAAAAAAGATAGTTTTTTCATGATAAAATGAGTAATTTTAGAAAAAAAATGGTGGCTTAAAACATATTATGGAGTGAACTTGAAAATGGGTAATAAACTGGGAAGTTCCCTTAAATCGGACTTACTTATCAGGAGGAATTGAGAAGAAAACCTTATAAAATCATTTATTTCTCATCAAATAAGGATGAAATTATCTATATAAATGATTTTTGAACATATGATCATAATTTATAATAATTATATAACATTAAAGAATAATTACATTGAGTTAATGAGAGAGAAAGCGTAAACCGAATAAAAATAGAAGTTTGGGGAGAATCCCTTACCTTATGTCCACATTTGCACTTAATTTTATGGATAATGAAATTAGATTAATTAATAATTTAATTAATAACCATTGAAACATTTATTTTATTTAGTTTAATTTTATTAAGTTTATTTATGTCATTTTTATGAGTTATAATATTCAAATTTGTTGTTCAAGAGTGTTCTTTTCCTTGATTTTCATGGTTGATCCATTTGTATACATGTACGAAAGATCATGTAAAATGGGAATAATTATCCATAATTAAAATTGTATGTTATTAATAAAATTAAATGATATTTAATGGTCTTATATAATATATTTTATATATATACTAGGATGATTCATTAGATAGAGCGTTAATGATAACCATTTATATTATTTTGGAATTTTTTCCGATCATCACGAACTAGTTTTGTATTATGAATTAATATCATGTATATATACTAGTTATAGAACATTAAATAAGTTTTAATACATATATTATAGTATTTTTTAACCATAAAAATGGTTTTATGACCAGCCTTGAAGGTGAAATTTAAAAACAAAAACTCATCGTCCATGAAGGCAGAAAATCAACACCTCACAGCAAATGTTTTCATTTTTAGAATAAAAAGAAGGGAAGAGAAATGAATTGATGGTGGATATCCCATTAATATAATAAAATTATAGTATATATAAGATACCATAGTTATCATGCATGTTTGGACAAAGGAGTTAAATAAAGTATAGGAAAATAAAATAATTTAAAAGTAAATTAAAAGAATGAAAGGGGATTTTACCTCTTGAATTCCTCTCCTTCAGATCCTCCTTAAGGAACTTTGAAATGATATTTTGGGTGGGAACAGAAATAAAAAAATTTGGGGGATATATTTTGGAGAGGGAGTGTGTAGAAATTGAAAAATATTCAAGGATTTGGATGCGTGAGAAGAAGAGGTGGTGAGGGCTGGTATTTATTGTGGAGTAGAGGGGTGTTTTTTGACTATTTTATTCACTAGTTTTTTTTATTTTGGATCAAGACTATGAATAGTTTTGATTCACATGAATAAATATAGTAAATATATAAGGATAGTTTTATATTATTATATTACATAATCCATACATCATACATGACTCAATAATTCATGTATTTGTTAAATACCTTAAACTACCGTATTTCACTATTCACAAAAAATTCAACTATTTTAGAAAAATCCAAAAAATTAACCCTAACCATTTTTGGAAGTTTAGAATTAAAAAATGGACTCCATTTTATAAAAATAATTTTATAAATATGAGAAATTTAATTTTTAAATAAAATCATCATTTACATGAAAAATATTGTTTTTATTATTATAAATGTTTTTATGACACTTTGAAAATTAATACGGTCTCATAACATTATATTATAATCATAAGAAAACAAAATATTAATTTATTAATATTTTATGAAAAAAATATATTTTAAATCATTATATTAATTATAAAATTTTAAATAAACACTTATATTTCACCAAAAAAACCAACACTTAACTTTTCATTTTTAAAGTATTTATTTACTTATTCTATGATTTAAATATACCATATTTTTATTTACAACATACCAAAATTTTATTTATAGTTTCATTGGTTAATTTACCATTCTATTGGTCATATCACTATCCTTAATAGTCTCATTACTATTCCAGTGGTAATATTTAATAGTATATTATAGTTTTAAACTCGGTGTTGCATGAAGCATAAGATATAGAAGATATTAAATTTTAAAAAAGGAATAATATAAAATCATGGGGTGTTACAGTGATATTTAAATATGTCTCAAATCAAGATTAAGTGCCTAATATCGTAACCAAGGCACTACCTCTTGTGTATTTCAAATGGCATCAATTTTCTCTTAGAGTTCAACTGAATCCCTCTAACTAGATGAGTTTGAAAAAGAACCCACACTCTATCATGAGAATATCATTTTTAATGTAAGTCATGATTTATATTTTTAATTAAATGCTTTAATTTATTACTATATTTTGTGAACTTTCAAAGAAGTATTATTTGGGTTCATTGATAAAGGGGAAGAATGTGTTCATGTTTTAAGGGGAGAATATGTTCTAGAGTTTTTTTTCCTATTGGTTAAGAGGTAGATTTTTTTTTGGAATTACGGAGAGTTATTTTATGCTTAATCATAGGGATTATATTTATAATTTAATGTTGATGTCCATGAATACCAATGAAGTTTTTTCATGAGGATATTCTCATTAAACTATTATTTTTCATGATGATCTTGATTCATGTGTGCTTAGAGTTTGTGATTATTGAATCATTGAAACACATCTTAAAGGTAATAGGTTTTTATGGTGGTATAGATTAGATCCAATAAATTCAAAATTTTTCCTTGAAATGAAGTGTTGAATTCATTTAGTAATTTTAAACAAATTGAAAAGGGGAGACTATTGGTAAAAATTCATTAAAAGGTTTTTTAGATTTAGTTTTTTGAAAATAATATGTATAGGATGTTTTCTAAAAAATATCTCTAAGTGATGGAGGACTAAAGAGTTTTTAAAAGTATATGGAAAAGTTATGTTTATAGAATAGGTGTCACGTAGTAGCAAAGTTTTCCACATTATGACTAGAAATCATAATAGTTATTTGGGAACTCCATAAGAGTCTTCAAGGAATTTTTATGTGTGACTCACATCATGAATATAGGGGAAAACTACATATAAACTCTATACACTTCCTAAAAATTCTCATAAGTTTTAATTCACATAGTGAAGAAAGTGATCATGCTGTGAAAAAAACTTCATAATACTTCTTAAGAGTTCATATGACTTTTTTACTTTGCCGATTTGAGGAGAGGAAATTTCTCCACGAATGGCGTTATTGCACCACTAAAGGAAAAAAGTGGATTTTTATGTTTCTTACTTAGCGAGGATAATTCCATGAAGTAGGAAACCTTGATTTAATGGTTTTTGGGTAAATTTCAGTGGTACTTCCTAAATGTATTTTCATTGTGAAGCACAAATCATGTTGTGACAAGTTTAGTGATCAAAATTTATTTGAAGGGCCATGCCGTAATTCATGAATGAAGCAATGGAACATGCCAAAAATTTAAGGGGATTTATTCTTACAATTGTTTTGTATATGAGTATAATTCCATGAAGGATGACATTGTGTTGTGAATATAGATTAATTTTCATTATTCATGCCATAACAAGCAGGTCACACCGTGAAGTAGCGGCTTATAGAAATATCTAAAAATGTGGTTGGAACTTAAATGATGGAGTTATGAATTGAGATTTGAGGGTCTTTCTTAGTCTTAATGGAACTTAGTGTCCATTCATATACCACTAAGTACACTTAGAATAATTAGTAATGATTTGAGAAAGGATAATTAATCAAAACCATTGGATTAATAATTGAAGGACTGAGTAGTTTCAAAAGGAATTCTAGAGTAGACAAGAATTTTTTTAGAGAGAATTGATGAAGAACCAGTGGAATATATGAATAGAATAGTGTTCAAGGAGGAGTTTCCAAGTTCTTACTAGAAATAACATGTTCCATATGTTCTTTAAAAACTAACATACATATCATGGGGTGTGAAAAATATTATATTTCCTAGTACAACACAATGGTTTACCTAGGTCATCTATATGGAGGATCTTTAAATATCAATAAATTACTACTACTAAACACTATTTTATTTTTTATTTTTATTATTTAAAAAAAATTAAAACATGGAATTTTGAGAATTTGAAATGTGAGATTGAAAAGAAAACATGAAATGAAAATACTGATAAAATGAAGTAAGAAAGTAATTGGTCCTAGGGTCAGCTACTCTGGTTCCTTAATTATCCATTATTATTATTTAAATTATATTTGATAGATAATCCTTTAATACATTAAATAATACACTATACTTTGATTATGAAATTTAACAAGATTATGAGATCTTCTTCAGTGCAAAAAATCTCACATCCTCCAATAGTCAAGACTGATGACACACTCCATCATATGTGAGCCACCTTCCAAGACCCGACTCCATTGTATGATGTTTCATCCCTTGAACACACTCAACTATATCATATGAATATTATTCACAATATAAGGCATGTAATGATGTTTTTGGTAGATAATTTAATAAATTATTGAATAATATTTTAGTACACTGTATAATTACTTCATCACACTTCAATACACTCACTATGTAATGCCCTGGGTTTTTAGAAAGAATATTATTTCCATAGACCATAAGTTTATAATTATAAAATATATTTTTTTACTTACTGTCTCTATTTTTTTAGTACAGTCTTGAGGTTGTTAGTTCTTTTGGTGAACAAAGCCACTTTATCCCTAGATTTAATCACGCTTTATATTTGGACCTAATTATGTCATTGTGGGCTATGGGTAGGAAGTAAATGGTGTGTCGTCTTAGATTTTGGGTATTTTTGGTGGTGAAGTAATGGGGTTTGAGAAGATGGTGGGTGGTTGACTTCATGATGGGATCCTTTGGGTGGTGATGCTCAGGGGTCACATAATGACTTAGTGATTGCACACTACTGGGTGGTTAGCATTTCTTGATGGTTATTTAGATGGTGATGGCATGGGGATTGAGTTATAGTTTATTGTAGGATATCTTATGGTGAATGGTGGAGGCAGTGGTGAGGGATGTGATCAGTTACCAAAGATGATCGATAGTTCCTTTGGAACCTATGATATGGTTTCACAGTGTTGATGGCATGGTAATTGAAGGTGTCTGTTAAGGAAGTGGTTCTCATGGATTTGGATGGTGATAGAGGTGTGGCTCCAGGTTTAGTTGACAATGTTTCTTTGGTGAATATGGTTGACCATGAGGGAGGCGGTGACTTGGGACTATCCCTGGCAGACTCTTTAGGGTTTTCAAACCCATGGTACCTCAAGTCTCAGTCTAGGGACTTCAGGCCATGTATGTTTGGGCCTTTAGGTCACTATTACTTTTGGATATTTTTGGGTTGTAGGTGAAATTATGAGTTTAGGCTATGTCTTGGCACATTTTACAGGCGGTAAAAAATATCATGTAGGTTCCATTGGGTGGGTATCCTCAAAATAGGGATGGGGGTCCTAACACCCATAATTCAACCATATATCTTAAGGGATGGATGGGAACCCAAACTCATGGATTTATATATAGTGTTTCAGTTATATTATGTGTAAAAATAGTTTTATGATGCAATGCAGGACACATAAGCATCATTAGGTGGGCGTCTTGAAAGATTGATGGGTGTGCTATCCCCCATCATTTGTTCCTCCCACCACAATTCAATGTGGGATGGTGGGGTGCCCTATCAAATTATGTCAATCCATCATGAAGAAAATTTTGATAAGGGGTAAACACAATATTATTATATGGAATCATAGGTTCAATATATCTAGTAGGGGGAGAGGCATGACCTCTGAGCTTGGCATGAAGCTTCTTACCTCTTGGGACTTTGGGGAATCTCCTTTTCAAGGGGTGTAATCTAGGCCTATGGGTCACTGGGTCCTTTGGATTATGTTAGGGCCTTCAAGAAATTTATCTCACAGGCCTATATGCCTTTGGGCCTATGGGACATGTTTTGGGTTCCCCCTCAACCCCGTTTAAAAGGGGATTTTCTTTTTTGTTTTTAATAAAAGAGGTATTGACCATTAAGTTTTTAAAAAATATATTTATGTGTTACATATAGATATTAATAATATTATTAAAATATGATATTCTAAAATTCAAAAAAATATAATAATATTAATTTAATAGTAAAAATAAGTTATATAATGTTAATAAATAATTTTAATGGTAAATTTTAAAGCGTATTTTGTATAAAAGATTTTCTTCTTCAAAGAACCATTTTGTTATGTATTGTATATTTTGTCCTAATAGATTAAATTGAAAAAATTTAAAAAATTATTATATAATAAATAATATATTTACATCTCTTAAATTAAAAATTGATATGAAATACTATTAAAAACACTTAATGTTTAAAAAATTCAATTTTTCAAAAAAAGTAGTTTTCTTTATATTTTGAATTTTTAATTAAAATCAAAATTTATAAAATTTATAATATTAATTAGATAAAAATAAATTAATTTTTTGATTTAGGATGTCAAAATTTTCTTAGTCATAATTTTTTAGTTTTTTCTAAAAAGGTTGATTTTTTTTGAAAAATAGAGTTTTTTGCGAAAATTATATTTTTTAATGATTTATCATTATATAAGCATATCATAGAATATTAAAAAAAATTAAGTAATAAATTATGTATTTAAGTAATAAAATTATTCATTTTAAAATATTATTTTGAACTTATAAATCCTTTGTCCATTATTTTTATAACTATATTAAAATGTTACTTTATATCATTATATATGGTAATCTTATCTTGTACATAAATTTTAAACTTAATAACACACTTTTTCCTTAAATACCGTTTTTATCCATTTTGTGATTTTATTATAAAATTAACATTTCAAACCATTAAATATTTTATTTGGTAAAATGATTTAAATATTTTAAATCATATGGTTTATATTATTTAAAAGGTCCAATCTTATTTTTTTCATTAATATTAACTACTAAGGTTACACATTAATTACCATAGTAGAAGTAAATAAGGGAAAAAGTTAAAATGTTAAAATAAAAATCCTAAAAACATTATAGTTTATATCCAAAATGATTGGATGATTATTATATAGACCCAAAAAAACTTCCCCTCCCATTTTTACACTTTTGATCCATTTACCATTGAATAATAACATTACATTATTGAAAATGTAATGGTTACTTTCAAAATTACACTTACCTTCAATAATAAAAGGGTAACACTTCCACCAATTTAAGTCTCACCTATACTTTGAATTTATTTTTTAAAATATAAAAAATTACTTCTACTAGAACGTTATCCCTTTTTAAAAATATTCTATTCACCATTAGTTTGCATAAGGCCTTTATTTCCTTGGATAATTCCATGGAAAATTCAATTCACCAACGTGTGTATCATCAACTACTTAACCTTCATTATTAATTATCTTAATTAAATTTTTTTTATAAACAAACTAATATTATTATATAATCACTATTTATATACTATAATGTTACTATTTTATGGGTATCATCACTATCTATTCATCTATCCCATCCATTAATAAAAACAAAATCACAGTTTGTGTGTACACACAGACTACCGCCTTCACGAGTAAAAAAAATTAATTTTTCATCACCAACCATTATTGATGATTCCTAGATTGTATTTAATGAAGATATATTAAGTTTATGACATGTTTAATCTTCTGTATATGTCATATTATAATTATCTAAATATATCTCATTACTCATTAAATCATTAAAACATGTTACCATTTAGGTTGATTTAGACTTATATGTAAATGATGTTGTAACGATTATGTCATAAATGATTACAGGATTCCATGTAATGGTAATAATATGTAATAATTATATATTTAATATTTTTTAATTATTATAGAAAGTTTTTGTTAATATTTAAAATATTTATTAATATATCAATTTTTAATCATTAAACATATAAAAAACTAATTCATCGTGATTTATATTTTCACAAGACATATTCATGTATTTCACCTAATGAAAGTGAGACTTATGTAATGTGATATCCTAGACATATACTCCTAGATTCAGTTCCCATAGAAACATGATTTACATACTTTCTTTTATTCTAGCTATAAAATTATATATATAACCATATATAATTACAAAATCATTAACGATTATTGAATCTCCTACATACAATAGATCACTTCAGTTTTAGAGATTTAGAGAATTATGAGACATCATAAACTTATAAATACCATGTTATTTTTACTAAAAAGGCATTTTTTCATTGTATATAAGAAACTACTTAATTCATGACAAGTATTCAACATCTCCCATAAATTCTTCTACATATTCTATGCTTCTAAACATGTCATTTATATTAATTTTCTCCATAAAATGGGGAATAGAAACATAATAAATGGGTGATATAAAACTATCAGTTAGGGAAACATATAGATAAAGTAATCATGTCATGAAAATTTTATAAATATTATGATATTAATAGGTAAATAACATGAAACCATAATCAACTTGAAAACGGGAGCATTCTATATCCAAGATAATAAATGAAAACATGAATATTAATAATACCAATATCATACTAATGTAATGCATAATGGTGAACATAAAAAACCTATTATCATGATATTTTACCAAGAAATTTACGTTTCATTGATACCATAATTAAGGCATATTTCTAAACTGGGAAGGTATACACCAAATACCCAAACCTATTTTGTCTTATGAGACCTATCAATGCATAGAGGGGCTATATAATTCTAGGTCCCACCCTCCACCTGATTAAGCCCAATGCATTCATTATAAGAGTCAATAAGATCTTTCATACCATTCCATAAGGAACTTTTGGATGAATAATAACATGGATACCCATATATTAAAGAATACATAATTTTAATACATGGTCAAACTTCATTAGTAGCCAATAAGAATCAACGATTTCAATACTTTTCCCCATGTCAATAATGGGATAACATGATCAAAACCCATCCTGAGAAAGAAGGTGGATGATAGAACAATAAAAAGTCAAATTAAAAATAATTATACATATTTAAAAAAAATATGTGACATGATAATACTTTTCCACATTTCAATAAAAGGGATAACAAGATCATAAATCATCTAGAGAAAATAGGTGGATAGTCAAACAATACATATTCAAATTTCTGATAATCATCTATATTGGAATAACAACATATAAAATGTTGATACATTTATCCATGTCAATAGAGTATCATTATTTCTAGGTGAACATAATACAATATTAATTATGTAAAATATGATGTTAAAACCATATAGATAAATGATTATAATACTAATTCATTAATGTAATAACATGATTATAATCCATCTCGAGAAAGAAGGTGGATGGCTATAAAATAACATAGCCAAGAAGTGATAAATATTTGTCAAAGGTTTAATGTGGTTGTAATGTATATCCATATAAATAAATGATATAATTACATATAATATAATAAAATATCACAATATACTCAACTTATATGAAATAAGTTCAAGAGAACGATCATAACTCAATGAACAAATGTGGAGTTATCAAAAATCATTACTACTGGGGAAATAACTAAATCAATAGACACTTGAATAAGGAAAAATTATTTGGATCTTAAATGCAATTAAATAAAAAATATTATAATAAAAATATACCTATGGGAAGTTAATACACCATACAAATAAAACACTGTACACAAAATGTATTATGTCTCAATGAATCAGAATTGAGACCAAGAAAATCCTTGCGGCTCAAGTAACACTTTAGTAAAAAAACATTAAAGAGATAAATTTTAATTGAAATTAAAAGACCAATATTAAAATATAATTAATTATATAATATATCAAATAGTAAGTATATAAAAAAAATAAATTAAATTATGTTCATAATACCAAACATGTCTCAAATATAGGAAATTGAGATGAAAAACCCTTAACTCGGTCCTTATTCATTTTTCACTTGCACCAAACATCTTGAATAATTAAATTAAGTTAATTAAATAGATACCCAATAGACTTATTCATTACTATAACCATTTATTCCCATCATTTATATTCATTCTCTCTCTCTCTCTATATATATATTAGTTAGCATTTACCTATTTTCAATATTGGGTGTAAGTAATATTTTTCTCTTTGAATTAGTTTCATAATAATGCTGTTGGTATTCATTTTTGTTACAAATTTCATAATAACAACACAATTAAAGGTACTATAATAGATGTTCCATGATAATATATAAATCTATAATCTTATTTTAAGGTAGTTTTGGTTACAGTCCATGAGGTTAAAATTATTGATGATCATTTTCAGTGTTTCTTAATGAACAAATGGTGATTTCTTAATCAATGAGTTAAATATTCATAAAACCATACCAAAATAAAAGAAAAATAACTATCCACAAATTTATATCATATTATATCGGTAATTATTTTCCCAAAATCATTCATGATATAAATTAATATTACTTTTTAATTAGGTGATAAAACTGACCCAAACATGAACATACCTTGATTTAATGAATAATTATGAGGTGTTTTTTTAATATAATTATACCAGAAGAATAATGATATTATTTATTTACTATTAGTGATATATATCATAATTTTAAGTAATTTTAATAATAATTAATTTATACTAAAACATTACACAATTTGAATAAAATATTATCCTCTTAATATGATTATTTTTAACGATTAAATTAACAACGATCATTTGTTGATCATATCATTAATAGGTTATTAAATTTGTGATACCAGAACCATAATGATATCATAAAAACTATATTTATCCTTTAATAACATCATTATATCCAAACTTATAAGGTGGTGATGGAAAAAGACACACGTTGTGTCATGGAGGTGGTAGTCTACACAACGCATGAAAAATAGTTTTGTTTTTCTTAATGGATGGGGTATATGAATAAAAAATTATAATAAAAATAATATTTTAACATTAAATTATAAAAATTATACTATTATTATATTATTTTGTTTATAATTAATTTTCAATAAGACATTTAATAAGAAAACTAAGTAGTTGATAATACTCATGTTGGGGACTTGATTTTTCCATGGAAGTATCCTTGTAAATGAAGGCATTATGCTAAATGATGGTGAATAGAAGCATTTTAATATGGGAGATAATTTTTTTAGGAGAAAATATGAATATTTTTATGAGTATATTCTAAGTATAAGTAAATCATTATGTGGTAAAGCTGTTACCCTTTTATAAGTGAAGGGAAGGGTAGTTTTGGAAGTAACCCTTACATTTTCAATAATGTAAGTATACTATTCAAGTGAAAAGAAAAAAAATAGAAAAAAGAGGATATAAAAATTATTTTATTTCGAAAATTACCTCAAAAAACCCTTTTTTATAAAATTTGAGTGTTCGATGTCTTTTTTTTTGTTTTTAACTTTTTAACTTTGACCCTAATTTACTTTTACCCTGGTAATTAATTACTAGCCTTAGTAATTAATTTTAAAGAAAAATATTAAGATTGAAATATTTAACTAATTAAATACTTATAATTTCAAGTTCTATAATAATTTTATAAAATAAACTTTCTAAATTTGAGAAAATTTAATTTTAAAATAAATACACTTAATTGCATAAAAACCATTTTTAGAAAAATAACTTTGTTTTGTTTTAAATTCACATATAAGATAGAATTATTTTGGATTCTTATTTTACTAACATAAATTTATTTATTATAAAAAATAAAGGATATTAGTATTCTAAGTTAATAAAAAACTAAATCTCCCTTGAAAATAATTTATTCAAATAAAATACCAAATGTAGTTGTTTTATTAATGCAAAATTTTAATTAGTTCTAAAAATACTGGACATAGGATTTATAAGCTCATATAATATTTCAAAATTTATAATTTTATTTCATAGATTCATATTTTATCTTATAAAATGTTTTTTAATCTTTATATCATTCTTATTAAAATTATCCTCTATTTTATATATACATATAATTCATAAAGTGGTTACTTCTATTCATTCACACTAATTCAATGATGAGGTTTTTAATGGTAATACCTAAATATTTATATTTTCTCCAAATATATCATGGATTAGTTATATTTTAGTGTTGTGTATGGAGTAATCTATCAAACATATTTAAATTTTAAAGGTAATTTTATATTATAATTTTACGTTGTTACGTTCTCCCCCCTAAACAAATTACTTCCTCGCAATTTGAATTATATAACAAGTGCAATTTCTCTAGGGAACTCATAATTAAAAATACACCACAAGATGATCATAGATTTATTTAGGACGTGGAATGATATTTATCTATATCAAAAATCATTATTATCATTTTATAAAGATAGATAACTATTGCCTAATTTTATATAGAATTATACTAAGGAATGTAGATCCATATCCATAAGGAATAACTTCCCAAAAACCATGAAAATGATTTATATGATAGCCATACCAATAGGGGGTTTTATTTATAAATCAATATGTAGAATTTTGTGAAAATATAATGACACATGACACAAGAAAATATAGAATAAAAACTCACTATTTGATTCATTAGTAGCAGTTTCATAATATTTTCCTTATTCACAAGGTTATTGGTGACTAACTACCTCATTGGTCCTTATATTTCGACATTGAGTCACATAATACCCAAATATCTTACAATTAAAGAAATATATTTTTGTATATTCTCTCTTTCCCTTAAAGTTGTGATCCTGATGAACTTCATCTCCACACTTATAGTATTTACCCTTCCCTTTAAGGTAATTACCCCCATGTTTATTCCCAAATTCTTGAATTAGAGGAAATTTAATTTTTCCCTTCATAATTTTCATAACTTGATATTTTATGAGACACTATATTTATATTACTTGGTGTTTTTGGTAATTCAACTATGTTCATATTGTTAATCATATTTTGTGATAGATGATTTGACATAATCATAGGGTTTCTCACTCCATATCCCATTTTGAAGGGTTATTCTTTAAAGTAATCTCTACATTTTCCCTCACACATATTGTTATTTCTAGTTCTATCCATTAATACAATCAATAGAGTTAACATGTGTGATGATCATTATAAGTGAATTATTATAAATAACCATTGGATCATTTAAACCTCAATATGTATCACTTTATTAAACTATCTTTTAGCCTATAGTTCTTATAACTCAACTTGTATTAGAATTGGTTCAACCTATATCACTCTCAGTTTAAGATATATCATTATTGGTTAAACCTAGGTTCCTTTAAGTCGGGGTTTCTAATATTTTCCAACATAATCCCTAAAATAGATATCCAAAATTACCATGAACATTCATAAAATATTCTAAACCCAACAATCATTGAAATCTATGATATTTAATTATGGCTTATCCTTCCTTAAACAACATTAGTAATTCCTAAAATTATATACCCAAGTATGTTTATACCCTAATCTTATACTCTCAATAACTTAAATTTCCCAAATCCTATTTGAATATCCAATACATTAAACCACAACAATATTTATATATTCATTAAAAAATTAACTTTATCTTTAACCCTTATATGGTATTAACCACTAGTTAATAAGGTCATACAATATTTAATATATATCATAGTCTCAAAAATGAGAATAAATTCACATAAAATATCAAAAATAAATTATCAATCCCAAGGTTACCAATATTATCTAACCTACTTCAAAATCAAACCACCATTTATTATCTAATTATCATGTGTATATTAAACTTAAGTGTTATCCATACATAAATAATGTTTTCTCCAATAGTTATACCAAAAAACATATCCTTGTCATAAAATAACTTTTCAGGGTTATTAATATCATTTAATTCATGCAACCATAACTTAAAGTAAAACGAATGAAGAATAATCCTTAGACATTTCACATAATTCCCATAACTTTTAGAATACACTATAATATCATTGATAAATATCACTCACTAACGAGAATATATAAGAGTTTTAATATTATTAAAATATAAACCTCAGTAACTTTGGTAAGACTAGAATTTTCACCTTTTCCATTATAATTAAAAAATAATAAGGTTCTCAACCATTTCAGTATATTCACTTATTTAGTTATAAGACATAGTGGTTTCTAGGAACATAAATTTCTCTGCTTCATTTTCATAATCCTATTTTAACAAAATACTAAAACCAAAATAGTTATTATAATGTCTAAAATATGAATATTAAAACATTAGTCTAAATATGTATTCCATTATAATAATTTTTTTAACATATGTTACTTTAAAACCAACCTATAACTCTCCTTGTTTTATCCTTGGATATCCATGGTCATTTTCTTATTAGGTTCTCTAACCTAATTAGAAAAAATCATTATTAAATCATTCTTAATAGTTTGTAAAGAGAGTGTGATTAAACAAATCATATCACTTGGGAGTTTCAAACTAGGTGTTTAGTTAAGCCTCTCTATCATACACTAGGTGATGATCAAGTTAATACCCAATTCACCGTTTTTAGGTTTACTACCCCTAGGCACATTTGTGCCAGATCCTACATCCACTTAGAGTATCCATACATGGATATAATTTCCAGTAAAACCACATACTAAATACTTTACCAAAACTTTATGATATCATATTATACTTAGAATCATCTCTATGGTTCTCACTAGGATTCTCTAACCCTAATCCCTAACTAAAATATGCATTATTGTCATAACATTAAATCATATTTTTATCCAAAAGAGTTATCTATTATCATTAAAATTAACATATAAACCCTTAAATTATCTTGAACAAACATCATAATCTCTAAATTTATATAAACCATTACTATAATACAAACTGTGATTCCCCATACCTACAAACCCGAATCTGGTGCTCATAGACACATACTTTACATACTTTCATTGATAACAACTATAAATTCCTTGATATAACAATACATAATTAAAAAATAATTAATTATTATTGAATATATTATATCTAAAGTATCATTTTATGTTTATATATTTAAAGTACACATCATAAACTAATAAATCCCAAGTTATTTGTAATAATAGAACATTTTTTATTATATATAAAAAACAAATAAATTCATGGTAAGTTGTAAATATCTCCTATAAATTCTTCGAAACATTATATCCTTATAAAAATTTCATGTGTAATAGTTTTCTACATAACTTGGGGAATAGAAACATAATAAAGGAGTGAGATTAAATTCCTAGTAAGGGAAACATATAACTGAAAAAAATCATGGATTGAACAGGATATAAATGTTATTTTAGGAATAGGTAAACAACATGAAACCATAATCAAATTGAAATTTAAAGTATTATATATCCATTATAATAAATGAAAACATTAATATAAATAATATTGATCTCATACTAATGGAATTAATAATACCAGACATTAAAAACTTTCTTATTCATTTAGTCCAAAAAATCTTTATTTTAATGACTAAAAATCATATTTCTTATGTTATTAATGAATTTTATGTTCTACAAAAGTCAAATATTTTTCTATCCAAAATTATAAAAATGGTTATTTCTTTAAGTGACCATGTCAACCCACCACATGAATATTTTTAATTGACCGTGAAGGTAAAGTGATCATGTGAAAGCGACCTTACATTGAAATATAACTTATTGCATGAAAAATCAAGTAATTGTGCATCAGATGATCAAATTTTGTATAATCCTTGAACTAACCGCATGTTGAAGATCAAGTGACCTCATAAAGGATTCAAAATACTGTGATAATAAAAGAAGATACCACAAGAATAAGTGAAGTGAAAAAAATATGAAAAGAATCTACCATAAGAAGAAGTGAAGTGAGAAGAAGAAGTGAAGTGACCACAAGAAGAAAATAAGTGACTCCAATGAGAAAGAAAGTGTCTATTCTAAGTGACCATACCAAGTAACATTGCCAAGTTAACATGGAAAGTGACTATGAAAAGTGACTATATAAAGTAACCTTTCCATGTGATCATGGAAAGTAACCTTACTAAGTAACCACAAGCCAAAGAAACAATGATTAAATAAAGATCAAGTGACCATATCTAACTTAATTTGTGAGGTATATTAAAATATCTAATGGATATATTTTGAATCATTTATTATTGAGTCAATGAATTTAAGGTATTAATGAGTATGATGATTAATTTATTAATATCCTACAATATCTAATTAGAGAGGGTGATCTATTTAATAAGAAGATCCACTTGTGGATAAGTAATGCACACTCAAGAGAGACATAGTGATATGCTAATAACTTAATCTGACATACTGGTTTACTAAAAACACACCACTCTGTTTTTTGAACTCTCAGTGAAACAATCGATTGATGATTTTTAATTAAATATATAAAGAAAATTGATCATCTGGATTTGATCAGATTGATATGCTTAAAACTTTACCTCTTCTCTTAATTTTCTCTTTCCATTTTAGATTAAATTTTTAGGAGTGTTTTCATTACTCTATATATTCATTATCATAGGATCCTACTTTGAATTAAATAGTACTAGATAATATTTAATTCATTATTTTTTATCTTTTATCCCAAGTATAATTGTGGAAGAGACTGTGTGTACCCGGAACTGAATATTTTTAGTTTTTATATGTAATATGTGATCTAGGTTGTGGATCATTTTAATTTTTAATAAACCTCTTGGAAGTATGTGATTTCCAAGTCGAGGGGAATAGGTCTTATCTTGAGACTGAACCTCTTATTTTATTCCATTGTGTGTTTTCTTATTTTCTACTATATTTTAAAACCAAACCAGTTTTAGTTTTAAAAATTATATAGAAAAAATGAATTTGATAGTTATCTTTATTAAATGTTTTATATAACGTGTTGTAAGTAACTATATTTATTTCAAAAGTTAAACTGATTCTGAAATTTTTTTAACTGAGTTGTGATCAATCTTTTGAGAAATATTTCAAAAAATTTGAATTATACATTTCTACTATTTTAGTTTACCAGGTTGATTTATAAATTGGGGATTTTATTTTAAATATTTTTAAACTGAAATTTTTAATTGGATACTCAATTCACCACCCTCTTGATTTTCCAATCCGGACAACATTTGGTATTAAAGGATTATTTCTTTTTAGCTATAATTATGTTTTACCCAAAATAGAAAAATTTATATTTATTCTAAATTTATATCTTTATGGATAACAATATAACAGAGGGTACTGCCACTAATATTCCTACTTACATTAATGGTAACAACTATGATAAGTAGAAAATTATGATGAAAATACACATCTATAGAAAGTGATTTGATATTTGGATTGTAATAGAGAAAAAATATAAAAAACCAAAATCTTCTAGAGCTGATTGGAGTGATTCCACTAAGGCCAATTATGATTGTAATTTCAAAACTATAAATACTTTATATTTTTCATTAGGTGAAGATGAATTTAATACAATTTTTTAATGTTAAACTACTTATAAAATTTGGGATACACTTACTATGTATCATGAAGTAATGTCAAATGTTAATGAAATGTGCCTGAATACCTATAATATTAAACATGATACTTTTAAAAATAAGCCTAATGAATCAATTTATGACATGTATTTGAAGTTCATTGAAATTTTCAATACCATTCATGCACTTGGAAATAAAATTGAATACAAATATCAAGTGACAAGACTTTTGTGGTGCTCAACTAATCTATGGGGAGGAACCACTATATCTATTCAAGAATTATGTGATATAATAAAACTACCAGTAAAGTATCTGATTTGAAAACTCATGATGTATGAGGAATAATTGAAATTGAACAAATAAGATGAAAAAACAAAGGGAAAATCAATTTCTTTCAAAACTTTTGAGTCAAAGATAAAAGATAAAATCAAAGAAGATAGTTCAAGTGAGTTTGATCCATCGTTTGACAGTGATGAGGAGATGAATCATTTATACATATAATTTAAAAAATTTTAAAAGATGAATAAAATTTTCAAGAAATAAAATTATGGAAGAAAGTATTATAGAAGAGGGAAATAGAAGAAGGAAAATCAACCACAAGAAGTGACTTGTTATGAATGAAAGAGGAAAAAATATACCAAATTTGAATGTATAATAAGAAAATATTTTAAGAGAAATGGAAAATACCATATAAATCTATAAAATAAACCTAGAGCGCATGTATGGACAATTATAGTGAGTTAGACTTGAGAAAAAAAGACAAGTATGATAGGGAAAACATATGCTTTATGATAAAAACATATGAGGTATTTAATACAGCCACTACATCTTCTACTCATATTTATAATATCTATGAAAATGAAATTAATGATTAAAATATAACCTGTGAAGATTTATTTGATTATTACAATATGATGGAAGAAAATTTTAATGAACTTAAAGATAAGTATAAAAATTTAAATAAACAACATGCTTTATCTGTTCATATTAAATATAATATTTCTTTATAAAAAGAAAATTATATACATTTATTAAAAGAGAACAATGAAATTAAAATTACAAATGTGAAACTTATAAATTATCTTGAAAGTTTTATGAATGGAAGATAAATATTGACTAAGATTCTTGGTAAATAAACCAAACCCATGTACACAACTAGGATAGGATACCATCCAAGTAAAAGGAGAATTTATAAATATCAATTTATTCCTAGTTCAAAATCTTTTAATTATATAAACAGTTCATATTCTCATGGACCTAATAAAGTTTTTATTTATAAATTCTTAAGTTTTATTATGGTAAACATTCTAAATAGATTTTTATTCCAAAATATCTTATTGATAACTACTTTGGACCCAAGAATGTGTGAGTACCAAAATCATTTATCATTTAAATGTGTGTAGGAAATTTTTTTGGAAAGTACCAGTAATAATTTATGGTACCTGGATAGTGGATTCTCCAAAAACATGACTGGATACTTCTCAAGATTTAAGATTCTTATAAAGGTAGATGGTAGACATGTCACTTTTTTTTACAACACCATAGGAGAAATAATTAGACTTGGTCAAATAAGTAACTATAATCTATTTTAATTTATAAAGTCCTATTTTTTGATGGTTTAAAGTATAATATTCTTAGAATCTCTCATTATGTGATGATGGTTACCATGTCAAGTTAGAAAACAAATATTTCAAAATATATGATTATAGGAATGATTTAGTCATTATTTATTTATGTAAGGATAATTTATATGCATTCAATTTATATTATTTATTTTCTTAAAACACATCTTTTTAAAGTGAATTTCATAAATAATCATGGCTGTGGAATATGATACTAGTACACTAAAAACTTCACCCCCTTATAAAGCTAACTAGGAAAGGTTTAGTTAAGGATACGTATAAACTAAAATTCTCAAAAGATAAAGACTATAACCGATGTCAAAAAGGAAAAACACATAAGATTTATTTAAAACCAAATAAAGAAATTTCAACTTCCCAACCCCTAGATTTGATTCATATAGACTTGTTTGAACCTTATATAATTTTTATCTTAAATGGGAATAATTATTCATATGTTTCTGTAGATGAATATTCTAGATATTCTTGAGTATTATTTTTATCTCAAATGTGAAGTTTATTCTTATTTTCAAGAATATGAAAAATCTATAGAAAATATTAGTTGATTTGCTATTAATCCTTGAGAAGTGACCATGGTTGTGAGCTTGAAAATAAATACTTTGAACCTTTATGCTAAAAACATAGTTAAAATCACAAATTTTATTCTATTAGGACTCCCTAATAGAATGGTATTGTAGAAAGAATGAATAGGACTCTTCAAGATATTTCTTAGGATATGATCAATGATAATGTCCTAATTATTTAATTCTAGGAAGAGGATATCAATACTACTATCTATATTATCAATATGGTTCTTATAAGACCACTTTAAAAGAATAATCCATATGAGTGGTAAAGTGGAAGAAAGAAAAAGTTTAATTACTTTAGAGTTTTTGGTAGTAAGGTATTTATTCTAAACACAAAGTAAAGTTTAGATAAGTTTTCATCCAAAAGTGATGAAGGAATATTCCTTGGTCACTCAACCTCCAATAAATCATATATGGTGTTAAATAAAAGATCCAAACTTGTGTAATAATCTATACATATTAAATTTTATGAACCAGATCCACATGAGGCTAAATATTATTTAGAAATTCTTGAGTATGATCTTTCTAACTTGAATATCAATACATCAACCAAGCCTAGTGAATGATCTGTAAAACCTGCTATAAAAAATTCAACCAGAAATAAGGAATTGATTGAAACAAATCCTGAAGAAGAAAATGAAGTTCTAATTATTTCTATCCCTAGAACCATTAATTACCACATAGACTGTCCTTTAGATAATGTATTTATAGATATAGATAGAGGTACTTATATTAGAGATTATCTTATAAACTAGGTTGAACATCAAGACTTTTATCATAGATTGAAGCTAAAAACATCACTAAAGTTATAGATGATGAATTTTGGTTAATGGATATACAAGAAGAGTTGAATCAATTTGAAAGAAAAAAAGTCTAGGAACTAGTGGAAAGACATGAAGACTTTTTGACAATTGGTACTAAATGGGTGTTTAGGAACAAGGTTGGTGAGTCTAGAATAATATGAATAAATAAATCTAGATAGGTTTCACAAGGATATAGTTGATGTGGCCATTATTTGATACAGTTTTCCATATATTTTATATATGTTTTTATTAATTTAATTAATTAATTTTGAACTTTTTTTAAATATTAACACTTTTATTTTTTATAACTAAATTTATCAATTAATCAATTTTTATAATGAATTATGAATTTTTAGTATGTAAGATACTTAATTTAATCTAAAAAACATTTTTAATATAATTATTTCATAATTAGTTGTTTTAATTTAATTCTTTATCCATTAATTTTGTTTCATTAAAATAAATTAACTTTGTTAATAGTTATTTTTATTAATTCTTTTAATATAAGTGAACAATTTAAGTTCTAATTTGATAAAATAATTTATTTATAATTTAAAGTTCTCATCTAGTTAATTATTTATTTGATTTAGTTTTTTTAAAGCCTTATATTTTCATAATATTTTAATTTTATTTTTACAGTTTAGATTTTAAGTCACTGATACAGTGTCTCACCGATGCTGCATCAGTAGCTCAAACCACTGTTACTTTGTCAGTATTGGTGACTTAGTGAGTCACCAATGCGCATTTGTGTGCAAACCATAACACACCCTCTATTTATTTTATTTTTAAAGCATTTTAATTCATTGTTATAAATCAATATAGTTTTATTTTAGTTCTTTGTTAGTATTTAATTTTGGTTCTATGTTATAAATTAATTAGTTAACTCTTAGCTTAAGTTTCATTTTTAATTTATCTTATTTCACAATTATTTTAATTATTTTATTTTGTTAAATAATTTATTTATGTTTTGTTGTTAAAGTTTTATTGATTTACCGACCTAATTTATTTTATTCTGTCGGTGTCAGTCTCACATAACTCCCATCCTCATCGATGAGACCGATGAAGCTTCTTTCCTTCCTTTTCCATTGATGACACTCCCTTTTCACATCGGTGTCAGTTTATCCTAGAAATTGTTTAGGGAAACAGATTCGTGGAAACTCAAATTACTCTTTAATAACTCAATTTAGTGGATGGATTTTGTTGTTTGGTTTGGGAGAATGATGATTCAAGTTGTGTCTACTTCTAGCCTAGATTTCTATTTGAAAGTGACATGATGTTTAGGTGATACGATGCCAACAATCTACTTGGTTCTGCTTCAAGTGGGGTTCAAAGATGGAATCCTTCACCGGAGCATGCCATTTGGATTTGGAAGATTGATAGGGTATGGATATGCCATCAGTACCATGCCTGTGCACTCCTACACGAGACTGCTAGCCAAGAGGTCATGCTTTGGTAAAGGCTTTTCATCATGGTGTAGTTGCTGGGGAGGGGTGGATTCTGTAGTTTTCTCTGGATTGTTCTCTGTTTTGGTTGTACGTGGTTGTAATTCTGGATCTCTTGGTTTCTTAGTTTATCCTAAAAAGTGTTTTGATAATAAAAAAATTAATTTTCAGTCAGTCTTTACTTCCTCGACCTACTGATGGCTTGTATTCCCTACTACACACCACAAATCCATCAAACCCTTGATCTTTCCTTCACTTGAAATAAAAAATCATACAAAGACTGATGCACTATACCCATCTCATCGCTAGATCTATTTCTACCAAGAACCAAACCGCCCCTGCTCACTTGAGCTATGCACAGCCATGACTTTGCCTTTATCACACCCTGTTTCCACTGTGAAGAATCACGATCTGCTGCACTGTCAAAGGGGAGCTGAGGAAGAGGATGAGGAACATTAATGCTGTGTCCTATAAAGATGAAGAGTGAAGGACGTGATTTCTCATACTACTTCTTTGAGTCTCCACGCTACAAGAGTTCACCATAGAGGGTGTCACCGTCAAGTGAGAAGCTATCCACCGAGCCGAGCTGAAGCAGAGGCCGAGAAATCACTGGTGCCGGAAGAGACAACTTTCCACAAACTCGCCTCCGAGAGGGAGAAGTTTCCGCATAGTTCCTCTATGTTACTTCGCAGAAAATCTCTCACTTCCCCACGGACTACTGTGCAAGGAAGATTGGGGAAGAGGATAAAGATTAAAAAAACTAAAAAAATAAAAAACCAATTAAGAAAAAACTTAACTAATTAAAAAATAATAATTAAATAAGTTAATAAAACTAATAAAATAAAATATAAAACTAATTAATTAATAATATTTTACAAATAATATTGGAATAATTAATATAATTAATTTTATAAAATTAAATACATTAATAATAATAATTAAAATAAAATTATTTATCAACTAAAATAAAATTTAATAATAAAATTTAATTAAATTAACCAATTACTTAATAAAATAATAACATTAAATTTAATAATAATTAAATAAAATATTAAATTATTAAAACTTTTTAAACTTAAATGTTAATCATGATTTATTAAATTAATTATCTAACTAAATGATACTTAAACATTTAATTATTTATCATAACATAACTTTTTAAATAATGAAATATTTATAATTATAATAACAAAATTAAAAAATAAAATAAAGTAATTAAATAAATAATAATTTAACTTAGAAATACAATTTAAAGATATATTAACAAATTAATAATAATATTTATTTAATAAAATTATTATATTAAATATTAATCTTAATAATTTAATTTAATTATAAATTAAATAACTTAATTTAATAATAAAATTTTATAATCCTAAAATAATATTATATGGTAATTAAAATAAAAAAATTAATTATTAATTATTAATTTTGATATTTAGATTAAAAAAATAAAATATTCAATTAAAATATATATTAATTAATAACTAATAACTTGTAAGTAAGTAATTTTACTTTAATAATAATAATCAATTGTTTATTATCGCATTTTTAATAGCTTAAACTTTTCTTTGTTTTTCTTTTCTATGTAGGTACATGCAAGAGATGAAAATATGTCCAAGTTCTTTTAACTAACCTGTACAGGGTTAGTTACGTGAGTTTTTCTGAAACGATGTGTCATTCACCAAAAAACACACATGTGCGGATATGTTGTGAAATACAAGAATATATCAGTGGAAGAAATTGGTGACAAAGAAGATCATAACAACAAGATTAAAAGGAAGAGCAGTATTAACACAAGAGGAGACTCTTATTCGAACATTCCAAGCCATACATTTTGAGTGTGAAGACTCCCGAGAGATTCAAGGTCAGCACTATAGCAGAGATGGAGGTGAAGGAGCCCGAGAGTAGAGCAATATTAGGAGAGTTATTTCTACTTCTTTGTACTTATTTCTCAACATTCTATAATCCTAATTTTTTACTATATAAATCAAAATGATCTTAGGCTAAACATTCTAGCTTGGTGATTTGATTCTACTAGATTTACTTTTAAAAATTATTCACTTGCTTATACTTTTACAATGTTAGAATCAGTTGGTGAGACTAATTCTAAATTTATTTTCTATTGTTTTCATCTCATCTGTTTTCAATTAAAAACATCAAGATTGTTCGACAAGATTTATTTTGAAGACTTTTATTGAAGCTTTATTGTTGTTGGTTTTGGAATTTTATGGAGAGTTAAATTCTAATTTTTTTCTTTTCAAATTATTAAGTAGTTCGATTATGTTATGGAGTGAAAAACTCCAAGAATTAATCCTCTACCTATTTAATTTCCTAGATAGGGAGGTTTTTAATCCCTTCTAGAGATGTGATTCAATATTAAGTTGTGGAGAAGACATTCTTTTAATCAGTAGTTTAAAATTCTTGAGTTTATTTCTTGATCTCTTACTCCTTTGTCTTTGATTCTAACTTTAAGTTCATTGTTTTCATTTAGTTTATTATTACTTTAGTGTAAAATTTAGTTTCTTAGTGAATCTTGTTTTATAATTCATGCTAAAAAATATAAAAAAATAAAAATTAAAAAATTAAAAAGATATTTCCCCCACTGTTGACAATAGTGGGGTCTATTTTCAATAAAACTTATAGCACTCACCTCTTCCTTTGGGTTCGAACCTACACCACTGTGCTAGTGTAGGAGTAATAAATATTATTTTGAGGGTCATGATGACCTCTAAACTCTTAAAAATTTGTCACTATTTCTAGGGAAGTCATGCACTAAGAGAAATAGGGTTATAAAAGTAAAAAAAATCAATTAAAAAAAAACATAAAAAAAATCATATAAAAAATTATACTAAAAAATATGTGAACATTTTCTGCTTGGACTGCCTATGTAAGTTTAGTTTGAAATTCTCTGTGTGTTTAATCTGATTCTTTTAAACTAATGAATCAACTATAGGGATTGAATCATCATAGTGTACTTTATTGTGTATATTATGGCTGCTATGGGAATGCTTCCTGACAGTGTGTCTATTACCAGCCACAATAGTTTAACCTCTTTAAAGAAAATGAACAGAATTTTGATCCCAGTCCTGACATCCTAAAAAATTGTAAATGAATTTTATCAAAACTAGATGTTAGGGAGGATATTTGGAATATTCAGTTAAATAAAACCCATGAAATTAAAATTAAATATTCTAAAGAGAATGATAAAATAATGAAAATATTTGAAAACATGTTCTGAGAATAACATATTAGGTTTAAGGAATAGGAAGAAGTTGAAATGAGTGAAAAGGGAAATGTTTATAAAAGATTTAAAAATATTTTTGAAGAGGAAAGTGATTCTAAACCTGGGAAAAAGCTATATACTTTGAATAATCAGATTCTGTTGAACTAATGTTTGAAATAACTAACTTTCTAAATCAATAAAACAACATTAAAGATCCCAAAAATAACTTTAATGAATATGAGTTGGAATTTTTTTAAAATGAACTAAAAAAATTTGAAAAAGAAATCCCACTTCTCTTCATGATTCATACTTTTGAAAAAAATCACCATTTTAGAAGTTTTGAAAAAGAAATCACTTAGTTTGAATAGAAATTGGAAATTGGAAATTTGAGTTTTAAGAACTCTTCACCCATTTTTTATGAATTTTTAAACAATGAACAAATAATTGAAATTGGGTGTATATTGTAAGATAACATTAAACTAGATGTCATAGAATCTGAAATTTTTGAACTTGAACTGAACACTTCTCTTCCATGTTTTGAAACTACAAACCCAAATATTTTTGAAATGATGTTTGGGGATAAAGATGAGGGTATGTTATTTAAAGAAAGGATAAATTATGAACATTCAATGCCTCTTTCTGAGAGTCATCACTCTTATGAAATGTGTACTGAAATGGAAAGCAGTGTTGTCATTCTTGGGGGAAACGGTTTGAATTTGAATATTCAGGAACATGACTTTATTAAAGCTGAACTAAACAGTTACCCCATATAATTAAACTACAACATTCATCTGAAATTGATTTTAAAAGTGAGCCTTTTGAACTTGAACTTGAAAAAGAGGTTGAGCACACACTTGATTTAGGTAGAGTTGATTTATCAGTGGCAATATATGTTGAGTGTTAATTTACTGATGAGGAACTTTTGGAAGATATTTATAACATTGTTAAACTTGATTATGCTATTGGTCAAACATTTCCTCTCCCCTATTTTTCACTTCCATTCTCAAATGAGTTGGGTGCTGAACCTTATTGTGAAACTGATAGTAATTTAGAAGGAGGATTATACTTGAGTTACAATGTTCATGATTCTGTTCAACACTTTATTAATACCCTTCATGATATTACTAATCATAATTTACCCTTAATAACTCTTGAATTTGAATTTGTTAGTGTTGAAGTTGATAGAAATAACTGTGAGGACAATGCCACACCCTTTTAAGTACCTAATTCTTTGTTCCCATTATTAATAATGTTAATTATCTCAAATATGAACACAATATAGAAGTTGAAAATACTATTACCACAACTATAAAAGGGTTCCTCTTAGTAGTTAATTCAGGCTATGAGAATTCAGTTTCTATTATGTTATGTCTTGGTTCCCACAAATTTCATTTCTTTATTAAAAACATTTGGGAAAAACACATGTAGTGGTTATTATTGAGGAAACCATACCCACCTAGTGACTGGTTAGTTCTAGGTGAGTCCGGATGGGGAATATAAATATAGCACTGTATGGGAGGCAACCCATGGTTTTTCTTTTGTTTTCAATAAAACACAAAAAATTGTAATTAAATAAAGTGTAACTAAAGACTGAAAAATCAGAGCATCATGGGAGTCAACCCATGGTATCTATTTTGTTTTCACTTTTTTTCTTTTTCTTGTTTTAGAATAATGTGTTTCTTACTGATGCTCTAGTTTTCTAGGTATATACTTGATCTATTTATGTCTTCTTGGACTTGGTGCTTCTTGTTTTCATTATTAGAATGATGTTGCTGATGGTGTTTCACCAGAGAAAAATATTGCCTTGTTCTTTAATTCATTAAGAGTTAATTAT
This sequence comes from Viscum album, assembly GCA_963277665.1. NCBI lineage: Eukaryota > Viridiplantae > Streptophyta > Magnoliopsida > Santalales > Viscaceae > Viscum > Viscum album. The sequence goes on from OY728137.1 coordinate 1,373,642,448, forward strand.
GGATTATTTCTGGTCAAACATACTCAGAGAAGTTCTTTACATTTTAAATTCTATTTTCATTTTTTATACTCATATTTATCTAGAAAAATTCTGCTCTATTTGTATGATGCTGAAAAAAATTCCACTCACTTTAAAATTATACTACATTTTATACTGCTCAAAAACAAGTCTGATGTGTGTCTCCTTGCAGAAAATTCAACCATATATAGGTTTCATTGCAACTTTTTTTAAAAAAATTATGCACAATCCCTTTTTCTGGAAATTTTTTACAACTTATGCTGGAGTGTGAAAATAAAAAATCTGCATGTGCCTCATTGCTGAAAATTGAATTTCATTGTTATTAAAATAATTCCAATGCTTGGACTTAAGTGTGTGTGTGTGTGGGGGGGGGGGGTACATGCAGACTGGTTGTTATCTTTTTGAATCTGCTTTAGGTTGGGGTGTTTAGAATGCCTTTGTCTATTATATTTAATATCTGTTTGAACTAAAAAATTTTGAACTACTACACCCTATTCACTGTGAAATTTAGTACTTCACTTGTTAATTTTTAAACTTTAATGGAAATATTTTTACACTTAACATAATGATATATCATGTGAACCTACTGTTGACTTATTTATTTTGAAAAACACATATTTTTGAACTTTAATGTGACTCTTTAAAACATACCATCTATCTGCTTAATTGAAAATCTACTTTAAACTTGAAATGTTAAATTGTTATTCTACACATTTGAATTCAACTTTGGGGAAAAATTTGAGTTTTAAGTGTGAGGGAGGAGGTCAATTATTAATTGATCCAAACTGTGCTTAATGAAAATCCTATAAAGTCCCAATACAACTTCAAACTTTTTGTAAAAAATGGTCAAAATTTTTCAAAATTTTCTTTCATAATTTTAGGCTTCACTTTTTAATCCAATCGAGTCTTTCCTAAGGATAGTTACTTACTGGTAGTTAAGAACTAATTTGAATATGAGATTAATATGTGTGAATGATTTCTGAGTGATTCTGTTATTGATTTAATGAACATTTGGTTTAGGGACTATTTTTTAGAGTGATATGGGTAACATTTTTTGTGGAGTTATGATCATAACCCTTGGAACTGGAAGTTTGAGCTTTTATCTTGGGGGAATTATTCTTATTCTTATTTTATTTAATGTAATCACCTTAGTGATCCAAGATAAATGGGTTTCATATAAATCTTTTGAAACTGAAGTAATTTGGGCATTTGGGATCCCACAGTGAATATTTGAGACCCTAGATGCAGGGTGCGTTTCTGTTACATTAATCCCTCTATAAACGTTGAATAAGTGCATTGTACAGTACTTAACACATGATACATGGCTTGGGAAAAATTAAATAAAGTGTTTAGGGTCAAATATGAGTTCATTAAGGTGAGGGGAATTATGAACGCCTAATGAAGAAGGGAAAAAATTTGTTTATATAGGAACCATTTAGGTTGTATCAATAAGGTGATTCAAAAAATGATTATAAATTTTTTGGAACCTCAGTGTGAGTCAAAGTATTAAGTTCCTTTTGCTAAGTTTTTAATTCCACATTTTTTTAACCTTTTGTCACTCTTGGAATTTGAACTTAATCTTGGATTGAAATGAGTCACTAAGAAAATTCATTTACGAGGTAGGAAATCTTCATAGCAGTTGATTATTTGCTCTTTTGACTACCTTTGAGTATTTTATTTAAGGAAAGAATTGATTTGAAAACATATTTTGAGCATTTCATTTCTTAAGCCTTAACTTAATTTTAGTTTTATTTTTTAAGTGTCATACATGTTACATTTTGAGCTGAGAAATATTAATCATACTTCATTTTTTCAATTATAATAAAACATGATATTTTTTTTGATGGAAAACAATGTTTAAGTGTGGGGGAATTTAATGTGGTCTTTATTTGATACAGTCTGACACATCTTTTATATTGTTTTTTTTAATTTAATTAATTAATTTTTCTCTTTTTTTAAATATTAAAAATTTTGTATTTTTATAAATAAATTTATTAATTAATCAATTTTTATAGTAAATTATAAATTTTTAGTCTTTAAAATAATTAATTTAATCAAACAAAATTTTATAATAAAATTATTTCATAATTAGTTGTTTTAATTTAATACCTTTTCCATTAATTTAGTTTTATTAAAATAAATTAACTTTATTAATCATTAAGTTTATTTATTCTGTTAATATAACTTAACAATTTAAGTTCTAATTTGATAAAATAATGTGTTTCTAATTTAAATTTCTCATCTAGTTAATTATTTATTTAATTTAGTTTTTGTTAAAGTCTTAAATTCTCATAATATTTTAATTTTATGTTTACATTTTAAATTTTAAGTCACCGAAATAGTGTCTCACCAATGATGCATCAGTAGCTCAACCCACTGTGACTTTATCAGTATCGATGACTCAGTGAGTCACTGACGCGCATCTATGTGAAAATAATAAAACACCCTCTATTTATTTTTTTAAAATCATTTTAACATATTGTTTTAAATCAATATAGCTTTATTTTAGTGCTTAGTTAGTCTTTAATTTTGGTTCTATTTTATAAATTAATTAGTTAACTCTTTTTTTAAGTTTCTTTTTTATATTTTCTTATTTCAAAAATGTTTTAATTATTTTAGTTTGTTAAAAAATTAATTTTTGTTTTATAGTTAATGTTTTATTGATTCACTGAACCAATTTCTTTTATTCTGTCGATTTCGGTCTCACATAACTCCCATCCCCATCGGTGAGACCGACAAAGTTGCTTTCCTTCCTTTTCCACCGACGACACTCCATTTTCGCGTCGGTGTTAGTTTCTCACCCTACTACTGACACCATCACCATCCCGTTGTTTCCCTATTTCACATGACCTACCGATGCATACCCAACCACCGACATCTCCCTGATATATCCCTCCTACCGATGATGACAGTTTCAACTCACCACATCCAATGAAGTCTCGCACCTTCACTATCGATCTCTACCCATCTCATCACTTGATCTATTTCAACCAAGAACCAAACCGACTTTGCTCACCCGAGATGTGCGCTGCCATGGCCTCGCCTTCGCCGCACCTTATTGCCACTGTAAATAATCGCATGCCACTACATTGTCAAAGGGGAGCTGAGGAAGAGTATGAGACCATTGATGTTGTAGCTGAAAAAGATGAAAAGTGAAGGACTTGATTGCTCATAATTTTTCTTTGAGTCGCCATGCTACAAGAGTCTGCCATTGAGGGTGTCACCGTCAAGTGAGAAGTTGTCCACCAATCCAAGTGGGAGTAGAGGCCGAGACATCGCCTATGCCAAAAGAGGCCACCTACCACCAACTCACCACCGGGAGGGAGAAGTCATTGCACAGTTCCTTTGTGTTGCTTCATAGAAAAAACCCTCCCTTCCCTATAGACTACAACGTAAGGAAGATTGGGGAAGAGGATAAAGATTAAAAAAACTAAGAAACTAAAAAACTAATTAAATAAAAACTTAACTAATTAAAAAAATAAAAATAATTAAATTAGTTAATAATAATAATAAAATAAAATATAAAAATAATTATTTAATAATAATTTACAAATAATATTAAAATAATAATATAATTAATTTAATAAAATTAAATACATTAATAATAATTGAAATAAACTTATTTAGAAACTAAAATAAACTTTAATAATAATATTTAATTAAATTAATCAATTATTTAATGAAATAATAACATTAAATTTAATAATTAAATAAAATATTAAATTAATAAATTTTTTTAAACATAAATATTAATCATCATTTATTAAATTAATTATCTAACTAAATAATACTTAAAAATTTAATTATTTATTATAACATAACTTTTTAAGTAATGAAATAATTATAATTATAATTACAAAATTAATAAATAAAATAAATAAATTAAATAAATAATAATCTAATTTAAAAATAAAATTTAAAGATATATTAACTAATTACTAATAATATTTATTTAATAGAATTATTATATTAAATATTAATCTTAATAATTTAATATAATTATATATTAAATAACTTAATTAAATAATATCATTTTATAATCCTAAAATAATATTATAAGGTAATTAAAACAATAACTTCAATTGTTAATTATTAATTTTGAGTTTTAGATTAAATAAATAAAATATTCAATTAATATATATTAATTAATAACTAATAACTTTTAAGTAAGTAATTTACCTGTAATAATAATAATCAATTGTTTATTATTATGTTTTTAACAGTTTTAACTTTGCCTTGTTTTTCTTTTCTGTGCAGGTACATGCAGGAGATGAAAATACGTCTAGGTTCTTTCAACTAACTTGTGCAGAGTTAGTTACATGATTTTTGCTCAAAAAACGTGTCATTCCCCCAAAACACACACATGTAGATGCACTGTGAAATACAAGACTATGTTGGTGGAAGTAATTGGTGACAAAGCAGAGCATGACAACATGATTAAAAGGAAGAGTATAAGTAACACAAGATGAGAGTCTCATTAGAACATTCCAAGCTATACTTTTAAAGAGTGGAGACTCTCATGAGATTTAAGAGAAGCAATGAAGAAGACATAGAGGTGAAGGGCACGAGAGCAGAGCAACATTAGGGGAGTTCTTTCTCCTTCATTGTACTTATTTCTTAACACTCTTTAATCAGAAGTTTTTACGATATAAATAAAAACGATCTTAGGATAAAAATTTCTAGATTGGGGATTTGATTTTACTGGATTTACTTTTAAAACTTATTTACATGATTATCCCTTTACAAATTTAAAATCAGTTGGTGAGATTTATTTTGACTTTCTTTTCTATTGTTTGCATCTCATCTGTTTCAATTCAAAAATTCATGATTGATCATCAAGATTGATTTTAATGACTTTTATTGAAGATTTATTGTTGTTGGCATTGGAATTATATGGTGAGTTAAATTCCAATTGTTTTCTTTTCAAATTCTTAAGTAGTTTGATTAAGTTCTAGAGTGGTGAACTCCAAGACTTAATCCTCTGCCTGTTGAATTTCCTGGAGAGGGAGGTTTTTCAGCCCTTCTTGAGATGTGATTCAATATTATGTTGTAGATAAGACATTATTTTAATGAGTAGTTTAAAATTCATAAGTGTCTTTCATTATCTGTTGCTCCCTTTTCTTTGATACTAAGTATAATTTAACTATTTTCCTTTATTTTATTAGTAATTTATTGTAAAATTTAGTTTCTTAGTGAATATTGTTTTCTCATTCATGCTAAAAAATATAGAAAAAATAAAAGTAAAACATTTAAAAGATATTTCCCCCACTACTGAAAATAGTAGGGTTTATTTTTAATAAACCTTATAACACTCACCTGTCTTCCTTTGGGTTCGACCCTGCACCACTATGCTAGTGTAGGAGTAATAAATATTATTTTTGAGGGCTGTGGCGTGACCTCCAACCTCATCAATAGTCAAGAGAAAGGAATTGAATATGAATAATCATTTATACCAGTAACAAGACTTGAATCTATTATAATGATGTTTTCCTATGAGACACATTTTAATTTTAAACTATATCCAATGGATGTTAAGAGTTATTTTCTTAATTGGTATATTATTTATGATTTTTATTGAAAGACTCTCTTGATTTCAAAACCCCCATTTTCCAAATCATGTTTTCAAATTAACTAAAGTTATTTATGGTTTATAAAAATCTATTAGAGTTTGGTATGAAAGGATCATCTCATTTTATAATTCAAATGGGTTTTAAAAAGGTATATCGAATCCAACCTTATTCATTAAATTAACTTAAAATGATGTTTTAATTCTAAAAAATTATATTTATGATATTATTTTTTGATCATCGAAACACTCCTTATGTAACACCCCATGATTTTGAAAATAAATTTAATATTGAATGAATGAAACACTAAGTCTCTACAAAACACCAGTTTGTATAACCTAGCATATAAACACAATTTTACCACCTCTGTGATTTTAATTTTGAAAAATTGACATACACGATTGCGTTTAGTAAGATATTTAGAGTCTAATAAGATCAACTTACATTCTTGGTGAATAGTAACTTGCCCCTTATGGATAGTAACATACCCTTATAAATAGTAATATGAACCTTATGAATATTAACCACACCCATGAAGGTATAAATAAAATTTATACACCTTATAAATGAAATAGAGTACTTTAGAAATTAATAATTAAGTGTTGGTATTTTTGCGAGTAATAAATATTTAATTATAATTTGAAATTAATAAATAAATTTAAAAGAAAATTAATTTTCATAAAATTTATTCCTAAATAAATATTTTGTTTTCCTATAATTTTAGTATAATTTAATAAGACCTTATTTAATTTTTGAAAGTATTATAAAATCAGTTTTAAATTTTAATCTATATTTTTCAGGAAAATAATGATTTTATTTAAAAATTAATTTTATCTTATTTAGAAAATTATTTTGATAAAATGGAGTCCATTTTTTAATTCTACATGTCAAAAAATGTTTAGGATGAATTTTTGATATTTTTTCTAAAATACTTGAATTTTTAATGAATAATGAATTATGATAATTTACCGTATATATACATTATGAGTGAAATAAACTATTTATAGAATCATCACTGATGTAAGAACCCTTGTTTCGAAATCACATGAAATTATTACTATTTTTTTTCATTAAATCACCACTATTTATTTTCTTATGGAAAAAATAATAAACTAGTGATTAAAATATTAAGAAAACCCTCCTCTCCTCCACTATAAAAACCACCCACACTCCCCTATTATCTTCAATCCTCTAAAGCATTTTTACTTGTCTAAATTATACTCAAATAACCCCCAATCTCCTCTTCCATCTCCATCAGCCCTTGGTCTCAAAGAAATACCAAAACCTCTCCCCTAAAAAGGCTCTCAAGGAAGATTACTTCAAGAGGTAAATTCCTCTTTTCAATTCTTTTATTTCAAGTTCATTTATTTTATTTTTCTTTCCTCACCTCCTTTCATACAAATGATGTGATTACTACATTACCTTAGATGTACTATAATTTTTTATGATAAAGTAATAATTCTTCATCATCTCTCCTTTACCCTTCTTTTATACTAGAAATGAAAACACCAACTGAGATATGTTAATTTATCACATTCAAGGATGACGAGTTTTCAATTTCTATTACCATCTTCAATTCTGGTCATGAAACCATTTTTATGGTTTAAATAGACTATAATATATGTATTATAACTTATTTAAGGTTTTGTAATCCTTTTTTAAACATGATATTAATTTATAAATTAAAATGAGTTTGTTGTGATCAAAAACCACCAATTAACCCAAACAATTATCATTAAAGTTTTATATAATGATTCATCTTAAATCCCAATAAACAACTGAATTTTATAACCATGTAATATTATGTTTGTTAAATAATAACATAAAACTTCTATTTTAGACAACCATTCTCATTATACATGTTTATCCATACATGAATATAAGTAAACCGATCATGAAAACCAAAGAGGAAAATGCTCCCAAGCGATGAAATTGAATCTATTAACCCATCAAATGGCCATGAATGAACCTAATAAGTTTATAATAAATCAATTAAATGTATAGGAAGTTCTGGAATCATTAATTTATTAACCTAAATTTGATTATTCAGGTCATTAATATCAAGTGAGGAACACCTTTGAACTTAAGGTAAGGGTTTTCTACACGAACCTCCATTTTTTTAAGTTACTCACCCCAATTAAATTCTTATTTACTCTTATTTACTTGTCATAAATTCTGTTTGAATGTTCTATATGCCTGTACCAACCATAATCCTTCTTTCTTTTGTGGTTAGATACATGTTTTGAAAGGATCTTTCAAAAATTCTTCCCAGAATACAAGTCCGATTCAAGTCAATTTATCAAATTCTTACCTATTTTCAAAGGCACTCTATAATATGTTTTTAGAAAAATTTATTTTAATAAAATCAGTGTTTTTATTATGAAAAAAGAACTTAATTCACTTCTGGGTTTATACAAATATTTTTCCAAAATAGATCTTTTTGTTAAAGTAAAAGAGTATTTATCTCAAGAATTATGTGATGATTTTATATGAGTATCTTAATCTGTTTCAAAACTCTTGCTAATTATTTTGTATTATTGGGATTAATATTTTATGGTTTTATATATCATATTTAATTTAATGTTTTATTATTAGTTTGACTATGGTTTCACTATCTTAAAATCATTCACCAATTTAATCCAAATGGTTAGTGTTTATGCTTAATGTTTGGGAAAGTTATTTACAGTTCATATGTTAGTTTCAATATGAATGTATATGTTGTTTATTTTTAACCTAGTTAATATAAAGAATTAATTGGACTTATTATATTATGGGTGATTCCCTCTATAGCCTCTATATTCATCGGTAGGTCTCATGAGACAAACTACGGTCTTGGCACGAGTCCTTAACAAAATGGTTATTTATGGTCTTGGCACGAGAAATTGACGTTATGATTATGATGTCTGACATTATGCATTCCATTTTTATGAAACTAGTTATTTATAGTTCATGTGGTTATTCTACTAGTATAATACCTATTATTATGTTTTATTATGTCATTATTTATTCATCTCTTATTCCTTCCATATTATGTAAAATTTTTTAATGGCATGTGTTTTTAGTTATTCACCATGCCTAATGTTTATGTTTATTATATATTTCACTGTTTTGATTACCCTTACTAAGAATTCAAGATCACCCCATTTCTAATGTTTTATTCTTCCCCAATATGTTAAGATTTTTATTATGAATGAATTGTATGGAAAATCTTAGAGATGTGGATGTTCCCAATAAAAATTTTATGTCGTATTTCTTTTCAAGTTTTAATGTTGAACTTATGTATGTATCTTATTTCCAAAGATACTAAACTACTCAGTACTTCCCTGTCTGGATACTACAAGTGGATGTGGTTTTGGGATAGATGTACCTAGGAGTGAAAACACCGACAAGGAGTTTCGGATTGACCAAAGGTATCCTGGTACACAACAACGAGCCTTACTACGCACCTAGTTTGACACTCCCAGGAGATATGCTTAGGATAATTCACATTTTCATTACAAGCCATTATGAAGGATTTAAATGTAAATTTTTCTTCAAATAAACCATGTTTATGATTATGGGATTATCCATGCATAGGATTTCAATTTTTTATAAGAATTTTTTAAAGTAAAGATTATATATTACTATTCATAACCTAATCTAGTGAATACCATTATTTAGAAATGGAACCCAAAGGAAGGAATGGAAATTGTATGAACGTACATATCCCATGTAGGGATATCCCTCCTATATAAGATAATGATGTTGGATGTGGAGCTATGACTAGTATTGAGAAAATTAAAATTATACTAGGAAAAATGACTCAGGTTATGAATAATTACCTTACCCTTATGGAGCATCCTGATCCACAACTTGGAGGAGCTATGTTAGATCACTTGATTTGACAACAACCTCCATCATTCAATGGGACTACAAACCCATTTTTAGCTGAGAAGTGGATAAGTTCCTTAGATAATATATTTATTACTTTGGGATTTAATGAAAGAGATAAGGTTGTAATGATAGTTTATCGTCTATTGGGAGATGTGAATCAGTGTGGTCGTTAATACAAAAAACAAAGGATAAAGAAATAGAAGATATAAAATGAAGGGATTTTAAGGAAATATTCCTAGAAAAATACTTCCCTCTTGAACAACAAGCAGATATGAAAAGGTAGTTTCTGAATATGAAGTAAAAAGAAGATGAGAATGTTTCAAAGTATGAAGCTAACTTCACAAGGTTAGCAATGAATGTTGTAGACTACATACATAATCCAAGGAGAAATATTGATCAATTTTTTGATGGTTTAAAACCATTCCTCTGAAGGACACTAGTCTCATAGAATTTCTCATCATATGAAGATATAGTAGAATGTTCTATCAAGACATAAAAAGAATTTTACAAGTCATATGACTTCACAGTAAATAAAGAGAAGAAGAGGGTTGATAAAAACATTGTAAAATGAAATAATGAAATGGAGACGAAGGGAAGAGTTGACTTTCCACCCTGTAGTAATTTTGGGAAGAAACACCTTGGTCATTGCCTGAAGAGAATGTGTGTTTTTACAATAGTAAAGAAAAATGACACCAATATCGTGATTGAAAGGGGAAGAAATAAACAACCAATGTTCAATGCTATAGTTATAAATATATGGGACATTATGCACATGAATGTACTAAGTGTTAGTGAAATGTTCCCCAAATAAGGCCAAGGGAGAAAAACTAAGCTTATGCAGTCACAACTACTGGGGTTGAAGTTCCTAATGATGTGGTGGTAGGTACTTTAATCATTTACTCAAACTTATCCAATGTTTTTTTGATTCTAGATCATCAAATTCTTTTATATATTCCCAGTTTTCCAAGAAAATTAGACATGTCCAGTTTGATTTAATAAAGGAGTTATTAGTCAAAAATCTTAGGGGATGTATCATTGCAACAAAGATGTGTCAATCAGTCCCCATCATGACACATAAACACACTTTATTTTCTAACCTTATCATCATACCCATGATTGAATTTTATGTAATCCTTGGTATGAGTTTTCTTTCAAGTTATGATGCAAATATCTATTGTAAGAAGTGGGATGTTATGATGTTTTATAATGGTGTTGAATACCTTATCTTTAGAGTAGAAACCTCGCTAGACGATTATTATCTAGATCCAACCCCAGTATCTATAATGAATTCAATTATTAGGGAGTAAGGGAATGTAATAACTATGGGTGAGTAAAATAATATTCAAATAGAGGACGTACCTATTGTGAAAGAATATGTTGATGTTTTTCTAGAGGATTTACCTGGACATCCTCCAGAGCATGAAATTGAGTTTTCCATTGACTTAATTCATGGTTCAAGGCCCATATCAAAGACCCATTATAGAATGACCATTGTGGAATTAACATAATTAAATAATCAACTAGATTAATTGAGTTATAAAGGATTTATTCAGCCTAGTGTTTCTCTATGGAGAGCCCCTGTCCTTTTCATTAAGAAGAAATATGGATCTATGGGGTTGTGCATTGACTACAGGGAGACCAATGCTATAATAGTAAATAAAAAGTATCACCTACCCCTCATTGATGATTTATTTGACTAAATTCATAGAGGCCAATATTTTTCAAATATTGACCTTCAATATAGATATCATCAGTTTCAAGTAAGGAAGGAAGACATTCCAAAGACAACATTTCGAAACAGGTATGGGCATTAAGAGTTTACAGTAATGCCTTTTAGAATGACTAATTCACCCTATATTTTCATGGATATAATGAATAGAGTTTTCAAGGATTATCTTGATGACTTTTGTAGTGGTATTTATTGATGATATCTTGGTATAATCCAAAAGATACAAGATCATGAAAATCACTTGCACACTATTCTAAATACTTTTAGAAGAAATGAATTATATGGGGAGTTTAGAAAGTGTGAATTTTGCCTTCAATTAGTTTCCTTTATTGGAAAAATTGTCTCTAAGGATGGAATATATGTTGATCATGTGAAGAAAAAGGCTGTGCAAGAATGGCCTACTCCAACAAACATAACCAAGGTACGTAGTTTTATTGGTTTAGCAAGTGATTATCAACGTTTTTTTTAGAACTTCATTAGTTTATCCAATCCAATGACCAAGATTACATATAAAGGGGTTGAGTTTGTATAAAAAAAAGAATGTGAGGAATATTTTGAGGAATTGAAGAAGATATTAGTGAATGATACGATCCAGACTCTACCATCGAGGAATGGTGGATTTGTGATCTATAGTGATGCATCAAATAAAGGAATTGGTTGTTTCCTTATGCAAAATGATAGAGTTATTGCCTATGCATCTATTCAGTTAAAAATTCATAAAAAAACTATCCTACTGATGATCTTGAGTTAGCAGTTGTAATCTTTGATATGAAGATATAGAGACATTATATATATGGAGAATGATGTGAGATATATATGGATCACAATAGCTTGAATATATTTTCTTATAGAAAGAAATCAACATGAGGCAAAGGAAAGGACTAGAACAATTCAAGGATTATGATTGGTCCATACACTACCACCCATGAAAGGAAAATAAGGTAGCTGATGCATTGATTAGAAAGGATCATGGAGTTATAAACAACATGAGGATTGAAAGGGATCCTATGTTTATGGATCTAGTAAAGATGGATATAAAAATTATTGAAGAAGGAGAAATATCACTAATTTTTAATTTGGTTTCCCAACTATCTCTGTTGTAAATGATTAAAAATTCTCAATCAGATGATGAGAATCTTCAAAAGAATATTAAAAGTGTGAATGATGAAAAGTTGGATGACTTCATGTGTGCAGATGAATTCTGAAATTTAGGAATAAGATTTGTGTTCCAGCTATACTCGAGCTAAAAAGGGAGTTATTAGATGATGAACATAGTTAGAATTTTTCTACACATCTTGGTAGAACTAAGATGTATAGAGAGTTGAAGGAACATTTCTGGTGGGACAACATGAAGTGAGAAAGTACTGATTATGTATCAAGATGTATAGTCAGTCAGAAATTAAAGGTCGAAAGACAACATCCAAGAGGAGTCATGAAACCTCTAACTATTTCTACATGGAAATGGGATGACATCACCATGGATTGTATCACTAGATTACCCAAAACTCCAAGTAAGAATGATGCGATATGGGTAATTTTTTATCAAATTACAAAATCTTAACATTTCCTTGCTATACGGGAGGATTTTACATTGGATCCCCTAGCATGAATCTATATCAATAAAGTTTTGAGACTTCATGGAGAACCTCTCTCAATTGTGTCTGATCATGATACATGATTTACATTGAAATTCTAGAAATATATTCAGAAATATTTTGGATACTAAGCTTCGTTTGAGTACTACTTACCACCCATAAACTGATAGGAAATCAGAAAGTACGATCTAAACCTTAGAAGACATATTGAGATCATGTTCACTTGACTTTCAAGGTATGTGGGATCAATATTTATATTTAGTGGAGTTTTCATACAATAATAGTTTCCATTCAAGTATTCAAATGGCACCATATGAAGCATTGTACATAAAGAGATGTCGTACACCAACTTGTTGGGATGAAGTTAGAGAAAGGAAGCTTCTAGGCCTAGATCTTGTAGAGGAAACATCGACAAAGGTAAAGACTATTGAAACCCATATCAAAGAAACTCAAATAAGGAAAAATAGCTATGCTGATAATCAAAGGAAGGATTTGGAATTTCAAGTAGAAGATCACGTTTTCTTGAAAGTATCTCCATGGAAGGGCGTTATATGATTTTGGAAGAAAGGGAAACTGAGACCTAGGTACATTGTACCTTTTGAAATCCTAGAGACAATTAGAGCTATTTCATATCAATTGGATATGCATCCTAGATTTCCTAAAGTACACAATGTGTTCCATGTATCATTGTTGAGGATGTACATGTCAGACCCAATAAATGTCATCAATTCTAATGAAATAGAATTGGAATCTGACCTATCATACTATGAAGACCCTATCTAGATCCTGGACACTAAAAAATAGGTGTTGAGGAACCAGACAACTTGACTGGTAAAGATACTTTGGGAAAATAACAAAATAGAAGTGGAAATATGGGAGCCTAAGGAGCTTACGATAAAGACCTATCCAAATCTTTTTATGAGGTAACATTCTGTGAATTTCGAGGATGAATTTTTTTTATGGAGGGGAGAATGTAACACCCCAAGATTTTGAAAATAAATTTAATATTTAATGCATAAAACAATGAGTTTCTACAAAACAACACTTTGTTATAACCTATCCAGTAAACATAATTTTACCATCTATGTGATTTGAATTTCGAAAAAATGAAATACACAGTTGGGTTCAATAAGATATTTATATTCTAATAAGATTAGCTTACATTTTTGGTGAATAATAACTTGACCCTTATGAATAGTAACATACCCTTATGAATAGTAATACGACCCTTATGAATAATAACCACACCCATGAAGGTATAAATAAAATTTAGACACCTTATAAGTGAAATAGAGTATTTTTGAAATACATAATTAAGTGTTGGTATTTTTGTGAGTAATAAATATTTAATTAAATATTTAATTTAATAAATTAATTTAAAAGAAAATTAATTTTCATAAAATTTATTCCTAAATAAATATTTTTTTTCTATAATTTTTGGATAATTTAATATGACCTTAGTTAATTTTTGAAAGTATTATAAAATCAGTTTTAAATTTTAATCTGTATTTTTCAAGTAAATAATGATTTTATTTAGAAATTAAATTTCTCTTATTTAGAAAATTATTTTAATAAAATTGAGTTCATTTTTTAATTCTATATATTGAGAAATGGTTAGGGTTAATTTTTCAGATTTTTCTAAAATACTTGAATTTTTTATGAATAGCGAAATACGGTAATTTACCATATATTTACATAATGAGTTAAATACACTATTCCTAGCATCATCAATGATATAAGAACCCTTTATTTGAACTCATATTCACTCATTACTACTTTTGGTCATTATACAATCACTATTTATAGTCTTATGACCAAATAATAAACTAATGATTAAAATATTAAGAAAACCCTTCTCTCCTTCACTATAAAAAACACCCACACTCCCCTCTTCTCTTAACTCCTCTAAATCCTTACGCCTTATATAAATTTTAAAAAAATCTCCCCAAAGACCATCACCTATGTCAAGATTCACTTGTTATCATAAAAAGACCAAAAAATCTCCCCTAAAAAGGCTCTTAAGGAAGATTACTTCAAGAGGTAAATTCCTCTTTTCATATCTTTTATTTCAAGTTCCTTTCTTTTCTTTTTCTTTCCTCAACTCCTTTCATCCAAATTATGTGATTACTACATTACCTTAGATGTACTATAATTTTTTTATGATAAAGGAATAATTCTTCATCATCTCTCCTTTACCCTTCTTTTATACTAGAAATGAAAACACCATCTGAGATGTGTTAATTTATCACATTCAAGGATGACAAGTTTTCAAATTCTATTAATGTATTCAATTATGGTCATGAAACCATTTTTATAGTTTAAATAGACTATAATCTATGAATTATAACTTATTTAAGGTACTGGAATCATTTTTTACACATTATATTAATTTATAAATCAAAATTAGTTTTTTTTGGTAAAAAACCGACAATTAACCCAAAAAATTGTCATTAAAGTTTTATATAATGATTCATATTAACTCCAAATAACCAAATAAATTTTATAACCATGTAATATTATGTTTTTTAACTAATAAAATAAAACTTATATTTTGGAAAACCAATATCATTCTACATGTTTATACGTACATGAATATAAGTAAACCGATCATGAAAACCAAGGAATAAAATGCTATCAAACAATGAAATTGAATCTCTTAACCCATAAAAAGTACATTAATGAACATAATAATTTTATAATAAATTAGTTACATGTATAAGAGGTTCTGGATTCATTAATTTATGAACCTAAATTTTATTATTCAGGTCATTATGATCAAGTTAGGAAAACCTTCAGACTTAAGATAATGGATTTCTACCCAAACCTCCATTTTCTTTCAGGTTACTCTTTGTCTCTCTTAACCACAACTAAATTATTATTTATTCTTATTTAATCATAATAAATTCTATGTGAATGTTATATATATGTGTACCAACCATAACCCTTCTTTATTTTATGGTTATATACATGTTTTAAAAGGATCTTTCAAAAATTATTCCCAAAACACAATCCCGATTCAACAGAATTTCTCGAATTATTACCTATTTTCAAGGGAATTATATAATATATTTTTAGAAAAATTTATTTTTATAATTTTTTTATTCTTAAAAACTAACTTAATTCACTTATGGTTTTATAAAAATATTTCCCCAAAATAACTCTTATTTTCAAAGTAAAATATTATTTATCTCAAGAACTACTTGATGATTTTATAAGACTATCTTCATCTATTTCAACAATATTATTGATTATTATATATTATTGGGATTAATATTTTATGATATCATCTAACTTATTTAATTTAATGGTTTAGGATTAGTTTTGATGTGTATGTTCTATCTTAAAACCTTTCACCAGTTTACTTCAAATGGTTAGTGTTTATGCTTAATGTTTTGGGAAAGTTATTTACATTCCATATATTAGATTCAATATGAATGTATATGTTTTTTATGTTTATCCCAATTCATATGAGTAATTAATTAGAATTTTTAAGTTAAGGGTGAGGCCCTCTATATCCTCTCAATGCTTCGGTAGGTCTCATGAGACAAACTACAGTCTTGGCATGGGGCCTTAACAAAATGGTTATTTATGGTCTTGGTAGGAGGCCTTCACAGTATGGTTATGATGTTCGGAATTATGAATTCCCTCATTATGAAACTATTAATTGAGATTTCATGTGGTTATTCGACTAGTAGAATACCCATGATTATGTTTTATTATGGAATTAATTATTCATCTCTTATTCTTACCATATTATGTTCAAGTTTATTTTTTAAAGGCATGAGTTTTTAGTTATTCACCATACCTAATGTTAATGTTTATGATATATTACACTGTATTTCTTACCCTTAATAAGCATTATAATTCAACCCTTTTCTTATGTTTTATTTTTCCCCAGGATATGAAGAGGTGTTTTATGAATTAATTACATGGATAAACTTAGAGTTGTAGATGTTCCAAATAAAACTTTTATGTTGTATTTATTTTCAAGTTGTAATGTTGAACTTATGTATGTATCTTGTTTCCAAATCTAATAAACTACTCGAGCCTTCAGGATCCATATTCCTTGTATATATGAAAATTTTAAAAAATAAGGCACTGGATCTGGGAAACTGAGGTTGGGTCCTTACTGTTGGTATCAAAGGAAGTTTAGTAGAAAACTTGGAAACTGGATTTAGAAAACATAGATTAGAGAAAAAAACTCTAAGATAGTCTTTGAGGATAAATATACAAGAATATCCTAGAGTTTTTATAAGGAATATATTATGTGTATATTTCTATAAAATAAATCCCTATCTAGATACTACAAGTGGATTTGGTTTTGACACAAATGTACCTAAGAGTGAAAACTCTAACAAGGAGTTTCATGCTAAACTCGGGGTATCCTGGTACATGATAATGGGCCTTATTGCACACCTGGTTGGACAATATTGGGGGATATGCTTCTGATAATTCACATTTTCTTTACAATACATTATTAAGGATTTAAATGTAATTTTTCCTTAAAGAAACCATGCATATTATTATGGGATTAGCCATGCAAGGATTTGAATTTATGATAAGTATTTTGCTAAGTAGAGATTATACATTATGATTCATAACCTAGTCTAGTGAATTCTATTATTTAGAAATGGTGCCTAGTGGAAGGAATGAAAACCACATGAATTCCCATATCCCATGTATGTATTGACCTCACATGCAAGATAATGATATTATATTTGGAGCTATGACTGGTGATGAGAAACTTATAACTATAATGGGATAACTGAATCAAGTTATGAACAATGACCTTAATCATATGGAGAATCTTGATCAACAATGTGGATGATCTATGTTAGATCTCTTTATATGAAAACAACATACATAATTCAATGGGACTACAGACCCATTTTTAGATGAGTATTGGATAAGTTTCTTAGAGAAGATATTTCTTGCTTTGGGATGTAACAAAAGAGAGAAGGTTGTCATGGAAGTTTATCTTCTATTGGGATATGAAGATTATTGTGGTCATCAATACAAAAACCAAAGGAGGATTAAGAAATATAAGAGATATAATGGTGGGATTTTAAGGAAATTTTCCTAGAAAAATACTTTCCTCATGAACAACGAGTAGATATGGAAAGGCAGTTTCGGAGTCTGAATAAAAAAGAAGATGATAATGTTGAAAAGTATGAAGATAACTTCCAAAGGTTAGTAAGGAATTCTGCGTACTACATATGTAATCCAAGGGGAAATATTGATCTATTTTTTGATGGTTTAAAACCATTCCTCTAAAGGGAACTAGTCTTTCAAAATTTCTCATCATATGAAGATATAGTCTCATGTACTATCAAATAGAAAAATAATTTTATAAGTCATATCACTTAAAAGTAAAGTAATATAAGAAGAGGGTTTATAAAAACTATATAAAAGGAAATAAGTTAATGGGGAAGAAGGGAAGATTTTACTTTCCACCATGTAGTAATTTTGGGAAGAAACACCTGGGTACTTTCCTGAAGGGAATGGGTGTTTGTTACAAGTGCGGAGAAAAAGGCCACCGGTCTCGTGATTGAAAGGGGAAGAAATAAACAACCAATGTTTATTGATATAGTTGTAAATATATGGGAAATTATGCACATGAATGTACTAATTATTAGTGAAATGTTCCCTAAAGAAGGATAAGGGAGAAAAGCCAAGCTTATTCGGTCACAACTTCTAGGGTTGAAGTTCCTAACAATGTGGTGGTAGTTACTTTAATCGTTTCCTAGAACATAGCCATTTATTTATTTGATTCTTGATCATTACATTATTTTATATCTTCCCATGCTAAGAAAATTATACATTTCCAATTTAATTTAATAAAGGAGTTGTTAATCAAAACTCCTAGGGGATGTATCATTGCAACAAAGATGTGTCGACCAGTCCCCCTCATAACACATAAACATGGTTTAGTCTCTAAATTTATAGTAATACCCATTATTGAATTTGATGTAATCCTTGGTATGAGTTGTATTTCACATTATTATTCAAATATCTATTACAATAAAAGGGAAGTTACAATTTTTTAGAATGGTGTTGAATCCCTTATCTTTAGAGCAGAAATATCGCTAGCTGATACTTATATAGATCCACCCCCAGTAGCTCTACTAAATTCAATTATTGGGGAGGAAGGGAATGAAATAACTATGAGTGAGTAAAGGAATGTTCAAACAAAGGATGTACCTATTGTACAAGAATATGTTGATGTGTTTCCAAAGGATTTACTTAGATATCCTCTAGAGTGGAAAATTGAGTTTTCCATTTACTTAATTCTTAGTTCAAGGCCCATATCAAAGACCACTTATAGAATGTCCATTGCGGAATTAGTATAATTGAAAAAAAGTATAATAATTGAGTGATATAGGATTTATTCACACTATTGTTTCTATATGGGGAGCCCCTGTCCTTTTTGTTAAGAAGAAAGATGAATCTATGAGGTTGTGCACTGACTACAGAGATATCAATTCTATAAAATAAAGATCAAGTATTCCCTACCTCACATTTGTGATTTATTTAATCAAATTCATGGGGACCAATATTTTTAAAAGTTTGAACTTTAATCTGGATATCATTAGTTGAAAGTAAGAAAAAAAGACATTCCAAAGACAATATTTTGAATAAGGTATGGGAATTACGAGTTTGCAGTAATGCCTTTTGGACTGACTAATGCACCCTCTATTTTCATGGATCTAATGAATAGAGTTTTAAAGGATTATCTGGATGAATTTTTGGTGGTATTTATTTATTATATCTTGGTATTCTCCAAAACCTATAAAGATCATGAAAATAACTTGTGAACTATTCTAAAGACTCTTAGAGGAAATGAATTATATGGGAAGTTTAGAAAGTGTGAATGTTGGTTTCAATCAGTTTTCTTTCTTGTCCACACTAACTCTAAGGATGGATATCTGTTGATCCTATGGAGACAAAGGCAGTTCAACAATGGCCTACTCTAGTGAACATAACAAAGGTACTTAGTTTTATTGGTTTAGTAGGTTATTATCAGCGTTTCATTTAGAACTTCACCTGTTTAGCCAACCTAATGACCAAGATTACACGTAAAGGGGTTAGTTCATATGGAAAAAATAATGTGAGGAATGTTTTGAGGAATTAAAGATGATATTAGTGAATGATATGATCCTAACTCTACCATTGGGGAATAGTGGATTTGTGATCTATAGTGATGCATCAAAGAAACGACTTGGTTGTGTCATTATGTAGAATGATAGAGTTATTTCCTACACATCTAGGCAGTTAAAAATTCATGAACAAAACTATACTACTCATGATATTGAGTTAGCAACTGTAATATTTTCTCTAAAGATATAGAGACATTATATCTATGGTAAAAGATGCGAGATATATACAGATCATAAGACCATGAAATATATCTTCTCACAGAAAGAACTCAACATGAGGCAAACGCGATTACTTGAACTACTCAAGGATTATGATTGTTCCATACAATAACACCTAGGAAAGGAAAATAAGGTAGATGATTTATTAAGTTGGAAGGATCATGGATTCCTAAACAAAATGAGGATTGAAAGGGATCCTGTGTTTATGGATATAGTAATGATGGATATGGGAATTATCAAAGAAGGTGAAACATCACTACTTTTTCATTTGGTTGCCCAACCATCTCTGTAGTAAAGGATTAAAAATTCTCAATATAATGATGAGAATATTCAAAATAAAATTAAAAATGTGTCACGACCTGTCCTTGGGGCTCGTGCTGTGACTACCCCAAGCCCGCCTTCCATAGGCCAGGGGCTGGTGACTAGCACCAAAGGAGAATCCCTGATAAAAAGGGAAGGCATTGCCTTTAAACCTGTAACACACATGGTCTGAACACAAGAAGTAGAGGCAAAAAGTACTAAAATAGAAAATTAAGGTGTGTTGAAAGTAAGTGGGCCAGTATACAAACCCAACTGAACAACAAGTACAAGTAAAAAGGAAAAATAGCTCCTGGATCGTCCACCGGGGTATCCTACCTAAAGGGTAGGTACAGAAATCGAACAACTCATCCCTGAGGTATGTTCTATCTAGTCCAGATCCGATCAGCCTCCCATCCATCACCCACATCCTCGATCACTACTGTCTGTCGTCTACACAGAACACAAAAAGGTGCGGGCAAAACCCATGTAGGGGTGAGTATAACAATACTCAGTAGGGGACCCTGAGACCCCCGAAGGTCTCCCAAAATCCACAAAGGATAAACCACAGAAAAAAGATACAATCACGAAGTATCAACCAACCCTACATAGGTATATGCCCATACATATACCTAAGTTATCAATCACAGTCCGACTCCAACTCTCGAGCCCAAGCAGAAACCATTCCACAAAGGAAGTAAATTCAATCACCACGATGATAATGATTGAAAGAAAAGACTCATCTCACACAGGTATACATATTTCGTAGAGTGATAGAGATGATCAGATGTAGTCACTGATTCTTCTAAGATGTCAGACCCACACGGGATACAGGACCAGCTAAGCTGTCGGACTCACACAGGATACCGGACCAGCAATTCTGTCGGACCCACATAGGATACAGGAATAGAAGTTAGAACTGTCAGACCCACAGAGGGTCCCGGTACAGTAGTCATCACTATCAAACCCACGGAGGATTCCGGTACAGTAGTCATCACCGTCGAACCCATGGAGGATTCTATTACATCTTAGTCGCAGCCAGACCTAGGGTTCCCGCACACAACACGCTCAATTCCGAGAGGGTCCGCTACTCGAGCCAAGTTTTGATACATCAACTATCACGAAGTCCTGAGTTGATTTATCTTGTAGTTTCGTCTCATCATAAGGAACTCAACGCGATAGACGACGCGTCAATCAGACGCCCGGTCTGAGTGTTATTGGCATTTCCGTTCCAGGGGCCTGGTTGGATTTACGCTCGATCCAAACCCAGTCGTTTTCCAAATTTGTCCGAAACTCACTTAGAGTATCCCAAAAGGAACGACTCGTCGCGAGGGTCCCAATGCCATAGACGACATATCAATCAGACGCGCGGTCTAGGAGTTAGTCGCATTTAAGCGAAGATGGGCCCGACCCGTCAAGCCGAGTGGGATGGCGGGTCGGCCCGACTCGGCTCGGTGGGTCCTACCCGGCTGGGGGTCGGCCCGGCCTGGTGGGGCGCGGCCCACCTGCGGACCCGGACCGTGCTGCAGGCCGGTCCAGTTTGTCCGACGACACTAAGCGGCACCGCCTCCTCCTCTGACCGGCCGGTCGTAGCCGACCAGTTCGGCCCGACACACGCATCCCGTGCTACGGGCCGCAGTTCTCCCCACGCGGTGCCTACGGGTGCCGCGGTTTTCCAGCCCAGCCGGCACGCGGCCGACCCATTCATCTAGTCAAGCGTCCCATGGACGAGGGCTGCATCCTCCTCCTCACGGCGCCTGCGGGCGCCACGGTCCTCCAGCGGGCCGACCGGTCGTCCCACGGTCCGACTCCATGGCGGCCGACCACCTCCACACCTCCACCATGGCACGGCGGCACCACAGGCTTGCTGCCCTCCACACTGCGCGATGAAACCGTGCCACCACCATCACAACGCAACTTGGCCGTGGCCTTCGTCTCCACCGTGCGGCCTAACGGTGCCGCGCTTCTTCATCCGCCGTGGCCCTCCTGGCCGCGGTTCCTCTTTCGTCCGCCGCGGTTCTTCTTCGGTGCGGTGTGATGACACTGCGCCCTTTAGGCTCTGCCTCTGACGTCAACCAAACAAGATTCAAAGGAGGGACGTCGGGCTATGTTTGTTCATCCCGCGCCCTCCGTGTTAGGTGATAACAATTTGGCCACTGAAAATCCAAAAATAAATGTCAAATTACATGGGTATAATTCATACATAAAAATAATCTAATTTCCTCCTACCTCGCAAACAGTGATAACTTGACGGTGTTACGGGAAGACGGTGTCGTTCCATTGACTTCGGGAGGGGATGACATTGTCATTGACAACATTCTTCGTTGGCAGTGTCTTCCTTTTCTTGCCCCAGATGGAAGGGAAGGAGATGCTGCTTCACATTCTTCAGAGACGAGGAGCATTCTTCGTTGTGTGGATGTCGTTCTTCCAGGAGTTCTCCCAAAGAACCACCAAAGAATAATCACCAAGCCAAAATAAAATAATAGCCTCTATATTATTTTTATGATTCCATGCATTTCAAAAGAATTCAAAAGAATTCATAACACTACAAATTAATTAATTAAGGCATTAATTAATCCTTGTGTTGGCACCGTTATGAGGGAAGGTGGAAAGGCTCCACCATAAATTGGGAGTTCAAGAGTTAAATGGGGGTTCAAGGGGAGTTGAGGGGTTTGATTCTCATGTGGGCCCCACCACATAATATCCTCCCATGGGATGTTATGTGGGGGTGGGCCCCACCTCCAACTTCCCCTTGGAGGATTAAGCCACCACTTACATAAAAATAAGTTAGTCATATTTTTATTTAATTTATTTAGAACTCCCCCAAAATTAACTTCTGCTCTCGATAAAATGCAACTGCGGTAAAGGTCTCCTTAAGAGAATACTGGCCCTGCGAGTTCATCGGTGTCCTCAGATTCCAATTCCGAGCACCGGTTCAAAAGATATAAAATCCCGCATGTACATTTACTGAACATACCTAAACAAAAAATTCAGAAATTGATTCCAGGTACACTGGGCCTCAGAATCAGGAGCCGTCAGAATCTGTGGACTCGTAAAATTCCCATAAATTTAAAAAAAAAATCCATGAAATTTCTGGGTCTTTACATTCTCCCCACCTCAGGGCTTTACGTCTCCATAAGCTACTATACGCACTAGGGGAACAAAAGGGGGTAGTGAGCATGCATCTGAGCCTCCCACTCCCATGTTCTCTCCTGGAGGTTCCCGTGCTTCCAGCAAACATGGACCGGAGGAATCGACCATCCATGCAGGACCCGCTCCTGTCGATCCTCAATCTCCACTGGAACCTCCATGAATATCGCCCCGCCATCGATGTCCATCTCTTCATGGTCGATAATGTGGGATGGATCGTGCACGTATCTCCTCAGTTGAGATACGTAAAAGACGTCGTGCACCTGATGCAACTGAGGTGGAAGAGCCAAGAGGTAAGCCACCTTGCCTACCCTGGTGAGGACCTAAAAAGGTCTGATGAATCGCATAGATAACTTGCCACCACGTCCAAATCTCCACAGACCTCGTTGAGGTGAGACCCGTAAGAAGACGTGGTTGCTATCCTCGAACTCCTGTGGTCTCCATCTCCTATCAGCATAGGAATTATGCCTGCTCTGTGTAGTCTTTATCCAATCCTAGATGATCTGCACCTTCTCTGTCATAGCCTGTACTATCTCTGGTCCTACAAGTACTGACTCCCCTGGGTCAGTCCAGCACAGTGGTGATCTGCAAGGTCGTCCGTAGAGTTCCTCGTAAGGTGCCATCCTGATGGTGGAGTGGTAGCTGTTGTTGTATGCAAACTCCACCAAGGGTAAGTGATCCTCCCAGCTGCGACCAAAATCGAGAACGCATGCATGGAGCATGTCATTGAGCGTCTGAATAGTCATCTCAGTTTGACCATCCGTCTAAGGATGGAAGGCGGTTCTCAAGCGAAGCTGCGTCCTAAAAACCTCCTACAACCCCTTCCACAGTCGAGAAGTGAAACGAGAATATCGATCGGAGACGATCATCGATGGAACACCATGAAGCCATACGATATCTTGTACATAGAGTCATCTCAAGCTCTCTATAGATCCCTTCTCTCTGATCGGTAGGAAGTGGGCTGACTTGGTGAGTCGGTCGATAATCACCCTGATAGAGTCATGTCCTTTGGATGTACGTGGAAGTCCCATCACAAAATCCATGGATATCCTATACCACTTTCACTCTGGTACCTCTAAGGGATGAACCAAGCCTGCTTGAACCTGGTTCTCTGCCTTCACTTACTGACAAGTGAGGCATCGCGAGACAAACTCTGCTACCGCCTTCTTCATACCCGACCACTAGTGCTATCGTCTGAGGTCCTGATACATCTTCAAAACTCCTGGATGTACCGCTAGAGGGGAAGTGTAAAACTCCCTCAACACCTCCTCCTATAGTGAAACTGGTACCATGGTACGTCCTCTAAAGAGAATAACGTGCTCTCCACCTTTAGAAAACCCATCAGGTGCCTGCCCTATGGATATCTGATCACGTCGCATCTCATATTCAACATCCCCATGCTGTGCCTCTCTGACCCGCTGAAGAAGTGGAGGAGTGACTGTGAGAGAATGAAGAAAGGCTGCTCCATCTATATCCACAAAGGATATCTGTAATGCGGCTAGCTACTCCGTCGCCTCTCCTAGTAGCTGAATGCCTGATCTCCTACTGAGAGCATCTGCTACAACATTCCCCTTCTCAGGATTATATACTATCTAGAAGTCATAGTCCTGGAGGAACTTGAGCCATCATCGCTATCTCAGGTTCAGGTCCTTCTGTGAGAAGATGTACCTGAGACTCTGGTGGTCAGAGTAGACTCTAAAATGCTCACCCATCAGATAGTGCAGCCACATCTTCAAGGCGAAGACCACTGCTTCTAACTCCAGGTCATGGTTAGAGTAGTTCTGCTCGTGCTGTCTCAATTGCTATGAACCATAATCGATAACTGCTCGTTCCTGCATCAGGACACACCCAATTCCGGTCCCTGATGCGTCACAGTAAAATACGTGCCCAATTCCCTCCTCCGGTAGCCTCAAGATGGGCGCACTGGTCAACCACTGCCTTAGCTCCTGAAATATCTACTGGAATCTCTCTAACCGCACGAAGGGTTGGCCCTTCTTCATCAATGCTGAAAGCGGTGCTGCAACTCTAGAGAAATCTGGCACAAATCTCCAATAATACCTATCCAGTCCCAGAAAACTCTGTACCTCCGTCACACTCCTGGGTGGCCCCCAAGAAAGCACTGCATTGATCTTCACTGGATCTACTACAACTCTAGCCTCCAAGATGACGTGTCCCAGAAAGTGAACCTGTTGAATCCAGAACTGGCACTTCGAGAGCTTACCATAAATCTGGTGCTCTCAGAGTGTGTCTATTACTACCCGCAAATGGTAGGCATGCTCATCCTTAGTATTTGAGTAGATCAGTATGTCATCGATGAAGAACACGACAAAGCGATCGAGGTATGGATGGAAGATCCTGTTCATGAGACTCATGAACACTGCTGGTGCGTTTGTTACACTAAAAGGCATAACAAAAAACTCATAGTGGCCATACCAAAACCTGAAGGCCTTCTTATGCACATCCTCATATCGAACTCTAAGGTGGTGATAGCCTGACCTAAGGTCTATATTTGAGAACCATCGTGCTCCCTTGAGCTGATCCAAGAGGTTGTCAATCCTCGGGAGTGGGTACTTGTTCTTCACGATCACCTGATTCAGGTGAAAATAGTCGACACACAGTCTCAATCTCCTATCTGCCTTCTTGGAAAACAAAATCGGTGATACCTAGGGTGAAACACTAGGTCAGATAAATCCCTTCCCCTGCAAGTCCTCCAGCTGTACCCACAACTCATGAAGCTCAGCTGGAGCCATCTAATATGCTGGAGTAGATATCGGTGCCATCCTAGGGTAAAATTCAATGTAGAAGTCTACATCTCTGTGAGGATGTAGTCCTGGAACGTTTTCACGGAAAACATCCACGTACTAATCCACCACAACAAGAAAACTCGGACTCCACACATCAACCGCTCTAAGGATGAGACTAGCCAACTGATGTGTGATCAGCTGCCCCCTCCTCTGTGTAAGTCCATCATGTGCTGTAAAGGCTCCCTTCTAGCCAGTGAAGGTGAACCTGGTTCCATCCGTGCGGATACAACACACTTTTCACCTAATATAGTCAATATGATCATGAACTATGGATAACCAGTCCATACCCAAGATGACATCGTAAGGCCTCAACACCGATACAAGAAGATCCCAGCCAAATCTCTCGCCTCCTAGAGTAAGCTCACACTGCCGTCACCAGTGCATAATCATCGAGTCTTCTCTCGTAGGAGTCTCTAGCCACAAGGATCGATCCAACGACTTCATTGAAATCTCTGAGCTCCGAATGAGGGAAGTGTAAATAAAAGAATGACTCGCACCTGTGTTTATAAGTACTGCATAAAGGGTGGAGTAGACACAGATAGTACCTCGAATCATCTCAGGTGCGCCGTGGTCATAGGCCTCGACTGCCTAGAGCTGAGACTGCCTCTGTCCACTAGCTCCCTGTGGTCGGGGTGGACCTCCTGGTGGTGGTGGTGGTAGAGCCTCGAAACTTCATCCACCACCCACTGCTCGACCAACTCCACTGCCACCTCTGCCTGCTCCCGGTGGACCACCATGGTTGAACCTCTGCTTCTGCCTGGGAGGTCCCTCTACTATCTGCTGCTCATCTACATGGCGGGTCAGGCAGTCACGAGCCATGTGGTCTTGGCCGCCGCATGCATAGCACTGCCTGATCCTCATATAGTTGGCTCTGTCTCATGTGCCCCACACAACCGAAACTGTATCCTGGGGTCGCCCACCTAATGGCCGGGTCCACTTGGACCTCTGCATCTTCTGTCTACTGATGGCTGCAGAATACTCCGCTACATGTCGCCCTGTGGTGGGTCTCGATACTGGTGAATGATCAGCGAGAAAACTCTCCACTAGAAGGGCTCTCTCTAGCACCCCCGCCGGCGTCGAGATGCTGAGGGAAATCATCGAAGCCCTGATCTCATGCCTGAGCCCCTGCTCGAAAGTCCGGGACCTGAAGAACATGTCCCGTACCATATCCATGGAGTAGCGTGAGAGGTCAGTGAACCTCGCTGAGTATTGAGCTACTGTCATGCTTCCCTGCTGTAGATGAAGTAAATCCTAAATCTGCACCGCACAAAGGGTGGCTGGAACAAACTTTGAGTGGAAGAGACTCTCAAATCCTGTCCAAAGTAGTGATGCCTCATCATGCACCTAGATCATCAGGTTCCACCATCTTCCTGCTGCTGCATGTAGAAGACTCGCGTCAAGGATCACCATGAGGTCAGCTGGTGTCCCTACCAATATGAAAACTCTCACGACAGCCTCCATCCAATCCTCAACTACCTGTGGGTCCATCTATCCCCAGAACCTGGGCGGCCTATGGCGCTGAAACTCATGCAATGCACTTAGGCGACGTTCACTCTCTGCTGCTGGAGCTGGTGGTATAGGTGGCCCAACGGGTAGTGGTACCGCTGGTACCTCTGCTGTGATGGGGACCTGCACCGAGGCCTCATCGCTCGATGGGATACCATCTCGTACGAAACTCAGAACCCTAGCTGGATGCCTTCGTGGGGATATCCTGAAAAGAAACAGGCATGCCTCAGTTAAAACAGTATACCTGGTGAGCTGACACAAATTAATCACGAAAAAAACTTTTTCAAAGGAAACACACACGCAATCAGTGTTTTTGTGCACTGAGTCAGAGATCCGAAGTCAGAATCCTAGTGTATGGATACGCCGGCCGCCGCACCAACACTGGTTTCCCTAACTAATAACCACACCCAAAACACTTAACACTATTTCCATTAAAAGAATCAGAGTCCATGTTCTGCGGTAGAACTGACTCCTCTGATACCAATTTTTCACGACCCGTCCTTGGGGCCCATGCCGTGACTACCCCAAGCCTGCCTTCCATAGACCAGGGGCTGGAGACTAGAACCAAAGTCAAGTCCCCGGTAAAAAGGAAAGGAACTAACTTTAAGCCTGTAACACACACAGTCTGAACACAAGCAGTAGAGGAAACAAGTACTAAAATAGAAAAGTAAGGTGTGATGAGATTAAGTGGGCCAGTATACAAAACCATCTGAACAAAAAGTACAATTAAAAAGGAAAAAAGCTCATGGATCATCCACTGGGGTATCCTAACTGATGGGTAGGTACAAAATTCAAAAAACTCGTCCATGTGGTACTTACCATCTAGTAATGCTACGATCAGACTCTCGTCCATCACCCACAACCTCGATCACTGTTGTCCATCGTCTGCACAGAACACAACAAGGTGCGGGTGAAGCCCGTGCAAGGGTGAGTATAACAATACTCAGTAGGGGACCTCAAGACCCCCAAAGTTATCCCAGAATCCACAAAGGTTAACCACAGAAGAAAGATACAATCAAGAAGTATCAACCAACCTTATTTAGGTATATGCCCATATATATACCTAAGTTATCAATCACAGTCTGACTCCAATTCTCGAGCCCAAGAACAAACCATTCCACAAAGGAAGTAAAGTCAATCACCACGATGATAATGATTGAAAGAGAAGACTCAACTCACATAGATATACATCTTTCATAGAGTGATAGAGATGATCATATGTAGTCACTGATTCTTCTAAGCTATCAGACCCACACATGATACAGGATCAGCTAAGCTGTCAGACCCACACAAGATACAAGACCAACTATTCTGTCAAACCCACACAGGATACAAGAACAGAAGTCAGAATTGTTGGACCCACAGAGGATCCCTGTACAGTAGTCATCGTTGTCTAACCCATGGAGGATTTCAGTATAGTATTCATCACTGTCGAACCCACAAAGGATTCTAGTACATCTCAGTCGCAGTCAGCCCTAGGGTTCCCGCACACAGCACACTCGATTCCGGGAGGGTCCACTCCTAGAGTCAAGTTTTGATACATAAACTATCATAGAGTCTTGAGTTGATGTATCCCATAGTTCCGTCTCATCATAATGACCTCAACATTACGGACGACACATCAATCAGACGCTCGGTCTGAGAGTTATTGGAATTTCCGTTCTAGGGGCCCGGTTGGATTTACACTTGATCCAAACCCAGACGTTTTACAAATTTTTCCAAAACTCACTTAGAGTATCCCAAAATGACCTCCTCGTCCCGAGGGTCCCAGTGCCATAGACGGCGCATCAATCGAGCGTGCAGTCTAGGAGTTATTCAAATTTAAGCAAAGACGGGCCCGACCCGTCAAGCCCATTGGGATGGCGGGTCGGCCTGACCTGACTCGGCGGATCCGACCCGGTTGGGGGTTGTCCTGGCCCGGTGGGGTGTGACCCACCTGTAGACCCAACCCATGCTGCAGGCTGGTCCGGTTCGCCTGACGGTGCCAATCGGTGCCGCCTCCTCCTCTGCCCGGCCGACTGGTTCAGCCCGGCGCACGCGGCCCGCACTGGGGGCTGCGGTTCTCCCCACATGGAACCTATGGGCACCACAGTTCTCTAGCCCATCCAGCACATGGATAGCCGGTTCGTCCAGCCGAGCAGCCTGTGGATGCGGGCCGCGCCCTCCTCCTCGCGGCGCCTACGGGCGCTGCGGTCCTCCAGCTGGCCGACCGGTTGTCTCGTGGTTTGGCTCCACGGCGGCCAGCTCGGACGGCCGCCTCCACACCTACACTACGGAATGACGATGCCGTGACACCACCTCTGCAGCCTGACCTGGCTGGGGCCTTCGGCTCCACCGCACGACACGATGGTTCCATGCTTCTTCATCCACCGCGGTCCTCCTGGCCGCGATTCCTCTTTCGTCCGCCGCGGTTCTTCTTCGGCGTAGTGCGATGGCACCGCGCCCTTTCGGCTCCGCCTCCGACGTTAACCAAACAAGATTCAATGGAGGGACATCAATCCGTGTTTGTTCGGCCCACACCCTCTGCGTTAGGTGATAATAATTTGGCCACTGACAATCCAAAAATAAACGTCGAATTACATGGGTATAACTCATACGTAAAAATAATCCAATTTCCCCATACCTCGCAATCAGTGATCGCTTGACATTTTCACGGGAAAAAGACATCATTATGCTGACTTCGGGAGGGTATGGTGTTGTCGTTGAAGATGTTCTTCACGAGCGACATCTTCCCTTTCTTGCCCCGGTTGGAAGGGAAGGAGATGATGCTTCACGTTCTTTGGAGATGAGGAGCGTTCTTCATTGGGTGGATGTCGTTCTTCTAGGAGTTCTACCAAGGCTCCACCAAAGAATAATCTCCAAGACAAAATAAAATAATAGCCTCCATATTATTTTAATGATTCCATGAATTTCAAAAGAATTCAAAAGAATTCATAACACTACAAATTAATTAATTAAGGCATTAATTAATCCTTGTGTTGGGACCATTATGAGGGAAGGTGGAAAGGCTCCACCATAAATTGGGAGTTCAAGAGTTAAAGTGGGGTTCAAGGGGAGTTGAGGGGTTTGATGATTGTGTGGTCGCCACCACATAATATCCTCCCATGGGAGGTTATGTGGGGGTGGGCCCCACCTCCAACTTCCCCTTGGAGGATTAACCCACCACTTACATAAAAATATGTTAGTCATATTTTTATTTAATTTATTTAGAAAACCCCCAAAATTAACTTCCGCTCTCGATAAAACGAAACTGCGGTAAAGGTCTCCTTAAGAGAATACTGGTGCTGCAAGTTTATCGGTGTCCTCAGATTCCAATTCTGAGCACCGGTTCAGAAGATATAAAATCCCGCACGTACGTTTACTGAACATACCCTAACAGAAACTTTAGAAATTGATTCCGGGCACACTGGGCCTCAGAATCAGGCACCGTTAGAAACTACGGGCTCGTAAAATTTCCATGAATTTTAAAAAAAAATTCCAAAGAAGAACATGTCCTGTACCATATCCGTGGACTAGCGTGATAGGTCGGTGAACCTCACCGAGTACGGAGCTACTGTCATGCTCCCCTACTGCAGATGAAGTAACTCCTGAATCCGCACCGCACAAAGGGTGGCTGGAACAAACTCTGATCAGAAGAGACTCTCGAAGTATATCCAGAGTAGTGATGCCTCATCATGCACCTGGAGCATCAGGATCCACCATCTTCCTGATGCTGTATGCAGGAGACTCGCGACAAGGATCACTATGAGGTCAGCTGGTGTCCCTAACAATCTGAAAACTCTCACGACAGCCTCCAGCTAATCCTCAGCTCCCTATGGGTGGCTGACACACACCTGTCGTAGGGCGTGGAAAAACAATTTTTTAAATTTTGTAAGTGCAGTCTAGTGATTAACCCTATGAAGTCTCCCAAATAGGAGTGCACACAAAATCAGTTTGTCACTTTTAAATGAGGGTAAAAATGTTGTGTTTTTGAAAGGAAATTTAAAATTCAAATGATTGAAAAACTATGATATTAAAAAGGGTGATTAGGTCTGGGTCAGTTTCCTAATTGTAATGTTATCCTTGTTCAATTTAATTTAAACCTCTTCTTCTTATTTGATTAAATTGAGTTTCCACAATCGTTTCCTCTCACTTCCTTGGTGAAATTATGATTGTGAGAGAAATCCTTACCAAGATCTCAGTTTGGTCAACTCTCCTTCCATGTGAAAAATAGTTATATTGAATATCTTTAATTGACATGGGAAATACCTGATCGGGTCTTGTTTATCCCAAACAATCAAGAACATTCACTACCCCTTTTACACGTACTGACGATCGTCGAGTACTTCACCACTAATTCTTGGTTTATTCCATCGTATATAAACCAGAAATTAGTGGAGGGAGATAATGATTATTTTACCAAGAAAAAAATAAATAACAGAATTAAAATTCAAGAAAAATCGCACTTTATAATAAAATCCACTATATTAAATTGAAAATAACTTTTCAGAAGAAAGAAATTTCATTCAATTATGCCCAAGAACTCAAGCATTACAAAATATAAAACCAACCCTTTCCCAATCACTCCAAATGTTTACCCCACCATGGTAAGGGTAATAGAGATTAATGGGGAAGAATAAGGCATTAAAAAACTATGAAAAAGAAAATAAATAAAAGAGAAAGCTGAAAATTTCTCCTCCTTGGTGTCCCAGAAGGAATGGGATGGAATGAGAGATGCTTTGAGAGGGTTGAGCTCTCCTCCTTTTATAGTCAGAATTTTTCCCCCGAATGTTGATGCATTTTAGACCAATTAAATGACATCTTCACACATTTATCCCTTCTTTAATGTTGTTCATAATTATCTTGGGCATTTCCCATCAAAATCACAGTGGGTTTGGACATGTATTCCAAGAGTTATGGCCGTTTTACTCTGAGAATTTATTCTGTCCAGTTAGACTCTCCAAATCGCAAACTTCTGTATTAGGATGCTTTAATGTACCTTAAAACGGCCAATTACTACTTACTTACCTTCATTAAAGATGTTATAAAACTCTTTTCACGTCCACACACTGAATAGAACAACAATTGGTCCCACCAAGAATTATTTATGGACCCCACACCAAAAATCGGAAGAATTGTAAACAGTTTTCATGAGACAACTTGCGAGCTTCTTTTGAGCTTCCATATGGTCGATTCAGCTTTTGGTCCAAAAATAGTAAATGAAGCACGGGATGTGAATAATTTTTAAAAGAAAGAATTTTTCATTTTGAATTAGTGTATAAAATGTTATGGCTGAACTACAGAAATAATCTAAAACTGTTAAAAATCTGAAATGGCCCATTTTTACTATTCATCTCAAAATAACACCAATATCATAAAAATGAAACAATTCATCTTAGAGTAACAATTTTTTGGGTTTAAAACAATTAAATTCAATGTAAATTTAATTGAAAATATTTTCTCTATCAATTCCCCCACACTTAGAACTTGGACTCATTGAAAAGTAAAAATCAAATCAAATCAAATCCAAAAAACATACCAATGAGATCTACCAAATCCATACTAGGAAACAAAAAGATATCATGCCTCATAAAAAAAATTTATTTCAATTTCTCCATTTTATATTTTAATATATTTACACTTCATTTCTTATCCCATGCACACAAAACACCCACCTCACATGAATTTTCTCTCATCTTACAAATGTAAATGATGAACAAGGATTTTCTTATCCAAATTAACACAAGAGTCACCATAGGCTTGATAGATTCCTACTTCTCCACCCGATGTGAGTCAAGGACATGTTTTTCTCATGAGGACTTCTCAGGGTTGTTCTGTGGAATCCGGTTGGTATAATTTAGATGTTAAAAATTCTAAGTCCGAAAAAGGAGGGATTGGCTCTTTTTGATGAAAAATTGAAAGATTCTAATTTTCACTCAAATATGGTCTCCTTTTCTTAACCTTTTTAGAAAATAGGCTCCATCATCATTCAATCAGCTCGGGATTTCAACAACAAAAATTTCAATCTTTTCAAACATGATTTTTTTTAAAAGCTCCAGATAGGCACATCTTTCTTTTTACATCAGAAGCTCCAGAAAGGCACAACTTCTCTTATCATGAAAGCTCCAGAAAAGGTACAAATTTTAACAGAATGAAATATTAATTAGAAACATCATCTCTTAAACATTTTACATTCCACCAAAAGTATCACCAAATGAGGTAGTACACCACAAGACATCTTCCCCAACACTTAAGTTCAACCAGATCATGCAATTTCACTTCAAGAGAAGGTATGATAGAGAAAATTGGCTTGTAATGTGGCTAATCTAACAAGATATTCATGGCTACTAGGGGATACAATGATTAATGTATAAGTTATACCATAATGAAAAGGATTATTTTGAAAATGGGGCTTCAAACCAAATAAATGCCTCAATCATTTAAAACACACGTACCCCAAACCCTCATGTTTTGAAAGGAATAAATAAAATTCTGGTTAAAGAAAGCATGGTCTGGATCTCTTAAAAAATGAGGTTAATGAAAATAATATGACAAAAATGGTTCAGAATCCTCACAGGAAAGTGATTTCAAAGATATAGACAGTGAAATATG
Organism: Viscum album; assembly: GCA_963277665.1. Lineage (NCBI taxonomy): Eukaryota > Viridiplantae > Streptophyta > Magnoliopsida > Santalales > Viscaceae > Viscum > Viscum album. The sequence continues at coordinate 1,373,676,954 of OY728137.1, forward strand.
GCATGGGTTTCAAAAATCATTGTAGTTTTCATGAAATTCCAAAAGTTTTGAACTCGAAACAAAGTCATTTCAGCATTCATTTAAGCTCAGTTTCATAGAATATATTTTTTCACTCATTGACATGGGTTTCAAAAATAGTAATGATAATCATTTCACCTCAAAAGTTTCAAAAAAAAAACAAACACACAAAAAATTGAAAAATAAACACACAAAAATTTGAAAACACACAATTTTTTTTTGAAAAAAAACACAAAATGAAAATCCTAAACTACAAAGGTTCCCTCCCACACACATAAATGATGAAGTGTACTCAATTTATTAAAGTGTATTTAACATGTAACCCAATTTTAAAATGAATCACAACATTAAGAAAGTGTGAAGGAGAGGTAAAACCTGATTTATTTGCAGTGCAACATTGAGTTAAGCTCCTAAGTGTTGCACTCTGGAAATATACAAATAAAAGAACAAAAGAAAACATAAGATATTTATTGAAAGAAATGAAAATATAAATAGGATGAGAATAGAAGGATAAAACATGTTTTAATCCCCCAGGTGGGCCCTGGGTTTTGACTACCTCCAGTGGGGTAGTTCTAGTCGGTTATCCCCAACCTGATGGTGGGTGGGGTTTCTTGCTCATGAACCAACAAAAATTCTTCTTCCCAACATGCACTTGTTCCTTTTTGTTGAGGACTTCATTGATATAGCATACCAAGTCTACCCCTAATTTAATGAGATAAAACATGCATGGTGGGGTTAGGATAATGAATGAGTCCTCCTCTTTCTTGGGTTCTGCATGAACAATATCTTCTTTATTCTACAGTGGTTGCTGAAGGTATGATACATCTATGGAAAAATCAAAGGGAATGCCAGAGTTTAATTCTATTTGAAAAAAATTAAATCATAAAGAATCAATATAAAACTATTCCCTTTCAAACTAAGTAGCTTGTGTCTCATTTTCCTCTAGAAAATCCACTTTGATCTTCTCATGTACTCCCTATATTAAATGTTCAACAGGTTTGGGGAGCTTTAGATGTTCCTCTATGGATGAATATTATTTTTCATCATCTTACTCCAAGGAAATACATGTGTTGGATAAATCTGAAGAATTAAAATAAGGGGAGGTAATACTCAATTTAGTTTCAAAAAAATCAAAATATAATGAGTTTATGAAAATATTAACTCCCTGAGCTTGTTTGGATTCAATTGTTTCTTCAATGGGAGGTGCCTCTTGGAGTTGAATTTCTCTAGATAGAGGTAGGTAGTCAAAATCCTCTATCTTCTCTTCAAATTCCACTGCTTGGTTGGTTTCTTCCTTCAATGTTGCTGAATCATCTACATTATGAGGAATAGTTGGATCAAGAAGTTCCTCACAGTCATTCCAGAAGTTATCTAGATCTTTTTGATCTCCCATATGTATTTCAATTTCTAAATCTTCTTTATCAATATCCTCTAACATTGATTGATTTGGGCCCAATGGATCTTATTTTAATTTCATCAAGGCCTCCATGGGTTCTTCAACTTGAAGGATTTGTGGGGCTACTTCTTCCATCAATTTTTCTGGTTATGGTTCTTGTTCTGGCTCCATTTGTTGATCTTGGGATGCTTGTACTTGTTTCGCAATCCACTCTATTGAGGTATCCAAGTTTTGAACTATTTTACTAATTATTTTGAATTGGGCTTCAATATCATTATAAAATTTTTCTTATTGGTGTCGTACATTGACCATTTCATGATAAAATTCTAGAAAAAACTTCTGAAGTTCAATTAATTCTCTGTCTAGTCCCTCCAACACTGGGTATTCGAGGTTCTCTTTAAGGTTTTCAATGAGATCTTTGAATTCATCCTCTGTGATGATTTGGATTCGAGCTCCCCGAATTTGTTTATCCAAGAAATAAATTCTATACTCTATAGACCAAGGTAATTTAATAATTGGTTCTTGAACTTGTGGGTAATTGTTCCAAGAATTAAAAAAATAATCATTTGAAAACAACATGGTAAAACGTTTTTTTAATTTTTTTTATATTTGAGAAAGTAAAATATTTACAAATAAATTGTGGCACTACCTCCCCATAAACGGCGCCAAGTTTGACTCATGCCTATCATAGGGTGTGGGAAAATAATTTTTTAAATTTCCTAAGTGTAGTTTAGTGATTAACCCTAGGAAGTCTCCCAAAGAGGAGTGCACACAAAATCAGTTTGTCACTTTTAAACGAGGGTAAAAATGTTGTGTTTTTGAATGAAAATTTGAAATTCAAATAATTAAAAAACTATGATATTAAAAAGGGTGATTAGGTCAGGGTCAGTTTCCTAATTTTAATTCTATCCTTTTTTAATTTAATTCAAACCACTTCTTCTTAGTTGATTAAAGTGAGTTTCTACAATCGTTTCCTCTCACTTCATTGGTGAAATTATGATTGTTAGAGAAAACCTTACCAAGATCTTGATTTGGACAAATATCATTCCATGTGAGAAATAGTTGTATTGAATATCCTTAATTAACATGGGAAATACCTGATACGGTCTTGTTTATCCCAAAAAATCAAAAACATTCACTACCCCTTTTACACTTACTGACGATCGTTGAGTACTTCACCACTAATTCCTAGTTTATTCCATCGTATATAAACTCGAAATTAGTGGAGGGAGATAATGATTATTTTACCAAGGTAAAAATAAATAAAGGAATTAAAATTCAAGAACGATTGCACTTGATAATAAAAACCACTATATTAAATTGAAAACAACTTTGAGGAAGAAAGAAATTTCATTCAATTACGCCCAAGAACTCAAGCATTACAAAACATAAAACCAACCCTTCCCCAATCACTCCAAATGTTTACCCCACTATTGTAAGGGTAATCGAGATGAATGGGGAAGAATAAGTCATTAAAAAACTATTAAAAAGAAAATAAATAAAAGAGAAATCCGAAAATTTCTCCTCCTTGGTGTCCCAGAAGGAATGGGATGGAATGAGAGATGCTTTGAGAGGGTGGAGCTCTCCTCCATTTATAGCCAGAATTTGTCCCCCGAATGTTGACGCATTGTAGCCCCATTAAATGACATATTAACGTGTTTATCCCTTATTTAATGTTGTTCATAATTCTCTTGGGAGTTTCCCCTCAAAAATTGAAGTTGGTTTGGACAAGTATTCCAAGAGTTATGGCTGTTTTACTCTGACCATTTATTATGTCCAGTCAGACTCGCCAAATCGAAAACTTCCGAATTAGGATGCTTTAATGACCCTTAAAATGGAAAATTCCCACTAAATTCCCTTAATAAAAGATGTTATAAAACTTCTTTCACGTCCTCCCACCGAATAACACAACAATTGGGCCCACCATGAATTATTTATGGACCCCACACCAAAAATCGGTAGAACTATAAACAGTTTTAATGAGACATTTTGTGAGCTTCTTTTGGGCTTCCATATGGTCAATTCAGCTTTTGGTCCAAAAATAGTAAACGAATAATTGGATGTTTAGAATCTTTGAAAGAAATAATTTTTCAATTTGGATTATTGTAGAAAATTTTATGGCCAGACTACAGAAATAATTTAAAACTGTTAAAAATACAAAATGGCCCATTTTTACTGTTCAACTCAAAATAACACCAATATCATAAAAATGAAGCAATTCATCTTAGAGTAACACTTTTTTGGGTTTAAAAAAATTAAATTCGATGTAAATTTAATTGAAAATATTTTCTCTATCAGCGGCCTTTGGTGCTGGAACTCGTGCAACGCACTCAGGCTGCGTGCACTCTCTACTGTTGGAGATGGTGGTATCGGTGGCCCAGCGGGTAGTGGTATCACTGGTACCTCCACTGTGATGGGGACCTACACTGAGGCCTCATTGCTCGGTGGGCTACCATCTTGTACTAAACTCGGAACCCTAGCTGGATGCCTTCATGGGGCTATCTTGAAAAGAAACAGGTGCACCACGGTTAAAACAGTATGCCTGGTGAGCTGACACAAAGTAATCACAAAGAAAGTTTTTTCAAATGAAACACACATGAAATCTGTGTTTTTGTGGTGATTGACTTTACTTCCTTTATGAAATGGTTTGTTTTTGGTCTCAAGAGTTGTATCCGAACTGTGATTGATAACTTAGGTATATGTATGGGAATATACCTAAATAGGGATGGTTGATACTTCATGATTGTATCTTTATTCTGTGGTTTATCCTTTGTGGATTCTGAGAGACCTTCAGGGGTCTCGGGGTCCTCTACTGAGTATTTTTATACTCACCCCTGCATGGGCTTTACCCACACCTTGTTGTGTTCTGTACAGATGATGGACATCAGTGATCGAGGCTGTGGGTGACGGATGGGAGGCTGATCGGAGCTGGACTAGATGGGACGTACCGTAGGGATAAGTTGTTCGAGTTCTGTACCTACCCTTCAGGTAGGATACACTAGTGGACGATCTAGGAGCTGTTTTTCCTTTTTACTTGTACTTGTTGTTCAATTGGGTTTGTATACTGGCCCACTTACTTTCAGCACACCTTACTTTTCGATTTTAGTAGTTGTTACCTCTACTGCTTGTGTTCAGACCGTGTGTGTTACAGGTTTAAAGGTAATGCCTTCCCTTTTTATCAGGGATTTGCCTTTGGTGCTAGTCGCCAGCCCCTGGCCTATGGAAGACGGACTTGGGGTAGTCATGACATGGGCCCCAAGGATGGGTCGTGACAATGTGAATGATGGGAAGTTGGCTAACTTTGTGTGTGAAGATGGTATTCTGAAATTTGGGAAGAGGATTTTTGTTCCAGATATACCTAATCTAAAAAGGGTGTTATTGGATGATTCCCACAGTTCAAATTTCTCTATACGTCCTGGTAGCACTAATATGTATAGAAATTTGAAGTAACATTTTTAGTGGGATAACATGAAGTGGGAAATTGCTGATTATGTATCAAGATGTCTAGTTTGTAAGTAAAGGCCTAAAGACAACATCCAAGAGGAGTCATGAAACCTATACCCATTCCTACATGAAAATGTGATGAAATTACCATGTATTTTGTCACTAGATTACCCAAAACTGCAAGTAAGAATGATGCAATATGGGTAAGTGTTGATAGACTTAAGAAATCTATACATTTCCTTGCTATAAGGGAGGATTTTCCACTGGAGCACCTAGCACGACTCTATATCAATGAAGTTGTGAGACTTCATGGAGAACCTCTCTTAATTGTGAATGATCATGATCCATGATTTACATTGAAATTATGGAAAAGTATTCACAAAGCTTTAGATAATAAGCTTCATTTGAGTATTGCTTACTACCCACAAACTGAAGCGAAATCAAAAAGGATGATCCAAACCTTATAGAACATGTTGAGATGATGTTCACCTGACTTTCATGGTTTGTGGGATCAATATTTACCTTTAGTGGATTTTTCCTACAATAATAGTTTCCATTAAATTATTCAAATGGCACAATATAAATTATTATATATAAAGATATTCCGTACACCAACTTGTTCGGATAAAGTAGGAGAAAGGAAGCTTGTAGGAATAGATATTATGGAGGAAACAAAAAAAGGTAAGGACTATTCAAACTCATATCAAAATAGCTCAAAGTAGGCAAAAGAGCTTTGCTGATAATCTAAGGATGGATTTTTAATTTCAAGTGGGAGATCAATTTTTTTAGAAAGTATCTCCATAGAAGGGCGTTATAAGATTTGAGAAGAAAGAGAAACAGAGCCCTAGGTACGTTGGACCTTTCGAAATCCTAGAGATAATTGGAGCTATTTCATATTAATTGGCCATGCCTCCTAGCCTATCTAAAGTACATAATGTATTCCATGTCACATTGTTGAGGAAGTACATGCCAGTACCAATGCATGTCCTCACTTATGAAGGAATAGAATTGGAAACTTTCCTATCATATTATGAAGATCCTATCCAGATTCTAGACACTAAAGAACAGGTGTTGAGGAATCATACAACTCGACTGGTTAAGATACTTTTAAAAAATCATAAAATTGAAGAGGTGACATCGGAGCCTGAGGAACTTATGATGAAGACTAACCCGAATCTTTTTATGAGCTAACATTATTTGAATTTTGAGGAAGAATTTTTTTTAAGGATGGGAGAATGTTACACCCCAAGATTTTGAAAATAAATTTAATATTGAATTCATGAAACACAAAGTCTCTACAAAACACAACTTTGTTATAACCTAGCTAGTAAACATAATTTTACCACCACTGTGATTTTAATTTCGAAAAATTGACTTACACGGTTGCGTTCAGTAAGATATTTAGAGTCTCATAAGAACAAATTACATTTTTAGTGAATAGTAACTTGACCCTTATGAATAGTAATGTACCCTTATGAATAGTAATTGGACCCTTATGAATAGTAATCACACCCATGAAGGTACAAATAAAATTTAGACACCTTATAAATGAAATAGAGTATTTTAGAAATTAATAATTAAGTGTTGGTGTTTTTGTGAGTAATAAATATTTAATTACAATTTTAAGTTAATAAATTTATTTAGAAGAAAATTCAATCTCATAAAATGTATCCCTAAGTAAATATTTTATTGTTCTATAATTTTAGGATAATTTAATAATACCGTAGTTAATTTTTGAAAGTATTATAAAATTACTTTTAAATTTAAATATGTATTTTTCAAGTAAATAAAGATTTTATTAAAAAAACAAATTTTTCTTATTTAGAAAATTATTTTTATATAATGGAGTCCATTTTGGAATTCTACACATAGAGAAATGCTTAGGGTGAATTTTTGGGATTGTTCTAAAATACTTGAATTTTTGATGAAAAGTGAAATACAGTAATTTACAGTATATAATATATATATATATATATTATGAGTTAAATACACTATTCCTAGAATCATCGCTGATATAAGAACCCTTATTTCAAAATCACATACAATTATTACTATTTTTGGTCATGAAATAATCACTATTTCTTGTCTTATGAAAAAATAATAAACTAAAGATTAAAATATTAAGAAAACCCTCTTCTCCTCCACTATAAAAACCAACCACACTCCCCTCTTCTCTTCATTCCTCTCAAGCCTTGAGACTTGTCTAAATTTTGAAAAAACCTCCCCCAAGCTCCTCCCCTATGTCCAGCAGCCTTGGTCTCATAAAAAGACCAAAACCACTCCCCTAAAATGGCTCTCAAGGAAGATTACTTCAAGAGGTAAATTCTTCTTTTCATTTCTTTTATTTCAAGATCAATTATTTTATTTTTATTTCCTCACCTCATTTCATCCAAATGTTTTGATGACTCTAGTTACTTAAATGTAAAATAATTTTGTTATGATAAAGGAATAAATATTCATCAACACTCCTTTCCCCTTATTTTATACTAGAAATGAAAACACTATCCAAGATGTGTTAATTTATCACATTCAAGGACGACGAGTTTTCAATTTCTATCACCGTCTTCAATTATAGTCATGAAACCATTTCGATGGTTGAAAAAGACTATTATATATGTATTATAACTTATTTAATTTTATATAATCCTTTTTTACACATGATATTAATTTATAAATCAAAATGAGTTTGTTGTGATAAAAACCCACCAATTAACCCAAACAATTGTCATTAAAGTTTTATATAATGATTCATCTTCACTACCAATAAAAAAATAAATTTTATAACCAATTAATATTATGGTTGTTCAATAATAACATACAATTTCTATTTTGGACAACCATTCTCATTCTAAATGTTTACCAATACATGAATATAAGTAAACTGATCATGAAAACCAAGGAAGAAAACGCCCCCAAACAATGAAATTGAATCTCTTAACCCGTAAAAGTCCATGAATAAACCTAATAATGTTATAATAAATCAACTAAATGTAGATGAGGTTATTTAATAATTAATTTATGAACCTAAATATGATTATTTTGGTCATTAAGATCAATATAGAAACACCATCAGATTTAAGGTAAGGGTTGTCTACCCGAACCTCCATTTTATTTCGGATTACTCTGCTTCTATTAACCCTAATTAAATTATTACTTATTCTTATTTACTCATCATAAACTATGTGTTAATTTTATATATATGTGTAGCAACCATAATCCTTATTTATTTTATGGTTATATACATGTTTTAAAAGGATCTTTAAAAAATTCTTCCCAAAATACAAGCCTAATTCAAGGGAATTTCTCGAATTCTTACCAAATTTCAAGGGAAAAATATAATATATTTTTAGAAACATTTATTTTTATAAAATATATTTTTTTATTATGAAAAAACTAATTTAATTTTCTTTTGGTTTTATACAAATATTTTTCCAAAAGAACTCTTCTTTTCAAATTAAAAGAGTATTTATCTCAAGAATTACTCAGTGATTGTATAAGAGTATATTCATCTATTTAAACACTATTGTTGATTATTATTTATTATTGGGATTAATCTTTTATAATATCATATACCATATTTAATTTTATGGTTTATGATTAGTTTTACTATGGATGTTGTATCTTAAAACCATTCACCAATTTACTTTGAATGGTTAGTGTTTATGCTTAATGTTCAGAGAAAGTTATTTACTTTTCATATGTTAGTTTCAATATGAATGTATATGTTGTTTATTTTTATCCCAATTTCCATGAGGAATGAATTGGACTTATAAATTTACGGGTGATGCCCACTATAGACTTTCGATGCATCGGTAGGTCTCATGAGACAAACAATGGTCTTTGTATGATGATTTGACAAAATGGTAATTTATGGTCTTGGCATGAGGCCTTGACGGTATGGTTATGATGTATGAAATTATTCACTCCCACATTATGAAAATAGTAATTTATATTTCATGTGGTTATTCTACTAGTAGAATACCCATTATTATGTTTTATTATGGCATTATTTATTCATCTATTATTACTATGCTATTATGTTCAAGTTTATTTTTTAAAGGCAAGTGTTTTTATTTATTCACCATGCCCAATGTTTTTGTTTATGATATCTTCTGCTATATTGATTACCCTTACTAAGAATTAGATCTCACACATTTTATTATGTTTTATTTTTCCTGAGGATGCGAAGAGGTGTATTATGAATGAATTGCAGGGATAAACTTAGAGTTGTGGATGTTCCCAATAAAAATTTTATGTTTTATTTATTTACAAGTTGTAATGTTGAACTTATGTATGTATCTTGTTTCCAAAGCTACTAAACTACTAAGTAATTTAGGATTCATATTACTTGTTTATATTCCAATGTAATAAAATAAGGCACCAGCTTCGGGAAACTGGGGTCGGGTCCTTACACCTTGTGTATTGAATTTTCAAAAATGATGTAAAATGATTTTGAAATGAGTTGAATGGGAGAGTTAAAAATTTTTCCTTGGGTTTTAAATTTATTAAAATTAGGGAAGTAATCATTTTAAATAATTTTAAATACACAAATTACTTTTGAAAAGTTTTGTATTGGATTATTATAAATGATTTGATACTCAAACGAGTAACACCTTTAAATTGCATCTTGATGAAACCGATAAACTAATTGATAAAACCATCTATAGATGTATGATTAGGAGATTAATTTTCCTAATAGATATCTATCTAGAAATTATGTTTCTTATGTGCATGTGAGTAGTATTTCAATAAAACCCAAAGGAATCACATTTAAATGTTATTAAAATAATTTTTAAATACCTCAATAATACAAATAACATTGGATTGTTTTAATCTAAAGAAAAAAATTTGAATTAATTATATATTCAAATTCCATTTTTTGTGTCTACAAGTTAGAAAAAATATAACCGTTAGAACATGTCATTTTTTTAGAAAAGACTCTAGTTTTATGGTGTAGTGAGAAAGAAAACTTTATTTCTTTATCCACTATTAAAGTTGAATAAATAGCTATAGGAAATTATTGTGCATAGATTCTATGGTTGAAACACACATGATGGTATTATAGATATTAGTTCAAAATTGTATCTATAAATTATGAAAATAAAAGTGCTATTAATATTTCTATGAATCATGTATCTTATTTTTAGACAAAAAATATTGATATAAGACATTAATTTTTGAGACACCATTTTCAAAAGGGTGATATAAATCTTGAATTCATTGGTACTGATCATAAAATTACAAATATTTTTATAATTCCATTTAATTTTGAGAGAATGAATTATATAAAACATGTGTTAGGAATGATTTACTATTCCTAAATATTTCAATTTAGTTTTTAACTCTTGTTTTTGTTTCTAATTATTGTTATAATTCATAAATTCTATGTTTATTAAGATTTTTTTATTATTTAAGATGTTTATCTATTTTAATTACTTATATTATTGTTAATTAACCATGAAATTTTAGTTGGGGTCTATCCTAGTGGTAAAGGCTCATCGTTATCCAACATCAAATCCTAGGTTTAACTTCTGGAAGAACCCCAATAATTTGGGGTGGGTAAATTTTTGGTCATAATGGGTCACATACGGTGTGGTGAGGTCCCGTAGTGGTGTCATCTTAGAGGGGTGATAATTGGTTGTGGGTTCTCAAGTGAAGCTTTAGAAGTTGTTGGATGACTCGATGGAGAAGTAGGTCTCGTTTTTCAGTGGTGAATGGTATTGGTTTGTCTTGGCATCAACAAGGTTATCGGGCACATTAGCCCACGACATGACAGTGGTGGATTTTGCAGGATCTTAAGAGGAAATGGAAAGGTGATCCTATGATGATACTTAGTGGTGAGGAGGTTATCTTGGAAGATGGAGGATGTGACATCCACGATGGAGCAGGCGATGGTCTTCAGGGTGCATATTCAAAAGAAGTAAGATAATGGAAAAATTAATTAATAAATAATATTGTGGGTTAGATACCCAGGTGCAGTCCTAGATGAGGTCAAAACAAGGAGTAAACCACCATAAATGCACTTAGATTTTGTTAACAAGAGGTTATGGCTTTTACATCAGTACCAAGCCCTATGAAGTCCTTCATGGGTATTTCTTACTGAGTAGTATTGCAGTTTAACCTATTTGGAGAAAAAATAATCGTATAGGGTAGGTATTTCTATTGGGTGTCTTGTATTTTGGTGTTAAATTGAAATGTATTGGGCCTAGTTACTTGGGACAATAGGCTATGTAAGGTTCCCCCTCAACCCAATTAAAAAGTGAATTATCCAAAATTAATAAAATTATAATGGACTAAGTAACCATGAAACCTAATTCACATGGTCAGTTAAGTGACCATGGGTATTTGTTCACAGGTCCAGTTAAGTGACCATTAGTTTTTGTTTATATGGTGTGTTAAGTGACCATGAGTCTTTATTCAGATGGTTAGTTAGGTAACTATAAACAATTGGTCATGTAATCAATATACACACCGCGACTTATCTAAGTTATCGTGAGTTTACAGTCAGTATTCTCACTATGTCTATTTTAAGTTTGAAATATTATTTATATATTTTAGTAGGTTTTTCATTAGTTTATTATTATTTTATTCCCTAAATTATTGAATAAAATTAATATTAGAATTTAATTTTTTCACATGATTCTTCCCTAAAAATCCTTTAACTTTTTTTTAAAGTTCTAATTGAACTCATTATCTCAAATCCATTTATATTGAAACTATTTCTATTTCAAATTCAATCCTAAAACATTCAAGAATAAAATAACACTATGAATATGGATTGAGTAAAACAAACTCATAATGTCACATCTTTATATGGATCACCTCATATAAAGAGATTTAAAAATGATAGAGGTAGCTCGAGTGATATAGTTAAACTCTGTAATTAGCATATAAAAGATTGACTTGTATGTATGGAAAAGGAAGTAGATGATGATCAGATTAAGTCCATAAAATCTTTAGTCTAGAAATCAATTTAGAAGAAATGTTGGATTGAATGGTTTAAAGATAATGATAATCCATTTTATCCTTGGTTTGTTAAGGACTTTTATTCCCATATGGAATTTATTTCTAGTGATTCAAGGGACATCATTATAACAATAATGAATATTGAAATCTTGGTGTTTTTCTTAAATATATAGGATAAATTCTTAAGTATACCTCATATAGGAGAATATGAAGACTACCAACGATCATATCTTATGAATGATTCTCACTTTCAGTTTTCAAATGATATTGAGGAATTAATTGAGAACAAGACTCCTATGAGACCAACTATAGTGAAACTAAGTGGAGAATACAAACTACTAGTAATGTTTATTTAGTATATGATCAATCCTAGGAAAGGGTACTTCAATATATTAGGGTTCCAATATATTTTATTTTTTTATTTGATAAATAAGGGAATTTCAATAAGTTTATCAAGGTGTTTCATGAGGAATATATCTAAGCTATTAAATCCATCTTTAATTTTTAATTCCCTTCCTTATCCTAATTTTATCTCATTCCTAAAAGAGTTTAAAGGATTAGTTCTTGAGGGTGAGGAAAGATTCATTTCCTATAATGGATTTTTACTAACTTAAAATATTTTTATGCACATGAAAGTGAACTAGAATCATTTAAGAAAGGAATGGGTAGAATGCAATGAAAATATTTTTGAGAAATTAAACTGTTTTAAAAATCCTATCAGACCAAGAGACCAAATGGACCTAGGTATAGATCCTATTAAAATTATTGAATATTATTATAATTAATATTAATCTATTATGTAAGTTATATAAGAATAAACAAAGGTAAATGACCTTAGTGAGTAATCTAGGGTAGCTTTTGTAGATGTAAGGAACCCATCTTCTATAATATCATTTGGTTATCCTGACTCTCCATTACCTTTTCCTTATCAAGAAGAAGAGTTAGAAGACGAATATATTGAGGATAATGAAGTATCAATGAGTGGTTTTGTTAAAGAACTAGAATGGGATGACTCATGTGAGTTTGAATAAAGTGAATAAATATCTGAAAAGTATTCCACTCCAAGACCTATCATTGAAAGTACTCACATGCTAGGAGTAAGAGATGCATCTTATAAGGGGAGAAGTCCCATTGATCAATAGTACTTGGATTGTATTATTCTAAATATGATGATGAAGACCATGGGGGTAGTCCACATGAGCATGATGGACTTTCTATATATTCTATTCATAAATTACTTGAAGGATCTCTAATTGATGAGATTGATTCTCAAGAAAGACTTGAAGTTTATCCTACTAAGACATCAGTTGATCAAGTACTAGAAGAAATGTTTGGTCTAACTTCTATAATGAATATTTATGAATCAGTGGATACTGATGTGACATATATTATTAGATATATCTGTAATGACCCAGACCCTCATGACCCCGTCCTTTACCAATTATCGGCGTGACTGATCGGCGAGACCGATCGGTGTTACCCAACCTTGGCGGTTTTTTCTCTTGCAACCTCCCCCATAACCCCACTTTTAGGCCCTTTTTTACTTTTGAACTGTTTCAAGGCCGTTTTTAAGCCATAATTAATATATAAAAATTCAGAGAAGCCTCCCTATTTAATAACAATTAATCTATTCATGTGTAACCACCCAACCGCGTGGGATAACCACGATCCGACTTCCAAGATGTTCAAATTTATTATTCCGTAACAACGGGATTTTATCTATATATCGCAGAAGAAGTTCTTCTTCCCCCCTTATTCCCTTTTTGGCTGACTTCTCTCTTCTTCCTTGTGCGTTTTAATTTCTTTTGTTACCGAGGCAAGTGGTGCACTTGTGCCGGAGCCCTACAAGTCGCACATCCCCTGTTCCTAGAGCGTGAAGAAAAACTTCGATCGTTGATCAATCAAGTAGGGTTCAACTTAGTCTCTCCTTTCTGTGTATCATATAGGGTGGGATGCTTTTTTTTCTGTAGAATTGGATGAACCAAACTTTAATGAAGATAATAAATGAATTCTAAAGAATGAAGGGGAGGGGTGTGATCGATGATGCTCTGATTAATGATTTCTGAATTGTGCGGGCTTAGGCCTACTAAAAATCAAGCCTGTTGGTGGTATTTGTCTGTGCACTAACAAACCCTTACCTCTGGTGATGTTTAAATGACTTTTATCATGATTGTGAACCTCTGATGTTTAAATGAATTTGGTTAATTATTTTTATTCGGCTAAATAAATTGAAAGCACCAGGATCAACCCTTTCTGTGACAACCCCTGCTAAAGCACACCAATATTGAAATCATGGAGTGTGTTAAATATTTTAAATATGAAAATACCAGAATGGGCCTGCTTTGTGTTGGTGGTAGTGGTTGGTTGTTTCTTTTCACGGGCCAATTGCTGGGTGATGTGGGTGGGGACGAGATCCCCTGTGGTTATGCTTTTAGTTGTGAATTTAAGGCCGGGTGGTTAATTTTTCTATATCACGAATTGGGGTGGGGTCCTCTGTTTTTGACAAACCGTCGACTCCAGGAATTTGGGGGACACAAGGCAGTGTCTCGTGGTTTCTTTTGCTTCCATTACTTCGAGGGATCTCACTAGCCTCCTTTGGTCGCAGAAGGTGTAGGTATATCTTGGGGTTTTCCTTGGTTCTAGTACTTTGAGGGACCCTTATCCCTTTTGTTGTTCTGACTTTACAAGAGAACAAGGTGTGAACGTTTAAGTTAATGTTTGACTATGCTCTTCCCTTGACTTGTGCTTATGCTTTCTAGTTTCCCAAGTAGGTGCAAAAACTTATTTAAACATTATTACTGAACATGTAAACAAGGATGGGACACATGGGTTTTGGTTTGGTGTGAGTTGTGACTTAGACATGGTACTGATTGTGTTCTTTAGGCTGGCTGAAGAAAAACATAGATTGGGTGAGTGCTTGTTACCTATACATATACTTGTAGATTTTATGTTTCTTATTCGTTCCCCACCCAAGTTGATCACTTAATGCTGAACACGCCCATCTCATGGGGGAGGGTGTTTTTCCCTACACTTCTATTAGTGGCTGGTTATTAGCTCCTTTATACTCCCTTTCCCGGATATCCCAAGTACCTTCGGGTAGGCTTTGATGGCCTGAAGTCCATTATTAGCCCAAGAACCTTCAGGCAGGGTGGTGTGGTGGTTGGCCCAGGTCTGTGCGGGCATGTGATTTCCCAAGTGTCTTCGGGATGAGGCTCAGGTGTCTTCGGGCGTGGTAGTAGATCTTCTAGCCCAGGTGTCTTTGGGCATAGCGGTGGTTGTTCTGGCCTAGGTGTTTGCAGGCGTGGTTACGTGTGACAGTTGTGGCCCAGGTGTTTGTGGGTGGGGTTTGGCAGTAGGACTGTGTGAGGATATGGCCCAGGTGTGTGAGGGCGGGGTGTGGCAGTGGGACTGCGGTGAGAATGGCGGGATTGGTTTGATGTGTAGGATGTCTTCAATAACCAGTGGGAAAGTGGCGCGGGGTACCCAAACATCGATGTGCTTTTGATTATACATTACTTGACTTGCGTTATTTGGGGAGTGTGCCTTGGTGAGGCTTAGGTGGTTAGTTTCCTTGTTGGGTGTTTGATTATCTCTTTTCTCACAGGGAATTAGCATTCCTCCCCACTTGTGCACAAGAGATTTAGATTTTTCCCTACTAAGTATACTTGTATGATCACCCTACGTATATACAACTATTTTCATGTTTCAAGGAGGACTTCAGGGATCGTGCGGGATCGTACTAGCTCGGAACTTGGGGTAGTTGCTGCTGTCGTTTTCTATCTTTCTTTTGGTACTTTACCTTTGGAGTTCTTGTATCATGTATCTTTTAATTTTGAACATGCATGTGGGAATGGTTTACTTTTGGCCTTACTTTTCTTTCAGTTTTGGTGTTTTTGGGTTTTATCATCTTATCTCTCGATCCTATTTAAAAAAAAGGGTAATGCCTTCCATTTGTGTGTGATTTCCGTACCCTTGGTGCTAGTCGCCACTCCGAGACCTATAGAAGGCGGGTTTCAGGGGTCATTATCTCTCCTTCAACTTAAATAAGTAAGGGCTTGGCAATCTGCTGACCCTTCCCTCCTTCTAGTGAAGGCGGGTCATGACACTATCCATAAAAATATTATTGATGTTAAAGAATAAGTTGATGCTAAAGTATAATTTTATTTTTAGGACCTAAGTCAGTGGAGTTTAAAGGTGAGTTAGATGGTAGGTAACTTGATTTTGACCCATATTCCCATATAACTTCTACTACCCCTTATACATCCAATGTGACTAAAGATAATTTTAATGATTTCAAATCAGATCTAATGGGTGTGATGAAGGAGTTGGTCATTGGTTTTGGGAGCTCAATGGAATCAATATGAGAATAGGAAATATCAAGGATTTTCACTCTAATCATTTATCATTTTCCGCCAAAAGTGAATATTAAATTGGATCTTATGAGGAATGAGGTTGAATATTTAAGAGATCAAGTTAGTGATATATAGGTAAATGATCAGTATGTGAGGTTGAATCTAGATTAAAGATTTATGAATTCATTTTTTTAGGATTCAACTTGAGTTTAAACTTCTTCACCTTCTTTTGAACCTTCTCCTAATCCTATAAAAAGGTCTATTAGTGAAGGTCACATCAAACATATTTTTCTAGATGATTTGAAATTATTCTTGGATGAGTTTTAAAAAACCAAATATATAGTGTTTGAGGGTTTTGAAACCCATTTAGCAAAGACCTTGTATCTTGTTAGAAATGATGTAAAGTTGGTTGGATGAGATATAGACACAATATTATGGTAAATTGATTTATATAACATTAGGATCTTCACCAAATATGATATGAATACTATACTTAGATACTTGTTTAGTGATCTCATAATTCCTCCCTTAACTCAGGCCTTCAAATCCTAGGTGGAGAAGCTAAAGGTTCTCACTCCTTTTCTAAAAGACTTTATGAAGAAGTTAGAGGATTATTTTTAGGTTATGGAGAATGAATCAAGGGACATGAAAGATTTCATCAGATTTATCAAGATATACCTTCACATTGAAAATAATTCCATCTTGGATTTTCCTACCTGACCCAGCACTTAAAACTCACATTATACTTCAACTTCCCTTTTTAAACCTTTTGGGTTTTCTTTGAGGAAAGTAGTTCAACACCATCACCCCATATCAAGGTTTGTGGTTATCCAAGAAAGTAATTCTACCATTTCACCACAACCAAACCCTATTACCTCGCCTCTACCTTAAAAAGGATCATATTACTCCTTTTGAAACTAGATATGTGCCCGATTCTGATTCTAATTAGAGTACCTGATAGGTTCTCTTCTCATTTTGTAATACTTTTTATAATAATGAAATACCATTTTCATATATATGTACTTCATTTTATCACATTATTTTCAGTATTTAATTCTTAATAATTTTATTTTCTTTTAATCTAGCATAATTTTTCATAATCCCCAATGGGGTAGAAAATTTTGATGCTTCAATTCATTTCATATATTTTTCATGATTCGTGATCATAAAAAATGGGGAGATTGTTGGATTGGTATAAAAACTTTTTATCTTAATTTCAAAAAATAATATTTGTTACGTTACTAATGAATTTTATTTTTTATGATATTAAACTATTTCTAGCCAAAATTTTAAAAATGGAAAAGTCATGAAGTGACCGTGTCAACCTATTGCATAAAGAAGTTCAATTGACCATGATGGTCATGTGACCACATGGAAGTGGTTGCATATTAAAATCTAATGTACTTCATGAAATATCAAGTAACCATGCATCAAATGTGCAAATTTTGTATAAGTATCTAACTGACTGCACATCAAAGATGAAGTGAACACATGAAGGATTCAACCTACCATGATAAGAAATGAAGCTACCACAAGAAGAAGTGAAGTGAAAAATAATAAGTGAAGTGACCATAAGAAGAAAAGGAGTGACCACATAAAGAATGTAAGTGACCATGAAAAGTGACCACTCCAAGTAACTATGCTAAGTGACCATGCCAACTGACCCTGGTAAGTGACTGTTCCAAGTGATCATGGAAAGTAACTATGCCAAGTGACCATCGAAATTAACAATGCTAAGTAACCACAAGACAAAGTTTCCATTATTAGGTAAATACCAAGTGACTGTGTATAAATTAAGTAGTGAGGTATATTCAAATATCCATCACCTATATTTTGAAGCATTTATTTTATATTTAGTGAATTTAAGGTTTTAATGAGTATGAGGATTAGTTTATCAATATCCTCCAAAGGATAATTAGAGATGGTGCTCTCTTTATAAAGAAGATCCACTTGTGGGAAATTAATACATGCTCATGAGAGACATAGCGATACACTAAGGATTTAATCCAATAGACTACTTTATTTAAAACCTCCACAATACCCTATTTTTCTGATCTCATTATTGAAGAGTATTAGATACTCTTTATTTCATTCTTTTATATCTATTATCCTATATACAATTATCAAATAGGCTGTGTGTAGCCTGGACTTCCTGTGTGAAGTTTTTATATGTAAAAACCTATCTAGGTTACATATTAGTTTACTTTTTTTAATAAACTACCTTTCAGTGCATGATTTCCAAGTAGAGGGGACTAGGTATCAGCTTGAGACTGTACCTTTTGTTTTATTATGTTGTGTGTTTTATTGTTTTTTACTCTATCTTAAAACCAGACTAGTTTTAGTTTTCAAAAATATATATCAAAACAATACTTTGATATTTAGATTTAATAAGTGTTTTATATACTTTGTTTAAATTAATTAGTTTTATTTCAAAATATAAAGTGATTTTAATTTTTTAACTGAATTATGATTGATATTTCAGAAATATTTTAAAAAATTTTAATTATATATTTTTAATATTTTATTTAACTTGTATAATTTATTAATTAGGTATTTTATATTAAATATTTTTAAATATTAATTTTTAATTGGGAACTCAATTCACCCCCTACCATGTTGTTCACTCTGACCAACATTTTGTATCAAAGGATTATTTAGTTTAAACTGTGATGAAGTTCTACCCAAAAAAATTAAAATTTATTTTAATACAAAATTTATATATTTATGGATAATAATAGAATTTTGGGGAATTATAATAATATACCTCATCAATTTAATGGTAAAAACTATGCTCAGTAGAATATTAAGACGAAAATACATATTGAGACCATGATATTGGATCTTTATACTATAATAGAGGAAAAATATAAAAAACCTAAAGCTTATAGGGATGATTAGAGTGATCCAACTAAGGATTCTTATTATTATAATTAAAAATATATTAATGATTTTTATTTTTCATTAGGTGAAGATTGATTTAATATAATTTATGCATGTTCTACTACTTATGAAATTTGGGATACAACTGTTGTGTCTCATGAAGTATTTTCAAATTTCAAATAAATGCACATGAATAACTATACTACTAAATACAATATTTTTTAGATGAAAACTGATAATTCAATT
Organism: Viscum album; assembly: GCA_963277665.1. Lineage (NCBI taxonomy): Eukaryota > Viridiplantae > Streptophyta > Magnoliopsida > Santalales > Viscaceae > Viscum > Viscum album. Next base: position 1,373,696,256 of record OY728137.1, read on the forward strand.
TTTGACATGTATCTTAAGTTCAATGAAATTTTCAATAGCATGTATGAACTTGGAAAGAAAATTGAATATAATCATCAAGTTATGGGACTTATGTGGTTCTTACCAAATCAGTAGTGAGGATCCTATGCCTCCAATTGAAAATCATGTGATATAAGAAATCTACTAGTAAAGGATTTATTTAGGAAACACATGATGTATGAGGAAGAATTGAAAGTGAACGAAGAATATGATGAACCAAAGAGAAAATAAGATTCTTTTAAAATGCATTATTCATAGATAAAGAAGAAAATAAAATAATATAGTTCACATGAGGACGAGTTACCCTCTAAAAGTGACGAGAATATATATCATTTAGCTAGAAGATTTAAAATGTTATATATGAAGAATAGATTTTTTAGGAAATAGAATTATGGATGAAAGTATGACAAACAAGGGAATTAGAAGAATTAAAATATACTAGGAGAATATTGTTATGAAATGAAATATAAAAGATAATATCAAAGTTTAATGTCCAAAATTAAATAAAAAAATCTAATGACAAAATAAAAATATCAAAGAAAGATATAAAAGAAACCTAGAGTGTCTTTGATATTAGTTCTAGTGGGTCAGAATCTAGAAGAGAATAAATGGATGATAGGGAAAACATGTAATTGATGAAAAACATATCTGAGGTAATAAATATTATCTCTAAATCTCCTACTCATATTTATAATATCTCTAAAAATGAAAATAATGATAAAAATATGACTAGTGAAGATTTATTTGAATATTTCAATATAACGGAAGATTATTTTAATGAAATTAAAGATAAGTATAAAAATTTAAAGAAATATCATGCTTTATATATTCATATTTAATATAATATTGCTTTAGAAAAAGAAAATAATGATAATTTATTAAAATAAAACAATGAACTTAAAATTTCAAATGACAAACATAAAAAGTATCTTGAAAGGTGTTAGAGATGGTGTAATTATACCAACTGATTATAATTAGATTAAATGTATATTTGATATATTTAATATTAATTAGAAATATTTTTACATATTTTTCATTATTCTACATGGATTTAATGTAATATTTTCCATGAGTATTTGTTGCATTGAAAAGGTCATAACAGTTCCCCGCTATGTTGAGAGTCTTGAAGAGCTATGAAAATATTCTTCATATAGTTCTATAGCGGGATAACATAATATGATGGGACACATAATATTTAGACCATCAGGTGTGAGTACTCATTAGTATAAGAGGATTATTCACATGAAGTACACATTTGGTGATCTCAAAGATGGGATGTTATGAGAACAAACCCGCTAGTAGGAATTCCTCATGTTTTTGTTTGATCAGATATTATTATCTATGAGAATGTGTAATGGTACTTAGAATTTAAGATTATAATTAATGCATGTGATGACTCACACACTTTGATTTACTAAAAAACCATCATGCAATATGTTGGCGGGAAGTATGATACATTGGGCACATCATGATTAACATATCATTAATGGATAACCTGAGGAAGGATTTATCCCTTCCACATTTATGGGAGTATATAACTCGACCCTTTTTATTGGAATATAACCATCACCTAAATTCTCTATTCATGGTGTAATTCCATATTTATTCCAGATAGTAAAAGAAAGACGTATTGATTGTATATGTTGATGACACCATCATGTAACCTGTTTGATGAGATATTGAGAGAAAGAGATTATATTACACAATGAGCATTCGTATATGGTTTTCATAATTTCAACAATAAGTTCTTTCTATTGGGTGACTTAACCCATTGTTAAATAGTAGTATTGGACTTTAGGTAAGCCCACCTAATGCCGATGATAAAGAATCCTAAAGATTAACACACTAAGTGTTTCCATTAGTCATGATTAAATTCTATTTGAATTTAATTAATGAAATAAATATTATTCTCAAGACCGAGGAATAATTTTTTTAATTTATATTGATCACCTAAATTAAATAAATATTTATTCACTGACATGTGAATAAAAATATATATTTTTATTTTATTGATTATTTAATAAATATTTATTCACCGGTATGTGAATGGAATATTTATTTATGAATAAAATATTTATTCAGGTATTCAATAAATATCGAGGAGTTCGAATGGACAAAGACTGAGTCTGGTGATAAAATAATTATTTACAAGCTGGTAAATATTATTTATCAATTTACACAGGTTGGCGCACCAATAAATAATAATAATAATAATATTATGTTTCATGGGGTTTATTAATGTTTTTAATTTTATTTAATGGACGACATGCAATTAAATAATATTTTAACCTAAACCCAAAATCTATAAATAGACGGTTATATATATTATGTATTTCATCCAAAATTGGGAATAGAGAATTGTTGCACACAATAAACTCTCTCTCGACTCCTCCTTCCCTCTCCCTCTCAAGAACAATAAGTTCAAGAGATATTTCTTCAATATTGAATAATGAACAATCAAGAATGAAAAACACAAGACATTCAATTCGCCGCGCTAGCACCCAAAGACCGAGTAATGTTTCTCCTAGATCCTTGAATCATGTGTGGATCACCATTAGGTGGATTATATAATGTAATCCTCATAATTAAATGAATTAAATCTGAAAGGTTATTTTAAAATGGTCAACATTCATAAATATAGAAATTTCATAATCCTATGTATTTATTTCTTCAGATATTATATAAATTAAATATAAAATTGAAATGAAAGATCCTACCTCATGATTTTAGACAATGATTATTAAAAATAATTTTAATATATCTCCCATCACTGCACACTTCTTTTGTTCTATGAACTAATAAGTAGTATCAGAGCAGTCATGTTTAAATTTATAATTATTTATTTAATTGTTGATCTATGTGAAATTGTGGTTAGAATTTAATTTCATATTATTTTTTATTTAATTTGATTTTAATTAACATCCTTCTACATATTAATCAAATCCATTCAATTGTTTTAATTATATTAAAGGTTTAAGAGAAAATTAAGAATAACTGAAGATGCCATCGGGAAACTTCCAATTTTGTCTGGTTAGATAGGGTTACACAACGTGTACTCAGAAGTACACACCGTGAACCCTAGTAAAATTCATCTAGAATTTCCTAGTTATATAGTATAAAGCATAAAATAATTACACAAGGTGTATTTCCCATGTTGAACAGCCATCATGACACACTGTTTTCATATTACATAGAATGTATCAGAATACATGCCGTGTAGTCTACACAAGTTAGCGCCATAAATCACTTAATCTATGTGTTTATTATAAATGGTCAAAACCATGTGAGACCGAAAACCTGGAGCATTTACAATATACATGATGTGTATATTGTGTATAAGAAATGCAGTTCATCAATTATTGCATCCGAAGAACACACCGAGTGACTCAGCGAGAAAATGGACACACAACTCAAAGAGATACATGATGTGTAGTTGGCATATACACGCCGTGTGGTCCACCGATCCATACAATGAAGACCCATGCATGAATCTCAGACACATGAAAAGTGGAATACATGATGTGTATCTTATTTTTATACACTGTGTAGTCCTCTTGAGCTACACACCTTAGGCACAAGCATGTACCCTGGATTCCTAAAAACTGAGATACACGATGAGTAGCTAGATGTACACACTGCGTAGTCTCCCATTAATGACCAAAATTAAAAATTATATTAAATTGTAAAATTGAAACATTAAAACCTTATTTTATTGATTGAAACACCATTGTGTGTTTTACAATTTAATATTAGTTTTTAATAATTTTAAATGATCAATTAATTTATTGTAATAAATATTTCATTATTGGTTCTTCTGTTTGTTTTAAATGGATTCCATAAATGATGGGTATCTCTAATTATGTTCAAATGATAGTTAGGATGAAAGGAAATTAATTAATTAATTAATTCAATCATTTTGATCTTAGTAATAAAGAATGAATAAATAAATGAATTTTAGCTAGTTATTTTTACGTATTTGTTGCATGTATGATCTTTCACGAGTTTGATGAAGACCTATGCATGTGTTGGATATTTTAATTTAATTTATTTAATGGGTTTTCAAATATTTAATATTAAATTAATTAATGGAATGTGAGTCATCCCTCCCTTCATTATTATATAGGACCTGCATGCCCAAGGATATTTATGTAACCCCATTTTAACAAATCCTTTGGTTAATCTTATCTATGCGTGAGTCATAAATACATTTAATTAATGGAGTATCCCAAGATGCATAAAGGTGGTTCAAGAATAAACCATTATGATGACCACTTAGGTGATACATAGGTGGATAAGTGGAATGCTGCAACTCATGCCTAGATTGGAAATAAGGGTTATTTCCCCTAGCCCAATGGTTTATTTAATGTATGCTCCTTAAATCAACCATTAGATAAATCTCATGAATGATTTATTTAATTATTTAGTTATTTATATCTATGAATTTATTTATTTTATGGATTTAAGGTCATGATCACATAAATAAATGAATTAATACGCAATGAGAGAAATTAAATAAATGGATTACACATAAATGTTTTACCCGACATGATTAATTTATTAAGTAACATCCACTTAACATTAACATGACATGTAAAGGATAAAATAAGAAAAAATTAATGCATAATAAAATAAAATCCCTCAATTAAATATTAACTTAGACTTGGCATTCCATTAATTAATTTGGAATGAACTCAATAAAACTAAGTGTTTGACTAACCCTTGTTAGGACACTTACTTTTATAGGGGAGTTATTATGAAGGTTTTTGGGTAGAATTAACCATTTTACATCAAGAGGAGTAACATTTTCTAAAATTGGTGTAATTTGAAGGCAAGTGTTGAGGAAATACATGTAAGGATTTTAGGATATGGGATCCTACTCAATGGATCAAGGAGTTTCAAGCCCATAGTTGGAAAAGAACCGCTTACATAAATACCTTTAAGTATATTGACCAACACTTTTTGGGGTTATGTGAAGGGTAATATAGATATTTTCGACTAGGATGTTAGAGAAACTAGAAATTTTAAATTTAATGGAAATGGGTTTTGGAAATTTATAAAATAGTGGTATATTTAATCAAATCAATTAATTTATTATATCTCACCCATTTTATAATCAATAAAAGTACTATAATATGATATTTTAATTGTATAATAAAATGGAAAACTCTTAATCCACATTATCCCTATGATCAATATTGGATAAATACAACATACTAATTAGAAGTAACTTATAATAATGGTACAAACACCTTCAGGTTGTGCTATTCCATGAACAAAAATCTTACATGCTAGAATCCTCATTTATTGATCCTCCAACTAAGGAGGAAAGTTATTAAGAGTTCCTAGTCTATGAGAAACATATAAACAATATAGTTGACATTCAATGTTTGATGATTTCATCTATGTCTAGTGAACTCATGAAGTCTCATAAAAACTGGGATGTGTAGAGCATGATTGAGAACCTCCATGGTATTTATCAAGAGAGAGCTATATATGAACGATTTGAGATTTCCAAGGTGATCTTTTAGAGAATTATTAGAGAGGGTTCCCTATATAGGACTCACATTGTCAATCTCATTGGCTACATTGAGTTCTTAGAGGTTTTAGGGTTTAAACTCCCTGAAGAACTAGGAATTTATCTCATTATGGAATCACTCGAATAGATATTCTCCATATTTGTTGTTAATTTTAATATGAACAACATTGAGAAGTCTCTTATAGATCTTATTACTCTTATCCTCCAAGTAGATAAGGATATGAAGTGTGAAAAACCTTCCATACTTATAGTAAAAAAATGAAAATGGAAAGAAAATATCTTTAATCCCAAAGCTTCATCATGCCCTTCTAAGAAGAGTAAGATCAAGGGGAAATCATGGGATTAAGATGAGTTTTTTTACATGTGGAAAGAAGGGACACTAGCAGAAAAATTATACACATCCAAAGAAAGAAGGGTAAGCTTAAAGCATGTTTGTTATTAGTGAAATTTATCTATTTATAGAAATTAGGTATTAGATACAACTTTTGGTGCTCACATAAGTATTCAAATATAGGAACCAAGTATATTTAGAAAGATTAACCATGGGGAGGTAGATCTAGAAGCATCCAACTAAGATAAAATTGATGCTATAGCTATTCGAGACTGCAAACTCATGTTCCTGACCAAAATGAACTTGGTTTGGAAAGGTTGTTATTACGTTCCATTTGTTACCGAAAACATTATTTCTATATCCAATCTTGATACTGATGGATTTGTTTTAAAATTTTGGAATAAATGTTTATTCCTTTATAAATATATCATTTGTTATGGTAAGGTACATTTAAATAACAATTTTAATCTATTGGGTTATTTGAACCAAGTAATGAAAATTGATAACAATGTTACTTCACATAACTCATACCACATCCAATATTGGAATCACCGACTAGGTCATGTAAATGAAAATAACTTGACTAAATTACATAAAGATAGATATTTATATTCTTTTAAACTAAAACCACTTTGTGTATTTCACACATGTTTACAAGGAAAAATGACCAAATCCCCATTTAGTTAGGAAGATGAAAGGGCTAAGTATATTATTGAATTATTTCATATAGATGTATGGAGACCATATACTATTGAAGAAAGGGGAGAGTAATCATACTTCATAACATTTACTGATGATTTTAGTAGATATGGATATGTATACTTAATGTGGTATAAGTTGGATTATTTTGATAAATTCAAGTAATACAAGAATGAAGTTGAGAATAATATTTGTAAGAAGATTATGAAAATACACTCATAATGTGGTGGATAATATATTAAACAAGAATTCATTGATTATTTATAGAAGTTTGGGATACTATACTGACTCACTCCTCCTTACAAGCCTCATAAGAATGGTGTAAGCGAAAGGAGGAACCGAACCTTGTTGAACATATTGAAATAAATGATGAGTCATGTGATTATTCCATTATCCTTTTGGGGATACATGTTAAAAAGAAACACATATACTAAATCAAGTACCAAATAAATTGATAAATGGGATTTCATGCGAATTTTGGAGTGAAAATAAAACCATGTTATCAAATTTACATGTATGGAGAAGTGAAGCATTTGTTAAGGAATTTTTAGGTAAAAAACTTACACCTTGAGGCAAAAAGTGTACATTTATAGGATACCCTAAAGAAATGAGGGGATATTATCTATATGAACCCTTATAAAAAAAGCTATATTGGAAAGACTCACCATATTCCTTGAGAGGTAGAACATATTTAAAATAGACAGTGGGAGCGAGATTGACTTCAACAAAGTCAAGGATCAAGGCACACAAGAGTTGGTACAGGAATAGATCCACAAAGCCCCATGGAATAAGAAACTATTACCGAGACACAAGTAATGCGTAGGAGTACATGAGATGTTAGAGAACCAGAATATTATGGTTTTCTAGTCATCAAGGCCAATGACTCATTATTAGTTTATAATAAATATCCTCCAACCTATAAGGAATCAGTAAGTGAAACAAATGTTTCCAGGTGGAAAGAAGGCATGAATTATGTAATGGATTCCATGTACCAAAATAAAGTTTTAACTTTGGTAGACCCTCTATTAGATATAAATCCCATTGGTTTCAAATGGATAATCAAGAAGAAACTGGACATGGAAGGACAAGTTAGTACCTATAAGGCATGACTGGTTGAAAAAGAGTTTAAACAATGTTAAGGCATTGACTATGAAAGAACCTTTTTACAAGTTCAAATAATAGAATAAATTAGAATTCAATTTCTCATTATGGCCTTCTATGATAATGATATTTAGAAAATGGATGTGAAAATAACTTTCCTTAAGAGGAGCCTTCAGGAAGATGTTTATATGGAACAACCCAAAGGGTTTATGACTCCAAAATATTCCAATAAGGTATGAAAGTTGTAATGATCCATTTATTGATTAAAGAAAGAATCTAGATCATGGAACATTCATTTTTATGAGTATATAATTTAATTTTGTTTCATAAAAATAGAATGAGATCTGTGTGTCTATAAAAGGTTTAGTAGGAGTGTGGTCATTTTTTTGATTGTATATATCGATGGTATATTACTTATTGGAAAAAATTATCAGTCTTATAGTCTATTAAGGAATGTTTTAATAAATTATTCTCTATGAAGGACTTGGATAAGGCAACATATATTCTTGGGATTAAGATCTATTATGATATATGTGAGAGGTTTCTAGGCCTAAGTCAAAGTACATACATTGAAAAATACTAAAGAGATTCAGTATGTAAAAATATAAGAGGGAATTATTTCCAGTATCATGTAAAATTCAATTTCCTTAAAAATGTGTCCTCAGAAACATGAATAAATAAAAAAAATTTAAAGGATTATATATCCATCAATGATTGGGCTAGTCATGTATTCTATTCTAAATACTAGGTTATATGTTGCCTACACATTGAGTGTTATAGGAAGATATCAAATTGATCCAAGTGACCGATATTGGATGGTAGTAAAGACTATCCTTAAGTATATAAGAAATACTAAGGATATGTTCGTGGTCTATGGAGGATATGAGGAACTAGTCATCAGAGATATACAGATGCTAGTTTCAAAAATTATCAAGATGTCATAAAGCCACAAAAAAATACATCTTCACTTTAAATGGAGGTGTTATGATATGGAAGAGCGCAAAGTAGGCTATGGTCATTGATTATGAGTATATTGTGTCTTTTGAGGTAGTAAAGGAAGTAGAATTGATTCACAACATCTTCCAAGATCTTGATGTGGTACCTATCAATAAAGATCCTATCAAACTTTATTGTGATAATACTATAGTGGTGGATCTCGTAAAATATCTAAGGTCATATTAATGTATGAAGTACATAATTTATAAGTATAATCTCTTTAGGTATTTTTATTTGATATGTGAGGATACAGTGAGAAGTATTTACATGGAAGACAATGTGGAATACCCCTATAATAAATCCTTGAATTATTAGAAACATGATTATCTTGTGTGGTCTAGGAGACTAAAAGTTGTAGGAAGTTGGATCTAGTCCAAGTAAGAGTTTTTTATAGTTTGTGTCCTAAAACCAACTGATTTTACTTTGATTACATGTATATTAAATATATTGAATATTAATTAAACATATTATTACATATTGTTCATTTTTGTTCACGAATTTAATGTAATATCACCCTAGAGTATTTTTCTCATTTTAAGGGAATAGAAGTTCCCACTATGATGAGAACCTTTAAGTGATATGAAAATATTAATAATATAGTTATGCATTTGGATAATGTACTATAATGGGAAACATAATAATTAGAGAGTCAGGTGAAATTACTCATAAGTGTATAAGGCTTCTTCTCATGAAGTCTGCACTTAGTGATCTCCATGACAAGAGATTATGAGAACAGAAATGCCAGTAAGAATTATAGATGTTTTGGTTTCATCATATATTCCTATCTATGAGCATTTTTAATATTCCTTAGACTTTAAAATTATCATTAATTCATGTCATGACTCACACACTTAGATTTTATATCAAAAACCACCATGAAATATGTTGGAGGGAAGTAGGGTACATTGGGTGCATCACAACTAACATGTCATTAATGGATTAGTCAAGGAAGGATTTGTCCCTTACATATTTATGGGAGATGATATCTCGACCCCTTGATTAGAATATAACCATAAAATAAATTCCATATACATGGTGTAACTACATGTCTATTTAATATACTCAAAGAAAGACATATCACACATATAGGTTGATGAAACCATCATGAAACTTATTTGATGAGATGCTGTGATAAAGTGATTATATTAGACAGGGAGTGTTCATATGTGGTTATCATTATTTTCAAATTAAGGTATTTATCTTGGGTGCCTTTACCCATTTCTAGATAGTAATCTTGGACTTTAGGCAAGCCTCCCTAATTCTAATGAGAAAGAATCCTAGAGGGTCACACACAAAGTGTTTATATTGATCTTGATTAAATTACATTTAAATTTAATTAGTGGTATAAATATTATTCTCAAGATAAAGGAATAATTTTATTTAAGTTATACTGATCACATAAATTAAATAAATATTTATTATCTGGAATATGAATAAAAATATATTTGTTTATTTTATTTAATATTTAATAAATATTTATTCACCAGTATGTGAATGAAATATTTATTCACGAATAAAATATTTACTCAGGTATTTGATAAATACCGAGGATTTCAAATGAACCAAGACTTAATCTATCGATAAAATAATTATTTACAAGTTGGTAAATATTATTTATCAATTTTCACAAGTTGGCACAACATAAAATAATAATATTATTGTTATGTGGCATGGGGTTTATTATAAGTTTTTAATGTTATTTAATGGATGATATAAAATTGAATAATATTTTAACCTAAAACCTAAATCTATAAATAGATAGTTATGTCTATTGTGTATTGTATCCAAAATTGAGGTTAGAGTATTTATGTGCACAATGAATTATCTCTCGAATTATTTTTCTCTATCCATCTCAAGAATAATAAACTCAAGAGAGATTTATTCAATACCAAGGAATTAGATATCAAGAATGAACAATACAATACATTAGATTCACTACATTAACAGCTAGAGACTGAGTAGTGTTTCTCAAAGATCATTAGAGCATGTGTGGATCACTGGTAGCATAATTCTAACCTTGGATCCTCATAGTGAAATGAAGGAAAAATGAAAGGGTCTTTTTAGATGATCAAAATTCATTAAAAAATAATTTTCTTAATCTCGTTTATTTATTTCTTCATATATTAAATAAATTAATTATAAATTTGACGTGAAAGATCATTACTCATGTTTTTGGAAACAATTATTAAAATTAAATTTAATATATCTCCCACCACCACATGTTTAATCTATGCTCTGAACCAAAAAATGGTTTATAAATGGGAGATAAACCTTGACTTGTATTCTTGGTAAACATACCATACTGAAGTACACAACTAGGATTGGATACCAGCCCAATCAAAGGAGAACTTATAAATATAAATTAATCTTAACTTAAGATCTTCCAATTCTATAAACAGTTCATATTCTCATGGACATAATAAATTTTTTATTTTTAAAAGCCTTAATCCTTCTTATGGTAAGCCTATTAAACATATTTGGATTAAAAAATCACTTATTTAAAACTAATCTAGACCTAATAAAGTGTGGGCATGAAAATAATTTCTTATTTAAATGTGTATAAGAAACTTGCATGAAAAGCACCAGTAAGAATTTATGGCATCTAGACAGTGGATTTTCTATACAAATGACTAAAAGATACTCAGGGTTTAAGAACATAATGTGGTGGTCCTTGTGATGGAATTACAAATCACCTGAGAAAAATAGGCACAAAGATCCCATGGTAGAGTTATAGTGGATGTTATAGTCTGAAGATAACTAACACAAAGTTGGCCATGTCATAGTGAATGTTGTGATGAGTCAAAAATGGCCAAGGATTTTTACCACATTATAGTGATGATAATGGTACGATGGAGGAATGCCTATAAAAATGAGTGTCATTAGATTTACCACACCATATAGGTTGGTGTGGTGTATTATGATGATCCTTATGCAAAAAATGGAAGGCCATTATAGGTAGGGTAGTTCACATGGTAATAGATAGAGTTGTAATGCAAAATGTCTATAAACAGGTGGCCATGATGTAGTAACAGATGTGTTGGAGCAAAAATAGGAAAAGTTTTTCACCACACTATGGTAAATGGTATTTCAATGGGTGAAATAAAATATTCTTGAGAATTCATTATAAAAATTATAGAATTGATCATTAATGATTCCATGATTATGTGTCTCAGTTTTAGACCATGATTATAGCCTAATGTGAAGGAGTTTTCTGCATTCAAAATGAAAATTAAATGTGGATATATTCCACATTGAAATGAGGGAGAATGATGTTCCATGAAAAATATATAGTTAAATGAAATTAATAGATATCATGGAGAAATTTAATGTAGAAGTTAATGGGTGGATTCAATGTCCCATTATGTAATTGTCAAGTGGATATTTACTAGCTCAAGATGCCTCTAATATAAGGGAGATAAATTATTCTAGAAGGCAACCAAAATTTTGAGACTGTATCTATTCACACATTATACATCTAAAAATAAAGAAATATGAGATTCGATAACCAAGTCTATATTTTTATAAGAATAATAAAAAAGTTATAGAATTTCTCTAGAAATAAGAAGTATTGCAAGGAGATATTCATAGTTTTTAAAGGAAAATCCTAGTGGGACTACAATAGAGCATCTAAATATTCTCAAATATTCAAATTAAGAATGTGATTATAGATAAAGGACCTAAAAGTACATAAAATTAATTAAGGTGATACTTACCACTGGAAGTGATAATTAGAAGGAAAGTTCAAGGGACTGACCTTTGGTAAATAATAAACTATCCCTAAACCATTGTAAGGGGAGTAACCCCTATGAATAGGAGTGAGATTAATAGAGATTTAGTGAAAAAACAATATTTATGCACACTCCATTGATTCATCCTAGTAAGGATGAACCATTTAAATTATTGTTTTCCTATTTACTTTATTCATGCACATCAAAATAGATCAAGAAACCTAAAGTATATCTGATAAAAGGAGTATAAAAAGTGACCCTCAAGGTTGAGAGGACAAGATCCATTTAGGGAAAGTGAGACATTAAATATAAAAATTGTTTAATTTGGTCAATAAATTACATACCCTGATTCACCCCACTCTTAGGGTAATATCACAGTAAGACCATATTGAGGGGTCAAAAAGTGGTATTAGAGAGAAGGTTCATTTATCTTTCTTAGAGTTTCTTTTATATAACTTGGTCTGAAGTTGGGAAGAGAAATGGAATCTACTGTGAAGACTCCAATGTTTGATGAAAATAATTTCAAATAATGGAAAAAGTAATTAAATTCCTATATATAATATTCACTTAGAGTTCAATGAGAAGTTTTGAAGGATACTATTGTTCTGTTAAGATGAAATGGAATTGTCTTTGAGATAGATAAAAGAAACATTGAGATTTATGCCTTAGTCAAAAAGACATTCAAGGGAGATGTTAGAGAATATATATATAATTATTTTTTAAATTTAAATTTCTACAAATATGTGTTGATTAAATTGTTGTAACTCCATGGAAAAGATAATTAATATTGCTTTATTTTTAAAGGTAAGAAGAAGAAGAAGGATTCCTGAAGAAATAATTCTCCTTCCAAGGTAAAAAATTCTTAATCTAATGACATATATGATTATAAAAATAGAGTAGAGAAATTATTTTGGATTTTAGACTCTATTTTAGATCTAGAAAGAATATTCTATGAATAAGTGGAAACATCATCAAGACTCCAATAAATGAGGTGTTCATGAAATATCAAAGTGGATGTCCCAACCCTGAAATCGAAGGTGGAATGATGGGATATCATACATGAAGTTTATTTTTATTCGAGTGAATATTTTTAATTTGAAAATATATGACTATAAAAGATTAAGTGTCTTTTAATTTTAATATAAATAAAATGGTAACAAATATGAAGGAACAAATAGACATGATTAAAGAGATTTCCAAAGAAAATTTAAAAGAAAATGGCTATAGAGGAGGGATTGAAGGGTATAATATTTCCTCTCAAGACCCAACTTAAATAAATAATAGAAATCAATATGTATGATGATTCAAATGTATATATTATGGTTGTACAATTGAAAGAAAAAGATAAGAAGATCAGATAAATGGAGGAGAGGATAAACACCTCAAATGAGAGGATGAAAATACCTCCAATGGTAGAATCAAAAGTAATAAAGAGTATAGATATTAAATCTGGAATAAAAGATAAGTTCCATGATAATTTTTTAATAGGTAATCCTAAAAATAATAAGGCAAAAAATCACTACTATTGTGGAAGAATTGGGCACATAATGGGTTGGTGTTTCGAAGCCAATGGTGCCAAAGAGTTGAGAAAAAGTATAGTAGAGAAAAAATATCATTCAAGGAGAGAACACATGAGGTATTAATCTTATGGTAAATTCTTTTTTTTCTAAAATTAGTCACATGTAAAGGTATTTAATTTAGAGTAATTCTTAGAATGATAAAAAAAAATACATAATGTCACTTTTTTATTTTAAAAACAATAATATTTTTAATTTGGATAAAATGAGGTTATATCCAGTTATAAATGATTATTTTTAATATTAATAAATTATTTATATGATAATAATTTGTTTATATTTTTTAAATAAATTGACATGAATTGGTCACCCAATCCATTTTCGAAGAAATTTATTAAAACCAAAAGTTATACAGTAGAAACCACGAGGTGAAATGAGCTTACACCAACAGAGAATTGTAGAGAAATAAAATAAATGAAGGATCAAACAAGAGGCCTCACACCTGCAACAAAGGAGATCACATGTCTGCTTCTTCTAGTGAGTGTGGAAGACTACAACCATCCGTAGGACATACCTGCTGGAAGAAAACTGAAGCAGCATTTCAATATGGAAAATATTTCTGTATCTGCAATAGGGACCACCGATGAAGAGAAAGCAATAGAAGAATAATACCAAAGTAAAGAATCAGGAAAAAAAATAGTAAAGAATCACATATCTAGAAGATCTAGATAAATTGCAACCTCGAGAAAAATTACTTCCAAGGGATGTCATTGAAATTAAAACTTGGGTCCTTTTTAAATTCATCAACCACTTTGATGAACATCATCTTTTGGAGATCAAGGTAGGTATCCACTGACATATCTCCATTATTATAATGACCTAAAGCAATGTTGTCTTTCCCTTAAATACATGAGTCAATCTCAATTGGGAGCTCAAGATCTTCCGGTAATTGATATGCATTTCTATATGCAGGGTCATCATTCTCACAAGATGACTCTTCTGAGTCAGAATCAGAAGAGGATGCTGCAGCATTTGCAGAGGCAGTTACTTTATCATTAGAAAGTAGTTGTGGGGGAAGTGTGTCTTATACCTTCAAGTTAGAAGCAAGAGAATGTGTAACGATTTTATTTCAACTTTAGTGGAGTCCCTACACTTCAAGGTGTTCCTAGCACTTGTCATGATGAATCCATCAGAGTGAATTATAGATTTTTACCCTTTCTAGCACTCTATTTAAGGTAGTAATTATCCAATTGACTAGATTTTTCAAGCTCAAAAGAATCTTCTTGATCCTCTTACCCAGATTCTTCCTCATTTTTCATAGAATTACCTACCTCAAGAATGGGTGATTCGGCATTAGAGGTGTCCTAAATTTCTTCCCTAGAAGTATGTAAGTTCTCAGTGTCACAGGGAGGGATAACCATAGATGTTTCAGTATGATTCAGGATAAAAGTATTGAGAGGGGGTTTGGAAGCTTTTTTTATTACCCAAATTGGTTTGGGGAAAGCAACAGGTCAAGGAGAAAAACAATTGTTCCCACATTTATTGATGAAGTGAACAATGTATGAGCATTTATTGTATAATGAGAGAACATTATTAAAGTAAACTTTTTGAATGAAACCACTGTCTCCATTTTGTATCCAAAATCATGAAGGAAGTGGTTTAGAAATATCGATTTCAGTGTAGATTTTGGCAACAGAGGGGTGAGTGAGATTAAGGGTAGCAGAATCTAACTTAATGGGTTGGACAAAGAGTCCTGCTATGGAAAATAACACGTTCTCTTTGTAGAGGTGCAAGGGGAGATTAGGGAAGCCGGGCCAGATAGGAACAATGGGGGGTTCAAAATCCAAATTAAATTCTGAAGACCATTTAAATACCTTCATTTCGCAACCCCCAAAATACCAAAAACCATGATTCCAAAATTTATAGAAGTCATCCTTCGATGAAAATCGAAACAGTACATGCAATGAATTCAGAAGACCAATGCGCAAATTAACAAATCCCATGCCTTCCAAGGTCTTGCGTAGGAAGACAAGTGAGGGTCTATGATTAAAGAATTTACCAACAAAAGAAAACCGAAGAACTGAAGATAGAGTATGAACCTCATTTGTAGAGAACTAAATCACCGATAGACCTAGGTGGAGAAAATTCTTTGGGTCAATGCATGCAGAGGTCTTCGATTCAGTCAGAGAAGTGCGGCCCACGACAACATCCGTGAAGGATCAGTCTTCTTGGTTACTAATCTGATCAGTATTATTAGGGTTTTCTCGATGTGTGCCTAAGGGAAGTGGCTCCCATGATGGATCGAGAAGTCTCCCTTATTTATATTTTTTATTGATGGTATAAATATTTTAAATTCATATATAACACCAACATAGTGATTGTGCAAGCAATAATAAAAGTTATGAAATAATTTTAAAAACATTTAAATAAATATGTTTTGGATGAATTGTGGTGTGCCAAAATTTTTATGGGTAATTATAATTTATAAGTGATTTTTAAAGGGTATATATTATAAATAAAACACTTTCTTCCTAACTTTAAATTTAAATTAAATTAATAGTCTCAAAAATGATGTTGATGATACTTTATGTTATGTAATATTTTATTTAATGATTTAGATACAATAAAAATATTGAAATAGAAAAATAGTGATATTATATGGTTGAAAATTTCATCCCTTGATTATTTTTGTATCCATGTGTTAACATATAAGTAAATTTATAACCCTTTAGTGATGATTTTTTTTGCTATAGTTAAGGTTAAAATTGGTTAATGAAGGGGTTAAACTAAAATATAAGGTTTAAAATGAAACATAAACCTATATAAGTTTTATTGGTTGAATGGATTTAAAAATTACCCTATATTAGTATTTAATATTAGTTCTAATTTGTTCCAATTTCACATGAAAATTATTTTTATTATATTTAATTATTTTAAGTAATTCTAAGTGTGTCCTTTACTTAACCTAAAATTTCCCTACCTCCCATATATTCTTCAAACCACCTTGATCCAGTTAGCTAAACCAAAAACTACAAAAAACTAATATTAATTTCATTAGATAAATTATATATGTTTTCATTCTTCTCAAAAGACCATCCCTTGGGTTCTTAAGAAGAGATCCCAATGACATTCTTTAAAGACATGGTAATCGTCTTAACCAAGCATTTTCATTTTAATTATTGTTCTACCTCATTCAATAATGTCCTAAAAATTACAATATAATAAAAAAATATCTACCATATAATAGGATTTTATTATGTTGATTTTAAATTTTTTATCCATATTCTTTTCAGCATGTGGGAAATGAAAATATCACTCATGTGTACGTGTGGACTAACAACTCCACATAGAGGTATGATTCATTTTCCATCACAATTTTTCATGGTTGGTAATTATGATGGATTTAATGTTTATTTATTATATTTATGAAATATTTATTATTATTTAATTATAATTTATTATCTGCCTTATTACCTTTCCATCCAATTTGAAATGATAATTTTGCTTGTGCATACGTGTGGACTACCACCTCCACGAAGCAATGCAATTCATTTTTCATTTATGATTTACATGGATGGTAATATGGATAGATTTAATGAAACTATATGATATTTGTGATGTAATAATTATTCCATAATTTTGAATTATTATCTAACAATCTTTCATTCCATCCATCTAAAAGCGGAAAAATCACTCGTGTGTATGTCTGGATTACCGTCTCCACAAAGTGATGAAAATAAATTTTCATCACCACTTTAAATGAATATTTATAAAATTGTATATAATTATTATATGTTAAATTTATTATATGATTAAAATTTCAGATATTATGGAACCATTATTAAATCAAAAAGACTATAACTTTCAAATCAAAACATGCATGAAAAATGAAACAAATATCACCTGAAACAAAGATTTTAATAAGGAATTGTTAATAAACAGGTGTTAAGATGTCATAAGTAAATAATATATGGTATGATATATATGAATAAGGTTCTGTAATATATTTAAAATAAATCTAGAGTTATTATACATGATGTTTTAGTGTATAAAAAGTGAGATTATATTTAAGGTTAGAGATTTATTGACTTAATTTTATTTTCATGAGACATATTCCATATTCACCACTTATTTATTTTATGTGGTGTATATACTAATTATGAATGAAATTTATGATTACTTTTATAAAATGTTTTTGGATTTAAAAACCCATAAAATATTCTCTCTATTATGATATTTTTATTTAGATATTACCAAAGTGGTAAGGAGTTTATGTTACAATCTCATTTATTTTTGGGATTTGTCTTTGATAAATTTACATTGAGGAAATTTTTTTAGGTAATATCATTTAAAACTCATATATTTTATTATCCTTTGGTAATTAATATAGTTTTAATGTATCATTAAAATTTTTATCTCTTTGTTACTTAAAATTATTGAGAAAATGTTTTGAATGAAAAGTCGGCCTTATTTTCTCTTTGATCGATGAACTTTTCCTACTATGTACATGTTTTATTTAAAATGTTTTCAAGAATGTTTTTACTATTATAATATTACAGATTTAATTAATTTTCAAGAATATTTTACTATATATATATATATATTTTCAAATGAATCTTCTTATTGATTTTTTAATGAGTTACTTTTGACTTTTTATTAAAAATTTAATGGGAATATTTGTTTTTACATACAAAAAATGAATGAAATTTTACACAATCATGATTACACAATTTTTTGAAGTTTTATTTATAACTTTTAATGGTTCTTTTCAAATAAATTTTTATAATATTTTTGAAAATTTTTTAGATTTTAAATAATGATTTTTAAAATGAAAAGGTTAGTTTTCTTCAAGAATTATTCTTGTGATCTATTAAGAGCATTTTTCATATTTGAAAAAAAATACTTTGATGTTGCATATGATTTAATGGGGGAAATTATCAAATGATACCATCCTTATTATTTATAGGTATGATTTATGATTATGATGATGAGATGTTCATAAAACCCATTTATTTTTCATAGGTTATGCTAGGATGAAATGTTTATGTAACTAATTTCTTTACAAAGGTTCAAATATGATGATTTGATGAATTATTTATGAAATTGTGGCACATATATGAATTAATTATGATTATGTAGTTGTTAGTCCTAGAATAATATAGTCCTCTAATTCATTATGTAAATATTGATATCTTATGAGATAACAAGGACTAGAATGGGGAGTGAACGCAATTAAGTAAGGTAATCTATCCACTATGATAGTATTATGAGTGAACCTTGACTAAGGAAATGATGGAATATTCAGTGAACCTAATAAACTATGATAATATTGGGAGTGAACCTCCAATAAAGAAAATGATGGAATATGGAGTGAATTGAATCCACTATAATAGGCTTGGAAGTGATCCTTGACTAAGGAAATATTTCTTTATACTTATGTGTATACCATAGACATATGTTTTATGCTTCTAATATGTTGTCATTGATCATGATTTATTATTTATGATTAATCACTATATGTATTATGCCTTTTTATTGATAAAATATTATTCCATGATTCATGATTAATGATCTTTAACTTATTAGGTGTGATTATTGTGAGTTATGATCATGTTCCCATTACCTTATACTTATATTATGCTTGAATATGATTATTGTTTGATATATCCTATGTTTACCTTTACTGAGTATTTGAGATCACCCTTTATTATGTCTCATTTTACCTAGGATATGAATAAAGGGTTTAATTATGATATATCTAAGAAGGGCTCTAGTTAAAAAGAACTACGTAGGAGATGATTTATATTTTTATCTACTATTTGTTTATGAATCCAAGTTTCCAAAGACACTAAAACATTATGGTTTTTGTGTGGATCATAATTTTATGTAATTAATATTCAAATAATAAGATGTAATATTTATTTAAAAAATGTATTGATCACTATAGTTTGTATCGAATAAGGGTTTTGTTAACTTTTGAATCTAGTATGAGGAAAATATAGTGAGAACCCTTAGGATAAGAGAAAGTATTGGAGAAAATCCTAATTTATGGTAATGAAAGGAATAGCGGTTTCTAAGAGAACACTATCTAGATATATAAAGTCATTTAAACTATTGAATAGATGTACCTAGGGGTAAACAATTTTAAAGTAAAATATTGGGTATCAACTTGATCTTAACAAGTTCACGATGAGTAGGTAAAATACTTCACACCAGGATAAACACTCCTGGGGGATACACATGGGTTAATTTATGTTTTCAATATGACCATTATAATGAACAAGTGGATAAAACATATAGAAACCTATGATATTCCATAGTGATATAGGATAAACCTAAAGTAACATGGGTTTATAAGTCTAAGTTTTATCATAAGTTTAAAGGCATAAATACCCATTTTGAGGTTTTATGTGATGGTAGTTTAAGATGATTAAGGATATTTTGGGATATATTTATAGGAATAAAACCCCTTTGGTTTAGTATATGTTTTAGTAAAAATGTTATTTGAGGAATAATCATTTTATAACTTGTGGACACAAGTTTAAAATTAATGATAACATTTAGAGTTAATATAATCTTTAATGACAAGTCAATTATGATTAATTGGGATAAAATAGTTATTACATTTTGGGAACATATTTTTATGATACAAATAACCACGAGATTGAGAAGTGATTTTGTGAGTAAGTGATTAATATTATTTTTGAATAATTACACTATATTGGGAATATTGTATGATTAAGTTTAACATAATTTGTTGAATGAGTATTTAGTTAATTTATAGTTGAATAAATTATTTTATTTTGGTATTATATTGATTCAGGTTATTTTATGAAAGTATTAACATATTTTAAGAGAATATATGATCATGGTATTTATGTATTTGGTTTGTGAAATTATGGGATAATTTATGTCGTCTGGGGATAAATGTTAAAGTTTATATTAGGGAAAAAATGTGATCAAATATTTTAGAATTTTGGGGTCTAAATTTGGTTAGACATATTTTGGTAGAGTCTTAAGGTAAAATACTTATATAATGGTTTATGTTGAACTATTGGTATTTTTATTATGGTTTTAGATATTAATATATTATTTTATCATATAAATTTTTATCCATATTGGCTAACTTTTACTAACCATTTTGGTTTTGGTGAATATCTAGAGATAGAAGTAATGACTTATCATTCTTTTATAGATATTTTAACCCATTAAAAGTAAATTTTAGTTCTCAATGCATGAGAAATAAATCCTTAACATTTATTTCATAGAGTAAGATACGAGATAGATCAAAGAACAACCAAATTATGATATTGATCTTATAACATAAAAATAAATTATGCATGTTATCTCATATTCTCTATGATGATGGTTTTTTCTGATGAAGTTTTCATTGGAGCCTGATGATTGATTATTGGGGGTTGAATGGTGTGCAATCACTAATGTTGGGTACTATGTCTTCAAATTGTCTTAAATGAGTTTTTTTCATGGAGCCTAAAATTCCCAATGGATCTCATATCCATGAAGACTCACAGATCTACTTTCCAAAGGCATGTGTTCATTGAGGAACTTTTCCAATGACACTTAATAACTCAAATTGGTCATGAGGATGGGAAGTTGGTCTCATCACACCCATTTGGGGGGAAATATTTCCTATTCCAGAAGTATATTATAGATTTAAGATACGTTCATTAATCCTTTGTTCATTACCAAGTATAAATAAATGGGTTACCTTGAATTAATGATACATTATGAATAATAATGGGTTTTTGAACCATCTGTATGTATTAGATGTTCTATAT
This sequence comes from Viscum album, assembly GCA_963277665.1. Classification (NCBI taxonomy): domain Eukaryota; kingdom Viridiplantae; phylum Streptophyta; class Magnoliopsida; order Santalales; family Viscaceae; genus Viscum; species Viscum album. The sequence goes on from OY728137.1 coordinate 1,373,717,981, forward strand.
TGATGGGGACATATGTATGTATCTAAAGTTATCTATCAATGGTACCCATTTTGTGAACAAATAATACATTTTTTGGTCATTTATTATGATGAAACTATTTTTAATGCATGTGGTTAGGTTCCCTAGAGTTTACCGTCATCCCGGGGGGACATGAGTTGTTTTGATGTCTGTATTGAACTCATAATATGGGCTTCTTACACATTCTCATGAGAGTAATCATAAACCACATAGTTAGGTGCCCCTTAATAGGTCACATAAAATTTCAAGGTTGTGTGATGAGGACCAAACCATGCAGTTTAACTTCATGTGGCAAGGACGTCTAGAAAGAATGTGCTTAGTCAAGGTTTGGTGTGGGTCGTACACCGAGATAGCCTGAGGGACCTGGAAGAGATGTGGTCTCCCAGGTGGATATGAACCTACTGTGAATGTGACCCGAAGAAAATTATGGTGGATTTGGGTGTTGGGTTTGGACATTAGAGAGGATTCCTATGTATCCTAACTAGTTGGGAATCAAAGACCCTGTAGTTCAGTAAATTTGGGGGTTACATCTTAAAGGAGGCCCATAAGGTTGGGGCTTAAACATGAAAGCTACCCATTTGAGGGGACATGATTGGATTGGGGATTACACTTGAAAAGATTCTTGTGAGGTTCCACTTCATTGAGAATATGAAATTTGAAGTTTGAGGCATGGTTTTGGTACTTACACCATATAATAGGCCCATTTGGAGCCTATGGTTGGGGCATATGCATGGAAGTGGACCATTTGGTTGGTTTGGGATCATGTAGATGTCATTATTTCCACTAACCTTTTATCCCACATGAGTCATGCTCGGTGCAACAAACAAGACGAAGTAGTAGATCTGAAGATCACATGATCCACTTTGTCCACTAATGGATGATATTTTGAATCCCAAAGGGAGAGGGAGAGGGCTTTGAGTGTGCTAGTATCCTATTTTATTTTTATAGACAACATAGTCATATTTGATGATCTATCTAGATACTTCACGGGTTGATGTGAATAGAAGTAAGAGTGATACCTCATACAAGAAAGGTGAGGGGATTACTCTAGGGGGGATGACCTAAGTTGGTTCCAGGGGGGGATCTTAGTCCCTATTGAAGGGAAATGAAAGAATGATCCCCTCTATCCCTACCCATAATGGGGAGTTTCACGTGATTACCCCAAGTTTGGAACCCTAATTACTATAAGAATGTAAACTCGATGATATTTTGAGGGTATTCCTTGTTGTGAAGGTTATACACACGACCCCAGTTACCACTGGTTTTTAAATTTGAGAGGAAAAATTGATGTACCAGATGATCTTATCATATATGTCAGGTGGATTTAGAAGGGGCCTAATCCTGATGTCATTAGAATGGTTCACAGAGGGTCCAACATGGGGGATAATGACATGATAGAATGCAGTGATGGGACGTAGACAATAGAACACCATAGGATTCCCCATTCCACATAGTAGGTTCTTAGGTTGGATGTGGTTACCTACACATAGCATGTTGCTATGCGAGTGAGGGTACCATCTACATAATGTTGTGCTATGAGGACCTAGGTTTTTCCCATGTAGAGTGTTTCTATGTGGGTTTTGGATTCATCCATATAGTGTTTTTCTATGCGGTGTTGAGTTCCTCCCACGTAGGATTTTTCTATGTGGGGTAGGGTTCCACTTACACAACATTTTGATATGAGGGATGCTTCTTATTAATGGGTATATCCATTTATGCCTCAAAGAATGATGTCCAAAAAGGGGTTTTGATTTTTTGAATGACTGTATGCCTTTTTATTTCCTCCTTAGTACTATGCAGTATATTTTTATTTATTCGGAATCAATGGAGAGGCTTTGGTTTTTACATTTCCTTATTTCTCATTTCCTTCGGCTCTCTTTTGTGTATTTCTATCATCTTTCTTTTTAGTCCCCTTGGGGAAATTTTATAGAATTGTAGAGGGACCAGATGCCAGCTTGTTCAGTTGTCCACAGTGTTCCATGGGGATTATTTTTTGGGATACCATAGAGAACGCCCCCAACCCGTGAATGACTTAGTGAATGAGGAAAGATCATTCTCGGAGTGGGGACATCATTTCCGGGGGAGAAAATCATCGCCTGGACCCACAAATTACTTTTATTCATTCACGACTACTGTTTATGCCATCCCATCTTGATTTTTTTTTGGGGATGGTGTTGTTCATGGAAGAGGGAATCAATTTCCACCCCAAAAACGATTTTGTTTTCATTTGATGGAGCCAGAAGTACCACCTTTCCCCATGAACTATTTTCATTTGTGGAAAACTTTTTAAAAATGGAAGAATTCCATGAGAAGAAGTGGCCCATTAAGTGATTTTTGATTCGCAGGATCTCTAATTTAAATATTTTTCTTCAAGTTATTCTTCAGATTTCTTCTTTTCCTCTTCCATGTCAATAGAATTTTCTTTCAGAATTTTCAGGACCCAGAAAATGCCACCATCATAATTGGTTTTGATTGAGATGAAGAAGAGTTTATTCCAATGTATAAAGAGATCATATTTTGAATTGGTTTTTGGTACACTAGTGGACTTTCACGAGGGGAGCACCCCTATAAATAGGGGGCCTAACTCATTTTTCATTTACCATATTTCTTGGTGAACATAGTTCTTTTCAAACTCTCTCAATTAACTTCTATTTCCACACACACCTCCTTTGTAGATTCCTTTTCCAAAAAATGAGGTTCATCACTTGTAAACTAAAAGTATCAACTGAAAATAGAAATTCTAGATATTCCACAAATCATATAGATTCTTCGAGGATGGATCATTCCACAGATCTCTGTTTTCCTAGATGATGCTTTGTAGGCCAATGCCTTCATGGATCAATGGTTATCCAGAAAATGCCTGAGTAAACTGATAGTTTTCATACATCCTATGGATTCTTGTTCATCCTTATCAATTGAATCTCATAAGTTTTTTTAATGATCTATTATAAGAACATAATGGATCTGGATTCCACCTCGATGAATACAACTAGGAGAAGAATCACCATGGCTGGGAATATTGAAGACGATATTCGATCATACATCAGCCCTAAAGAGGGAATTATGAAGAACATTATTTAACTAGAGATTATAACCTATACATTTTAAAATTGAATACCACTTTATAACTTCTGACTTGAATATGATTCAACCATTCCACCAGTTGATCAGAATCTCCCATATTTTTAGTTCAAGATTTACTAAGAGTGTGCCCAAGTGAACAACCCTACCATAGGGAAAGTCATTTTTGATCCAAGCCAAGAGAGTATCTTTGTTCTAAATGGTACTATATGAAAAAAAATAAACTAAAAAATCCATGATACATACTTGAAATCATCCATTCAAGATTATTCATATATTTTCAACCTCTCACAAGGCAATCCCAATGGAGGATGGAGCTCTAAATGGGACTTGCGGTCTAGAGGGAGATTCTTAAATGAATGGGTTTGGGAATTCTGGATGCACCCGAATTGTAAGGAATTCTCTAAATAGTTGGAGTCTATCAGCTTATACCAGGCCATGTGGGTCTCCCAATTTGCAGTTTACCTGTCGACTGAGATATTTCCCAAACTGCTCAATCATGGGTGTTTGAGAACCAATACCTTCCACTTATCGCATGGTGAAGTAGGGATCAACTTATTGGATGTATAATAGATAGGGTTAATCCCTATTCTTGGTAACATGTATGGAAAATTCCTACCCACAACCAATACCTAGTGAAAAATCGAGAAAGTATCTTTATTGGAAAGGGACTTACTAACTATAGAAAAGGAATTGCTTGGACATCCCCTCCATGCCTTCTCACTTATTCCATTCAATTATTAGATAATGTTTTCCCTAAAATTTATTGGTCTAAGGAAAAAAGTTCCCCATTGAAAAAATCCTCAAAATAAATAGTCGTGAGTAATTTTGGGTTCATATTGCGATACCCTTGTGGTGGGAAAATACACCACATGGGGTTACAAAATCCATCCAGACATATCTTTTGACTTCAGGTAAGAAAGTTTATTCACCATGTTCCCGAGGGGATAGATCTTCCTATTCTGTGATGCCTATACCGGTGTCCAAATTTATACTTTAATGATGGCGGTCATATTGGTGGAGGGACAACCTATCAAATTGCTTGTTCCTACCATCTCTCGTATTTATGAAATTTTGGGTCAAATAAAGGAAGGAAGACCCGTGCATCGACTCAGTGGTCCATTTTAATTCTTGTATAGATGGGTGGAAGAGATCTATTGATGCTACGAGTATCATTATACCACAAAAATACCTCACTCCAACTTCTTCCCTACTCTTATCAATGTTACTTTTATTCACCTCAAATCCCTGGGCATCGATGGCATGATTGAGATATTGAATGAATTTTATCGATTCACTTTTTCACCTTACCCAGTGCCTTATGGAATAGTGGTGTATGGTTGAAGGTGTTCCTAGGAAGATTGTTCCTATATCATCATGGTGAAAGATGAGATCTTAACAACTTAGAAAGATAGGGTAACCATTTTCAAACCTTACACCCCTTTTAGGTTCAAAAGGAAATTTGGATGCCTACAATAAGTTTCATTTTTACCCATTATGATGATCAAAATGGAATCAAACCCAATCATTATTTTTCAATTATAGCTAATTATGATGTGTGAGGATTCCAGAATGAAAATCCTTTTTCCCTCCCATGGGAGCTTTAACTAACTTATCATGGGAGTATGCTCAAATGTGGTTGGATTACTACCTTTATGGAGTACTGAGGAGGTCAGTCCAATGAGGGCATAAACCATTGGTCACTCCTGGTCTTACACCCATTGTACCATATTTACCTTCTTCTACAAAAGGAAGATGTTATTCTCTTCATCATAGGTGTTTAGAGTGAGATTCATCTGAAAGTATTCTTTCTATGGGGAGTGATGCAGACCCCATACTTTTAACTGATTCTATCATCATTCCCATTGAGGATGGACCAAGTGGGGAAACATTAGGCATTCCTGAGATTGATGCTGACCCTATCTGTTTTTCTTCTGAGATTGAACTAGAAATAGATATGGATGATTTTCAGGCTTGGGTGTTTCAATTTAGGGTGATTATATCTTCCATAACCATAATCTTAGAATATATACTTGTGGAAATGGAGGAACAAGAATAGGGTCCCAATGTTTCAAATGAACATCAATCTCTATATAAATGGGCTTGGCATAAAATCTTCACCATCATCATATAGACCCACTTAGCGGATTTTTTTGATAAATTAGACACCCTCCATCAATTTTTTATCATCATTAGATTAAGTGGATTTTATTACCAGTACGTTTATACCCTTATCCACCAATTTTTCATTACTTGAGAAGGTTTAGCTGCTTATGAACATGAGATTTCTCAATTTAATACTTCCCATAATCAAGAGGAAACCTTAAGGGATATTACCACTAAGATACACCCCTTGGTTTCCAAATACGCAAGATCTTATGATCAAGTGGTTGCATAGACTAAGGAGCTATGTGAATGTAAGGATCGTGTAACAAGGTTAAAGGCGTAGCTATCATTTAAAACTGAAAATTTTGAATCCATAAAGCAGAAGGTTCAAGATATCAGGGATATAGTTAGGAAGATACACCCAATAGCTGAAACTAAAGCTGGACAAAGGTTCACTTTTGAACAAACTCATGATGGATTGTGTCAGGCGGTAGTCAATTTGTTGACTAAAGTGAACCAAGATTCATTGTAACAATTCCATCTATTCTATGCCCTATCTTTTTATTATTAGTGTTAGGGATATACTGTAGGATGTAGATGCCCCTCAGTTCTCATTTAATAAAATTAAGACTCACTTGATATCCAATGATTATCCTTCATCTTTTCTAGTAACTCCCACCAATAATAACTGCTCACATTTTGAAAGATAATTTCCACTGGATATAAATTTTAATCATGATATGGAATAAATAAATTCGCATGATCATCTAATGATCTAATTTTTTCCTGAACCGATAAAATCAACGATATTAGTTTTTACTATTTATAGGGTTACATGAAAAACCCAATAAACTTTGTGTATTTTATATTATTACACTAATTTTTATCCAAGTTCACTGTGATGCGGGCTTAGCAGGAATAAAATGGATTTTTCTTAGGCCTACCTTTGCATGTTTTTGATCGAAAAAGCTTTGTGTTTATTTTATCTTGATTTAATTTGGTTGCTTAATTTTTATTAAACCATGAAAATAATTGGTTTAGTGAGATGGAACTCAACTTTTGTCTAGGGTGACCTTTGCAAGATTTCCATCTGGCAAGTTTTGTGTCTATTTTTATGGGAATTTAAAGTATTAAAGGCCAAACTAATGCAACTGATATTTTAAGTCGAACAAATTTGACCATGAATTAAGGGATGAGGGCCCCAATAGGGCTTATTGGCCGATAATTTCCCAATATTTTTCAATCATGAATGAGAGATTTTTATTGACCCCAGTTTTGTGATTTCTGAATTTTAGACCTGATATGGGGAAAGTACACAAGGAGTAAATATAATAAATGCTTCCAACACAATTTTTATAAGGTGTATGAAGGTTGTAAAATCCTCTCATAGGGATGAATTTTCCTTTGGTTGACAAACCTTTTTTATGGGAAACTTATATAGAGATAACTGAGGCATATTGTGCATAGTAAAAAAATGGTATCCTCAGGACACTAATCCTCCATTTATGATGTCCCAGTGATTTGTGACCATTCAAATTTATCAATACCATGAAGGGTAGATTGTCTAGTGAATGATTTCTTAAAATTATGAGTGATTTTATATCAGTGTTATTAATGAATAAAAAACCACTCATACATGAATTTGGTTTGTATAAAAGAGGATTAAAACATAGTGTTGTTTAACATCATGAAACCGAGAAATGGGACATGTAGTTTAATGTCTTACAATGAGGATGTTTGAGGGATAAAGTTTAAGGTCACATAGATTTGATTGAGGGATAAACAATTTTTTCTTTTCATGGTAAACTATACAAGAATGTTATACCATATTTAGGCATGAATGGGGGAAGTTTGTAAGATGTAATTAAGGGGGTTTTGGAATCCAAGGAGTGGTGTGGGAAGTAAGAATCATTTGGAAGTAAACAGATAGAAAAAGGATCTAGTAGGGATGAATTTTACTTTGGTTGATAGGACTTTTTATGGGAAACTTATGCAGAACCAATTGGGGCATAGTGTGCATAGTAAAAACAAAGGTGTCCTTAGGACACTGACCCTCCATCTCTGATAGAAATGGAGGTTTATGGGGGTTTGAACTTTCTCAGACATAGATTTTGTTTTATGAAAGGAAAGTGCCTAAAAATGAAAGAAGCACTGTATGTTGAAGCTTTCCGAGAATTGCTAGAAATGTTTCCCTTACAATAGTATGATAAGGTACCCTGTGAAGGTTTGAGCTATGCACAGGGGAGGATATTTTGTTTTTGTGTGTGGATATACCTAGTATTGGAGACTTGTGTGTCACTACGTATCCTACTATGGTATAAATGAAGCCATACATAGTTCTGGGAAGGTACCCCCACAAGATGATCAATCTATTTTGTGGGAAAAGGGGAATTTTCCTTTGAATATGATCTTAAGAAAGGGGTGAAGCTCATATTATACTTTCTTATGAAGATATATCTCATGTATAGAAGAGTGGGGCATTTTTTTATGTGTCCAGATTGGGATATAGGATCCTGATGTCTCTTTGTATCTCATCAAAGAGAGAATTAGGTTGTATATAGTTCTTATAAGGATTCCCGTGTAGGTCTGACCCATACATAAGGAAAGGGAGATATTTTTAATCTCATGTATGGACTTGGTATTGAATATTTGAGTGTCACTATAGATGCTTTTAAAAAAAGAATCAATCCAGACATAGTTCTCGATAATCTTACAGTTTAGTGGCATGGGACTAGGAGATCAACCTTATAGTATAAATTCATGCGGTGAGGATGATATGGGGTCTTCTAGTTTTAGGTCATGTGTCTAGGACCATATTTCATGGAAACAATAAGTAATAGGTTGATCATTGGGTTGATATTTTTTTAAATTCTTCTAATGTGATGGAGAAGAAAGTTGAAATCATGATTCAGGGGATTCTCGTATCATGAGAAATAACATGGGAAAAAATTGCATTGGGGATTGTATAGATAAAAGAATTCTCTCCTAGGGATTGATCTTCATTTGGTTGATATACCCTTTTGTGTGAAACTTATGCAGATCCAACTGGGGAATATTTTTCATAGTCAAACCGAGGTTTCCTCAGGATACTAACCCCTCCTATCCCCGATGGCCAGAGGAAGATGGAGAAGATCCAAAATTTCATGGGGCACAAATTATGATGAATGGAAGGGGTTTTCCTAGGAATATAAGAAACATTTAGACTTTGATTATCCATGGGCTGTGAAATTTTCTACATAGATCTGAATTATATGTAGGGGGAATTTCTGTTTCCTTGATAAAATCCTGAATGAGGAACCCAAATTTTAAATCTCCTATATATATATATTTGTTTGTATACAGAAGATGGGGACATTTTTACTTTTTCTTTACCCCATGGTTGTTACTAGGAAATAGGGCCTAGAAATCACTATATATATTGTTGAAATGAGAATCAATCCACACATAGTTTTTTAGGCACCATGCAGTTTAACATCTTATGGTAAGGACATATGTCAACCGATGTTAATATGAAGATGGATATCATGGATCCATGAAATTTTATATCATGAGGTTATTGTTCCTTTTAAGGTATTTCTATTAGGACCATGAAAACTATGATGTGGATTGATATGCCTTGAGTGTGTGTGTCACCCTCTTCCAAAACTCCTAATCCCACATGAGCTATGTTCAGTGTGAGAAACAAGGGGTGACCAAGGTTTATCCTGCCACAAAGGGGCAATGTAATGAAGGATGGGTTATTTCACATTTTTAGCAGCTGGGTCAAGTTGGACAATCCATAAATTGCTACATATCTGTTCAAAATGATAATAAATACATACATAGTTATTAGAAAACTCCCTATATAGATCTTACCCATACATAAGGAGGATGTAATTTTTATTATTCTTCATAGATGAATCCGATATTGGAGACCCGGGCATCACTACATATCCTATAGTGATAGGAATCGAGCCAGTAGTTCTGGGACACTATGCAGTTTAACGTCATGTGGTGAGGATAAGGGAGTCCCAAAATGAAAGAAATTGAATTTATTATATTTCAAGGATGGGACTAGGACACAAGGTCCGAGCATCACTATGTATCCCATACAATGAGAATCAAGCCATATGTAGTTCTTTTTGAAAAGATCCCTGTGTAGGTCAGACCCATACATAGGGAGTGGGGAATTTTAAACTTTCACTCTTTGAGTGGATGGGATAAGATTTAGAATCCAAGAATCACTATATGTCCTGTGTAGTTAGGAATCAAGATTTATATAGTTTTTGATAGGAATTATCCATGTAGGTCTAACGCATATGAAAAGGGGGGGGGGATTTTCCCATTTTTTCATTACGGATGGATCCAGGATTAGAGATACGAGTGTCACTATATATCCTATGATGATAATAATCAAGACACACATAGTTCTAGAGAAAGAGAATCCTTACATGGATTTAACTCTCACACAAGAATATGGGCATTTGATCTTTCCCCCCCACAGATCTAGTTCATGCATGGTGAATTGTTTATAAAAATGATGATTCTTGTGCAGTTTAACATCATGCAGTGAGGAAGTTGATGTAATTTAGTTTATTATCTTGTGACATTGAAAATAATGCCATTAATTTTAAGGGCATGCGACGAGGACCCACTATACTGTTTAATGTCACATAATTGGGATAGTTTATCATGCATTTTAACATCATTTATTCAGGATGATCTCCATATAGTTTAACATCATGTGGACATGACATTGTGCCAATCATTTTAAATTCATTATTCCTGGGTGACTTACCATATACTTTATCATCATGTGATCAGGATGATTGGTCATGTGATTACATGAAATACTCTTTCAAGAACCTTCTGTTGGTAAGAGCTATGGTAATATGTCAACCATTGAAATTAGAGAATAAGATCCATTGAAGTAGACCTCTTTTGTGGAATATGGTCCCTCCCATTTTGGTTCAAAATTTAGAGGTTTATTTTTGGGTATCATTTGATTTTTGAAGACCAACACTATCTTCATTTTGAGGAAATATTGGAGACAATCCTTTTTGTTAAAGGCTCGCGTGATCCAATTTTGGTGGACTTCCAAATGATGAATGTTATGAAATATTTTCTCAATCATTTTATCCAATTCATATAGCCTATTTGAGATTTTTTATATATGGATAATTGATCACATATGGAAACACATTTCAAGGGAAATTGAACCTCTATAGGAAGGACTATATTTGTCCCATATACTAATGAGTATGGGTTCGCCTGTGTGTCAGTGTGGGTCATGGTCTAGTAAGCGCACATGGAATTTAGGATCTTTTCTGACCAATAAATTTTATCCTTATATACCATATTATAAAACATATTTTATAAGGTCTTATTGAAGGCCTATATTTGTCTATTATTTACTTTACTGTAGTGTGATGAACAGTTGGACTTGATTCTACATTCCTGATATAGCTTCTCTAATTTAGTAAAACAGGAACTGGTGTCATTTTCCATCATTATTGTATGAGGGACACCAAATTTGGTGATGATTTTAGCTTTCAGGAATCTAAAAATGTTTCTTTCCATGACTTCCTTTAGTGGTATAGCTTCTACCCACTTAGAGAAGAAGTCGGTCTCAGTAAGATTGTGCTTAAACTGCTTAGACATATCAAGGGGACATGACCCTCTGATGTCTCTTCCCCATATGGAAATGGAAAGGAGTACTTGGATGTTCGAATAAACTATGGGGGTTGGTGAATAAATTTGGCATGAACCTAGAAGTAATGGAACTTTTTAGTGAATTTAGTGTTGTGTTTCATTAGAGTGGGCTAGTAGTACCCAAGACTTAATATTTGGTGGGAAATATTGAGTCCTAAGTGATGAGATCCATAGGCTCCAATGTGCACTTAATTCGAGATAATAATGGTATATTATAAATCAATGCACGTGAGAAGGACCCCATCAAGGCTCCATTTGTATAGGAACTTATGTTGATTTTTTCCATCATACAGAACAAAGTTAATTACTCATATTCAGATTTTTTTTGTTATAGATTCTTTCAGTGGGATCTATCCCTTTTAAAGGTAGTCCACAATGGGTGTTACCCAGCTGGTGGTATGACTGTATAGTTCAGGGATGGAATGCATCTCATTGTTCCCTTCCATATTGTTTTTTAATTAAAGGTGAGACCACCCAATGATGCAAAATATTGATTATTGTTTCATCCCAGTATGGATCAAATAGTGCTATTACCACATTCTCCAGGGCACCTTCTTGGTTAGTTTGTGATCATGGTATATGAGTCAATGTTGGATCCAAAGGTAATTCTACCATTAATCCCGGGACATGGCCTAGTAGGGGGATTGACTTATCTTTTTTAATAGTACAATTGTTGTTAACTTTTTTGATGATCAATTCAGAATCGACCTTTATTCTCATATAATTCAATTGTAATTGAAGTGATATCTCTAGTACTACAATTAGATCTTGATATTATTCTTCATTGTTTGCACACCCTTCCGAAAGTAGGAAGGAGTAAGTCAAGACTACCTTTGCTAGAGATATGAGCAGATTCCCAACCTCACTTTGTTGATCTTGGGATCTTCCATGCTCTTTCCAGTCAGTATTATAGATGTACCATCAAAATAAATCTCCTATATATGGTACCCTCTTGAATAGAGAAAAATTCTTCATCAGGTAGCTCAGTATCCAATGAAGTCATTTCTACTGAGGGGTGTTCTTCCAGAAAATTTGTTAATGCCAAGACTTACCTTGCTTTCTGAGGCATGAACTGAATGTCAAACTACTACATGATGACTTCCTATAGTGATAGATGTTTGGTCAACATTAGAATAATGAGAATGTATTTGACTCGATTTCTATAAGAGAACAAATGGACCTTGTGATGATGCATATAGTTCTTTATATTCTGGAATGTAAATATTAACACCATACAACTCTTATAGATATGTGAATAATGAGTCTCAACTTTGATCATGGTTTGACTAAGTTAATATTTTTTTCTATCGGTGTCATTATTTTGTATGAGGAAGGTTCCTAGTGATCTATCTAAGGTGAAACATACAAAATAAGTGGTCTTCCTTCGATAGGTTGCACCAGCACTGGCAGGATAATGAGATATTTCATGAGGTTGTCGAATAATTTCTAAAAGTTGTCTATCCACTAATATGTAACCCCATTTTCATTAAACTGGTGAAGGGAAACTTTTTTTCCATAAGGTTGGATATGAAGTGCCAAATGCAGGCTAAGTGTCCTTAAAGTCCTATCAAATCTATGAGGTTTAGAGGAGGTGATATGTGAAAGATAACCTTTGTATTCTCAGGTTCAACTTCGATGCCATGATGGTGTACAAAGAAACTAAGAAATTTCAATGAGGTAATGCTAAAATAAAATTTCATGGTGTTAGTTTTTAGGCTTTTCTGATACAATTTGTTAAAGATGGTTTCAAGTTCTATTAGGTGGTCTGAGTGTTTTTGAGATTTAACCACCAGGACATCAACATAAAAATCAAATAACTTTCCTAGGAAGGGTTTAAAGATGTGATTCCTAGCACATTATTATGTAGCTCTGACATTCTTCAAGAAAAAGGTAATAAAACGATAGAAAAATACTCCCTGGCGGGCTATGAAGGCACTTAGTTATTTATCTTCCTAGGCCATTTAGATTTGATAATATCTTGAATATCCATCCTTCAAGTATAGGTATTGATATCCAGTTGTTTCATCGATCAGTAGTTCTATGACCGGGACTAGGAAATCATCCTTTGAGAAATGTCATTTGAGAACCCTAAAATTGATTCAGACTCTGATATTCCCATTATTATTCTAGATGGGGATGATATTGGCCATCCATTTAGGATATTGGACCTCCCAAATGAAGTGACAATCTTATCAACTTCATCCTCAATCTTGGAAGCATGTGTCAGGTGCATCCTTCTAGGTACCTGTTTACAGAAATGGTGGTCCTCTGACATGCCTAGGTAGTGAGTATCCTCCTCGGGATCAAGGCCCAACATTACTGTGTAGTTCCAAGAGAACACATCCTGATGATTCTTTAAAAAGGAGGTATATAACTCTTTTTCTTTATAAGGAATAGTTTCAAAGATCAAGGTGGGTCATGGATATTCTTATGTAGCCAGAGTTATCTCTATGATCTTGTCAATGGTAGTAGATAACCCCTCCTCAAATTATGGAGGGGAATCTCTAAGTTTCTCTTCCTATTCCTCTTCCCCCACTTTAACTTTTTTCTCTTGTTACGTCGAGGAATAAAATCTTGGGATGAGTCCTTCAGAGATGGGAGAGGAGTCGATATCTCCATATTCAAAAGACAAAGTGACTTCCTATGACCCAACTAACAGTGTGGAGTTTCCTTGAAACTCATGAGAGGATGGAGTAAGAGATAGAGAAGGAGTGTCTTCATCTTATTTAGGTGGGGATAGAACCTCTTCTATCTTAGCTGGTGAATCAGGTATTTCCTAGAGCTCTAGGAATAAACTGAATGTAATTTTATCCGGGTTTACACCAATTTTTGGGGATTCAGTGAAATTTTCAACACTATGGACTTAGTGGTCATGGATTTAATAATAGAGATTTCTAAATAAGTTCCTGAATTTGGGATCATATACCTGATCTGGTTGATGGGTAACACATACTCTTCATTGATTTGTGAAGGAGATAACTACATGTAATTCTACATAATTGGTCTCTATCCAATAGACCTTAACAAAAACCAATTATTCTTCAAAATCCTTCATGTTTAGTAAATATTATATGAGTGATTACTTGATGTATTTTTACAAGCTCAGAGCATCTAAGATTCAATGTTTTTCCTATATCGAGGCTAACTACTTTATGATGTCATACTTCTGGTCTAAAGGATTGTGCTTCCCAGTTTATGGATTCTCTTTTATAGGTGATTTATAGACCTGATTATTTGATGCATATAGATATCCTTTTGAAATAGTATTTGTAGAACTCTTGTCCTTAGTGGGTTGGGATGGGAAGGTCTTCCTGCTTGCTGAGGGAAGCCTGACACATGTTCCTCCTCTGATTGATATTCCAGAGTGATGGGGTTAGAGTAGATTATAGTAGGTGTAGAGGTATTTTCCTATAACCATTGAACCTGCTGAAGGGATCGTCCATGAGTTTTTTCAACATTGACAGTTCAAGTAGGGTTGTGGCTAGAATTATGGTTCCTACCATGACTATATCTCCCCCAGTATCCTTGGGGTCATATGACCTCTTCCTCCAATTCCCCAATCGGGTGTGGGGAACTCGGGTTCATAACCATAATCATCATCGAAGAATGTAACATTAAGTGAACGAAATTAATGGAACTGAAGATCAACTCCTCTTCCGATGAGGACTCTTCCTGACTAACCACTTATGGTGGTTCCATTTGGTGGGGAAATTAACATTATTTCAGATATGAAGGAATAAAATTTGGGAGTGTCAAATCCAACTTTAGCCTTGGTGCATGTTCATTCACCTGTGATCACTATTTATCTTTTATGGATAGGTTTATTTTTTAAAGGCTGGATCTTGCAGGTGTTTGGGGTCAATGATGTCTGCTATGTTGTAGCAGGAGTGGCTGGGGGCATAATTGGTTGTTTCAACTGTTCTTGGAGAATAACATGAGCTTAGTTATTTTTTTTTCAAGTTATCCAACCATCCAATTTCTGCGTCCTTATGCTAAAAAATTCTTTCCATTAACCTCTTTATTTAGGGGAAGTTGTGGAAACACACACCAATTTTTTTGGTGGTCTTCCCAGCTTTACTTTCCTGAAATCTTCCATTTTTTAAGGAGGTATTTGAAGATAAATAATTCTTGAATGGTATGTACTAGTATTCAGTGAAAGGGGAAATAATTTTTCCAGTCATCAAGACCTACCTGGTTGGCCCTTTTTAGGCTCTGATAGGTGGAGTATATCATTATCCACAATGGTTATAAGATAGCCACATACTTGATCATATCAGAATGAGTAAACTTTATTTCATTGAGCCTCGTATTAATTTCACCTAGGACCCCTCTACTCATCTTGGTGAGGTGGGGGTTTCTGTCGATACCCTGGGGATGTTTCATGATACAACATAGGATTTGGAGATGGATCAGGTGTGGAGGAAGGATTAAGTGTGACAAATTCCTCTTCAGCCTTTCCCACTCTTTTCTTAGGGACTAGTGGAGCTATCTAGGACTAGAGATCAGTCATTCGTATAGAGTCTTACATTATTTAGTAAATGGAGGAGAAATCCTGAAACAAACCTATATATTTTTGTGAGATGAGAGGCTTTCACAGCTTGTCTCAAAGATTATCAATGTGTATAGAAAGTATATCCTCCTAGGAAAGCAGTCAGTTTAGGGAGTAGGTCAACCCTTTCCATTTGGCAATGAAATCTAAGACTCTCTAATTTTATCACTATTTTTAGTTCAAGAGGTCATTGATTTTTATCTTTTGTAGCAATGAGATGAATTGGGAGAGGAACTTCTGGAAGAGGCCTTCCCATCCCATGATCGATCAGGATGGAAAAATGGTGTGCCATACGATGGCTGACCCTTGTAAAGTTCACACAAAGAATTTGAGTTTCAATGCTTTCTGCTACTCTGAAGTTCCATTCATTGAATCAAAATGGGGCACATTGTGTGTCAAATGTTGTTCCAAGTCACCTGATCCATTGAATACTAGAATTTAGGACTCATGAAGTTTATAAATGGAGAGTGTCACTCACCCCGTCATGGTAAGGTTTTTATTCTGGTTTCATTGGTGCACACTGCTCCTCTATGACTTCCAATCGATCTATTGATGAATTGATAGTGTAGATAATCTTTGATGAGTGTTTATATATGTAGTAGCATAGACATGTTTAGAAACCAATAGGATCTAGAATTAAAGTTATAAATTATTTGAGGTTGATATCAGATTGGGGATATCTTTTGAGGATTTTCTTGAACCCACTCTAGTTTTTTCCTTAATGGAGGGAAATATTAACATGCATACATTATCTGGTCTAGGTAACCTAGTGGTACATGCACCAAGTTGGGAAGAAATCAAGTCATTACTTTAATATCCAGGATAAATCCTCATGGATGAGGTTCTCCTTTTGGAAGTGTACATTAAGGATCTTTCCAATGAGCATATTTAATAGGAATGATTCCTCGAAGAAACTCTGTATTGATTTGCCTCAACTCTTTCATTTATTCTTCCTATCAGGTGAATCATTATTCAATCACAGAGATATCCTCCTCATAAAGAGGAGGATTTTGGTGGTATATGACCTTTATTTTATTCTTCTCTCTAGTAGAGATTCACCGGGGAGGCAACGAGGGATTGATTGAGGGGGAACCCAAATTTAGGGCAATTATTTGGTTATGGGTATGCACATCTTCATTATCAGTGTGGACTGTATCCTGAATGGAACCATCCTATCCTCACTCATTTTCATTATTTCCAATGATGTTTTTTGGATTTACGTTCATGAAATTCACCAATGTGTAATGAATTATGGGCATCGTACAAGCTACTGAATGATATGAGGGTTGTCTGCATCTTTTATTGGAACTCTCTTTCTCTTTTTGGGATCCCCTTTGAGCTTCTTGGATAAGGGTGAATTGGAGGGAACCATTATGAAGCCTGATTGTATACCTCCCTTCTAGGGGAAATGGGTTGGATACGGGGCGAACTAGGATACCTCACTTCTCATTTTCCTCTGTAAACAGGAAAAGGCTTATTTCCATTGAGGGGGTGGTCGAGGTAAAATTTCCCTTATCCCTGTGGGATGAGGTTTCTCCCATTATCTTATTATTGTGACTCAACCTAGATGTTTTTGTGTTACAAGGGAATTTGGTATTAAAAATTCCCCCAACCCTATAGGATGCGACTAATCCCATACTATGGCTTCTACTACTGCTGTCACCACTCTCTTGATCTCACACATCCATATTCAAGCGTGATCTAAATATAATGTCGAGTTTACACATTAATATTTTGTTTCCAAATAAATTAGTAGTACTTTATGATTGGATTCCCTTAAGAGATAATCCTACTGTATTTTATCATCTTCATGGTTTAAGCATTTTTTAATGGATTACTCTTGTTAGGGATGATGATTTTAAGAATTATTCAATGTAAATTTTTGTAGAGAATTCTGAATTTCTTGAGAAAGAGTTCTTCTTGATAGTATCCTTGGGAAAAATTAAATTTTAGGATATCATTTCTAGAGGGTTCTAATGAACACGGGTGAGGTGAAATTTAATGATCCATGTTCCCCCATCCCTAGATATGAACACTAGGTGGGGCATCGCCAATCAAATGACACAACTTATGTAGTAAATTGAGGTAGGTAATTTGGAGATCATTTCACCACCACTCTGATTGTGGTCTCCATACAGATGGAAGGGATTCCAAGTCTATTTGGTGAAGAATCTATTCCAATATTTTAACATGGTCTCCATACCCTCTCTAAGGTAAATTTTTTTCTTTCAAGTGGTGGAGAGTTTTCCAGAGTTTGAGATAAATTTTATTTATGAATTCTTATGAAAATTCCCTTTGTATGTCAAAATGATATATGGATGAGTGGAAAAACATAATGGGTATTTCATCCCAAGACAATGGTCTTATCATAAGAAAAATATCCCTTTTTTTCTTCAGCTAGAGACTCCTCTAAATTATCTTCCCAAAATGGGTGATTCTTGAATATTTTGTTGCAATTAGTTGGGCTAGTAGGGGTATTATTAGTATGTGAATGGTCTAGAGGAGGATTGTGGATTAGATTTTCTTCGATCCAACTCCTATTTGAGAAAGGATATCACTTTTCACTGATAGGGTATCTAACATGCCTGAACCCATATTTCCAAGAGCATAAATATATGAGTAATTTCTTGTGTTCGACTTGGTAATGGGATGAAATTACTACCAACATGAAATGTTACCGTAGGGAGGTCCTTAAAAAATAGGTTCTATCATGGATAATACTACCATCATAGATATATGTCCTACTGTAGGGAGAATTTATGCATCATATACCCTGGGGAGGACTTTCGAGGAAGATGATAGGAATGATATGACCTTCATGATGAAATAAGATGACTTTGTAGAGAGGTAATTAAAAAAAAAATTCCATCATGGAATAGACTACCATTATATCTCGATGTTTGAATATATGGAGAATTTCTATAGCATATACATTGGGTAGGAATTTCAGGGCGGGCGATAGTAAGGGGTGGAATTTCTTATTAATCGATCTTTTGGACATAAGGAGGGATTCTGTGACACTCATCAGGATATAGGATCTCATGATCGATCATTTGGTGTCCATAAAGGAAGCATTCATGGTTTTCTCTCTTAGGAGGACCTCTATAATTACTGGTAATAATGTTATAGAGAGGACCTTAAATGTAGAGACCCGAAGCTTGACGTACATAGACATTACATTACTTTTGCAGAATACTTAGTACATAACAAAAACACACACACAAGGACCGTAATAGTGTAGTGTCTTTGGAAACTCAGAATATAATCTTCTAATCGTGGTGAAAGATCTTTAACATCTCCCATAAAGATCTTATTTTTTAAACCTTAATCCTTTATTTATATCCTGGGGAAAAGAAAACATAAAAGGGCGAGCTCAAATGCTCAGTAACGGTAAACAAAATAAATATCAATCACATCATATTAATGAGAACATATCTTTTGGAAATCTTAACCTGTAAAAGAGATCATAATTTCATAACATGGGATAAATCATTGTAGTAAAATGTAATCCCAATAATCATAACTTAAAACATGAAACTTTGTGGCATACACACATAATCATTGAGAATCATTTCCTATTAGTCAAGACTCATTGCCAAGACAATCTTAGTGGACAAAGTCCCTTTCTGAACCGAGTTCACTCCTTGTTTCAGTCCTGTTTCACTGAACCGGTATAACCTACCGTTCCAGCCATGTCTATCTCATGAGATATAAAATCTTTACCCAATTCATTTTAGGGAGATATAGGTCTCACCCATCTCATAATGAAATCATTCTTACTTGTGCCACAAAAAAAACATACATCCTTCATAATAACCCAATAATCAAAATGGGATTCATAAACATCATTCCATCATCACATAATCCATATAAAAGAAATGGATATCATTTCATAATAAGAAAAGTGGAACCATTTAAATCATAGAGACATGATACTTGAAACATACACATATTAAATAATTTCATCTTAGATGAAAAATGGTTTTGATAAAATACTTGAAATGAATTCTTGAGGAAAATATCCTTTCTTCTTCAAAATCAATTTCTTTTCACAAAACATCATGCAATTTTAAAAGAAAGAGATTTTGTTGAAAACAGTAATGAAATATTTTGGACGAATCTTCATGAAAATAAGTCTTTATGAAACCGTAAAAATTCGTTCGTGCCGTATAAGTTAAAAAACATTCTTTTCGTACTTTCGCTGGAAAAGTCAAAAAGTACCTCGTAACATAAACAAAAGAAAGATTCCTTACATACCATGTAGTAAAAGTCAAAAATGGGTAAAAAGGACTTTAAACATACATTAAAACACTTTTATAAAACATGGACATGGATGATAGAAATAACCCCAGTAAATACTTACAAATATGCAATCTCGGATAAAAATGAGATTTGCAAAATTATCCCTTACCTTATGTCCGATATGCTTTGTACATATCCAAACCTCCTGTATAATGATTTAAATAATGTCATTAACTTATTATATAATCATATTCATTGTTATTATATCATATATGCTTCACTTATGACTTTATATTACCCATTCTTTTGTAAATTCCATGTTAAAGAAGCGTTTTGGGTAAATTCATTTCATTTAACATAGGTGTTTGGACTTGTTGTTCTTGACATTATTATTACTTATATCATGATTTACTTACTTCCAGAATATAAAATATGATTTATATATCATATATATTCAGTATATATATATATATATATATATATATAATAGGTAGATAAATGAAATGAAACACACCGTTCATGGAGACGGTAGTCCGTACGTACGCATGAACGCTGTTTTCCTTTCCTTATTGTCTTGAATGGAAGTAAGTAGATGAAATATATATATACATAAATACAGTAGATTTACCATGTCATATATTTCATTATTATTCATTATATATACTTTATAATCATTCTGGAATGGTTAACATGGATAATTAATCTCATCGCGTCGTGGAGACGGTAGTCCGTACGTACGCACGAGCGATGATATCGCTCCCATGGTCATGGAATTGTGTTGAAGTGTATGTATACTATTTCAGTATCAATATCACTTTATAATAATCATATATAGTTACTCATTACACCATTATACCCATCCAATGAAGGTGGTGGTGGAAAATAGATTACACCACGGCGTGGAGACGGTATTCCGTACGTACGCACGCGCGGTGATTTCCTTTTTCTGTAGGATGGATAGAAGGTTAATTAGAATTGTTTAATATTTATAATAACTTATCAGTATATAATAAATACTTATGTTATTACTTTATCATGAACCAACTAAAGAAGAAGAAGTTGAAGAAGAAAGAAATTGAAAAAGATCGGTAATGGATATTACCTCTTTTTGACGCGCCTTCACTTAACCTCCACTTAAAGAACTAAGGATGGTCTTTGAAGAAGACCAAGACCTCTAGGATGATACTAGGGAAGTGGAGAAGAGATTTTGGCATGTTTTGGACGAGTTTTAATGCTCAAATTGGCATGAGGAGGAGAGGGAGGAGGTGCCCTTTTATAAGGGAGGAGAGGGGTACCTTAGGAAAATCTCAAAATATTATTTTATTTTAAGGTCAAATTCGGTTTATAATGGTTCCAAAGGGTATTATTTCGAAGATAAAGTGGGGATGGGTCGCAATCCTCTCATAAAATAGGATTTAGACAAGTTTAGGTTATTATTTTAACCTTATCAATTAGATTTAACTCTAAGTTAAATAATTTAACTTTTACCGTGTCTTTTTGTTTTCTTACACTATATGGTTAATAAACTAACCATAACAATCCAAACAAACCCCAAGTTGTTTATTATTAATATATATATCCTCATATAAGTCATTTGGCCGAACCTTAGATTTTTAGGAATTAAATAACAATTAATAATATAATATTTGTTGTAAAAACTAATTTATGTCAATTTTGACACTATTTGGTACATGATTTTTATGAAATTCATAACAGAATGATAAGTTCGAACCAAGTTACTTATATCAACAATAACATGTCATATTAACCTAGAAAATTAATTTAAGTCATAAAAAGTCTCAAATTACATTTATTTGGGAATTTATAACATCAATTATGTCAATATTTCATTAATAAGACAATTACTGCATCATCTTTGTGTCATAATAAATGATAATTATTTAATCCCTAAAAATTATAAATAACTTCCTATGATGTATATAATTGTATTATATTTCTGAATACTATTCATGTTCGAAGTTTCATGAGGTTTATCACTAAATTAAAATCATTATACTTATAAGATTTAAGAAAGTGACATGTTGTCACATTCTTTGGTTTTAATAATAATTAAATTATTTTCAGGGAAAAAAGTTCATAAAATGAATCTAATCCGACCCTTAGATTATATGGGTCTACTTTTATCCAGACAATAGGATTTTTCCAAGTGTTAGGGTATTTTTATAATATTATATTTACCCTTAATTACCCGATTTACCTTTAACTATGGTAAATAAAATTTTCCATAGTTACTATTCATAATTCCCAAAAATAAAAAGTAGCATATTAACATAATTTGGACCCACTGATTCAAAATATGGAATCAATTTTTCCAAATTCAATACACAAAATATTCATAAATTAAATTAAAATTAATCCCGTTGTCGAAAGAAAATAGGTTTCTCTTTAAAACATTACAAAAGATTGAATTGATTTAACCTACGAATTCAAGGTAAAATCAATGCTAATGGCATACATTATATTAAATGGTAAAAATATATTCTATTTATACTTTAAAACCATTCAATATTATAATTTAACCACATAATATATTACGATGAAAAAATTTGTTTTTAATTAAAATATAGCATGTTTTTACTATTTATTAAAATATGAAAGTTATCAGAAAAATATCAAAACTTTATCTAATGTAAATTTTTATATCCTGATTCAAAAGAAGAATTTTATTTTGTCAAATTGAACTTATAAACAGGTAAAAAACTAGATTTAAAGTGGGTGCGCCATCAAAAGGCGGAAAAACTGCATTTTTTGAAAAATATTTATTTTACCCGAAAAATTTATTTTGTTCTTATACCATGTTCTAGAAAATGTGTAAGATGAATAATAATGTTATAAAATTCAAAATTTAGTTAACATTATTCATAATGGCTAGTTCAAAACAATATTATAATAATATATCGTTGTTTAGTAAATCCCGGTATTGCGTACAACACACGCTATCGAGGAAGGTCGCAATTGCGTGTAATGCAAGGCAAGTCAAGGATGCGTGTTGTGCAAGCTTATTTTGGTGTAGCATACAACACAAGAAATTAATGAAATTAAAAAGAATATTTTTCAAAAAATCTCGGGGTGTTACATTCTACCCCCCTTAAAATGAATTTCACCCTTGAAATTCGTCGGGGTTATAAATGGTTTACTATTCAAAAGTTTCTTTAATAGAAACCCACATCGTAAAAAGGAATACCAAAACTAATCTTTAAAAACAAAAGTATGAAACGTAATGGTTACCCAAATAAACTAATCACTGGGTTTCCACATAGGTGAAAATATGGATATGGAAGATAAATCTAACCATCATGTTCTGATGGAGAGTGGTAGAGAACATGGCTATGGAAAAGCCAGCAATCACAAAGCCATAAATTTGTGACGATCTAAGGTACCATCTGATTCATTAGATATAAGAGCACTAGGACAACATTTTTGGTTTTCAAGATCGTTTCCCTAAATTTGATGAAATTGGAATTAGAAGAAATACTTTCATGATTTCGGTATAGTCTCACCGTTGGTCGTTCATTGGACAATTTCCACTTCATCTATTAAAGAAATGAAGTTGAATTTGTCATTCGTTATGTGTTAGCGGATCATGTGATAGAATGATGGGTCATTCCATCTATCTCAAACAAAAGGTTAGAAAAGTTATCGAAAAATACATAAGTCCATCTATAGTGAGATTAATGATATATGGTTCCTAAAATGGACTTATACTTCATATATCATACTGCTTAATATAATAAAACTAGTTTCTACTAAACAGGGACTTCCTGTAGGCCAGTGGTAGGCGAAAAAGGCCAGTCGCACTTCGGTTGAGGGTTCGATTCCCACGGCCTTGTCCGACGTGATGGGCTGTCGCTCGTCCTGCAGGTTGTCCTTTTTCTAAAACTATATTACTATAACATCCCATCAATAATATTGAAAAAACTTCTATCCTTAAACAGTACTAACTTATGTCCAACATAATCCATTCCAATCTTTAGGCTTATCCATAATACTGTAGTCCATTGTCATATTATAGTGAAAACGATTACCAGAGATTTCATATAAGAATAATGTTAATACCATCGTTGATCCCCATATATCATAAGATATGTCTTGTTGGTCACATTACAAACATTCGAAGGCCTTAATCATGTATTCTCTTGAAAAATGAATAACCATTGAACCTTAGTGAAAACATGAATGCAGTTAAAAGTTAACACTTTCCAAATACCAAAATCCAAAAATTCTATATACTCAAACCATGACATAACCTTATCCTTATACCAGTCATGAGCTCATGAATACTATCAAACATTTAATTTTCTCTTTATCCCTTCCTTATGCGCATATCATCTACTTTCCAAAAATACAGGTACCATTCATCACACACTTTCAATACTTAAGGAAAGACAACAGTGTAACAATCCTTAGATGTCTCTTTATTCCATAGTACCATGATATTACTTATACAACATTACACTTGATAAACATGTAATCATTCCACTACCTTCTTAAACCATTGACCGAGCTTCAACAATTCTTTCATCTTACATATCATTTGTAGTCTCTTCATCGTCATCAACATAAATACTACCCATATGGCCGTACTGATTCTCTTCATGAGACTTTCCCTTAGGGCATTGGTTTGCATAATGCCTGTACATTCCACATTTAAAACATTTAACCATTGTTGATGTCATAGGAATACCATTATCATCATCCCTGGTGTTAACTGAACCTTTTCCTTTGCACTTACTGGCTTTGTGTCCTTCTTTTCCACACCCAAAGCATCTTCTAGTTCCTTTGAAAAATTCTCCTTGATGCCTCTTCCCACATTATTTACATAGGGGAAATTGAACTTTCATTCCTCTATGATCATCATGAAACTCCATCTTTCTCTTTTTAGCCGAGTCAGGAAACTTACCAAATTTTACTTTATTGATCATATTATGAGATTGCTGATTCGGAATAATAATGATGTTTGGACTTCCAAATCCCATTTCATTTGGTTTCTCATGAAAAATATCATTCCATTGTCCATAATATCCTCCATTATCGTGAATCATCTTGTTTCCATCCATTTTCTAAAACCCAAAAAGAATAGTGTTAGAGGAAAAAATCATAATAAAGGGGGAGTAACTTCAATATCTAACATCTTAGGTTAAATTCTAAGATCGTTACCATAGTTCTAGGACTATATCCTATACGTATACTTATCCTTAGGGGAATCCCTAGACATACCTTAGAAATATCTCTAGGGATCTCACTAACATTTTCACATCCTAGTTTCCAAAGGTTGAATAAAACTTTCCTCTGATACCAACTATAGCGGTCTGGAATTAATTTCAGTGGACTATAATTGATACCTATCAGGGCACTCCATGGGCGGATACACCCCCTGGGCGGGACACACCACCATCCCCACTGGCAGCCATTTCCTCATGAAGCCCTTGGGCGGAGAGCCATGCTTCTTCCAACGCTCACATGTGAGAGTTCCCAAGGATCAGATACATTCCTACCTCTTTTTCCTCTGATACCAACTGTAGAGACCCAAAGCTTGACGTACATAGACATTACATTACTTTTGCGGAATACTTAGTACATAACAAAAACACACACACAAGGACCGTAATAGTTTAGTATCTTTGAAAACTCGGAATATCATCTTCTAATCGTGGTGAAAGATCTTCAACATCTCCCATAAAGATCTTATTTTTTTAAACCTAAATCCTTTCTTTATATCCTGGGGAAAATAAAACATAAAAGGGTGAGCTCAAATGCTCAGTAAGGGTAAACAAAAGAAATATCAATCACATCATATTAATGAGAACATATCTTTTGGAAATCTTAACCTGCAAAAGAGATCATAATTTCATAACATGGGATAAATCATAGTAGTAAAATGTAATCCCAATAATCATAACTAAAAAACATGAAACTTTGTGGCATACACACATAATCCTTGAGAATCATTTCCTATTAGTCAAGACTCATTTCCAAGACTCTCTTAGTGGACAAAGTCCCTTTCTGAACCGAGTTCACTCCTCGTTTCAGTTCTGTTTCACTGAACTGGTATAACCTACCGTTCCAGCCATGTCTATCTCATGAGATATAAAATCTTTACCCAATGCATTGGAGGGAGATATAGGTCCCACCCATCTCATAATGAAATCATTCTTACTTGTGCCACAAAAAAAACATACATCCTTCATAATAACCCAATAAAAAAAATGGGTTTCATAAACATCATTCCATCATCACATAATCCATATAAAAGAAATGGATATCATTTCATAATAAGAAAAGTGGAACCATTTAAATCATAGAGACATGATACTTGAAACATACACATATGAAATAATGTCATCTTAGATGAAAAACGGTTTTGATAAAATACTTGAAATGAATTCTTGAGGAAAATATCCTTTCTTCTTCAAAATCAATTTCTTTTCACAAAATGTCATGAAATTTTAAAAGAAAGAGATTTTGTTGAAAACAGTAATGAAATCTTTTGGAGGAAGCTTCATGAAAATAAGGCTTTATGAAACTGTAAAAATTCATTCGTGCCGTATAAGTTAAAAAACATTCTTTTCGTACTTTCACCGGAAAAGTCAAAAAGTACCTCGTAACATAAAAAAAAGAAAGATTACTTACATACCATGTAGTAAAACTCAAAAATGGGTAAAAAGGACTTTAAAAATACATGAAAACACTTTTATAAAACATTGTCATGGATGATACAAGTAACCCCAGTAAATACTTACAAATATGCAATCTCGGATAAAAATGAGATTGTGATATTTCCCTTACCTTATGTCCGATATGATTTGTACGTATCCGAACCTCCTGTATAATGATTTAAATAATTTCATTAACTTATTACAGAATAATATTCATTGTTATGATATCATATATGGTTCACTTATGACTTTATATTACCCGTTCTTTTGTAAATTCCATGTTAAAGAAGCGTTTTGGGTAAATTCGTTTCATTTATCATAGGTGTTTGGACTTGTTGTTCTTGACATTATTATTACTTATATCATGATTTAATTACTTACAGAATATAAAATATGATTTATATATCATATATATTCAGTATATATATATATATATAATAGATAGATAAATGAAATGAAACACACCGTTCATGGAGACGGTAGTCCGTACGTACGCATGAACGCTGTTTTCCTTTCCTTATTGTCTTGAATGGAAGTAAGTAGATGACATATATATATAAATAAATCCAGTAGATTTACCATGTCATATATTTCATTATTATTCATTATATATACTTTATAATCATTCTGGAATGGTTAACATGGATAATGAATCTCATCGCGTCGTGGAGACGGTAGTCCATACGTACGCACGAGCGATGATATCGTTCCCATGGTCGTGGAATTGTGTTGAAGTGTATGTATACTATTTCAGTATCAGTATCACTTTATAATAATCATATATAGTTACTCATTACACCATTATACCCATCCAATGAGGGTGGTGGCAGAAAATAGATTACACCACGGCGTGGAGACGGTATTCCGTACGTACGCACGCGCGATGATTTCCTTTTTCCGTAGGATGGATAGAAGGTTAATTAGAGTTGTTTAATATTTATAATAACATGTCAGTATATAATAAATACTTATGTTATTAATTTATCATGAAACAACTAAAGAAGAAGAAGTTGAAGAAGAAAGAAATTGAAAAAGATCGGTAATGGATTTTACCTCTTTTTGATGCGCCTTCACTTAACCTCCACTTAAAGAACTAAGGATGGTCTTTGAAGAAGACCAAGACCTCTAGGATGATACTATGGAAGTGTAGAAGAGATTTTGGCAGGGGTTGTCCGAGATTGAATGCTCAAATTGGTGTGAGGAGGAGAGGGAGGAGGTTCCCTTTTATAAGGTAGGAGAGGGGTACCTTAGGAAAATCTCAAAATATTATTTTATTTTAAGGTCAAATTATGTTTATAATGGTTACAAAGGGTCTTATTTCGAAGATAAAGTGGGGATGGGTCTAAATACTCTCATCCAATAGGATTTAGACAAGTTTAGTTAATTATTTTAACCTTATCAATTAGATTTAACTCTAAGTTAAATAATTTAACTTTTACCGTGTCTTTTTGTTTTCTTACACTATATGGTTAATAAACTTACCATAACAAGCCAAAAAAACCCCAAGTTGTTTACTATTAATATATCTATCCTCATATAAGTCATTTGAACGAACCTTATATTTTTAGAAATTAAATAACAATTAATAATATAATATTTTTTTTAAAAACTAATTTATGTCAATTTTGACACTATTAGGTACATGATTTTTATGAAATTCACAACAGAATGATAAGTTCAAAAAAAGTTACTTATATCAACAATAACATGTCATATTAACCTAGAAAATTAATTTAAGGCATAAAAAGTCTCAAATTACATTTATTTGGTCATTTATAACATCAATTATGTCAATATTTCATTAATAAGACAATTACTGCATCATCTTTGTGTCATAATAAATGATAATTATTTAATCCCTAAAAATTATAAATAACTTCCTATGATGTAGATAATTGTATTATATTTCTGGAGACTATTCATGTTCGAAGTTTCATGAAGTTTATCACTAAATTAAAATTATTATACTTATAAGATTTAAGAAAGTGACATGTTGTCACATTCTTTGGTTTTAATAATAATTAAATTATTTTCAGGGAAAAAAGTTCATAAAATGAATCTAATCCGACCCTTATATTATATGGGTCTACTTGTATCCATCCAATAGGATTTTTCCAAGTGTTAGGATATTTTTATAATATTATATTTACCCTTAATTACCCGATTTACCTTTAACTATGGTAAATAAAATTTACCGTAGTTACTATTCATAATTCCCAAAAATAAAAAGTAGCTTATTAACATAATTTGGACCCGCTGATTCCAAATATGGAATCCATTTTTCCAAATTCAATACACAAAATATGCAGAAATTAAATTAAAATTAATCCCGTTGTCGAAAGAAAACAGGTTTTTCTTTAAAACATTACAAAATATTGAATTGATTTAACCTACGAATTCAAGGTAAAATCAATGCTAATGAAATACATTATATTAAATGGTAAAAATATATTCTATTTGTAATTTAAAACTATTCAATATTATAATTTAACCACATAAGATATTACGATGAAAAAAGTTGTTTTTAATTAAAATATAGCGTGTTTTTACTATTAATTAAAATATGAATGTTATCGGAAAAATATCAAAACTTTATCTAATGTAAATTTTTATATCCTGATTCAAAAGAAGAATTTTATTTTTTCAAATTGAACTTATAAACATGTCAAAAACTATATTTAAAGTGGGTGCACCATCAAAAGGCGGCAAAACTGCATTTTTTGAAAAATATTTATTTTACCCGAAAAATTTATTTTGTTCTTATACCATGTTCTAGAAAATGTGTAAGATGAATAATAATGTTATAAAATTCAAAATTTAGTTAAAATTATTCATAACAGCTAGTTCAAAACAATATTATAATAATATACCGTTGTTTAGTAAATCCCGGTATTGCGTACAACACACGCTATCGAGGAAGGTCGCAATTGCGTGTAATGCAAAGCAAGTCACGGATGCGTGTTGTGCAAGATTTTTTTGGTGTAGCGTACAACACAAGACATTAATGAAATTAAAAAGAATATTTTTCATAAAATCTTGGGGTGTTACATTCAAAACTACTACTTCAAATTCTGTAATATGGTAATGGATTGAAATGATCCTGAGCCTCTATTGAAAGGTGTTTGATGGTATCAAAAACTCAAACTTACAGAAGAGTAGGGTCATGAATCCGCTCTTCATTTTCTACTTTCCTTTGTCATGATTTATTTTTGAGCACTCTCTTGTGGTCGACTGGGGACATTTTCAATCAATGATGACCTTTATATATGATTTTCTTTTGGAGTAGCTCCCATGGTTCTTCCAGGATACGCCAATGAGCTTCCTGAGTTTTGGTAGGGATGTATGCATTCCCTGGAGAAGCCACTAAAGTGGATAGGTGTCTTCTAGTTAGAACTAGTATTTGTGACTATTCCTGTTGGCTATTTATCACAGAATATTATCGATGACCCTCCTAGATGTGGTCAGGGATTCATTTCTACTCTGTAATGACCACCTCATTGTGTGGATGAGTCACCCCATTTGGGGGGTTAGGGTTTTGGTCCAAAATCCTTTCTATTTCCACATGCACGATTACACCATGGAAAGTATGTAGGATTTGGTTAGTAATGTATGTATAATCATTCATCATTTATAACATATATTGAGATACATCCCTAGTGATAATTATAATATATTCCTATTTCGGTGTCAGAGCAGGAATTTGTGGCTGCTCCGGTCCTCCATTTCCTACCAGTAAGTACAGAGAGTCCTTCTGTGTGGGGGAAGAGGTGTGAGTCTACCCTATATTTTTAACAATGATACACCATTTGATTTCTCTAATTTTCATAATATTTATAAGGAATTCTTGGAATGAATTAGTAAGAATCTTTATCTGCTGTTTCTTTCCATCATATTTGACTGATGGACTTGATATGCATCTGTAAAAATTTTCATATGCCCATAAATTTCTATCACATTTGACTAACGAGATTCATATTTGTGAGTATAGATTTTCTTCATCTTATTTTGCACTATATTTGACTACAAGAGTTCATGTGATTTAGTAGGAATTTGAAACTGCTCATAGTTGTTTTCTACCCTATTTGGATGATGGTATTGGTGTGTATTAGTAGGAATCATTATCTACTCATAGTTGTTTTCCACCCTATTTGGATGATAGTCTTGGTGTGTATTAGTTGTATTTTTTATCTTATCATAGTTTTTTCCCTATTTGGGTGATGGGATCATGTGCTTTTGAGAGAATTTACTTCTACTTGTAGTTTTTACCTATTTATATGGAGGGCTTGGTGAATATTCATAGGGATTTATGTGTATTCATAATTTTCCATTATATTTGACTTACAATCTTCTTTTGTGTGGTAAGGGATATTCATTTTCCTATAAGTTTCCATCATATTTACCTGGTGATATTCTTTAGTAGAAATGAGGATGATGGCATGTTCTATATTTTCTGTTTATTTCCATATATGGCTGCCATGGGGTCCTAGGTCTATATCAATTTGTCTAGGGACTATGGGGGAAATATAATCTTCATAACAAGGATTTTGGGATGCACAGTGTTGGTGGTGATGATTTATAGTAGGGGCCCTTGGGTTGGACCCCTATGCTATTGGGATAAATTCATTAATGAATACTTCATAAACCTCCCTTAGGTAAGGAAGGAACTCATTATGACATTCCATGGAAAATATCTGAAATTGCTATAGATGGATAGTGGAGATGTATGGTGTTGGATCGTCGACCGTTGCAGGGAGAACGACTAGTAGGGATTCATAGACTGGAGGACCTACTTGGCTGTCTCTATTATGGGAAGAGTACCCTTATAGTGGTACTTCCCAACTAGTGTATTCAAAACCCAATGGTGAAGAATTTGGGTGGGAAATGGAATACTCCATTTGGTTTAGGACTTGGTTGGTGCAGTGGTTTATGCACATGTTTGAAAAATCGAGTGAGATGTCATTGGATTGAAGAGAGATTTGAAGAGTGGATGTAATATATGTGTAAGTATAGACAAAAAAACCTTTTCAAAGTATAATCTCATGACCACATATGTAATTGATGGTCTCGTTTGGCCCTCTTCCATTTTGGATGTGAAAGGGGCCTGATGCGAGATAACACACCCACCTTAGTTAAGGATTCATATCAGGTTCACCATTTTGTTTCTGAAAAGGTTTTTATTTGTGCCCGATGATTGATTGTAAGGGGTTGGATGGTGTGAAATCACTAAAGTTGGGTACAAAGTCTTCAAAATATCTCCAATATGTTTTTTGGGAGCTAAAAACTCCAAATGACTCTCATATACATGAAGACTCATGGAGCTACTTCCAAAGGTAGACAGTCATTGGAAAACATGGACAATGAAACTTAAGAACTCACATTGGCCAAGAGGATGGGAAGTCGAGATCATCAAACCCTTTTTGGGGGAACTATTTCCTATTTTAGGACTCTCTTATAAATTTATGATATGTTTTTTAATTATTTTTCATTCCAATGTATAAATACATGGGTTACCCCAAATTAACAACCTATTATGAATAAGAATGGGTTCAGAATAATTTTTATGTATTTGAGCTTCTCCATTGATGGTAAATATGTTTTTATCTGAGGTTCTCCATCAATGGTACCATTTGTATGAATGGATCAGTCATTGTTTGGTTGTTTAATAGGATGACACTAGTTTTAATCCACGTGTTGAGGTGCACTGGTGTTTACCATCATCCATGGGGAACATTAGTTGTTTTTATGTCAATATTGAACCCATAATATGGGATTACTACATATACTCATGAGATTAATCATAACCCATGTATTCCAATGACGCTTAATAGCGCACATCACAATTTAAGGTCATGTCGTGAGGACCAAACCAAATAGTTTACCATCATGCAACAAGGATGTCTAGGAAGAAGGTTCCTAGTCAAAGTTCAGTGTGAGACTTATGTCGAGAGAGCCTAAGGGACCTGGATGAGATGTGGTCTCCTAGGTGGATATGAACAAACCAGGAATGTGACCAGGAGAACATTAGGGTGGATGTGGGTGCTGGGTTTGGACCTCAGGAAGGCTTCCTATGTATCCTAGATAGTTGGGAATCGAAGCCCATATAGTTTGGTAAATTTGGGGGTTAAACCTTAATGGAGGCCTGTGCGGTTGGGGATTACACATGGAAGAATCCCATTTGAGGGAAAATTATTGGATTAGGGATTACACTCATAAGGATTCCTATGAGGTTCCTCTTCCTTGGGAATATGGAACTTTGAAGGCTGAGGCATGGTTTTAGGGATTACACCATAGAAGAGGCTTAATTGGTGCATATTGTTGGGGATTATGCATAGATTTGGACCATTTGGTTGGTTTAGGATCATTTGGATGTTATGATAACTACAAATATCTAAGAATGCATGATTCATGATTAGTGTGAGAATCGAGAAGAAGAAAAAGATCTAATGATCACACAATCCACCTTGTGCACTGGTGGATGAGATGATAAATCCCATAGGGAGAGGGAGAGAGCATTGAGTGTGATTGTATCCTCTTTTATTTTCCTATCCAGGATAGTAAACTATGATGATCTATCCAGATACTTCCTGGGATAAGGTAAATATGATCAAGAGTACTTCCACCAGTAAGAAAGGCTAGGGGTTTACTCTAGGGGGATGACCTAAAATTGGTTTGGGGGGGGGGGATATCATTCTATATCAAGGGGAAAGGAAATCACGATCCCCTATATCCTACTCGGAAAAGAGAGTTTCATGTGAGTACCCCCAAGGTCGAAACCCTCATTACCATGAGAATGTAAAACCAAGGACATTATGAGGGTTCTCATTGTTGTGAAGGTTACACATGTGACTTTTCTTACCACATAAATGTAAACTTGAGAGGACACACTAATTTGCTCGATGACATTATCATACAAGTCAGGTGTATTTGGAAGGGGCCTTGGCTTGATGCTGTTTGAATGGTTTGTAGATGGGCCAAAATGGGGGGGGGGCAATGACATAATAGAAGGGAGTGATGGGAGGTGGAGAGTAGAACTCTCTAGGATACCCCATTCTACATAGAAGGTTCTTTGGTGGTATGGGGTCACCTTTTCCTATAATGTTTCTATGTGGGTGAGGTATCGTTCACATAACACTGTGCTATAAAGACCTAGGTTCTAACCACGTAACGTGTTACTACACAGGGCTAAGCTCCATCTGTATAGAATTTTTCTATACAGGGCCGAGTTCCTCTTGCATAGGATTTTTCTATATAGGGAATGGTTCTACCCACATAACATTTTTCTATGTGGGATGCCTTTTCGAAAGGGTCAATCGATTTATGTCCCATAAAATGGTTTTTAAAAATGGGTTTTGAGTTTTTGGATGGTTTGATAATTCAGTATTTCCTCCATACTACTATGTGGTGAATTTTTACCCACTGGTAATTGATGGAGAGGCTTTAGTTTTTTCATTTCCTCGTCAGTAATTTCCTTTGTATCTCCTAAGTTTGGATTCATCACCTTTATTTTAATTTCCCCTCAGGGTATTTTTATAGAAGAGAGGTGGGACCAGAGACTGGCTTGGTCATTCATCTGTGGTGGGCCACATGGCTTATTTTGTAGGAGCCCACATAGAATTCCCCTACCCATGAATGACTTAGTCATCAGGGAGTGGTCGTTCGTGGGGGGGGGGGGGTCATTTTTGTGGAAAAAATCACCATTTTCCATGAAAACAAATTTTCTTCATTCTTGGATTCTGAAAGTTCCACAACATCCAGTAAACAATTTATTTTTTGTGGATGGTGTCGTTCACAGGGGTGGGAATCACCATACACCCTGAAAATGATTCTATTTTCATTTGTGGGAGCTGTCGGTACCACATTTCCCCACGAACTATTTTCATTTAAGGGGTGCTTCAAAAAAATAGAGGAACTCCATGAGAAGGGGTAGTCCATGAAGTGATTTTGGATTCATGGGATTTATCCTTTAAAATTTTTTCTTTCATTTATTCTTTTGATCACTTCTTTTACTTTTCTATGTTAATGGAATTTTCTTGTGAAGTTCTCAAGACCCAGAAATGGTAAATGATTTCTTCAACTCAAATAAGAGGAAAATAAACCTATCAATTCTTTTATGGAAAGTATCAATCAAATATAAAGGTATGTTTTTGGAAACCCATGAGTCTTTTAATAATCCATTCTTTTTTAGAAATACTTAATTAGTAAATACTAAGTTTTCAAGCAGTGACATAGAAATTAGTTATAATGATAAAATATACAACAAATTTTATTACTATGTCATGATTTAATAATTCTTGAAAGTTTTAATTAAAACCAAAAGGGTGAAATTTATTTCATTGGGGGTAGAATGTAACATCCAAAAAATTTAGTTATTAAAAAATATTAATAATAATCACTAAATCTTGTTTAACATGAACCATTAAGCTTTAAGAGAATTATATTATATTATAAAATATTCAAAGTTTTAAAAGTGAAAAACCGAACCGTTAAACTAGAGATATGAATAGGAATAAAAAACTTAAAAAAATATTTATAATGTTTTTAAATAATTAAAATGTGTTTATTAATTCATATTAAAATAGTACCCAATTTTTAGTTAAGTTATTTTAGTCTTTAAAAAGAAGTTTTCCTCAAAAATAGGTTTTTATTTCTTTTAGTTAGAGAATATTATAATTAATTGTATACAATATTATATATTATATATTATATAAAATATGTAATTTTTTTAAATTATAATAATAAAATTAGTTTAGGGTGATATTTAGGGATTTTTCTGAAAAGAATAATTTTTATATGAATAGTGAAAAATACCGATTTTTATAAAACTTTCATTTATTTTCATTAAAAATTAACATTAAAATTATAATTTGATATTAAATTAAGCTAAATATAATTTAATTATAAATAATCTAATTAAATCCATTTTAATTGAAAATATTAATGATTTTTTATAAGTTAATTTTTTGGCTTAAAACGAGATTTTTCTAAAAATTGTTTTTTCATTGTGTTTTACTAATTTATAGTAAAATTAATTTATTCCACTTATGTAAATTGGATATTGAAAAATTGATTCCATATTTGGAATTATTCATTTAAAAATTGGTAAATTGGACATTTTTATTTTTGGTCATTATGAACAGTTAGCATGGTAAAACAATTTCACCCCAATAAGGGTAAAACGATTAAAATAGTGTTAAAACTATGTGATAAGAATTTAAAATAATTAAAAAACTTGAATTTAATATAATTTATGAGTATTATTATACTATAATCATAAAATATTCTAATTTATGGTAATTTCGTACTATTTTTCATTGATAATAACTTATATATTATTTTAAATAAAGAAAAATAAAAAATATCACTCTATTTTCTTTTGAAAACTCTAATATTTTTTCATGGGGATAAAAATTTGATATATATAATTATAAATGATTGTTTTTAATATTAATAAATATTTTTTTTATATTAATTTATTTATAATTTTTAGTGATGGCATAATTACCTTAAATGATACATGACTCAGAAATAGTGCTTGTGCAAGTAGTAAAACAATTTACTATTTTTAAAAAAAAATTAAAATAAGTATGTTTTTGGATCAATTAAGGTGTGAAAATATTTTTATTAGTAACTATATTGTATAATTGTTGGTTAAGGGGTCTATATTAGAAATAAATTGTCATATTCTTAACTTTAATGTCAAATTAATTGAATAGTCCTAAAAATGAAATTAATTATATCTTACGCTATATAATATTCTATTAAATGATTTAAAAATAATAAAAAACGCGAAATAGGACAATATGAATGATATATGTTCTATAATTTCATTCATTGGACATTTTGGGGAAATTTTTTATCTTATAAGTAAAATTATAACCCTTTACTATTGTAAAAGTTGTTACCTCGGTTAAGATTAAAATTGGTTAATAAGGGGGTTAAACCAAAATATAAGTTCTAAAATACCACATAAACCTATCACAATTATATTGGTTTAATTAATTTAAAATTTAAGTATCTTATCTTCCAATTTTTTTCCACTTGGTCACGATAAGTAGTTAATTATATTTAAATCTTTTAAGTAATTCCAAATATGTCACTTCATTCACTATAAAAGGGCTCCACCTATCCTCTATTATTCACACCACCTTGAGGCACTTAGATCAACCAAAACCTAAAAAACCTATTATTAAATTCATTATATAAATTATATAGGTTTTTTTATTCATAAAAGACCTTCACAAGGGTTTTTAAGGAGATATCCAAAGGAGGTTTTTCAAAGTGGATGTAATCGTCTTACCCAAGCATTTTCATTTTAATTAGTCATTTTCATCCTTCAATTTTCTCTTAACAATTACAATATAATAAAAATAGTATATATCATATAATATTATGAAATTAATTTTATTAAGTAACCTTTATCCATCACCTTTCCATCACGTGGTAAATGAAAGTATCGATCATGTGTACATGTGGACTACCGTCTCCACATAGTGATATGATTTATTTTCCATCATAATATTTCATTATTGGTTGTTATGATATATTTAATGTTTATATATTATATTTATGAAATAATTATTCTTATATAATTATAAAATATTATATACCTTATTACCTTTCCATCCACTGTGAAACGATAACACCACTCATGCGTACGTGTGAACTACCACCTCCACAAAATAATGATATTTGTTTTTCATTTATAATTTACATGGATGGTAATAAGTATATATTCAATGAAAATATATGATATTTATTATATAATAATTTTTGTAAAGTTGGATTTTTATTTACCTTTCTTTCATTCAATCCCTCAAAAAGTGGAAACATCACTCGTGTGTATGTATAGATTACCACCTCAACGAAGTGATGTAATTCAATTATCATCACCACTTTATATGAATAGTTATAAAAGTATATATAATGAATTAATATTATAATTATATATATGATAACAATTATGGATATTATGGAACTATGATAAAATTATAAGGATTGAAACCGTTGAATCAAAACATGCATGAAAAACAAAACAATTATTACACAGAACAATGATTTTAATAAAACATTATTAGTAAATTGGTGATAAGATATTATAAATAAATCATATATGGTATGATGTGTATGAATATGGTTCTATAATATATTTATAATAAATATATATTTTTTATGCATGAGGTTTTAACACATGTAAAGTGAGACGAGACTTGAGGTAAATGATTTCTCATCTCACTTTTATTTATGTGAGACATTTTCCATATTCAAAACTTATTTCTTTTTACTAGTGTATATAATGAAAAATAATTCAATTAAATATTATTTTTATTAAAATTATTTATATTTAAAAAACCATATAATACTATCTATTTTTTTCTTATTTGATTAAGATATTACAAAATTAGTAAGGGGTTTATGTTATAATCTCATTTCTTTTTGGGATTAACTATGCTAAATTTCCATGTAGATAAATTTTATAGATTCTATAATTGAAACCCAATTTATTTAATACTAATTTTTTAATTCCTTATATTTTGATGTATTAGTTCCATTTTTATATCTTTGGTAATTATAATGAGTGATAAAATGTTTTTAATGAAAAGATGGCCTTATTTTCTATTTAGTCAATGAACTTTTTCTTCTATGCCCATGTTTTCATTAATATGTTTTCAATAATATTTTTAATATTACCCTATGATTTTTTAAATTCATTTTAACCTTATTTTATTGTTTATGAAAATGTTTCAATGGAATATTCTTTTCATTTTTCAAATTATGTACTTTTTACTAAAAATGTGAATGAAATATTTGTTTTTACTTAAAAAAATGAATGGAATTTTCGACCATAATGAATGATCAATGATTTAAAGATTCCTTTAAAAATTTCCAAAATTATTTTCAAAAATATGCTTTAAATATTTTTTTTAAAATCTTAGATTTTAAATAAGTGTTTTTAAAATAAAAAGGATATTTTTACACAAGAAATATTTAAATAATATTTTAAGAGAATTTTTCATCTATGATAACCTCATTTGTTGTTATATATGATTTACTAGGGATTTGATCCAATGAAACCATTATTATTATTTCTCAGGATGTTTTTTTTGAATATGATGATTATATTTTTATAAAACCAATTTATTTTCCATGGGTTATGATATGATAAAATATTTATAAAACTCGTTTCCTTTCCATGGTTATGATATGATGATATGGTGAGTTTTGTGTGATATTATGACAAACATATGAATGGATTATGATTTTGTGATGGGTGGTTCCCAAATTATATTTATCCCTCTAATGTAATAGGTAATGTTTGATATCTCATGAGATAATAACAACTGAATTGGTGAGTGAAACTAGTTCAATAAAGGAATCTATCCACAATAATAATCTTTCAAGTGGACCTTGACTAAGGAAATGTTAGAATAAAGGGTGAACCCAATACAATATGATAGTATTATGAGTGAAACTCAACTAATGAAATGATAGAATGGGGAGTGAAATCAATACACTATGGTAAACATGGTAGTGAACCTTGACAAAGGAAATGTTTTTTATGCTTATGGGTATTCCACAAAACTATGTCTTATGATTATGATATGATCTCATATCTCTTGATTGATTATTGATGGTTCCACACTCTTTGAATTATGTATTTTTATTGAAATATTTATATTCCATGATTCTTGATTAAATATCTTTGACTGGTTGGGTATGATTATTGTGAGTTATGATCATGTTCTCATAACCTTATTATTATCTTATGCTTATATATGATCATCTATTGATATCTTATATGTTTACCATTAATGAGTATCTAAGATCACCCTATATTATATTACCTTTTCCACAGGATATTAAGATAGTCTTTAAGTATTATATGTCTAATAAGAGTGATGGTTATGAATAACTTAGTGGAAGATGACATAGATGTTTATGTACGACACTATAAATTTATTTTTCGGTCATGAATTTAAATGTTATTTAATGAATATTCATATAATAAGATTTAATATTTATGTATGAAAAGTAAATTTCACTATAATAAGAGTCATAAAGAATTTTCATTCCATTCCATGAGGAACCTCTTACTCAATAAAACTTAGTTATTTTTATAATGAGAAATATGAAAAAATACATAATCAACCTATATTAATATTAAATAATAATAAATAATTCCCATAACTTTTCCTATGTTAATTAAAGGGATAATATGATCATAACCCATCCAGAGAAATAAGTTAGATGTTCAAATGTTACATAGTCAACTTGATAATAATTATTCATATTAAAATAAAAATATATAGAACACCAATTATTTTCCCCATGTTAATAGAATAACATTTTTTATTGGTGAAAATAATCCAATATGAATTATGTAAAATATGATGTTCATAATTTTTAGGTAATTGGTTATAAAACTAAGTCAATACTAGAATAACACGATCAAAATCCATCTAGAGAATGAATTTGGATGGTATAAAAAGAACATTACACAAGAAGTGAGAAATATTTTTCAAAGGGTTTATAAGGTAGGAATATATATCCATAAAAAAAGAGAGAATACCACATAATATAATCAAAGGAATAATGTACACAACTTATATGAAATAAATTTAAGAGAATGATAATAACTTAATAAATGCAAGTTGATTTACTAAAAAAAATTACTATTAGAGAAACAACTGAATCAATGTCCACTTGAATAAGGGAAAATTATTTGTCTATTAAGTCCCATGACATACAAGGAGTATGATAAAAATAAATCCTTGGGATGTAAATACACCATAAAAAGGAAACATGGTGCAAAAAATTTATTATGTCTCAATGAATTAGAATTGAGACTAAAAAACACCTTATGGAATTAGGAACATTCGAATTAAATAACCTTGGAAGAGAGGGATTTTAATTAAATTTAAAATACCATGATTAAATAATAATTCCTGATATGATATATAAAATTTTCATTATATAAAACAAACAAATGAAATTATATTCATAGTATTAAACATGTCTCAAAGAGGGGAATTTGAGACAAAAACCCCTACCTCTTGTTCCTGGATTCCAAAAACATATTTTAACCTCCATAAAAAAACATATCTATATTAATCACTTAATTAATAACCTTAATCATATCCATTTTCTTTTATACTCTTCACAAATATACTTTTCTCTATATGAATTCAACTGATTTTCCACATCAGGTGTTTATAGTTTTGATCATTTTTACTAGTTTCTTAATTGTGGTGCCCATGTTCATTATTTTTTCAAATTTTTTTCAGTACTAGTTCATTATGGTTACTAATAGGTATGTTTTATAGTTATTTAATATGTTAAAAAATCCTTTCAAGAGTGTTTTATTCTTTATCATTGAAGATGAAATTGGTAAGAAACATGTTTCAGTGATTCATAACAATTTAAGGGTGATTTCTTAATTGATGAATTAAATGGTGATATAACCTCACCATAACCAGAAAACAAAAATTATTTATATATTTATATCATATTATCAAAGTAAATAATTTATTATAGTTATACATAAAATAAATGTAAAATATTTTTCAAGTTGGTGGTTGGACCGAACCAAACATGAACCTACCATGATTAATAGATGACAATGAGATGGTTTAGTTATAATATAATTTTACAAAAAATATAATGATATTGTTAATTCTTTATTACGGTGATATATAATAATTATAAGTAAGTATAATAATAAAAAATGTATATAAAAATATTACATAATTTTAATATTTAATTATCCTCTTAGTACATTTATTTCGAATGATTAAATTAATGATGATCATTTTTTTGATCATATAATTAATAGGTTCTCTAATTTTTCAAACAATATCCTTTATTATTTATAAAAATAATATTTCTTTTTAATACCATCCATATATACAAAATTTTGCAGAGGTTACTAAAAAATAAAGACATTACATCGTGGCGGCGGTAGTCTATACAACGCAAGAGAAAAACATTTATTTTTCTTAAAGGTTAGGGTATATGAATAGATAATGATTATACCATTAATATATTAATATTAAAGTATATAAATGATACTAATATTATTATATTAGTGTGGTTATAATAAATTTTAATGAAGATAATTAATAAGAAAAAATAATTAGTTGATAATACTCTTTTAGGGGACTTTAATTTTCCTTTGAAGTCGCCTTGGAAATGAAAACCTTATGCTAACTAATGGTGGATAAAATCCTTTTAACATGGTATATGGTTATAGTAGGATAAAATTTGTAATGTTTCAAGAGAAAATAATAATTATAGGTGAGTCTTGAATAAGTGGAGATGTCACCCTTTTATAAGTAAGGAGGAGGGTAGTTTTGGGAGTTTCCATTACATTTTCAGTAATGTAAGGTAATAATTAAAGTAAAAAGGGGGAAAAATTGACAAAAAATGAGATTCACATAAGTGTGGTTCTAAATGATCCTAATAAACTCATTTTTTGACAAATTTCAGTGGTTTTTTCCTTTTTTAAGAATTTTAACATTTATACTAATATACTTTTATGATGGTAATTAATTTATAACTATAAAAATTAATTTTAATGAAAATATTAATATTAATTTTTTACATAATTTGATAATTATAATTTCAAATATTTTAATAATTTTATCAAATAAAATTTATAAATTCCTGTAATGTTAATTTTGAAATAAATACACCTAATTGTGTAAAAATAATATTTTAAGAAATAACGTTT
Source organism: Viscum album (assembly GCA_963277665.1). Taxonomy (NCBI): domain Eukaryota; kingdom Viridiplantae; phylum Streptophyta; class Magnoliopsida; order Santalales; family Viscaceae; genus Viscum; species Viscum album. Next base: position 1,373,760,072 of record OY728137.1, read on the forward strand.
TTAAAATTTAAATTTATATATGACATATAATTATATCAGATAATGATTTTAATGAAATAAATTTAATTATTATAAAAAAATAAAGGTTATGTGGATTAAAATTCAATCCAAATCCAAATCTCCCTTAAAAATAATTGATTCAAATAAAAGGTTGTAAATTATTATTTTTCTTAAAGTAACATTTTAATTAGTTATATAAATGTTCGGCATAGGATTTATAAGTTCAAATAAAATTTTAGAATAAATTATTTTATTCTATTGATTAAAATTTTATTAATTAAAATGTTTTTTTAAATTATAGTTCATTATTATATAATGATAAAATAATACAAATTAAAAGTTTATTTTGAAAACCATATTTTTCGATTAAAAATCAATCTTTTAAGAAAAAGCTCAAAAATTTACACTATATAAATTATGTTATAATGAATTAAAAAATTAATTTTTTTTTAATTTTAAGTTACAAAATTTATAAATTTATTTTTTGAATAAAATCATAAAATATAATGAAAAATCATTTTTATTGGAAAATGACATTTTCAAATATTAACTGTTACTATTCTTATTTCATATCATTTACTAAATAAATTAGTTCTAACAAATTATTAATATGGAAAATAATTTATCATTAATAATATGTTTCTTAAAATAGAAATGTATATCACATATTAAATTAATTTTTAGAAAAAACCATTTTTATACAAAAATAAATATTCTTATAAGTCATTTTTTGGAAAATTAGTTGAATTTAATTCATATTAAAGTATAATTTATTTTATTTATACATATATTTCATAAATATGTTACTCTAATTCATTCCCACTAATTCAACATCTTGGTTTTAAGAATCATACTTAAATATTTATATGTTATCTATAAATATTGGTTTCATTTAGGTTCAATGTTGCATTCAGAGAAAGATATCAAATACATTGATTTATTTAAAGTTAATAATATATAAAAATATTGTGGTTTAAAATTAAAATCCATTAAATAAATTGAATCCATAAAATTTTACTCATAATATCATATTAATTTCTATAGGGAACTCATAATTATCCATACACCACTAGATTATCGTGGGTTTATTTAGGATGTGGAATGAGATTTATCTATATGATAAATTATTATATTCACTTTACAAAGAGAGGTAATACATTATCAATTTCATATAGAATTATATTAAATGAAGTAGGTAACGATCCATGAAAAATAACTTTCCATAAACCTTGTAAATGGTTTATATTATAATCATACCACTATGGGTTTTTATAACTCAATATCCATTAGTTGGGGAAAACTTACTTAACATAGGACACTAGAAAGTCTATATTGAAAACTCATTGTATAATAAATTAATATTAGTTTCATAAGATTTTACTTGTTTTTATGGTTTCTGGTGAATATCTACTTTATTGTCCCTTAGATTATGAAATTGATCCTCATAATACCCAAATCTCTTTCAATTTAAGAATTTTTTTATAGATTATCTCTTTCCCTTATAATTATGAGTGTGATGATCTTCATGTCCACACATATAACTTTTAACCCTGTGTATCAGTTTAATATATATCATTCTTGGTTTAACCTAGATTACTTTTAGTTGGGTTCTCTCATACTTATTATCCTAATTCTTAAATTAGAGATCCCAAATTACCATAAATTTTTTTAAATATTCTAAACATAATAATCATTGAAATATATACTCTAAAAATCCAACTTATCCTTCCTCAAACAAAATTAATCATTACTAAAATCATATACCATTTTACGTATATACCCTAATATATATACTCTCAGTAACACACCTTTCCCAAAACCTTTTTGAATCTCCAAGACATTAAACCAAAATGATATTGTATATTTCTCCAAAAATTAACTCAATATTTAACCCTCAAGTGGCATTAACCACTTGTTCATAAGGTCAAACACTAGTCACTATATATCAGAACCAAAAAAATGAGATGACATTCTACAAAAATATCCTGAATTAATTATCAATCCCAATGTTACCAATTACTATAAAACATACTTATCTCAAAATCAATCAACCCTTTATTAACTCAACATAAAGATGATATTAAACCTAAGAGTTATCCATCCCTTAATCACATTTTCTCCAAAAGATATCATGTGAATGTAAACTTGTCCTTAAATCAATTTTAAGTATTATTTATACCGTTTAATATATGTTTACAATAATTTAAATAAAAATAATATTATTGGAGAATAATATATATATATATATATATATTTCAAAAAATTCTCATAACTTTTAGAATATATCATAATATTAATAATAAATATCACTACCTAGTGAAAATAACTAAATGTATCAAGAAAATATTAATATCACTACTTTATTTAAGACTATAAAACTCACCTTTTCCATTATAAAAATCATATAATAATATTCCCAACAATTTAAGTTTTCTCTTTTATTTGATTATAAGACATAGTGGTTTCTAGGTTCATATCTTTTTCAACTTCATTTTTGTGATCTTATTTTAATCAAATAATAAAAAATGGTTATGATAATATCCAAAATATGTATATGAAAACATAAATACAAATAGTTATTTCCTTATGAAACCTTTTTTAAAAATATGTTACATTCAAATAAACCTATGAATATCTTTTCACAATCATTGGTTATCCATGGTCATTTTTCTATTAGGTTCTCTAACCAAATTAGTTAATATCATTGTTAAATCCTTTTTAATTATTTGTAAAGAGTAATTTATTTACCAAAGAATATCCCATGATAATTTCTCTTAAGGTGTGAAATATTAGGCGCACTCATCATGAATTAAAGTGATGTTTGATTAAATTCTGAACTAACCCTTTTCATAGAGATTATCCCCAGGTGTATTTATGTCATTGCCACATCTACTTTCCAGTATCTAGATAGGGATTTATTTTTACTAAAACTATACAATCTTTAATTTTAAAAAACATAATAATGTTATCCAATAACTAGAATTATTCCTAGTATTTTTATTGAAGTTTTATTATCCTAATACCAAATAAAATGTGCATTATTACCTTAACATTAAATCATATACTATTACAAATTGATACCTGTTCCTTTTAAATTATGATCATACATAAATTATAAATCATTACATTATCCTCAAAAAATATCTTAACGTCTAAAGTTTTCTAAAACTTTCCTTTGATAAAAACTATGGTGCCCCAAACCCGTACTTGTAGATCTGATGCTCATAGACACATACTTTACATACTTTCTTTGATACCAACTGTAAAAAATTTAATATAACCATCCATAATTATAAAATCAATAATGATTTTTTAATCTATTATATTCGAAGGATATTTTTAGGATTTAGTGATTTCGAGAATTTGGACACATTCTAAACCAATAAATCCCATGTTTTTCCTAACTTTTCAATATATTTTTACATTATATATAATAAACAACTAAATTCATGATAAGTATTTAATATCTCCAATAAATTCTTCCACACGTTATATCCTTCAAAACATGTCACGTTTAGTGATTTTATTCATAACTTGGATAATGGAACCATAATATGGAGTGGGATCAAACACTTAGTATGGGAAATATATAACTAAATAAATCATGGAATAAACATGGTATAAATATTTTGTCATGAATAGGTAAATAACATGAAGACATAATCAACATGAAACTGGGACCATGCAATATCCATGAAAATATGGATATTTATAATATTGATATCATATTTATGGAATGAATAATGTCATATATACTTTTTTTAGTAAAGGCATTATGCTAAGACACTTTTCATTGAGGCTGTAATCAAGACATCTTGCTAAATTGGGTCGAAATACGCAAAATATGAAAACCTTTTTTATCTCATGAAACATGTCGATGCATTGATGGGATATATAATTCTAGTACTCTCCCATTACTTTATTATTTCTATTTCATTTACCATAAGATTCATCGAGACATTTCATACCATTCCCTGAGGAACCTCTTTCTCAATAATACTTAGCTATTCATATAATGAGAAATATCAAAATAAAATATAAAATCAACCTACATTATTTGTAAATGATAATAAATAATTCCAATAATTTTACCCATTCTAATAAAATAGATAACATTATTATTACTCATCCAGATAAATAAGTTGGATGGTCAAACATTACATTGTCAATTTTCCAATAATTATCTATATAGGAATAATAATATATATATATAAAATAATTTTCTCCATATAAATATAATAACATTATTTATAGGTGAACAAAATAAAATATGAATTATTTAAAATTTTATGTTCACACCATATAAATAAATAAGGATAAAATCAAGTCAATACTAGTATAACACGATCATAAGCCATCCATAGAAAGAAGGTGAATGGTTAAAAAAATCTTACTATTAGGGAAACAACTAATTCAATATCCACTAGAATAAGGGAACACAGTTTGGATATTAAATCCCACGAAATAAAATGAGTATGATAAAAATACATCTATGTGTAGTAAAAACCCCATAAAAAGGAAACATGGTGTGCACAATGTATTATGTCTCAAAGAATTAGAATTAAGACCAATAAAACCCTTACATATTTAGAAAATTTTGAATCAAAACCCCTTAAAAGATAGGGATTGAAATTTATAATAAAATAAAATAATTAAATTATAATTCATTATATTATATCTTAAATAGGTAGTATATACACAACACAAATGAAATTAGGTGAATAATACTAAACATGTCTTAAAGAAAGAAATTTGAGACAGAAACCATTACATAATGTTCCTTAACTCCAAAAACAGAATTTAACCTTTTGTATCACAATAATAAATATATTAATAACCTAATTAATAGCCTTAATCATATAAATTTTTGTTTATAATTTTCATTAATATTAATTCTCTATATGAATTCTAACGATTTTCCACATAGGGTGTTTATAGTTGTGATTGTTTGTACTAGTTTCATAATAGTGATATCTATGTTCATTATTATTTAAAAAATAATAATTACTATGTAATTAAGGATACTAATATTGGTGTTGTATAATTATTTAAGATGTAAAAAAATCCTTTCATGAGTGTTTTAGTTTTTATCCATGAAGATGAAATTGATAAGAAGCATGTTTCGATAATTGTTAACAATCAAAGGGTTTTTTCTTAATAGATGAATTAAATGTTTATATAACCTTAAAGTATCCATGAACCAAGAGTTATTTATATATTTATATGATATTATACTAGTAAATAAGTTCTCATATTCATACATGATTTAAATGTATAATATTATTCATGTCGGCAGTTAAACCGTCCAAAACATGAACCTACCATGATTAATGGATGATTATGAGGTGGTTTAGTGGTAATATCATTATAATAGAATAATAATGATCTTATTTATTTTTTATTAGTGAGATATATTATAAATATAAGTAATTATAATAATAAGTAATGTATATTAAAATGTAACAAAATTTGAACAATCGTTTATCATCTTAGTACACATATTTTAAATGATCAAATTAACGATGATCATTTGTTGAACATATAATTAATAGGTTCTCTAATTTTTTATAAAAAAACATAATGATATCATAAAAATCATATTTATACTTTAATACCACCCATATATCCATACTTTTAAGGCGGTGATGGAAAATGAAACACGTTGCGTCATGGAAGCGGTGGTCTGTATAACACACAAACAAATTTTTTTATTAATGGATGAGTTATATGAATAAAAAATGATTATACACAAAATAAAGTAATATTAAAATATATAAATGATACTAATATAATTATATTATCATGTTTATAAAATTTTTTAAATAATATAATTAAGAATAAGTATTCTATGATGGAACTCTTGGTAGTCAAGGAAAAAGATTGAGAAAATAGTTCCATGAAAACCACTAAATAGAAAAAATAAAGATGCAATTGAAAAGAAACCTGAAGGTGATATCCACTACTGATGTAACTTAGGTAGATACTTGTTAAAGTGTGATCAATTCCACAATTGTGGAAAATCCCAATCCAAGGAAGGATGAAAATGCTCACATCTATAAAGAGATGTGTGTAAATGGTATCACACCATGGAGATCCTTTATCAAGATTTGGAAAAAGATAAATATAAATGATGATGAATAGATTGAATATATGATTGATTTGCTTTCCCAAAATCTAAAAATGGGAAAAGTAAAGATAGATGTCAAAGGTTTGGTCTATCTTGACCAACCCAATTCTTCTACTTTAGAATGTTTGAGGTACCCCAATCCGCATATGCATTATTATTTAAAATAATTTGTAAAGTGGTGAAAAATTAAGTGGGAGATATGATATATGGGGTGAACATTCCAGAAAAGTACATGTGATTAGAGTTGAAATAAGATGTAATATAGAAAAACATTTAAGTGGTTTTAAGACACTAAAGACAAACATCTAGTAGGAGAAGCAATACATGAATTTCAAATTAGATTTTTTATCTAAAAAGAATTTTGTTTTTCGGTATCATATTATATTTTTTAGGATATATAAAATCTTATAATATAGAAGATTTATTCACACGAGTGGTTCCCCAATGTGAACATCAATAATTGATGTTAAAAGATAAATACATAGGGGGACTGGTGATCAAAATTCAAAGGTTTATTTTCTTTATATAGAATTTAAAGATTCTTGTGAATATTTGGAGGAGAAATGTTTAAATTTGTATCAATGAATATTTCATAATTGGTATCAATTTTAACAAGTGTTCTGATCCTCACTACCAAGGTATTTATGGTTTTACCACTAATGTTTTTGTATAAAATTATATTGGGGACCATGATACCATAAGGGGCATTGACTCTCGACTCTCGTGCGATCACCCTATATGGTTTCTTACTCTTAGTGGTATGTCTCTTGGTTATCTAATCAGATTCCCCATACCTCTTCAGCTCCTACTCATGGCTTATAAGAAGTTTTGGTGCCCTTGTATTGATCATTTTATGTATGGGGACCTGATTGGGCTCGGTGGTCACCATCAGGTTCTTGGACAATTGGTTTTATTGGAACGAGATCATAAATGGTATGTCATATTCTTCACAGGTCAATATGCATTCATAGATGGAGACCTCTTGAATGATCGGAGTCGAAAACGTCCCCTTTCTAGTTCTCCTCTCAATCCTTCCAGCCAGCCTTCTCAAAATAACACTTCTACATCACTTAGTATGGCGTTAGAAGCCATGTTAATGAAGCCTTCACCGTTGATCTTCCTCCGTCAATGGTTTTGTGGGGTTCCTATATCCAAGATTCTTTGTAGCCCTTCTTCAGTATGGATCGACCCTTTGTGTTTTTCCTTTCATTCTTTCCCTGACTTCAGATGGTTCTGCTTCTCTTTATATTTCTCTACCATTTAATTTTGATCTATCACACATAACCCTAATATGGTCAGATTTTATGGATCCCATGGCATTTTGGATTGTGTTGGTGTCCTCGGTAATGGTAGTTCTGCTGTGGTCTTCTATCATAGTGGCGTTGTTCTTCATTCTGGAGCTGTCGATGAATCCCTCCCCATCTATCATCCTCCATCAAAAGTTCCGGGTGGTCCAGTGATGTTTTCTCTATCCTTGTTGATTTTGGTGTTTTTTCTCAGTGAGGTTTTTGTATGGAGTTATTTTTGCTCTGGTTTTCTATCGATTGTGTTTGGTGCTTAGTTGAGGGATTATAGTGTGTCATTGGCAACAAATGTATGAATTTATTTCTGAGTGGCAATGGGATGGGTGATGAGGGCATGTGTAGGGAAGTGGAAAGATGGGTGCTTGGGGCCCGATGTGTTCCCTCAGTTCTTTTTGGGTGGGTCTGGTCTTGGGCTCAGCTCCTTTGCAGGCCTTCTCATGTTTTGTATATACGGTTTCTATGCCTTATTATTTGGTTATCACTTAAACATAAAGTGATTTATTTTAAAAATATCAAAAAAGGTTTAGTATATTTGGGATCATAGGTTTTTTGAGAAGTGAAAGATCCATGAATACTTCTGTAATGAACCATCCTTTTTTTGGTTGCGGAATAAACACATGTTTTTATTATATAATATTATAAAAAAAATATAGAGAAACCAATAAAACCTTATCTCATTAATTAATATAATTACATTATACAACAATGAACTAATGAAAATTACAAACATTACAAATGAAAAAATATATAAAATAAAATATCTAAAATGGGATATTATGGATATACCCAATATTTTAGAATCATCCCCCACAACCAACACTATTGAAATGAAACAAAATATTAGTAAATTAATCAACATTTTAATAAATTAAAATATAATATTAGGATGGATTTTAGTGAATTTTTAGTGAAATAATGAAGTGGTATTTATGGGGTATAAAAAGAAATGGGACTATTGGGATTCGACACTTATATGAACCTTGGTCAGATTTGACCATTGGTCAATATAACTATTGTTCAATTTGACCATTATAAATGAATTTTACCATTATAATTATTGTTTAAAATTATTTTTGACAAAGTATAATTGATGAAAAAAGGAGAAACAATGGCCTCAACCAGTATAGTCATGCCGTTTGAAGACCATTTATCATAAATTGGGGGGGGGGAGGTAGAATCATTGCGGTTCTCTATTGAACAATCCCAAAGTGAGATTTAATAATTTAATCTTGAATGAAATTTCCTATGGGAAAAGTTCATGTTATTGGAGATTACCACATGGTCGATCTTAGTCGAGCCACCCCATGAAACTACCACCATCGCACCCCTTACCCTTAGGGAATATGCATGTATAATTAGGCGTTACATGTCTTGTACATAGTTACTTAAATTGTAATTTACATTATATTAATAAAATTTTTATTCCATCAATTCATTTTAATAATTGTTTTCTTAATAAAATATACATTTTATTGAGATGAATTTGATAAATTGATCTATGGACACAAATAAAATATAATTGTATTTTTTAGAAGAGCTATATATTTTATAAAATTAACTAAGGTATTATGAAAAATATTTGTTTTAATTAAATTTTATTTTGAAACACTATTATTTAAATATTTATTATAAAATAATTTTATAATGTCCTAGGAAATTTTTATAATTGTAAAATATTTTATTGTGCCTTTAAAAATTCTATTTTCAATAAATAAGAATATTTATAATTAAAAGTTAAAATTCTCATATTAAGAGAATTATTCTAATAAAATAAAAATTATATTTAAAATAATCATGTACAAATTATTTTAGGGTGAATTTATGATAATTTTCGAAAATACTTTATTTTTGAGTGAATAGTAAAAATACAACTTTGGGTTTTTAGTATGTTTTGTGACTTCATATTTATTTCATAATAATGTATTAAGTACTTAACCATAATACAAGACCTAAAATATGTTATTTTATTAATTTTAAGTATTTTATTAGATTTTAATCAATTTATAAACCTATAAGTGAATTTCCAAAGTCTAAAATAGAAAATTTGGTTTTAAAATATTACTTTGTGGAAAATTTATTTTCCATGCCAAGAAAAGTGTTAAATTTTTTTTAGGTTTTGATGGATTAAAATATCATAAATTATGTCTCAAATATCAAAACCAATTATAAAAATCAATTGGTATGCCAATAGTTTTTCATTTTCCATAACTTAGATTTTGAAGACCTATATTTGGAAATTATTAAACAAGTTCTCTAATTTTTTTTAAAAATACCCTTCCATTTAACCATTCCTCTTCACTCCCTATCCATCCTATATAGTTTTTGATCAATTTTCCACCTTAAATGTCCCCTAAGGTTTCTACAGTCCACCAAGGTTCAAATCCTCTATATTTAAGAATAACTATTCAAGGTAAGGGAAATCTCCACTTCTCTTTTCCATTCAAGTTTCTTTTTTCATGGTATGTCTTTTAATTTCCAAAAAATACAATTTTTTTTAACTTTATATTATCCCATTATTGTAATAATAACCTTTTATCAATGAGATAACCATGTCCCTTCTCATTTCCCTTTATTTAATCTATGTTTTATACTTTTCATGCTGTTGAATTTATTTCTATCTTTTATTTGAGAAATTATAATTTATTTTATTTTTTTGAATACCCAAACATATTCCTTTTATATGGGTATTCAAATATATGTAAAATGATTTTTTAATCATGTATTTACATATATGAAACCATCATTCCATTTTTTTGGGTAAAAAATTACATAATGATCATGTATTAAAGGACTTTTGTATGCCATGATTTTGAAACCTATTATTTATTCCCCACAAGTTATTAATGAAATGATTTATTATGTTCTACGTGGATCACATGAAATTAATACATATGATGGGTGCTCCCTGATAACACTCCAATGCATTGATTAAAGAATTAAATCTGTATAGATGAAATGTTTTATGATACCCTGATGAATAACCTTGATAATTTTTATTTATGACACTTTGGTTATATGCTTATGAATGTCTCATTTAAATGTTGTATCCAAATTTCCATGTTATGATTCATGTTATTATTATTATGATATTTTCCTATTGTTCATTCCTTGTTGTTATACCTCATGTTCTTATTAATATGTCTCAAGATCACATTCTATATGTCTCTCTTACTTATTCCTTTACTGGGATTCATGCTCATCCCTCTGTTTTATTGTTTGTCCTCAGGATACGGGATGTAGTAAAATTAACTTATGGTGAACCCAAAAACATGTATCTCAAGTGGATTAATTTTTTTTTTATGTTTTTATATATTATGAACCTAATTTCCAAGAATCTAAACATTAAAAGATCCTTCGTATTGTTCCATGTAATGAATGTTGTGTAATAAAAAGGCGGAATGCCATAGTTGGTATCGAAGGATGGTTTAGTTATTTACAGGAATTAGGACTTGAAATATTTAAAAATAACTATAGGGAAATGTCTAAATATAGGAAAGAATCTTGGTATTTTGGTGAGTATTAAGTAAGTGGTTTCCAAGTATATATATCCATATATGGATACTACAAGTGGATATGGCTCTCGAACAGATGCACCTAGGGGTAACACTCGAATACACATCATTGAGCTAGGCTTGATCGGGTCCTTGTGCATGATAATGGGTTGAGTTGAACACCTGGTTTGACACTCCCAAAGGATATGTTTGGTCAATAACAATATTATATAAACCATTATAAAGTATATAAATAGAAAATTTAATTAGAGGAGACTAAATAATAACATATTTAAAAACAATGTTGTAAGAATTAAACTATATTTAGAATTATAAGATTCCTAAGTGTAACATGTTTCTCACTGAGGTTTTCTTCTTTTAGGAAAATGGAAGAAAATAAGAGGAACCACGTAACTGATGAGTGAAACAGATGATGGACTAACAAAATTCTGATGGAAGTTGGATTGAAAATATTTGTGAGGATGATGAATCAAATAACCTGATTTAATATCAATAACTTAAATAAAGTTGAGACACCAGATTCACCTTGAAGGAAACAATATTTAGTATAGTCCTTAATACATCAACATACACCTTTTTTAGTGGATCTATAAACCCATTTTTTTCTGAAGAATGTATTATCTCTATAAAAAAGATATTTTTTATAGATAGATGTTCAAAGCTAGAGAAAATTACCTTAGAATTATACAACTTAGATGGAGAAGATGATTAGTGGTGGTAACTGATTAAAAAAACAATTCCAAGAAGGGAGATTGATTCTATGGAGTGTGGGAGTTTAGGGAAATATTTTTTAGTAAATATTTTCTTCATTCCATGTGAAGAAAAATAGAGAAGGAAGTCCTGGTGTTGAAGAAAAAGGAAAGTGAATCAGTGGGAATCTATGAAATTAACATTACAAGACTTGATTTATACACCTATAGATTTTGTGTGGATCCTAATGGATATTTTAATAGATTTTTTGGTGGACTAAGACCCATATGTAGAATAATTTGAAAAATTGAGAATACAAAAGATATGAAGAGATAGAGTGGAGTGATATAAAGGTTGAATTCAAGTTTATAGAGATATAGTGGTTACATTGTTCAAATGAAAATAATAGGGTAATGGATCCAAAATTGGGAAAAAAATATGATCATTGAAGTGGAGGAAAGAAAGTGTAACTTCTCACATGCAACAAATGAGGGAAGAAGAATTTAGGGAACTTATTTCTTGGGAGTGTGAAGTTTTAATAGTGTAGAAGAGATGATCATATAGCTCAGAACTATTATGGTGAGGTGAAGGCTCAACTAATCGACACTAAAAACAAAGGGAAGATAGTGAAGGACCAACTTGAAGTCCAATTCTTCAAGTGTGGGAAGCTTGGGAACTTTTACAATCAATGTAAAAATTATAAGATAATGGAGGGAAACCACCATCAACTTTAGAATAGGATAAGGGAGCAAGGTCAGAATTTTTTTTCATGAGAGATGAAGTAGAGGCTCCAAATGATGTGTTGGAAGGTACACTCATTATTCTCTCAAATATAGTAAGTACTTGTATTATGATTCTATGCATTCCTTTATTTCATCCATGTTAGAAAAGAATATAGAATCAATCCCTAAAATTATAGAAGTAGAGTTATCAGTAAAGACTCCAAGATGGATTATCCTATCATCAACAATATATAGAAACTCTAGTATTAAATTTGGTGAGTATAATATCATTGTAAATATAGTAGTCATTCCCATGGTGGAATTAGTTACTATACTATGGATATAATTTCACTCAAAGTATAATGCTAAGATAAACTATAGTAGCTAGAAAATTTCAGTAGTCTTGAATAAAAAACCCACAGTTATATTAAAAGTAGATACCCCAATTTTAGATTTTTCTACAAGCACTTCCTGTAGCCTTATTTATAGAGTTAACTAGTGAATAAGAAGAAGGAAATTAAAGTATAAAGACAAAAAATGTCCCTATCATTCAAGAATATGTTCAATTAATTCTAGAAGAGTTACCGAGACCTCCCCTAGAAGTAATGGTAGAGTTCTCCATTGAAATCATACCTTTATCCAAGACAATATCAAAAACCCCATATAGAATGTGAAATGTGGAGTTAGAGGAATTAAGGAAATAACTTCAAGATCTTCCAAAGAAGGGATTTATCTGACCAAGTGTGTATCATTGGGGAGCACCTGTTCTCTTTGTGAAGAATAAGGATGGATCAATAAAGGTCCGAATTTATTATATAGAACATAATGGGATCAAAATAAAGAACAAGTAACCTCTCCTAAGGATTGGTGATTTATTTGACATGATTTGTGGGGATCAATTCTTCTCTAAGATTGACCTCTGATCTGGGTATCATCAATTGATGGTGAAGAAAGAAGATATTCCAAAAACCTTGTTCTAAAAAATATATGTAAATTTTGAGTTTGTTTTTAATACCTTATAATAGAATAATTCTCCTTTTATATTTAAAAATTTGATTAATAGAGTCTTTAAGGACATACTTGATAAATTCATAGTATATTTATTGATGATATTTTGATATATTAATAAATTCATTAGAATCATGAGGATCATCTATGGGTTATATTGAAAACTATGAGGAAAGTGAATCTATTTGTAAAATTTAGAAAATTTGAATTCTTGTTATAATAATTTACATTCTTGGGGAACATTATTACCAATGAAGTAATATTAGTTCACCTTTCCATGACAAAGGCTGTAGAGGAGTGGCCTTATCCTACAATAGAAACTGAGATTTGTAGTTTCCTTGGGTTAGAAGGATATTATAGGAGGGTTGTGAAAAACTTTATATGAATTTATAATACAGTAACCAAGTTAAATAAAAAACGATCAAAGAACATCTAGAAAAAAATGTGAAAAAATATTCCAAGAACATAAGTAGAGATTTGTGAATGCCCTTGTGTTAACTCTACCCTCTATTGGAGAAGGATTTTTTATTTATATTGATGTATATCTGAAATGTATTGGGTGCGTCCTCATGAAAAATGAAGAGGTGATCACTTATTATTCTTTAAATTTAAATCCTCATGATCAAAATTATTCTACACATGACCTGGAGTTAACTGAAGTAATTTTTTATATGAAAATATGGAGGCACTATCTTTATGGAGAGAAATGTGATAGATACAAAGACCACCAAATTTTGAATTATATATTCATGTAAGAGGAATTGAACATGAGAAAAAATATGGTTTTAACTTATTAAATACCATGAATATTCAATTAATTATCACCCAAGATAAGTTAACAAAGTCACTAATTCATTTAGTAGGAAAGACCCTGTTATGATAGAAATAATGAGGATTCAAGGAGATCCATTGATCAATGACCTAGTAAGGTTTGACATGGGAAACATAAGGGAAGGGAAATAATTGATCCTTTCCCAAATTATTTCACAACCATAATTATTAGAGAATACAAATATATATCAAAGAGAAGATAATTTTATAGAAAGGAAGATAGAGGATGTGAAGAATGAGAAGTTTCCTAAGTTCAATATTGATTAAGAAGGTGTACTGAAATTTCGTACAAGGGTATGTGTCCCATCTATCATGGATATAAAAAAAGATATTATGGATGAATATCATGGATAAACATTATATATATATATCATGGAAGATCTAAAATTTATATGGACCTTCATGATCATTATTTTTTGGATAATACTTGAAGGGTGATTATAGATGACACAATAAGGTTCTTAGTGTGTTAGCAAGTGAATTCAGAGCGAAAAATTATAAAAGGGGTATTGAAAACACTACCTATAATAACATGTAAGTGGGACACTATCACTATGGAAATCATCAAGGGTCTCCCAAGAACATACAAAGGAAGCTAGATGATATGGGCTATAGTGGACTGACTCACAAAGACTTCCCATTTCATTACTATTTGGAAAGATTTCTCTCTTTACCAACTTTCCAATATATATATATATAAAGAAAGTGGTGAGGATGCATGGGGAACCAATTTATGTCTTTTTTTATCATGATCCAAGGATCACATCTATCTTCTAGAGAAGTATTCAACATAATCTAAATATTGTATTGAATTTCAGAATGACCGATCATCCAAAAACTGATGGCCACTATAAAAAGACTATTTAGAAATTTGAGGATATTTTGAGAACATGATCAATAGAATTTAAATGTGGATGGTATCAACACCTCCAATTATTTGAGTTCTCTAACAACAAAATATTTTAATAGAGTATTAAAATTTTATCTTATGAATCTGTATATAGGAAGCAATGTAAAACTCATACTTGTGGGATGAGGTTGGTGAGAGGAATCTACTTGGGCTCGATCATGTGAAAGAGATGATAGAAATAGTTCATGAAATACAATGAAATATAAGTGAAACTCAATGTTTCAAGAATATATATAATGAAAACCATCAAAGGGACATATATTTCTATGTTGTAGAAAATGTTTTCTTTTAGATATCACCATGGAAGAGATTCATGTGGTTTGGAAAAAAATGGAATCTTAGCCCTAGGTACATTGTGCCCTTTGAATTCCTTGATTTCATAAGAGTAGTGGCCTATCATTTGGAACATCCACCAAATATGGATCAAGTTTATGATGTATTCCACATATATATCTTGAGGAAGTACATAACTGATACCTCACATGTATTGAATCTAGAGGTGGTATAACTAGAACATGGACTCTCTTATGAGGAGAAGCGAGTAGAGATCTTGAACTGTAGAGACAAATTTCTACGCAACAAGACTAATCAGATTATAAAAGTGTTGTGCAGGAACTATAATTATAAAGAGGAGATGTTGTAACTAGAGGATTCAATGATATGCATGTATACTCACCTTTTCTCAAATGAGAGAATGAGTTGAATTTTCAAGAATAAAATTTATTTACGCGGGAAGAATGTAATGAATTGATATTTTTATTTACTAAATAAATGTTTGTTTTTATTATATAATATTATAAACATAAAAATATAGATATAAGAAAAAAATTATGTCATTAATAAATATAAATACATTTTTTAGCAATAAAACTAATGAAAATTCCAAACATTACAACTGAAAAAAATATATAAATTTGAACATATAAATTGGAAAAATATGGATTGCCCCAATCTTCTAGAATCCTTTCATCCATATACAACACTATGGAAATAAAATAAAATATTAGTAGACCAATAAAAATATTTATAAATTAAAATTCAACCTTTGGAGGAATTGTAGTGAATTTTGAGTGAAATAATGAAGTGGTATTTATGTGGTATAAAGGGAAATATGACTGTTGGGATTCGAATATTATATGACCATTGGTCAATATAACCATTGGTAAATTTAACCATTGAAAATTAATTTTACCATTATAATTAGAGTTTAAAAGTTTTCATGATAAGGTATAATTGATGCAGAAAGGATAAACAATGGCCTCAACTAGTAGAGTCAAGTAGTTTGAAGACCATTTTTTAGAACTTGGGAGGGAGGTTTCCTCACTAGGGTTCATCGTTGATGAAGCCCAAGATAAGATTCAATAACTATATCTTAAAATAAATTTCCTATGGGAGAAGTTCAAGATAGTTTAGATTACCACTCTTCCGATGTTAGCTGATCCACCTCATGAACCTACCACCATCATACACCTTACCCTTAGTGTGTGTGTTGGTGTAATAAGGGGTTACATGTCTAGGATTTAGTTTCATAAATTGTAATTGATATTGTATAAATAAAATTTTTATTCTATCAATTACTTATAAGAATAGGTTTTTTCTTAAAAAAATATACATTTTGTTGAGACAAATTTGATAAATTGATTTTTGGACACAAATAAAATATAATTGTATTTTTTTAGAAAAGATATATATTTTATATAAAAAGTAAGGTATTATGAGTAATATTTGTTTTAATGAAATATTATTTTAAAACACTATTATTGAAATATTAATTATAAAATAATTTCACAGTTTCCTAGGAAATATTTATAATTGTCAAATATTTAACTGTGCTATTAAAACAACCATTTTTCAATAAATATAGATTTTTATAATTAAAAAGTAAAAATTCTCATATTTATAGAATTATTCTGATAAAATAAAAATTATATTTGAAATGATCATGTCAAATTTAGGTTAGGGTTAATTAATGATAATTTTTTAAAATACATTATTTTTCAGTGAATAGTAAAAATAATGTTTTGGGTTTTCGATTTGTTTTGTGACTTAATATTTATGCCACATTTATGTAATAAGTATTTAACCACAATCCAAGACCTAAAAATTTTAATTTTATTAATATTAATTATTTTAATGAATTTTAGTCAATTTCCAAAACTATAAGTGACTTTTCAAATTATAAAAATAAAAAATTTGGTTTGAAAAACATTATATTGTGGAAAATTTACTTATCCATTAAAAAAAAGTATTATAAATTGTATTTAGGTAATTTTGGATTAAAATATCATAAATTATGACTCAAAATTTCAAAACCATGAGAAAAAATAACGGGTAAGACAATAGTTTTTCATTTTTCACAACCTAGATTTCCAGGACCAATATTTAGAAATTATTAAACAATTCCTCCACTTTTTCTATAAATACCCCCCCATTTCACCATTAATTTTCTCTACCAATCCATCATACATAAATTTATGCTCAATTTTCATCCCCAATAATTCCAAAATATTTTTGCAATCCCCCAAGGTTCCAATCCTCTAGATTTAGGAGAAACTATTCTGGGTAAGGGAAATCTTCACTTTTTTTCCATTCAAGTTTATTTTTTCATGGAATGTCTTTTAATTTTCAATATAATCAATTTTTTTACACTTTATATTATCCCATTACTATAATAATATCCTTTTATCAATGTAATACCTTTATCTCCTCTCATTTTCCCTTTCCCTAATCCATGTTTTATACCCATCATGCTATTGAATTTATTTCTCTATTTTACTTGAGAAATTATTATTTATTTTCTTTTTGTGAATAAAAAAACCTATTATTCTTTCCATTGGTATTGAACTACATGAAAAATTATTTATTTATTCATGTATTTACATATACTAAACCAGCATTCCCTTTTTTTGGGTTAAAAATGACGTAATGATCAGGTCTTTAAGAACTTTTGTACGCCATGATTTTGAATCCCATTCTCTATTCCCTATGGTTGTTAATGAAATTATTTATTATAATATTTTTGAATCACATGAAATAAAGATATATGAAGGTTGTTCCCTGATAACACTTCAATGCATTGGGTAAAGAATTTAATCTCTATATATGAAATGTTTTACAATACCTTGGTGATAACCTTGGTAATTTTTATTTACGACACCTTGGTGATAAACCTTGGTGATATTCTTATTAATTTATCATTTAAATGTTGTATCCACATTTCCATGTTATTTTTCATGTTGTTATTATTATTATTATATTCATTTAGTTCATTTATTATTTTTATGCCTCATTTTTTTATTGATATGTCTCAAGATCACATGTTATATGTCTCTCTTGCTTATTCCCTTACTAGGCTTCATGCTCACCCCTTTTCTTTGATGTATTTCTTCAGGATATGAGATGTAGTAAAATTAACTTAGGGTGAACCCAAAAATATTTATTTCAATTTTTTTATATATATTTTCATGTATTATGTACCTAATTTCTAATAAACTTAACTTTAAATTATTATTTTTTCCATGTAATGAAAACTTATGTAATAAAAAGGCAGGATGAAATAGTTGGTGTCATAGGATGGTTTGGTTATTTGTATAAACTAAGACTTGAAAACTTTATGAAACAACCTAGAGAAAATTATAAATATTGGAAAAAATCTTAGTATTTTGGTGAGTATTAAGTATGTGATTTACAAGAAAATAAATCTCTATATGGATACTACAAGTGGATGTGGATCTGGAATAGATGCACATAGAGGTTACACCTGAAAACACCACATTAAGCTAGACTCGATCGATTTTTGGTGCATGACAATGGGACTTGTTGCACACCTGTTTTGACACTCCCAGGGTATATTTTTGGTTAATCACAAGATTATGTTAACCATTATGAAGGATATATAGAGAAAATATAATTAGAGGATATTAAATAATAAAATATTTAATAATGAAGTTTTAAGTCTTAAAAACCAGTTAGAATTATAATATTCCTAAATGTAACATGTTTCTCACTAAGGTTTTCTTCTTTTTGAAAAATAGTGGGATGTAGGAGAAACCATGTAACTGATAAGTGAAACAGATGATGCACTGAAAACATTCCTATGGAATATGGAATGGAAAATTTCATGAGGACGATGAATCAACCAACTCAATTTAATAATAATAACTTGAATCAAGTTGAGATCCCAGATTCATCTTTAAGGGAACAAATTTTTGTTGAGTCCTTCATGCATCAACCACCACCTTTTTTAGGGGATCTGCAGACCGATTGTTTTTTGAACAATGGATTATCTCTAAAGAAAAGATATTTTCTATATCACCCTATTTAGAGATATAGAAATTCTCCCTAAAATTAGACCACTTAGAAAGAGAAGTTGATTTGTGATGGAAACTTATTAAAATCACAAATACAAGAATAAAGATTGATTATATGGAGTGGAAGGAGTTCAATGGAATCTTTTTCAATAAATATTTTCCCTATTCTATGTAAAAAAATGGAGAAGAAATTCGTAGACATGAATAAGAAGGAAAGTGAATCAGTGGGAAGCTATGAAATGAACTTTAAATGACTTGGTTGATACACCTCTAGATTTTTTATGGATCCTAATGGAATGGTTGATAGATTCTTCAGTGAACTAAGACCCCTTATGGAGAGGAATTTGGAATATCGAGAATGTGAAAGCTATATGAAGAAATTTTGGAATGCTATGAAGTGTGAATTGGAGATTGGAGAGATGAAGTGGTCAAATAGGTCAAGTGAAAATAAGATATAAATGGAGAAAAACTTAGGGAATAATTTCGATCATGGAATAGTAGGAAAGAATGTGTAACCTATCACACACAAAAAATGTCAGAAGAAGAATTCAGGGAAATTCTTTCTTGGGAGTGGAAAGTGATAAAAATGTGGAAGAGATGTCCATATAGATTAGAACTTTTACGGTGAGGTGAATCCTAAAATTCTTGACACTAAAAACAAAGTGAATATGGTGAAAGCCCAACCTGAAGTCAAATTCTACAAGTGTGGGAATCTTGGTCACTTTTCCAATCAATGTAAAAATTATAATATAATAGAGGGGAACTACCATCGGGCTCAGCATAGACCAAGGGATAAAGGTTCAACATTTTCTATCACAAAGGTTGAAGTATAGGTTCAAAATTATGTGGTGGATGGTACACTCATTGTGATCTCAAAGGTATAAATTACTTTTTTGGATTCTGGTTCTACACTTAGAATATAAAATTAATCCTTGAACTTCTAGAAGTAGAGTTACTAGTCAAGACTTATGGAGAGACTATCCTAGCATTAACAGTGTATAGAAACTCCAGTATTAACTTTCATGAGTATAATATCATAGAAAATATAGTAGTCATTCCTATTTTAAAATTTGATAATTTACTAGGGATGAAGTATCTCTCAACGTATAATGCTAATATCAACTACATAAGAAATAAAATTTCAGTAGTCTTGAATGGAAAATGCAAAGTTATTTTCAAATGAGAGATATCCTTACCTGATCTTTTTTTAGAAGTACCTCCCATATCCTTCTTTATGGAGTTAATCAGTGAAGAGGAAGAAGGAAATTAAAGTATAAAGATATAGAATGTCCCCATAATTCAAGAATACATTTATGTATTTCTAGAAGAGTTATCTAGACCTCCCCCAAAAAGAGTGGTATATTTATTCATTGAACTCATACTAGGATCCAAGAAAATATCAAATACCTCATATAGAATGAAAATTTAGGGTTTGAGGAATTAAATAAATAACTTCAATAACTTCTAGAGAAGTAATTAATCTGACCAAGTATATCTCCTTGGGGAAAAATTGTTCTCTTTATAAAGAATAAGTATGGATAAATGTAATTATGCATTTATTACTGATAAATTAATAGGATCATGGTGAATAATAAGTACCATCTTCCAAGGATTGATGATTTATTTTACTAGCTTTATGGGGATGAATTATTCTCAAATATTGATATCAGATCTGGGTATAATCAATTGAGGGTGAAGAAAGAATATATTCCAAAGACCTCCTTCTGAACAAGATATAGAAATTATGAGTTTGTTTCTATTCCCTTGGATAAACTAATACTCTTACTATATTTATGTATTTTATGAATATAGTATATAAGTATTTACTTGATAGATTCATGGTAGTTTTTATTCATGATATTATGATATATTCTAAAAGTCTCACGGAGCATGAGGATCATCTAAGGGCTATATCAAAAACTATGTAGAAGGAGAATCTATTTTGAAAATTCAAAAAAATGTGAATTCTTCTTACAATTAGTTGCATTATTGGGGACCATTATTACAAATAAAGGAATATCAGTTGACCCTACCAAGACAAATGTTTTAGGGGGGT
The DNA here is from genome assembly GCA_963277665.1 of Viscum album. NCBI lineage: Eukaryota > Viridiplantae > Streptophyta > Magnoliopsida > Santalales > Viscaceae > Viscum > Viscum album. Next base: position 1,373,781,542 of record OY728137.1, read on the forward strand.
TGAATCATCCTATAATAATAACTGAGATTTTTGGTTTCCTTGGGTTAGCAGGATATTATAGGAAGTTTGTAAATTTTTTAACAACTTTCTAATAAACTAACCAATTTAAATAAAAAAGGAGAAATGTAAATTTGAAGAAACGAGTGTGAATAATGTTTTTAAGAATTTAAGAAGAGATTGGTGAATACACATGTGTTAAATCAACCATCTATTGGAGAAGTTGTTATTATTTATAGTGATTCATCTCTGAAAGTTCTTGGGTGATTCCTCATGTAAAATGACTAGGTGATCGCTTATGCATCTATATCATTAATGACTCATCAGAATAATTATTCTACACATATAATGGAGTTAGATGCAGTTATTTTTTCATTAAAAATTTAGAGGCAATATATTTATTGCAAGAAATTTGTTATATACAAAGACCAACAATGTTTGAAGTATATATTCATGTAAAAATAATTGAGAACGAGACATAGGATACAGTTGGAACTTATTAAACAATATGACTATTTAATTCATTATCACCCAGGAAGAGTAATAAAATTCACTGATTCATTAATTTGGAATGAGCTTGTTATTCTGACAATGATGAGGATTCAAGGATATCCTTTGATCAACGACCTAGTAAGGTTGGAAATGTGAATCATAAGGTAAGGGAAATCATTGATCCTTTCCCAAATGATTTCTCAACCATAATTACCAGATAATATCAAGATAGATTAAAGAGAATATCCTTTTATAGAAAAGAATATAGAGGCTTTAAAGACTGATAAGTTTTATGAGTTCGATATTGATCAAGAATGTGTACTGAAATTTTATACAAGGATATGTGTCCCATCTATCTTAGAGATAACGAAGGAGCTAATTGATGAATCTCATAGATCTATATTCTCTATAAATCCAATAATCACTAAAATATATGGACACCTTCATGATTATTATTTTTCAGATAATATGAAAATGAAGATTACCAAAGACACTACAAGGTGCATGGTGTGTCAGCAAGTGAAGAGGGAGAGATAACTTTCAAACTGGGTATTGCAACAACTACCCACACTAAAATGCAATTGGGAGAATATCAATATGGACTTTTTCATGGGTATTCCAAGAACATCCAAAGGGAAAAAACGATATGGGTTATAATGGATCAACTCACCATGATTTTTCATTTCATTACTATTTGGGAAAATTTCTCTCCTTACAATCTTTCAAGGTATACATAAATGAAGTTGTAAGGATGTAAGGGGAACCAATTTCTATAATTTATGATCAAGATATAAGGTTTATGTATAACTTTTATTGTAGTATTAAACATGATTTGAATACTAAATTGAATTTAATTATGGCCTATCATCCAAAAAATGATGGTTAATATGAAATGACTATTCAGACACTCAAGGACATGCTGAGAACATGCTCAATGGAATTTAAATGTGGATACGATCAACACCTCCAATTAGTTGAGTTCACATACAACAACATCTTCCAATAAATTATTCAAATGACACCTTATGAATATCTATACGGGAAGTTATATAGAACTTATACTTGTTGGGATGTAGTTAGTGAGAGGAAGCCACATGATCCCAATATTGTGTAAGAGATGATAGAAAATGTTCATTCCATACAACAACATATAAATATTTCTCAAAGTTGGAATAATAGATATGAAGAAAACCATCTAAGTGACTTAAATATTGATGTTGGGGAATTTTTTTTCCTTTGGATATCACCATAGAATATAGTCATTCAATATGGGGAAAAATTAAATCTTAGACCTAGGTAAATCCTTCCCTTTTAAATCTTTGAATGAAAAGGATGAGTGGACTATCATCTAAAAATTCTACAAAATATGATTCAAGTTCATGATATATTCCATGTATCTATATTGAGGAAGTACAAAATGGATCCCTCACATTTGCTGAATTTGGAGGTGGTACAAATGGAACATAAACTCTCTTATGAGGAGCATCCTATAGAGATCTTAGACCCTAGAGACAAAGCTATATGCAACAATAATAACCAAAATTTTAAAGTGTTTTATAGGAATAATAAGTATGAAGAATCAATTTTGGAACCATAGGATTCAATGAGACTTAATTACCCTCACCTTTTCTAAACCAGGATAATGAATTGAAATTTCAGTGATGAAATTTCTTAATGGGGGAATATGTAATGACCCAGATAGTAAAATAATTTATTTTGATCTATGTGTCTGACATGAAATTAATACATTTAAAGGGTGTCCTAGATAAAGATTTAATGAATTTGGTAAACAATTTAATCTCTAAAGATGACATGTTTTATGATTCCTTGGTGAATAATCTTGGTAATTTTTATTTATGAAACCTTGGTGATAAAATTTGGTGATATGGTTATGAATGTATCATTTAATTATAGTATCCACATTTACATGTTATTATTCATGTTTTTTGTTATTATTATATGAATTTTTTCATGACTTATTTTTTTCTGCATGTTCTTATTTATATTTCTCAATATCACATGATATATGCCTCTCTTTATTATTCCCTTATTGGGATTCATGTTCATACATTTCCTTTGATGTATGTCCCCATGATATGATAATTAGTAAATGTAACTTAGTTTGAACCCAATAATATGAATTTCAAGTGGATTATAATAATGTTTTATGTTTTCATGTATTATGTATTTAATTTCCAAGAAAACTAAACATTAAATTATTTTTTATATTTTACCATTTAATGAAAAGTTTTGTAATAAAAAGAAAGGATGCCATAACTTGAGCTTTTATTGTTTTTCATGGAAGATAATAAATTTTTTTAGGATTTTAAAAAAAATCTATTTTCCTACATTGATTTCCAAATAAGTTTTATTAGATTATTTTTTGATTTCCTAAATGCTAAGTGGGAGCCCACTCAATGGATCTCTCAATGGTTGCAACTATAATGTAAATCAACTTATCGGTGTTTTCTAGAGTTGGTAATTCTAATTAGAAATTATTATTGACTAGTTTTAGAGGATTTAGATAATAAACATGTAGTTTATTCCAATGTATTAAGATGTTTTGAAATAGGGGGATGAGGCAAAAGAAAATTAAGTTCTCCCTATCCACATAGGGGGAGTTGAAGCCCCTAAAAAATACCCCCTATAAGTTGATGATAAAGGGGGGTTTTAGATTTCTTAGAGCTTCTTTCCACACAAAAAAGTTTGATAAAAAAGTGGAGAAATATAATAAGGTGATCACATTAAAAAAGGAGGTGTTTGAGATGAATAACTAAGCCCCCACATTTTATAAAAGAGTAAATTACCTTGAAATTTCATTACCAATAATAGGGAGTAAGATTTATTAGAATAAAAAGTGTTGGATATTGGTAAAAAATCTAACAGGTGAGATTTTTAGGAATCATAAATTATTTTATTATATTTTTTTGATAATAAGGATGTTGAAAATAATGAATACAATATTTATGATAAATAATTAGTTCAAGGTGATTCTTGGAAGATATTTAATAATGCACTTAATTTCTAAATGATTTGATTTATTAAAAAGACATGCCGAAGGTTGTTTTTTTGGATGCATTATCTATAAAAAGGAATGAATAATGTTTGGAGGCAATTATAAAGTGAAAAAATGTAAGAGGGTTGTACATGAATGAAAAATGAACAACCAAAGAAGAGCACACTCTGGTGGTGGTCGTGGTGCATGTTGAAATAGAGATTGTGAGGTAAAACATGGCATATTGTAAGTCATGGTGGAGAAAGAAATTCCCAACATGGGAAATTAGGAAGTGACCACACACAGTTGTTGGGGAAAGCATGTATCTTTTTATACCCCAATATCATTGGACAAAATATTTTTTCCACATAATTGGAATATGGAAACCAATTACATTATGGAAGTATTTATTTTAAAAGATTAAGAAATTTAGTGAAACTCTTATCACTCTAAACATGCCTTGATTTAAAGTTAACTAATCACAATATTTATGATAACACTAAAAATTTAATGAAAATTGAGAATAGTTATTTCTCAGTATCTCTGTACAGTTGGTCAACCCTTGTTTTTTCAATGGTTTAACCACCTACAACATGAATTAATTCTTCAATATGATCTTATATCTAATGCAAAATATCTTCATCAAAATCAGATATTGAATTTTTTATTTCACCATTAAAATTAATACAAACTTTTTATCATAAAAAATTTACAAAATTTGAAAGATTTTAACAAAAAAATTACAATTGATAATAAAATACATATAAAAAAAATAAATATATGTATCCAATTTATAACTGAAATATAATTAATTTATCCTAAAAAATAAAAGCATAACTTAAAAATTCAGAGGTCAATAATGAAAAATAGATACTGGTTTGTAATGAACTCACTCAAAGGTGGTGAAAATATAATAAAAAATAAAATAATGAAGTTAAATGTTTGAAAAAAATGAAGTAGAAAAAATAACAAAGAAAAACCATTAACTATGGTTGTGGGTTAGCCATATCAGTGTTTTCATGGATAGAATGATGTCGAGGATCATGAAAGAAGTATGAAATATGGAATATTAATGAGAAAAAATGTGAAAAGATAATGAAAATTGACTAAAATTGAATATATGGGGTCTTCAGGTGTTTTTGAGTGTCGAGAGATTAAGGTTTTTGAATAGTTTAATTTAAAAAAAAGGGTTTCATATTCCTGTGTTTTAAAACACTCTTAATGTCTGTTTTGTAAAAAACCAATGTTAACAATTTTTTTATTATTGTTAACATTGTTTTTATATAAAACCAATGTTAAAGGTAATTTTTAATACATTTTAACATTAATTTTATAGAAACTAATGTTAAAAGGTTCTTTTATCACCTTTAAAGTTAGTTTAAAAAAAACATTAACGGTCTAATACAGAAGTTGATTTTTTACTAGTGTAACAACATGACCACATGCCACTCGAACACCATTCAAAGATATTAGTTCATTAATATTCATGGAAAACCCCACCAAGAATTGAAACTAATAATGACAAGGGATAGACATATGAGAAAATATACCCTATAGAGACCCAAGCCTTTTACACATATTATTACTTGATTTTTAATATAAACATCTAATAAACACAACCTATTGATTGAAAGTCCTAGTGTAATTGGAAGACTAGGTTCATAATAAATAAAAAATAAACACATTTTTTTTATTTTATTATCTTTAATATTCTCTTAAATCCCTTTGACCTCCTTAAATTTCATAGGATAACTTGGGAAAATACATAAAAAAGGGTGAGCTATAAATCCCAATAAGGGAGTAGACATGGTAATGAAACCTAACATATGAGACGTAAGGTATAAAATGATATTGTAAATGAAAATTATTATGAATAATCATATGAGGGCATATTGAAAATAACTTGGAATCATAAGATCGTTGAAATATAGGAAGGTGGAAACAACACAAAACATGACATAATAATAAGTTAATATTAACTACTAAGAAAACATCACATGGTGGAAATAATCCCATCATGGATTAGGGTCACTACCTAATCCCATAAATTACTACTCATGAAACAAAAATATTATCCAATGTATTGGAGTGATATCTTGGTGCACCCATCATAACATGTACATGCTTATGTGTGTTGCAAAAGGAAATCAATTACAAGGCATCAACATAATAATTACTAATAGAAAGAAATAGGTTACATAAACTTATCATAAAGCATAACCATATTTAATATCATAATGTTTTATATGAAATAAAGGATTTAATTATTATTTTATGTTCATAAGAACATTTCATCAGAAATTATGTCCAGGTGAAGTGAATACTTGAAAAAGAGTCCAGAATTCCCTTTGGAAATGTACCTATGAAGCAGGGATTTTGAAAAAAAGGAAATGAGTATTTAAAGAGGGTAAGAGAATAATAATTTACATTAATCCATTTTTGGAATAAAAAAATTTCCATGATAAAATGATTAATTTTATAAAACAAGGGTGATTTAAAACATTTTAAGGAGTGGTACTTGTAATAGGGTAAGAAAGAGATAAGTTCCCTTTAATCAGGTTTTCTTATCAAGAGAAATTGAGAAGGGAACGTTTTAAAAAATTTATATCATCATAAAAAAAGTTTAATTAATCTAAGTATATATGTATTGGATATATATAAAGAATATATAATATTTAAATAGTAATATTATAGTGATAAATTTAGGTAATTGTGAGAAATTATAACACCAAATAAAATTGTCTAGTTTGAAGAGATCCCTTACCTTAGCTTCGAGAATCATTTTTCACTTGCACTTAAATCATTAATAATAAAAGTAATTAACTAATTAAGAACATTTAAAATCAATATTTTATTTATTATGATATTATTATTTTTATTTATAAATATTTTAATGAGATATAAAATTTATTTTTACTTTTCTGAGGTTGATCATTTTGTGGTTCCATGGTCGGATCCCTTGTGCATAATTATGGAAGTTATTTTCAAATGGGAATTCAACAATAGAATTGAAATGAAATGATATTAATTTACATAAGGATTCTTTAATGGCCTAAAATATTATCTTTTATACCCACTTAGGAATGATTCACATAGTAAAAACAATAACATTACGTAGTTAGTTAATTTAAGTGGTTTCACCGACCATCACAAACTAGTTTCGTTTTATTTAATATTATTTATATATAATTATTACAGAACATGAAATAATTTGTAATATAATTATTTTTTTATTATTTAACCATAATAATATTTTTATAACAATCATTGAAGGTGGTAATGGAAAATTGAACTCTTCATCCATAGAGGTGGTTAATCGACATAATATTGACTATGATTTCATTATTTGAATAATAGGATAAGAGAAGAGGATGGATGGTAGATATTAAAATATCAATATAATATAATATTATATATATAATATTTGATTTATTATTCAATTTTTTATGGGGGAGGTTAGGAGAAGGAAGAATAAGAAAAGAATTTAAAATAAGTATTTTGTGAATATTATCTCTTTAATGTTATCTCCTTGAAAACTTCTCAAGGAACATGTAATTGGTATTTTTATGAGAAAATAAACATTAGGAAATTGATAAAAGAATTTGGAAGGTAACTGGATAGAAATTTGGAAATAATAAAGTCTTATAAGTTGTGAATATAATGGATGGTAAGGGGTGGTATTTATAAGGGAAGGAGAGGGGTGTCTTTGAATATTATAACCATTAGTTTATTATTTTTTCTCAAAACTACCAATAGTACTGGTTATTATTACTCTATATAGTAAATATTGTATTTAATTTATAAATAATGGGTTCTTACATCTTCCATGATGCAAAGATTCATGTATTTAGCATATAATGTTAAATATCACATTTTATCATATTTCACTATTCACAAAATTGAACTATTTTAAAAAAATACCAAAAACTAACCCTAATAATTTTTAATGATTTAGATTCAAATAATGATATACATTTTATGAAAATAATTTTCTAAATATGTGAAATTTTATTTTGAAATAAAATTCTCATTTATTTGAAAAATACCGATTTTACTTTTGTGATCAATTTTTTAACCCTTTGAAAAATTAATCAAGGTCTCATAAAAATTATTTTATCATTATAATAAAACAAAATATTAATTTATAAACCCATTTTTTTGAAAATAAACTTTCTTTCAGAAAATTATATTTTTTTATAAAAATAAAAATAAAACACATATGTTTTACAAAAAATATGAACAATTATATTTTATTATTTGTAAAAAATTTAACTACTTTTATCATGATATAAATATAGAATATTTTCATTATATAAGATAACTAAATATTATTTTACACATCCACAAGTGATGATACTATCTTAAAAGTTAGTTTACAATTCCTAAGAGTCAGATTACTATTCTAATGGTCAGATTACTATTCTAATGGTCAGATTTGTAATGGTCGAATGGGTTACTTATTTTTTATAAATAAATAATATTTAATTTATTCTTTATTAACTTCTATTTTATCTCAAATTTATATATATTTTTATTTTCATAATTATTATTGGATTACTAATATTTAGATACATTTCTATAGTTTTGTTCATGAGTGTGATTATTCGGGGGGAATCGAGCATATCCAAATTTTCCTATTATCATTATCTTATTTTCTATTTTTTATACCATTATAATTTTTTTGATTATTATGGGATTATTTATTCCCTAAATTTAATTTTTAATTAATATAATAAAATATAGTTGGTTTTAATATGCAGCGTGTGTGCATTATATTATATAATATTACTAAATATGACAAAATTATATAATCAAAATAGAAATTCCATTGATAAGATTATGTGTTTTTACGAACCCTATTAATAAAACTTAGAACAAAAAGCAATCACAACACTCACCCTAAAATTCACGAAGGCATTCACATGACTAACCACAAAGATTCTCATGAAAATCCATTGCCGAGGGGAAACTCAAGCTTGATTTGAAAACCTCTGAAGCATCCTTTCCCTCATCGAGTCACAACCTGGGTTTCCAAACCCCGTACCGACCCTATAGGTTCTATATGTATTATAAAATGAAGGGATTACTCATATATCATTGGCCAGACATCATTGAAAGATCTACAAAGCCTGTCATCAGAATAAAAAAAATACCTACAGTATAATTGAGTATAATTCCACCACAAAGCTATAAGGGGTACCACCATATAGGCTATTTTTGACACATTAAACAAAAAAACCTCCATCGTTAGTAAAATCACACATATATTGGAATATATAATGCGATTAATATATTTCTAGAATGATTCATGTACACTAGTCTCTTACTAATGGTCTGAGATCCTAAACCCCTAAACCCATCGATCCACAAACAAAAAAGAATCAACCAATGTAAAATCATACAGCCATATAAATGAAAGAAAAAAAATATAAATCCCATAATATTGGTAGCCTAAAATCTCAATATAAAAATGTGTTCATGATGCACCAATAAAAGGTACATCACATGCTTCGACACATCCCTAAAATACATGTTTACCAACTCCCAAATTCAGGAAAACATTATAGGAACTGATACCATTTTGTAAAAAATTTACCTAGGTCGACCTGACATGTCACCCGATCTAGCTCACCACAAGGCCTCATGTACACCTCCCTACATGCCAGAGGCTAATGAATGGTCGTGAGAGTTTAAAAATATACTATGGGGAGACTATATGGGGTTCAATAAATATAAAAAAATGACTAAACATATCCAAATCTATAATCAATACTAGAGTATTCCATATTAAATAAACAAAGAAGCAATATGATATATAAAATGAAATATAAAAAACAATCATAAAAACTCAAATAATGATAAACAATAATTGATCAACCAACGATAAAATCTTATACATATAAACTAAATAAACAAAATGAAAATAAAAATAAAAGGCACTTCTTTCAACTCCTAGATAGACCTCATAGTTGGTATTTAACTCTTAAGACACTTTATTCTTATCATCAATCTCCACATGAGTGGTCCCACTAGATCAAGCAACATTGGACCTCAATCCCATCCAAGTCACAACCTTTTCTCCACTGAAAATTTTATTTAAGGGTATGCACATACAATGAGGTTCATGTACATGGGGGAGAAATGCATCCCATTAGGCCACCTGAATAGTGAACTTATAATATGTTGTCAAAATAAGAGTATAAAACACATGATATTCCCTATTAAGTGGAATAGAAACAATTTATTTTGTAAATTAAGAAGGGTCTCAATAAATAAATAACATATCCAACCCCGATATCTAAGGTGACACTTAAGGTAAATCTAACCTCTCTCTGGCCATATTCTAGTGGATTTATAGCACGTGGATCACCTAACCAGATAAAATTAAGAACATCCACCAAACATGAAAAAGATATCTATGACATATAATAATGAAATAGGCACGAGTGATTTACCTTAGGGAATAACAATATGTGTCCACATGATAACATTTATCTATATCGAGCTTTAGTACTCAAATAAAATGATCAAAACTAGTTATAAGAGCTCTACTATCACTAAGAGAAAATATTCAAAGAAGAATATTCTTAAAAAACAACATGACTATCTAAAATATACAATTGGGGAAGGGAATAGCACACTACCTAAGTCCATAAAAAGGTCAAGGACTACGAACACCCAACCCCTAACCAGGGAAAAACATAGACCAACTTATGGTAGGGATTCAACCCTCTATATCATCCATTAGCTCCCTATAAACATGTAAAAACAATATAACAAACAACCATAGGAGAGAACTAGATCAATCTTAGGGACAATGCCTTATCCAATATTATCCCAAAGTACTCCAATAACATTTTTCCTAGGTCAAAAATACATAAAAAAACCCTAGAATAAGATATAATGCATGAATCAATCAACTCTAGAACCCAAAACCATAAAAACAACTCAAATTTGCTCAATTAAAATCTCTAGTTTATAAGAGAACACTCAAAATATATAAAAATGAGAAATAATTGATCCATCACTAGGCCAACCAAAATAATGGGGCTCCCACCATCCCCTAGATGACATACATCTCAAAACACGGGGTCACACCAAAAATAAGGACCCCCTAAACTGGTCACATGGAACCAAAACCATTCATGAAAAATAACTCACACATAATGGATTCCATTAGAAGCACCATACTTGTAAGGGGTAACCACATGAAACCATCAAAAAAACCTAACTGATCATTGATTAGCCACTCACCCAAAATGGAATCCTTGTAATTCCCTCATACCCATCTTAGTCTATATCTTAATGGAACCCTATCACACCCAAAACTCCACAATTTCAACCTACCTAAAGAATCAAACCAAAATAGACCCCAAGAAACTAATTTTAAACCTCAACTATACAATGATTGAGAAAATTGTCTTATCACCCAAGGACTACCCCAATAAACCTCCAGAAAACCCCATTGTAATTCCTAATATTGGTCACCATTAGATCTCATCTTAGAATAATAATCTAAATGACCTCAATAAATTGCCTTGGAACCTCATATGTAAAGCTATCCAAAATACTCAAGACCCTCACTTTGATCATAACTACATCTACATCATCTGTTCTCATAAGGAAAACCTATTGGAATCCCAAGGCAAGATAACCATTGAGAAAAATATGCTCACATATATTATTATAAACACAAAACGTCAATGAGAACCTCCTATCATACCTTAATCAACCCAAAGGACCACTTTGCGACCCTTAAGCACCTGAAAGCCTTACTGTTGTGTCCCAATTAGGAGGAAACATTAGAAATGGACTATAACTAATCCCTCTCATAGTTAAAAGAGGAGTAGAATATATAATATCCTACCCTTCACTATCTTTACACATGACCACCACACTTACTTGGTGTGTTCTTGAAGGAGAAGCCAAGATATAGGGGGTTTCCAATCAAAACTAACCTATAAGGAACCCAAAACCCAAGTCTTACCCCAAAAAAAGTCAAAAAAGAATCCATGGGGCTATCAATGATCCTAAAATAATTTAAAAACAATAATATGATTATAAAGTGTATAAATTAAAGCATCCCCACCCAAACATCTTAAAAAACAACAACAAATAATTCAGGACTGAACCCATTCTCATTTAATAACCAAAGCACCCAAATCAATCCATACAATTAAATTTAATTAATTAAAATAATTAAAAACTAATTAATTAATTAAATTCAAGGAGTGATTGAGATTAAAAACTCACTCAGGTTCATCATATATCTATAACTGTGATCAATCACCTATAGAAGGTATACAAAACAACCCTAACATCGAGTTAAGAAAAATCCTTAACATGTGATGCCTAATTGCATGGAAATTCCATTAAATTTAATTTAAAACCAATGAAAAATAAATCTATCATGATACCTCCACCTAAATTATGATTGATGAATTGAATACACCATATTGAGATGAATTCTCACAAAGCCACACTAAAGCCTCATCATCCTCAACTAATTCCATCATTCTTTGGTGGAATTAGAACCAAAACCCTGAGAAGACACATAAAAAACAACCAAAAGGAAGGAGGGAGAATAAGAGGAGGAGGGGTGAGGAATAACTAAACAGATAAATATATAATAACACCCAATAAAATGACACATGATCAAGGGGATTTAAGGTAGTAAAGGAAAGGGAAAGGGGATGGTCCATGAACACATAAAATAGGAAGTGATGAGGGAAATGGATAAAATCTAGAGGGGAATTTTGGTTATTTCCTCATTTTTATCCCAAATTGGAAAGATTCATGATTTTCTAAATCATACATCAACTATGTGATAGTAAATACCCATGAAATCTTTATCACACTAAACCATTAACCAACTATTCCAAATGAAACTCGAACTACATTACAAAATTTCAGATTATTTATATGAAACTGTGTGGAAGCCAGGGACCTAGTACCTGAGGCCCCTCACCCCACATGGTTTTATTTGGAATCCTCATAGTTTAACTTAAAACATATTAAATCCATTATAACTAAACCATGAAATATAAAAATTAACTAAAAAACCCCCAGACTTATAGTTCAACACATTTTACACTAAACCACGCATACCAAATCAAACACGATGACAAAAAAGGGCCTAAAAAAATTAAATCATGCATGAAGCTCCATAGATTCACTAAATAACCTAATCAACCTTAGATATCTAAATAAACATCTAAAAAACTTCCAAAAAGAGACTCGAACTCATAAAACTTGAATCCAAATTTTAATTCACAGAATGAACCCTCGATGGGTTAAAAATTCTGATTTTCTTTAAATTTTATAATCTATAATGATGTGGATTGTCATACCATCCTGGTAAATATAAATAAATTTATAAATTAAAAGAATTATTATGACTCTTTTAAAACACCAAAATAATAAAATAAGTGACTCAAATATATATTCATCATTGAAAATATCATGCCTCCTATATAAGTTCCATACACTTACGCCACTTCAATTTAATCCAAATTTCAAGTTCTAGGTTTGTAAATAGAATAGAATATAGTGTATTAAATATGTTTAAAAAATTAAAATTTCATAAATTCATCTTTCCTATATTCCACACAATAAATATTAATTTCCCACTTCCTTAATAAAACCCAAATTGAATTCTTATAATTCAAATCCCCCATTATTCATCTAGTATTCAATATTATCCTCACCTAAATCCATTAATATTTTTATAAGTAATTTTATTTTTTCCATTATTATTGTTTTTTAGTTCCTTAATATATTATAACTTTATGTTGGATCCAAATTTTCTATTTTACACTAGTTTTTAAGGACATATATAAATGAATTTTTGGTTGAATCTCTAAGGTGTTGTTTTTGAAAATGAAAAATTTACTCAATACAGAGTTCAAAATTTCAGTTTCCCAATTTTATAGTTAAAATTAAACTTAATTAATTTCTATTCACAATCAGGATCTTGGTTATAAACCCATTATTTCCATGAAATCAATAGAAAAACTCACTCAGAAATCATTTAATTTTAACAACTTCAAAATAAGTGAAATCTTGAATACTAGAATGGTAAATTTCACTTGGTATGTTGAAATTCAAAGCTCAAATTTATAACCTAAAAGCACGAAAAAATTAAAATTAAGAAAAAAAAGAAAATATATAATTAATTCATATAAAATATACATAATTAAATTTATAATACCCCATTATGAATCAAAAATTATTTCATCGACTTTGCACATAGAATTTATTTGGATAGAAAACAAAATAATTTAAAAAGGAGTAATAAAACCTGAATTTTTGGAAGGTTCATCACTAAGTTAATATCCTAAATGTGACCCACCAAAAAAAATAAACATAAAAGAAACTTTTTGACGGAATTTACGTAAATAAAAACAAGTAAAAATAAAGGGATATGGAAACTAAAAAAAAGATAATTCATGGTTTTATCCCCAAGTGGGTAATAGGGTTTTACTTCCCCTATACAAGATGTTCTAGTGGTTATCCATGGTTTGATTGTGGGTCGTGCTTCTTTGATATGAACCAATATATAAATGTGCTTCTATATTTTATTTCTTTACACTATATATAATATATCCCATGGTTAGAGTATAATTAATTGTCCCCTTGTATATAAGGTATAACTTTCATGACGGGGGTAGGAGAAATAATGGGTTCAATTATTTTTCTTTAGACACTACTTATTTGGAGTATTATTAATTATCTTGGTATTTATCATAATTTTTTCAATCATAAAAATTTAAAAAGGGAAAGTTAGTGAAAATTTTTATTTGAATGAAATTAAAATATGAATAATTGCTATCAAAATATTCCCATTCATAGTAGGTAGCTTCTGAATCAGTTTGTTTAGAAAAATCCATTGGGAATTAATCCTTTAATCTCTTTAATAAATGTTAAATAAATTTGAGGAACCTATTGTGTTCCTAATTAGTTACAATATTGTATTCTTATTCACTCTCTAGGGAAAACCGTGTTTCAAAATAATCCAAAAAATTAAAATTGTGGGAGTCTATTCTTAATTATGTTTTAATAAAATAAAATGAATATTAGTTCAAAAAAGTATTGTATCTGTCAGTAGGTTTGTATTGTAGTTCTTATTAATTTATTAAGGCCACTTGGAGTTGGGTTTTTTTGGATTAATGATGGTATTTAGTTTCCTTCAATCTCTCTTCAATTTCCACTACTTTGGCAGTTTCTTCTTCTAAATCTATATATTGATAGAGTAAAATTGTTTATTCAAATATGTAGGAATCATGTGACATTTTAATACTCTAAAATTCATTTCCAAATTCACCTAAATCTTTTAGATTTCCCATAGGTGCCTCATAATGAATATTATCTTCATGAATGTCTTCTATCCAAGGCTGAGTGAGATTTGGAAGTAGATCATTGAGAAATTACTTTTTAGCTTCCTCAATTTATTTAATTTTAAAAATTATTAGGGCTTTTTATTTATCAACAAATTCTATTTATATTTATATTTTTTCTCATTGGGTACACATATTTATTTAATTGTAAATTTTATTTTATTCCTTACTGTCTAAACACCTTCTCTGGGTTCTTATAATAGATATTTTCTATCATTTTGAATTTATTACTCTTCCAAAATATTGGAGTAGTCACTATATACAAAATAATTTGAATCATAACACATCATGTATTTTCTTGTTTCATTCTTAAAATAAAGAAAAATTATATGAAAATTATTAAAAAGAAATAGTGAATGAAATACCCCTTGGATTCCTATAAATAATTCTATATTTTGACACACATTTCACATTGTGTAAAAAATATTATTTTTTCCTAGTGTAGAACAGTTTCTAACCAAGGTAGTATCTCTGGAGGATATTTTATTATAAATCACTTAATAATCCTAAACAATATTGTGTTTTTTATTTTATTAGAAAAATGAAAACACGGTGGTTCGATAATTTGAAATGTGATATTGAAAAAAATGAAATGAAAATGAAAACATAATAAAGTTAGTAAGAATGTAGTTGGTCATAGTTTAAACTAATCATTTTAAATAATTATACATTATTGTTGTCTAAATTATATATAGTATCTCATCTTGTCATATATGAACTACCACCCTAGATATATTATGAATGATGCCTTCCAAGACCCAGCTTCATCGAATGTCATTTCACCCCTTGAACACAATTAATTCAATTATATGAATAGTATTACTAAGATAAGGGATGTAAATATTTTTCGATAAAGAATTGAATAAATTAGTAAATAATATTTAAAATTATTGAAAGTCACTGAATCAACCCTCAATAAACTCACTTCCTTATTTCAAATTGAAAATAAACACAAATATTTAAAGAGCGAGAATTCAAGAACATCAACAAAACCTAACCCATGGAAAAGCCTTGAGTCAGTCACTCACCACCATGAGTTTAAGAGATCACGATAAACTTAATGAAAGAGATAAAGATATAAAGAGTGATAAAGATAGATAAGAGAGAAATATAGATACAAAAACCAATTTATTTTAAATATGTAGCATGAGATCAAAGTGAATATGAAAGAGAAAATAATATAGAATAACCTAATCTAATTTTACCATAGAAACATCCAATATATAAATAAAAGAACCTTTACGTCTAAAGTAAAATAATATAATTTTATTGTGTGAGGGAAGGATAGTGTTATATATGTTATAAAATAGGAAAGTAAAAATTGAGTTAAAATAAATCACTATTATTTTGTCACGTGGTTGGCCATCATAAAGATCATCCTAAATGTTTCTCTTGATAAATGAATTAATTTGTTTTAAGTCTTATAACTATTATATGAATTCAATCCCAATATGACCATGGGTAAAAATATTATGTCCCAAAAATTGAAGTGAAATTTATATTGAAGAATCCAGTCCATGATTGAATTTAGGGCTCATGATTTTCATAAAATATGAGATCTATCTTTATTTAATCAAATAAAATATTTGTCCCAAAATAATCTAAATATTTTTATAAAATTAAAATAAAATGTTTACCCATAGAATTTTTTAGGACAAAAATAATGAAGTGTAGCTTGAAGAAAAAAACTAGAATTTTCACGTAGTTTCCAAATTCATGCTCAAATTACAAAGTATTATGAAATCATCACTTAAAAACCTTGAATTTATCAATTAATATTTTTTTTAAATAAATATCATAAAAAATAATTAATCAATTTTCAAAATTTAATAAAACTTATTCATTTATTTTCAATACGTGATAAGTGACATTAAATTAACAAAATTTTGGGATTTAAAACATTAAAATTCAAAGTAAAATATTAAATATATTGGATCTTACAGTTCCATAGCACTTAAACATTGAACTCATGGGAACTCTAGTGAAATTTACTTATAAAAATATTCATCTAGTCTATTTTCAAATATAAAAACTATAAAATAATATAATCAATTATTTATTTAATACTGAAAATATTATGATTCCTATATAATTCATATCCACTAAACCACTTTAATTTAATCTACTGTTTAAGATATATTTTTTTCAAACAAAATACAATTCAATAAAATAAATGTTTAAAAAAGTGGTATGGTAAAAAATTCCTCTTCCCTAAGTTCCATATAATAAATCTCTATTCCCTACTTCATTGATACAACCCAAATGACATTCTTATATGTAAATTTATCAAAATTTATATGGTGTTAAATATTCCCATCACCTAAATCCATTCATTTTTTATAATGATTCACTTCATTTTTAGTGACCAAAATTTTTCGTATATTAATATTAAATCATTTTGAAGATAAATAACATAATGGTAATACATTCCATGATCAAAATGTTTATTATCTTGAAAAAATAAGGTTCATACAACGCTTTTATGAAATTAAACATAAGCCTAATTTCATTCCTTACACATAATCCTTATAAATATTTCATGTTTTCTTTAGTTCATGTAATCACATGAGGATATACATCAAAGAAATGGGTGATATAAAAGCTTAATAAGGGGAGGAATAGCATAAAAGGAAAAAGAGTCATGAATCAATAGTAAATGGGTGGGAATAATAATAATTATCATATCATAAGCATCTGATAATCATCATAATAATGGGAGAATAGGTTTAAAAGGAATGTAATGTTTAATATTCATAATAATTAAACAACATAACATAGTGGTAAAATACCACACATAGATTTGATTAAAGATGGCATCTTATTCACGTATAACATATGTGTATAAATCGTAAAACTATAATTATGAACAAATATAGAGTCATGTTCACACTTAATACACATAATCTAATGAGATATATCACATTACCCAATTAATTGGATGTATATATAATTCTAGGCCCACCCATCATATAATAAATGTTAATAATCATGCATTCCACATGGAAAGAGAACATATAACAATAGTAGTCATAAAATGAGTCCATAGAATGGAATGAGTTTCATAAGGATTTCATATATCATAATTTATAAAATAACCTCAATGGTTTACAAATGAATAATATAGATCATATTTTGGAATAAATAATAATTTTTCTTTGAAGAAGAAATAACTCAAGAGGGGCTAAAGAGATATTTTGAAAAAAAACAATGCTGCATTTTTAAAAAATCATTATAGTTGGATTATAAATCATTTATACAAGGTAAAAACATGTATATCCCTAGAAATAAAAGTGAATTAATAGTGAAAATACATTTTAAAGAAATTATTGGAACATAAATAATGAAAATAATTTAAAAGAGGAGATGAACCAAAAAGAAATACTTGGGTTCAAGAATCCCCTTACTTTAGACCCCTGTTTATTTTATCACCTTTCTTCCTTCTATATGATGAATTTTGGTTTATTAAAACATGAGAAAATTGAAAAATATTTATATTTTACACTATTAAACAATTATAATCACTGGATTTTATTTCATAATTCCCATTATTGATGGAGAAATGTTTTGGTATTTTATTTTCCTGAAAACATATTGAATTACTTTGATTTAATGATCTTTATTAATTGAAACTTATACATTAGTAAGATTAAATCCAGAATCTTATAAATATTATATATAAATATATATTTACATATTATAAATAATTGATTATAATCATTCATAATGGTTGTGATGATTATAAAGTTTTAAATGTCCTCATTGGCTGTTAATCAACAATTGATGTGAGATTATTAGAAAATGAGGCGTGAGATATATAATTCATGCATATGTTATAACTAAAATTTTTATAGGAGATCAAAATTATAAATATCATGTTAACATACTATTTAATTGTTTTAATAAGGAATTAATTATAAAATAATATGAGTAAAATGAATTAGAAAAGGAAAATTAAATAAAAAGACGAAAGGACATTACCTCTTTCTTGAAGTTGTTCCTTTACTACAAATCTTATTTTCTTGAAATGTTTAATTTTTATTAATCCAGAATTTACTTAAATATTATAAGGGGATTAATATATGGAAATTTGGTATATATATTTCTTTGGTAAGTGTAAGTGAATTTTTTTCCAAGGGTAGGGTGATGGGGTATTTATACTTGAGGAGAGGGGTGTTTCTAGAATAAAATATTGAATAAAAATAATTTCCAAGGTAAATTTTTGAAAGTGAAATTATTTAAATTATGAATAATATTTTATTAAAAATAAATGTTTATAAGACTTTAAAATATTTTATAAACCAAATTAATTGGTTTATTAATAATAAAGTGAAAAAAATTCAATTTTTTTAATGGTGTACTATTAACTTTAGAATTTGGTGTGTTTGGAATTTTAATTTCTAGTATAATTTAACTTATTAAATGTGTTTTTGGTCATTCATAAAATTATAGGATTTATTAGGTCATTATTATATATTTAATTATGCAATTAAAATAGATCGGTTATGTAAAAACTATATTTTTACTACTCACTTAAAAATTGATGTATTTTATAAAATTACCAAAAAACCACCCTTAGAAAATTTTTACATACCGGTTCTAAAATTGGGATTAATTTTTTTTAAATAAATTTCTAAAAGAATTAATTTTAAATATTAACATAAAAATTATGTTTTTTTAAAAATACATTAAAATGAATTTTATTAAAATCATGCGTATAGGATTTTTGATTTTTTAATCATGATATTTATTTTATGGAATTATAATTTTAATATTTTCTTAAATTAATAATGATAAATAATATTTATGATACATTTTACTATTTTTAGTTCAATTTACTATTCCAATGATTGTATAATTAGTCCCAACAGTTAGGTTACTATTCCTAACTGTCAGATTACTATTCCAATAGTTAAGTTACTATTCCAACTGTCATACTTATTCCTATAAGTAGATCTTCATTCCTTCATTAAATATTACCATAAATTCATATCATGATTCTACAATTTTCATTTATAAAATTTCTATTATATTACTAACGTTCTATATTTTTTACAGTGTTGTTCGTCATTGTGAAGATTTATGGGGATCAAGATGATCCAAATTTTCATATTATTATAATTTTATTTTTTTCATTTTTAGTTAATCATTGTAATATTTTTAATTCTCATGGATATATTTATTTTTAAATATAATTTTCTCATTTAATAAAATAAATCATTATGTATTTCATGTGTTTAAGCAATATTAGATACTTAATTATGAAAATTATTATTTATTCAGAAGGAACATTAAATATATATAAAATTTTGAGATGTTATATTCTTTTCCCATTTATAAATTTTATCCTTATAATTTCAAAGAAAATACTAGGACGAAATTAGATGAGGGTACTTCTGTTTAACTTCCTCCACATGTTCCCATGTTGCTTCCCTATACTTATGATTTCACTATAGCACTTTAATGAAGCGAGCCATCTTGTTGCATAGAAAATTATATATAAGATCCAAGATCTAAAATAGATTCCCTTTATATAAGAGTTAATGTTCTAGTTTTACTACCTATGGGTTTAGTATATGTGAAGAATAAAGTATGTAATTCCTCAGTAGAGATATGCAGAGTACATCAAGAACTTGAGATAGGTTTGGTGGAAGTCATAGATGATAGGGAACCACTCGTATGTGATCAAGGATCTCCGAGGAGATAATGTACCTAAGGCTATGATTTACCTTCTTTACAAACTATATGAATCCCTTCCATAGTGATGTTTGGATGACCACTTTTTCTCCAACTTCAAACTCAAGGTCCCTTCGATGATGGTCAGTATATCTCTTCTACTAACTCTAAGAAATGTTTGTATTTTTATGGATTTATTGAACCTTTTCTTTCATTTCATTCAAAATATTCATTCCAAGTAGCTTCTATTCACCAAACTCATCATAATATATAGTAATTAAACATCACTTCCCATATAGAACATTATATGGGTCCATTTTAATACTTAATTGGAAGATGTTGTTGTATGAGAACTTAAAAAACGGGAGATATTGATCCCATAATACATTAAATTCCTTTAAGAAGACTCTCAACATGTCCTTGAGTCTATAAATATTAATTTTATAGTGGAAATTAGTTTGGGGGTGATAGTCCATACTAAATTCCAATTTAGTATTTAGGGCTTGTGTGATACTTATCTACAATATAGAGACAAACATTAGATCATGATTAGAAATGATTAAAAGTGGTTCCCCATGCATTAGTATAAATTATAAAGTTAGTCAAGAGAGAAATATTCCGGAATAGTGGTAAAGTTGGTGGTCTTGCTGAGTTGATCCACTAAAAACCATATCACCTTATTTATTTTGGATGTATTTAGGAGACAAGTGATAAATTCCATGGTTATGTTCTCCCATTATCATATCGGTATGGATAATGGTTGAATTATCCCCTTGGTCTTTTTTTTCTATTATTTATCTTTATGAAATACAAAGTACTTTGAGGTGTAATTAATAATATCCTTATTCATGTTATCTCACCAGAAGTATTTTTGATGATCTCATTACATCTTAGTACTTATTGGATGGACGGATAAATATGTGCAATGTGAATTATAAAAAATATATTTATTTATCTTAGGTGATGAAGGAACACATAGTCTAGTTTTAGACTGAATGAAACCATCATTATCGATTTTGAATTCATGGAAATTCCTTTTCTTTTCTATTATCACCTTTTTTGAAGCTCCAAATCATCCATTTATTCCTCCATAACATTCTCTTGGACACATGGTTGGGAAATAATTTTGGAAATATAGGATGTATTCCAAGTTGTTGTGATTTTTAGATCCATAATTTTCATATAGATGAAGATAAGGTTTTTTTCAATCCACATCATGTATATAATATGAGTTTATTGTATTCTAAGAGGATCATATACCTTTATCACCTTTCTAGGATGGTAGTGAATAGAGTAATCATAGTCCAAGATTAGATCTCACCATCATCATTGATGCATGTTGGGATCTTTTTATTTGAATATATACTTTAGACTCCTATGATCTGTATATATTTCAGACATCTCACCATAGAGGTAGTGCCTACAAATATTTAATGTAAAGAATAATTCATCCAACTCCAGGTCATGTTGTGGGTAGTTTCTCTCATGTATGTTCAACTATTGTGAGGCTTAGTATATCACTTTATCATCCTAAATGAGTACACGACCCTATTATTTCTTTAAAGGATCATTGTATATCATAAAAATTTCTCCACATGAAGGTAGTGTGAGTTGAGGTGCAGTGATTATACTCCTCAGGAGATCCTTAATGGTTTCCTCACATTCTTCCATCTAGTAATAATTTACCCATTTCTATTTTAATATAACTAGTGGGCTAGAAAATCATAAAAAATTTCTCACAAATCAATGGTAGTTCTCAAATAATCCAAGAAATATATAGATATCTAGGATACTAATGGGCCTAAGAAATTATTCAATTTCATTTTTCATTTATGGTTATCTATAAATACCCTCACTTGTGATCATGTTCCCCAATAATGAGGCTCAATACATCACAAATTCGTTTTTTTCTTAACATAGAATTCAAATTTTCCTTAATTAATGTATAAATAACAATCTTTATATGATATTCATATTCCTCAATGTACATGGAATAAATGAGGATATCTTCAATAAATACTACTGTAAAATTTTCAAGGTAGTTTCTAAAGACTATATTCCTCAAATCCATGAATAATTTAGTGGAATTATTAAGTTTTTAGGGAATCACTATGAACTCATAGTGTCCATATCATGTATGGAAGGATGAATTCTAAATATCTTCATTATTCACCTTTATTAGATTATATCGAGAATGAAGATCCAAATTTGATATGTATTGATCTATTATAATTTGGTTGAACAAGTCATCAATCATTGGTACAAGATACTTGTTCATTATGATGATATTATAATGCTCCTAGTAATCAATGAATGACCACATAGACCCATCCTTTTTATTGAAAATGAACACTAGTGCACCCCATTGTTATACACTTGGGTGTATGAACCCTTTTCCAAATAATTTTGTAGATACTTCTTTTACTCCTCCAATTCTACTGAGGATACTTTGTAGGGACTTTTGAATATAATATTTTATCATGGTATGATTTTTATTGGGAACTCTACATTGTGATCTAGGGGAAGTCTGAGATACTCTTCAAGAAATACATCAATATATTCCCTCATAATGGGTATTTCCTCAAGTTTGATGTTTTCATTTGACACAAACATTTGGGTATGAAATGCTTTTTCCTTGGGTATCAAGACCCACACCATTGAGGGATTATCCAAAAGAGATCATAATCTTCTTTAATTTTTTTACAGGAGCATGGGATGGTTCAGAATATAGAAAGAGAATTACCATTATTGACAATTTATGTGAGCTATATATAATGGGAGACAATATATTCCTAGTATCTCAACAAATTTTATAAAGGGAAGGATTATAAATATGATTCATCATTGGGTATAAGAACCCAGACAATTGGGGGATTTTATAAATAATATTAATGATATTCATTGTATTTGTACAATAGAATAGAACAGTTCATAATATAGAAAGAGATTTTCTTTAAATGATATTTTATGTGAGACCAATATATTTAGATCCAGTACATGCCCAATATAGCATCTAATCCCACCAAGGGAAGGATTACGATATTTTCTAGGAGAATATTCCCATAGATGATAATAGGAGAATAATCCTACACTTGGGTTGAAATTATCACACCACTAGGTATTTTTATAGATATTTAAACTTCAAGATATCATGTATCTGATTCAACAGTTCAAGAAAACTTGCAGGATATAAAGGAATGGGTAGAATCAGAATCAAATAAAACCTTTTCCATTATTGAGTGAATAGGTAGTGTACCTTGTATGGATTCATTTTAATGTTCCCCTTTAATGGTGGTTATGGAATAATATTTCCCTTACTCCCGCAACTTTGGTGGTTGTTTTTGTTGATTAGCCTAGAATACCCATGGTTTAGTTCATTATCTAACATAGTTCCCTTAAACCTTATAACTGATGCATTGAACCATGGGTGGGCCATTGGGTGGTGCCTTTCTTTCCTCTATCACATTGAAAAACTTCTTTATGTTTCTTCAAAATTCATGATCTTGGTGGAATTTTCTCCCAAAATTAAAACATTTCCTTATACCATTGATGTAATTTCCATGATTCTTCTTTTTTACATCATTGACATGTGGGTGTTTGGATCTTCTTTCCTTTTTTTCCATTCGATCCCCATGCTTGATACTCAATTATTACAATATTATCTCCAAATCCATGGAACTGTTTTCTAGAATCCATATCTACTTTTATATCACATCGAACTACATCTTTATTACTCTTAAAAATTAGATAGCTAGATACTTTCAAATATTTTGTTTCAAACCACTAAAAAATATGTCTTTTTTTTCCATAATTGTAGATAATAAAACACAAGGAATATCTTGAAATACTTTTGAAATTTACCTTATAAGACATGTAAGATTCTCTCTAATTGTACTTAAACTCTATAAATTCTCAATCTATATTCATTCAAAGAGTTTAAGGGAAATACTAGTTAGAAATATCTTCTTAAAGTCATACCACACCATTTCTTCCATTAAATATTTCATCTTGTATTATTTTTCAATTCCATCCACTTATCAACTTATCTATCTAAATAATAAATGACCAAAGCAACCTTATCCTTATCATAATAGTGGAGCACGTAAAAGATATTTTCCATTGAGTTAATCTCCTATTCCATGATAAGTGGATCGAAAGACCCACTAAACATCGATGATCATTTCTGTAAAAAGGACTTGATGTCTAGTTTATATTTCTTGGGTGAAGGAAAATGTTTCACATGTTTTGGGTTATTATTAATATCCTAGGACATCTAGGTAAGTACCCCCTTGAATTTTTGAACTCTACCACTCATTTCATTGGTAATTTCACTCATACAATCATTGAATTTTCCCTCACATGGGTTGTTGGCATGATTTCTCATGGTTCCGACCATTTTCTAAAATAAAAAATGTTTTAATAAAATATAGGTAAATAAATAATTAATAAATAATATATTTTTATGAATTAATCAATTATAAATTCATATAATATAGGATCCCTATGTTTATAATTATTAACCCAAATAGGTTAAATACCCTAAGAGGGGGGAGGGGATGAATTAGGGTACTCTAGATTAAAACAAGTATCCATTTGGATATTGTTTTTCCATTAAAAAAATATCTTCTATCTCTAATTCCCATAACAAAAAATAAATAGGAATTACAGCTTGCAAAGGACATGGATATTTCATTTGGTATCTCATTGGGACATGCAAAAGGGTTATACAAATGTAGTGTAACTATATACCAAATCCATTGAAGATGAATGTTGTTATAAGGTTTGTTGTAGACTCCTTATCCATCCTAATTTACAACCATTCACAATTTGAAATCTCATTACTCTCTCTCTATTGAAGTGAACACACCGATCCTCTAGTAGAATCCCATGACAATAAATTTTGAGTTGATTCACACTTGTGTGTGTCTTTATGTTCTTGTCTCATCAATGATATGATAACCACCTTTGAACGAGATTTTTCCTCTTAGGTAAAGTGACCCTTGTGTAATACTCCATCACAAAACCCTTCTACAATATTCCTTTTTGAGACTAATCCATGAGATTCCTCCATGACATCCCTCCACAAGATCCCTTTGTGAAACATCTCTGTAAGACTCCTCCTCAAGACCTTATTCTATTCATATGAATCACATGAATCTAGAATAAGACCCTGCATAAGATATATGAATCATGTGACACCAGAATGTGTTCCTATTCTCAATGCATACATCCCTTTACAAGAAACCTTTGCGAGACTCCTTTGTGAGAACCCTTTACAATACTTTTTTTCTATTTTTGTTGATCATGTGATTCCAGCATAATACATTATTCTATTCATGAAAAATACATTTCTTCAGATAAAATTACTTAATCAAACTTAATTTTTACTTATTATGGACGAGTTAAGGAGTATTTATAGTCCTAAATACACCGCCTTAACTAAAACAATCCAAGATAGAATCCCTTACACTGCCTAAGAAATTGGTATTGCCTATTTTATTTTATCCCATCACAAAATTAAAAGAAAATCATACAGTGTACAATGAAATTGTTTTCCAATGCTTCACATGATCCCACAACGAGATATAAATACAATCATGTAGTTAGAGAAATTGTCTTCCATCCCCTCACATGATGCTATCACTATATCCAAATACAATATTGATTTCTTTGTGTGATACTTTCATGAGGTCCAAAGATAATCATGCAGCCATCAAATTTTCTTCCATCACTTCATGTGATCTAATTTTTGATCTAATTATGATCATGTGATCACATTATTTCATTGTGTAATCCATTGAAAATCACATGGTCATGTGATTTAGAACTTCTGTGAGATGTATCCATCATTTCTAGAATTTTTTATTTATTCTATTTTCATAATATCTTCCTGATATCCCTTTAAAATCTTGCATTGTCTTCAAGAACTTCACATTATCTCTTCACGAGATCCCCTGATAATCATTCGATGCCATTAAGAGCTTCATATGATCTCATAGAAAAACCAGTTTGAACATATGTGATCACATGATCCATTTAAGTGATCAGTTGTAACTTCATGTGATCACGTAATTCCTATTGGTTATAGGCACAATGGAAGCACGTGAATGAGTGTGACCAAATTTAATTTTACCATTAACAATGATCAATCTAAGATCCACCATGATGATAAAATGCCAGATCTTCAGAATAGAATGAAGAAAAAAAAGAACGAGGGAAATCCCAGACTCATAGAGAGGATCATAATATACTGGTTATAATTAGTTAAATTAAAAAACAAGAATTACCATGAAGTAATTATCTCTATGTTGGTTCTTTTGGTCACGATATATTGTGATCCATTATTGTATCGTAGAAGCCATGTGTAGGATTCATCTAGAGGTGATCCAAATGTGCTCTACATATCTCGTGACATCGCCGATGAGATCTCTAGGTGTTATCATGGAAGATCCTTCACTTACGATGTCCACCTTCAATCGCCTTGAGAGAAGCTTCCAAAGTGCTCTCCGTGATCTGGTGGGGGAGAATCTCTCTCGTAACTTGAGAGCATTATTGGATGAAAGGAATTCAATCTTTCCTTGAGAGATTTCTCCAAATTCATTGTGAGAAACCAAAAATAATGCCTAGATCTAATGAGAATAATGTAATTGGGATTTATATTACTTGGAATAATAAAATTGAAATAATTACCCAAAGGAATTTATTTATTTAATTTAATTCTTAGTAAGAACCCATGTCTAATAATAACATTTGACTATTATTATAACTTGACATGAGCCCAACGAATTACACCTAATATTATTGAATTAAATAAATAATAATATTTTTCACAAATCCTTATAAAAACTACAGAGTGTGTACTTTTATTTTTCCAATTTATTTTTTTCCTCCACCACATTTAATAGACCTAGAATAATGACTATTTATTTATTAAATAAATTTCACTACATTATTCACTAATAAATATATTATTTTTCCCACAATATATTCTCTTAAATAACTAGTGTTGAAATAAATGTGATTAGACATCCTTGAATAAATATTAAACCACAACCATGAATAATTTTTATTCAACTTGTTAAATGAATATTTAATTGAGATACTTGGATACACTTAGTGTGTGACCCTATAGGCCTCTTTCTCAGTGGAATTAGACAAGTCCTACCTAAATTCCAAGGTTAGAGTCTATAAACCTTCCAAGACACACACATAGAAACAAGTTATCTCCACAATGATGTGTCACCTCCTACGAACACTTACCATGTAATGTAATCCCTTTGTCTTGATAGATCGAATCAGGCGGGTTGCATGCTGGTTTCATCCACCCATACACTCTATTACTCTTTCTTTGACTTCCCAAAATTGAACTTTCTCATACCCCACAATGGACATGGATTTATTTAGGTTATATCAATTCCATAAAAGGTCTATAGATATAAACTTCCATTATGGAATAGAAGGGACAAATCCTTTCTTGCATTATCTATTAATGAATTATTACTCGTGATGCACCCAAAATATCCTACCTCACTGCAAATAGCGTGTCATCATAGTTTTCATCAATACATATAAGTGCGCGAGTTGTAATACCCATTAATAATAATATTAAAGTCTAAGGACCAATACACATGTCTGCAGATAGGAACATCCAATGACACTATAAAATGTGGATTTCCTACTGGCATGTCTCGTTCCCATAATATCTTACAAAGGGGACATATGATGAGAAAGCGCCTCAATGTTGTATGAGTCCTCACCCCTAATGGCCTGTATTATTTGTGTCCGTCAAATAAAATCATCTGTCTATAGAACATATATTGAAGAATAGTGTTATGGCACTTTTGGGTTCTCATCATAGCTGGGATCCACTGTGACCCTTTAGTGCAACAGTTATACATATGACATTATCACCTGAATTTTCACATATAATAACAATCAATATGTGATAAGGTATTTATTAATATTCAAATCCATGAATACAAGTTTATCATAAAGTACAAAGTAGTTTGTTCTTGGCCACCAAATCCAACTGTCTCCCACTTGGACTAGATCCAACTTCTCAAAACCTTTAACATGCTAGCACTCACAAGATATTTATGCTTCTTCTAAGATAAGACTTTAGTCATGGGGTTTGAAAAATTTCCTTCCATTGACACTCTACTCACTTCAAATTCACCCCATTCATAGAAATCCCTCAAAAGGTGATACTTATAGAGAATGTTCTTTGTCTGTTGATGTGAACTTGGTTGTTTTGTAAGATCCACTGATGCATTATTATCAAAATACAATGCGATAGGGTCTCTAATGTTAGGCACCACATCAAGATCTTAGAAAAATTTCCAACTCAAGATGGATTTCTAGGCTACATCAAAATTCTCTATATATTCAGACTCCACTGTAGAATCAGTGACAACTAGCTGCTTTAAACTCTTCTAGCTCATAGATCCTCCATTGAGACATAAAACATATACTTATTGTGACTTCAGATCATTATGATCTATTTGAAAACCATAATCCGCATAACCTCTGATGAAAATATCCTTGTATCCTCTATACACTAGGAACATATACTTAGTTATTCTCAGATACTTAAGGATAGTCTTAACAACAGTCCAATGTTGTTCTCCTGGATCTGCTTGATATCTTCCTACCATGATCAACACATCAAGCCTGATACATAACATGTAATACATGATGGATCCTATAGCTGAAGTGTATGGAATCTTAATCATCCCATCTTTTTCCTATTGTGTCTGATGACACATTCTCTTAGAAAGATACAGGCCATGCGACACTAGAACCAATCCCTTATTTGATTATTTCATACTAATTATCTTTAGTATCTGGTCAATGTATGTACTCTAACTTAGTCCAACCAGCCTCTTGTATCTATCACGAATGATCTTGATCCCTATAATGTAGACTTACTTTCCTAAGTCCTTCATGGATAAACACTTGTTCAACCGGTCTTTAACTAACTGTAAGACTGATTCTTTGTTTCTAATAAGTAATATTTCATCAACATATACTACTAGGATAATAACCACATTCCCATTAAACCTCTTATAAAAACATTGTTCATATTCATTCTTAATGAAACCAAATTCCTTTATGGCTTAATAAAATTGAATTCTTCATGACCTGGATGCTTTCTTTAATGCATAAATGGATTTCTGCAACTAAAAAACCCATTTTAATTCACCTGGTGTTAAAAACCCTTCTGGTTGTGTCATATATACGTCTTCTTGAAGGTTTCTATTAAGGAATTCTGTTTTTACATCCATTATACAAATATCATAGCCATGGTAAGATTATATGAAAAGTATGATTCTTATGGATTTAAACATGGAAATTTGAATGATGGTTCTATCATTGTCAATTCCTTGATGTTGTTTGAATCATTTAGCCAATATATTTGATTTATAGGTTTTAACTTCACCTTCCATGTCCGGTTTTCTCTTGAATACCCTTTTGCATCCAATATGATTTAAATCAACTGGCTCATCAACCAGAACCCAAACTTAGTTCTGATACATGGAATCCATCTCATAATTCATATCATTTATCCATATTTCATCTTATGATATTTCTACTACTTCCTTATAGGAGATAGGTTTATCATTTTCCAACAATAATGATTCACCATCATCGGTGACTAGGAAACCAAATCTCTCTGGTTCCCTTACCTCTCTTGAGATTTTATACAGTACTTGTGTTTCTGGAATCTCTTCCACAGAGACCTGTGATACTTTTTCCTGTACCAACTGCAGTGTATCTTGAGCATTAACTTCATCGAAGACAATCTTGCTCCCACTATCCTTTTTAAGGATGATCTCCCACTCAAGGAAGATAGCTTGTATGGCGACAATCACTTTCTTGTCTAAAGGGTTATATAGGTAATATTCTTTCATTTCCTCGGGATATCCTATAACGATACACCTCATTCCCTAGGCTTTTAGTTTGTTTCCTAATAAGGCCTTAAAAAATTCCTCACATCCCCATACACGTGTGTGAGACAAAATGGGTTTCATTACATTCCATAAGTCGGAGGGAATTCCATTTTCCTCTATATTTGGTACTCGGTTCAATGTTTATTCTATATTTCGTAATGCATATCCCCAAAAGGATAACAGAATATCTGCACAAATCATCATCAACCTCACCATGTACAACAAGGTATGGTTCCTCCTTTCACTACCACCATTCCACTGTGGTGTGTAAGGAGGAGTGACTTGACATAGAATCATAGATTCCCGTAAAAGGTCGATGAACTCTTGCTTCAGATATTCTCCACCTCGATCCGATCGAAACTTCTTTATATTCTTACCAATCTGATTCTCTACTTCATTTTTAAATCCTTAAATTTCTCCAAGGACTCTGACTTATACCTCATTAAGTAGATATATCCATATCTACTCAAATAATCAGTAAAAGTAATGAAGTAAGAATATCCACCTCTATCTTCTACTAGAAATGGTCTACACAAATCAGTGTGTACCAATCCTAGAAGCTCTGTGGCCCTTTCACCCTGTCCACCGAAAGACAACTCGATCATTTTACCTTGTAAACAAGCATGACATCTATCAATTGGTTTTATCTCAGAAGAGTCTAAATAACCATCTTGGTAGAGCTTTGTCAAGCGCTTCTCATTTACATGACCGAGATAGTGATGCCACAACTAAGTGTTGTATGAGTCATTTGAGTTTGTTTTGTTATCGATTTTCAAGACTTGGTTTTCAAAATTTAATACATACAAACCATTATTTAAATGCACCATACGATAACATACATTGTTCTTATAAAAGAAACTAACCATATTTCCAAACTTGAATATTAATCCATCCATATTCAAAAATGATACAGAAATTATGTTCTTGGTAGCACTAGGTACATAATAACAGTTATGTAAAACCAAAAATCATCCCAGTTTTCAATGAGAAATGGTAATTTCCAATGGAAAATGTAGCCAACCTTGTTCCATTAACAGCTTGAAGATCCACCTATCATCTGGAAATATTTATAAATCTATTGGTTCCTACATTTGAATAAAGATGTGAGCCCTACATGCTATATCTAATACCCAATGTGTAGAAATATAAATATTACACTAGATAATAAATGAACCTTTAGTGTCTCCACGCTTCTGGGTGCAGTTCCTCTTCTAGTGGTCTGGCTTTTCACAAGAAAAACATAATACCTCATGTTCCTTGCAATACCTTTGGATATTCCCTTTCTTGGAGGGATGGTTCTCGGGGGATTCAGACCGTTTATAAATTCTTGGCCTCTTTACATTGACCTTCTTCTTCTTATTCACCACAAGGAATATGGGTTTGTCACACCCTATGTCCTTATATACATGGAGAATCCAGGTCAGAAGTTACGATAGCCTCTTCTCATTATTTATCATGTTGTAGTTAACAATAAATCTAGAAAAGGTCTTGGATAGTGATGATAGGATGACATCTGTACAAAACTCATCCCGGAATTTAATCCCTTAGATATCCAGGCAGTCAATGTAGCCAATAATCTTGACTACATAAGGCCCAGCTAGTTCAGACACTCCAAGAATATTTGTGAACACAACATTAGAGATCTGATATCTCTCATGTATTTCTTTCTCTTGATAGAGATCCTTAAGGTGAGACATCATGCAATACAACTCCATGTTTTCATGTTGCTTCAAGAGATCATTATACATGTTCGATAACATGAAACATTAGAAATATATGGAATCATCCAAATGTTTCATATAGAGAGATATTTCCTCATCACTGACCTTGTTTCCTGGTGAAACTAAAATAGGATCCTCCAGCACATCCAATCTCCTTTCATGCTGAAGGATGACACGTAAACGCCTCAGCCACTTATAGAAATTGGTGCTTGTGAGAAAGTTTTCCTTATCAAGTATGGTTCACAATGATATATTTGATATAATTTTTCTTTCCATTTCTATAAATTAATATGAGAAAATATTTAGTACTTTATCATGATAAAACTGAGAAAAATAAATAAATTAATACTTATTAGTCTCCCACTATTTTATCGAAATCCAATAGCCCTCACCATTGACTTTGGGATATTCTATTGCCTAAATATTATAGTGGAAAGGATCCATATTTCCCTTAAAATTACCACAAATAGGGTTGTTCAAGAAACTTGAAAGGTTTTAGGTAGGCATTCCAAATTCCAATTGCATTAACTCGTAGCTCCGTAATCCACTGAGCGGAATCCCCAATCCTGAAATCCTTTTATTTTAGATTTTATCAACCTTTGACTCTTGTCCACACCAAGTATTTCTATGGAAATAAATCCTTGATGTGAACCCGGTCAAGTTAACCCAAAAAATCGAATTAGAATTCTATGATAATTGAAAGCACCCCAATTAGGGCTGTTTAAGCACTTTGAACTATGGTTTGGTTCTAACAAAGATTATGGAAGGCTATATCGACTTAATATTTCCTTGAGTAATTTTATCCTTATATGTAAATTTCTATTTTATTATCTTTCTTACATTATTTTTAATATTAATTGGAATATACATAAGTTATTAACCATGTTTAAGATAATATTTATGCATAAGCCAGTCTTATTATAGTTTCATCTTGCATGCTTGTTTAATTCCTTAATTTTGTGATCATGACAACACACCCTCAATAAATAAACCATGAAACTGACATAAATAAAATAAATGTCATGATCATGATATTTTTCTATTGGTTAATTTATTGAGTGGTTGATAAACTAACCCTAGACCTAGGGGAGAAAAACCTTGAACCTTTTGGGTTCATGTTTAGAGCTTTCCACCTATCCA
The DNA here is from genome assembly GCA_963277665.1 of Viscum album. NCBI lineage: Eukaryota > Viridiplantae > Streptophyta > Magnoliopsida > Santalales > Viscaceae > Viscum > Viscum album. Next base: position 1,373,814,906 of record OY728137.1, read on the forward strand.
CCTTTGTATCTCTTTGGATTAGTTTCACCTTGGATCCTAAATTGAGCCTCCTCCACTAGATTGGGAGACCCATCCATTACATATGCTTTTATCTCACACTTAGGTGAGGGGTAAACCATGGTTTTACATAAAAGAAACTTTGGGAACGCAGACCCTATATATTAATGAGGAGAAGGCTCGCAGGCCAACAATTTTAATTTAAATAAATAAATTAAAAGAATCCATCTATATACAAAAATACTTGGTCTATCTCATGACCATCCATATATTCAATGATATTTATGAATAAATAAAATTAGCATTCAATTATTTAATCATTACTGTTTAAGATAAATCACGCTCGAATTAATTAATTATTATCTTTAACTAATCAATCCATTTATCTTAAACCATTTTCTAAATTTCCTTGAGATCCTCATCCATCGTATTTTAAACAAATAAATTCATTTAAAAATATCTTTTTATGTAACTTGTACCTTAGAGTCAACCTAGTGAATTCTCATTAATAACTACCCAATGAGTAGAAATGAAAATTACGTAGATTTTAAATTAAACAAACATATATAAAAAACCTATAATGTGTTATGTCGCGCCTTTATGACCACACTATGGTACATGTCTCAAAGGTTTGTATAATATAATAATAAAATTTAACAAATCTCTGTAATTTGGATGAGTGCATGACGTGTATTTCCTATTACACATAATGGACTATCATTCACCATCTATCTGAAGTACATGCCTAGGGATATAGTGTGTAGATGTACCTCATAAATCTTTGGAGTACACAACATGCCTAGTGTTCCACACGCTGTGTAGTATTCGCGTTCCACAGTCTCCATCCGGGAAAGCCGTGTACGATGTACACAGTCTAACCCTAACCCGAAGGGACTACATGCCGTGTCCAGTCTGCTACATGGTTTGTAATTTAGAAACCGTGTGCCACCTATTCTTGGTCAACACAAGGAGTCATAAAGACTCAGATAAACTCCAACACATGGCTTGGTTTGGTGAACCAGTCATGATGCATTGAACCTTGACTACATGGTGTGTTAGGCAAAATACGCGTCGTGTGAGTACAACTACATGGAATGCGAGTCCAACTAACACGCCATGTGTTCTAGTGTTGTACATCTAGGAACCTTTGGTACCTTCAGATGATATCCTATATTTTTTTATTTTAATCATAATTAAAAGAAAAGATCATTTCTATACGGTGAATGAGAAACAAAAGAGAAGGAACAGATCTTGAGATTCATATTTATAGAATGATTAAATTGAATTGAAATAAATAAATTTTTAATTGCGTAAATCATAGACGAAAAAACTAAATAATTATAATCAATCATAAGACTACTTTGATACCACTTGTAGGTTCCGAGCATAGCAAAATCATGTGAATGGGTGTACCGAACATTAATTTTACCGTTAACAACGATCAATTCGAGATCCATCATGATGAAAAAAATATCAGATATTTGGAATAGAATAAAGAATGAAAAGGAAAGAGGGATGTCCTAGAACCATAGATAGGATCATCATATGTTGGTTAAAATTAATTTAATTAAAATATAAAAATTAACTTGATGGAATTATCTATCCATTGATGTTTCTGGTCACGATCCAATGTGATCTGTCATTGCATTATAGAAGCCAAGTGTAGGCTTCTTCTAGCAGTGATACACATGTTCTCTACATAACTCTAGACATCACCTAAGGGATCTCCTGGTGCTAGCATGGAAAATACTTTGCTTTTGATGTTCGCCTTCGATCACCTTGAGACCCATTTCCAAAGCGCTCTCCTTGATCCAGTGGAGGATGATCTCTCTCATAAATTGAGAGCGTTCTTGGAAAAAAGGAATTCTCTCTTATCTTGAGTGATTTCTCCAGATCCATTGTTCACAACCACAAAGAATGGATAGATCTAATGAGAATAATTTAATTGAGATTTATATTACTTAGAATAATAAAATTTAATTAGTTACCCAAAGGCATTTATTCATTTCATTTAATTCTTAGTAAGACCCCATGTATAATAATAACACTGGACTATTATTATCATATGACATGTGCCCAGTTAATTACACAGAATATTATTTAATTAAATAAATAATATTATTTCTCCTAAATCCCCATGAAAACTACATGGTGTGTATATTAATATACATAACATGTACTTTTGTTTTTACATTTTCTTTATTTCCTACACCACATTTATTAGACCTTGAATAAGGAAAATTATTTCTTAAATAAATGTAACTGCATTATTCAATAATATATATATTATTTCACCCACAAAATATTCTCTCGAATAACTAGCATTGAAATAAATGCGATTAGGAATCCTGGAATAATTATTAAACCACAGTCAGGAATAATCTTTATTCAACTTGTTAAAGGAATATTTAACTGAGATACTTGGATACAATTAGTGTTTGACCCTCTAGGCCTCTTTCTTAGTGGAATTAGGTTAATTATACCTAAATTCCAAGGTTAGAATCTAGAAAAACACTAAGTAACCCATAGAGAATGTAGTTAATGCCGCAATGACATGTCACCTCATATGAACACTTACCGTGTAATGTAATCCCTTTGTCTCCATATCTCAACTCAAGAGGGTTGCAAGCTAGTGTCCTCAACCCATGCACTTGAATACTATTTCTTTGACTTCCTAGAATTTTACTTTCCCATCCCTCACCATGGACATGGATTTATTTAGGCCATATCAACTCTATAAAAGGGCCTGAGATATCAACTTCATTTATGGAACAGAAGGGAAAAATACTTTCTTGCATTATTTATTAATGCAGTATTACTCGTGACGCACCAAAAATATCCTACCTCACTACGAAGAGTGTGTCATCACAGTTTTATTCAATACATCTAAGTGTGTGAGTAAGAATAAACATTAATAATAATCTTAAATTCTATGGACCAATACACTTGTCCACAGATAGGAACATCCAATGACACTTTGAAATGTGGATTTCCTACTGGCATGTCTCATTCTCATAATATTCTCCTGGATATTTCCAAGGGAGCACATGATGAGAAAGTGCCTCAAACTTTTATGAGTCCTCACCCCTAATGGAATGTATTATTTGTGTCCCTCAAAAACATCATCCGACCATAGAACTTATATTCATGAATAGTGTTATAGAAATTCAGGGTTCTCATCATAGCAGAGATCTACTATGACCCTTTAGTGCAACCACTATCCTTAGGAAATTATAACCTACATTGTCACACATAAGAACAATCAATATGTGATAAGGTATTTATTAATAATAAAATACATGAATAAAAGTTTCTCATAATGTACAAATTAGTTGGTTCTAGGCCACCAACTCCAACAATCCCTTCATATTATCAGTTCATACATTTATGCTATGTGTGATCCTTTAGGAAATTCTCACTCTGTGTGATCCTTTAGAACATCCACATTGACTCTTCACACCTCCTTTGACAACTGACCTTTTTTACCAACATCAAAACATGTCAAAAAACACAATCAAGATTTTTTTTAATAATATCCCCTTTTGGGTTCTTTGGAAACACTCCAAAACTTCAAGAACCAATCTTATTGAAAAATCATGTACATGAAAAACAATTTTACATATGAAACCCCATATAGTTATCAAGGACTTTTTAAAAACATACTCAAATCCCATATGAGTAAAGATAAACATGAGAAACAATATAATCATACAAAGCTCATCAATGAATCACTTAATTCACAATCCTAACTTCAATAACCTTGTGGACACAAAAAAATCAAACATTCACAACCTAAGATATAAATCCTCAACCCAAACATGTCAATTTCTAGAATCAGGAACACCACACTCCTATTCCTAATTATTATTCATTAATATACTAGCTTCAGAAAAATCATATTTAAATATCCCCCTTTTTTCTCTCCCCCTATCAGCTTCTCCCCATTTCTTGATCAAGACATTTTCTCCACCTTTTTCATTGAACCCAAAGGGAACTCCTTTATGGTATGCAACATGTTAATGAATAAAAATAAGCTCATATGGGAAAACACACCATACCGTGGAGATAGGGGGTCCAAAATTCACATTGTTCATGTGTCGGGAGTCAACTAAAATCTAATATCCAATCGATGTTATTGAGAAAATTATTTAGGTAAGGTATTCTATAGGATTTATGCAACCTGTAGTTTAGTAGGCACATAATCTAGCTTCATAAGGCCATGCTCATATTTCTCCATGATAAAATAATATTTTGGTTCAATTTTCCTTTTTATTGGGTGATATATTGGATTTTCATAAGCTTTATAGCACTTGAATTTTTGAAATGAATTCTGATCATATAATTCACTTAAAATCCTATATCTCTTAATTATTACTTAATGCATAATAAATATGTGATAATTTGAGAATCCAAAATGTATTAAGATTTTTTGGTGCTCAAATAAATTCAATCTTTTTTCTTACTTAGCTATGAAATACATAGCCTACAAAGATAGAAGGAAAAACCTAGTGTCAACTTTCAATCATCTACTAAACCATCCAAATCTGCATCTATAAAACTCAATAACTCTTAATGAGATTTTTCATTGTATAATAAATATAAATCCACCATTAATTAGTATTAAAAATTATTATTTTCACCAAAAATAAGTGTCTTTATTTAGGATTACTTTTATTTTATGTCTCCTAGCATGTGGGGAAAAATATCAGGTCATATTTTTATTAAGTACAATATAATGTCATTGATATATATGTATTATATGATATTGACTACCTTTCCTTCATCATCCCTTGAATTTTTTTTATTTAGTAATTGGAGTTATCATATATTTGTAATTTTAATTAAAAATATTATTAGGAGATCCTTAGAATATTTTTATTGATAAATTAATGTTCCATGTCTTCCTTGTGTTACCTGTAAACCAAGTAAAAATGCTATATTTCCAATCATTTAAATTTAAAACTCACATTTCATAAATTATGAAATAATTTTACATTTTTCTACATTATATCCACCAAATATTATTTAATTGACATATACTAGCACTATAATCCTTTGATTATCCTATTTATTAAAATATAGATTATAATTAACTTCACCACATTGTAAATCAGTCTTATTCAAGTATTGATCACGTCATGGATAACAAGATCTTAGTTACTACTTCAAACCATATACTGCATTACTTAACCAAGAAATATTATTCTCAGATTCATAAATGATAAAACCATATAGTTTTTCAATATACACTTCTTATTCCAGAACCCTATTTAGAAATGCTAACTTCATATCTATCTAGAAAACATTCAATTTATTTTGAACATCTATGGACAAGAATAATTGAATTTTATCCAATATTGAAACTGGTGCAATTATTTCGTCATCATTGATACCTTATATATGTAATTATCCCTTACACACAAGTAATTATTATTTTTTAAATTTCTATTCGATATTCATATAGCTTTTTGCAGAAGATCCATTTAGTCCTGATGACATTCTTGGTTTTCAATATCAAAATAATATCCCACGATATTCAACTAAAATCATAAATGAAAATGAGATAATATCTCTTCCCATAAAGATAGATTTCTGAAATAGGTCCAAATACATCATTATATTCTAGTTTAATCACTCTTGTTAACCTTTAATCTTTCACCTTATACATATTTTCAGAAATTTTACCTTATTGAAAAACATCACACATATGAGTATGATCATGTGATAACTTAGGGAGATCTCAAGCATCATCAAATCTCACTATATCTTCTAAGGATGGTTGAAACATATAATCAAGACATCTAGGAAATGACTTGTTTTCTTATTATATGGATAGAAAATCCATATATTATCTCTACTGATAAGGTAGAGATTCCCCTTTGTGATCTTTACCTATAAAACACCTTCACCATATTTTCCCTTGATAATACACAAATTATTGGTAAAGCTTATAGAATGTCCCAAGTCACACAATTGATTAGCACTTAACAAGTTGTGGATGATGCCTCTAACAACCAGTGCATCTTCATGTCTCATGTTTTTAATAGAAACTTGGATTTCATTGAGCCAATAACCTTAAGACCTTAATCATTGAAAATTTTATGATAACTTAATTTTTATAAATAATTCCTTTCACCTTATCCTCATTTCTTATCCTATGGGAGGCACATCAACTATAAATGATCCATATTCTAGTTCAATCTGATGCTTTGAAGGCAATCTCTATAACCATTTTCCGTTAGCTATTTTATTTACGTTATGTTTCATTGACTTCATACTTGATTATAATTGATATTTCTGATATTCGTCAGAGTATGACTATCCAAAATAATCTTGAAAAGAAGAAAATTTATTTTGGGTTCTTTGCTCGTTTGATGATCCCCTGAGAAGCTGCATGAAACTTCTTTGGTTCTGCTTCCACATATTTTTCCACATTACTGATGATTAATTTTTGTCCATCTATCTCAATCCTCTATACCAAAACAATCAAAATCAAAATTATTCATAAAATATTGAACTATGTTTGGATACCTCTGTTGATATTGCACCCATAAGTATCTATTGGATTTAATACACACATTTGGATAATGTTCCATCATTTGACAAAAATAACATCTGTTATGTGGAATATTCTGGTGCGTTATTACTGTAAAAATAGTATCCCTTGGGTTATCTAAATCTTATAATTTTAATTCATATCTAAATCAATATTTAACCTCACAGCTAATTATTATTCTATGAAACCAATTATTACTGCTTTTTTTGTGATTAATCCCTATAATAGTTATTTCATTCTTACGTGTCCTTTTATTTTCTTGACATTGCATTGATTGTATTGCTAGACCTATGAACTCTAATTTCCGTTTTATATCATTTATGAACTAAATTTATTGATATAATCATAGGAGTCAAGAGTTTCAAATGTTATTTTTCCATTATTTGTAGGCTGAAAATTTACTCCTTAAGTTCATCGATATGTTTGACTTGATCTTTTACTATGTTAGTTAGACTATTGATAAATCCAATTTGTTCTTCATCTATCAGATTGAAATCAATGATTTTATTTATTTTTTGGTATTTTTGAAATGAGATTTTCAATTTTATACTTAAAATCATATTTATATTCTTTCTACTACTTCATATAGAGTTTTTAATCAAGAACAACTTTTTTAGCCTTCTTTGTTTTAGCTCTCTAAACATATATCTTCTCAAGAGAAGATTCCAATTCAACCTAGAGATAAAATATTCATATGACTTATCCTTCCTCATTTTTTCTTCCCTTGTCTAGGAGTTACCTATAACTACCACCATAGAATTTTCTTCATGATCCTTACAATCTCTATCTATTCTGCCACAATTTATTCTAAACGACCATTTTATTGTGAAAGTAGGTTTTTCTTTATGATGAAATTTCACTTAGTATTTTTTCTTCCTTTCACACTATATTAATAATTCTTCTTGGAAGTTTCATTATCATAATCATCATCATCTTAAAAATTCTTGGGGAACTTTTCTATAAGATGTTGAACCCTTAAATAATGAAATCATGCAAGATGAAGTTTCTCTTAAAACATTCCTTCCACCTACAAATTTAAGGAAATAGATGACATAACATCATCCAAAACGTATTATTCCTAACAATATTCAATAGGGAGATTCTTCATGTCCTTACATCCAACCTCTTTAGAATTACATTTTTTACATAGCCTAATTATCATCATTTATCATCTTATAGTCGATAGGAGTACTGTGAAATATATCAAATTTCAACTCCTTTGGATCTTTATCCTATATTATATAAACTTTTGGATTGAATTGAGGTGGTAGTATTCTTAGGATGTTCTTAAGGATCTTTATATCATCGATAATTTATCCAATACCATGCATGTATTCCATGATAAAATTCTCCCAGTCAAATAATTAATCTAAATTCTCTTTGTTTTGAATTCACAGGGCCCCATTGATTCACCTTCATTTATATTTAGAAACTTTTTCCTACATGGTATGAGATGAAGTACATGGAATCACCTTTTTTTAGATTTTTTTGGACAAATATTCCTATATAGAATTGATTACTTTGGAATCAACATCCAATTATATTTAGTATGGTATAGATAATGCACCACTATATATACTAACTGAAATTCATTTTATTATAGCTATAAAAACATTCATAAAAAATGATTTAAAGTAGTGTTTCAATTTATTCTTCCATAGATGAAAATTATTTCCATCAAATATCAATATCCCATTGTGATTAACAATATCTATTTATTCTGGTGTGAGAGAAACTCTAAATTTAACCCTTAGGCTCTAATACCATTTTTTATCCCAAATATGTTAAATACCCTTAGAGAGGGGTGGGGGATTAGGGTGTGGTATATATAAAAAACTATGTCTTTTTATCTTGTTTCATCCTTAAAATAAATCTCCCTTATCTATCTCTTTCTCATACCACATAATAAATTGAAATTAAGGCATGTATAAGACACAAAAATTTTAATTGGTTCACCCTCACTGGGATATGTCCAAAGAGAATATAAAACAAATGTGCTTATGTAACTAATCCACTAAATCACACTTCTATTATATGGTTTAGAGAGGACTCACTATCCCTATCTTTGTTATAACCATTCAAAATTTGAAAGATCACTTCTCTCTCTCTATTAAAGTGAATGAAATACTCCTCCATTAGGATCTTATGGAAATCAATTCTGAGTTGATTCACACTTGTGTGTGTATTTATTATCTCGTTTTATAAATTATATGTAAACTTAAATTGTGTTATAATGTTTCTATCGGAGCAAGTGACCCCTATGGAAAACCCTTCAAAATTCCCTTTCGTGAGATCCCTCCATGATATCCCTCTATGATATCCATCCATGAGATCCCTCCATAATCCTTCTCTAGGAGAAACCTATGCAATAACTTCTTCTATTTACATAAATTGTGTGAGTCTAGCATGAGACTGAGTTCAAGTTACCTAGATCATGTGACACCAACTGTTCTACCTGTGATATGCACATACAACCCTTCAAAATATACCTTTTCATGACTCCTTCATGATACCCCTTCATGAGATCCCATTGCAATAATTTGTTTTGTTTATGTGGATGACATGATTAGAGTGAAATAATTTTTTTTATCATGAAAAATACTTTTTTAGGATCAATCCATTTAATAAAACTTATTTAATACTTCTTAAGGATGAGTTAGGGGGTATTTATGTTAATAAACCCACCTCCTTAACTCCACAAATCATGGTTATACATCTGTTAAAAAACCTATGTAATCAACATTATGTGATTCACAAGACCCACTGCAAGATCCAAATACAATCATGCAGTGGTCAGTGACATTGTCTTCCATCACTTTGTGTGATCCTATTGAGAGATCCAAAGAATATCATGCGATCAATGGAATTGTCTTCAAATGATTTACATGATCCCGACATGATATCCAAAGATAATAATGTGTGCTTCATGTTATCCTATTTTGAGATCCAAATATAATCATGTGATCGTTAAAATTTCTTTCCAGTGATTCATGTGATCTCATTTTGTGAACGAATAAAAATCATACGATCATGTTATTTTGAATGACTGAGATATCTCTATCATTTCCTGCCTCTTTTTCTTCATGCACATTGCATGATCTCTTCACGAGATCCCTTGACAATCATGTGGTTTCTTCTATCACTTCACAAGATCTCTTTAAGAGATATCTTGATTAATATTCAATGTATTAAAGTGATTGACAAGATATCACCATAAGAAAATTTGTGTCATATGAAATCATGTGATCCATTCACATGACTAGTTGGTACTTCATGTGGTCATGTAATACCTTCACATAATCTATTTGAGCATTCATGCCCCATGTGACCCTTTAAGACATTTACAGTCCATGTGATACTTTATTACATTCATTTAAACTCTTCATACCTCCTTTGAAAACAATCCTTTGTCAATAATTTAAAACCATATCAATAAACACAATCATCCCAAAAAACAACATCAAGAGGGATTTATTCCAACAAGCATAATCCGCTTCTCAAATGATGATTCTAGAATTATATAATTTAATACCTTTTTTATCATTAATAGGAATAATTAATTTAGTTATATATCCTTCATAATGGTTTGTATATGTATTATGATTAAACGAAGTATATCCATTGGGAGTGTCAAAATAGGTGAGCAATAAGGACTATTTGTTACGCACCAGGTATAAGTTGAGTTAATATCCAACAATACCATTCAAGGTTATTACCCATAGGTAATTTTTTTATATATCCACACCCACTTATAGTATCCAAAAATTCATTTCATTTCTAAAAAAATTACACGCTCTTATGATTTAACAAAACTTCAGGATGTTTCCCTTAAAACTCAGACTTATCTTTAGGGTTTTCAGTAATATTGTTTAGTCATAATTCCAAAATTAATTAAACAATTCTATGATACTTCCTATAGTGAACCAAATTTTATTAAATGAATATTACATCATTTTTAATATAAATAAAAAAATATTAATATATTTCAAGATCAAAAGTTTTAGTATATTGCGAAAATATGAACATACATCACTTGTACATATTAAAATATAAATATTATTTAATTAATTATTCACAGTTATTCTAAACATGCCATTTTATCCTTAGTACATTTAATCACATGAAGATATACCTCAAAGAAATTGGCAAGATAAAATCCTAGTAAGTGGTGGATTAATATAGAAGTAATAAGAGACATTAATCAATAGTACATGGGTGAACATAATCATTATCACCAAATCATAAGTATCAGAGCATCATAATAATTATGGAATCATTTAAAAATGCCTTGAAATTTGTAATGTTCATAATAATGAAACATCATAATATAGTGGGAAAATACGACACAGAGTTGTGAATAAAGCTAACATAATGTTCATTCATAACATATGTGTATAAATCATAACATTATAATTGTGAAGAAAGGTAGATTTATCTTAATCAATAATACACACAATATTAGGAGATATATCACATTACCCAATTAATTGGAGGGATATATACTTCTTATACCACCCATCATATAATAAAATTCCCATAATGACTCATGCCACATGGAAATAGAACATATAATAATCAAATTTATGAAATAAACCCATGAAAATAAATACGTTTTATAAAGATTCTATATATCATTCTTCATGGAATAACATTTGGGGTTACCAAATTAATATGGGGTATCATATTTTTGAATAAAATATTATTTTTCATTAAAGATGAATGAACTCAAGAAGATTCAAAAAGATGTTTTGGATAAAAAATAATGTCTTTTTGAAAAAAGAATTGTAGTTGGATTTGAAATCATTTCAACAAGATAGAAACATGTACATACCCAAAAAATAAAAGATAAATAATAGTGAAAATTAATTTTAATGATATTATACGAATATATATATATAAAATAATTTTAATTAGGAGATAATACACAAAAGAAAGAGTGGGGTTGGAGAATCCCTTTAACTTAGATTGAAATTTATTTTGATAGTTTTATGACTCATGTATAATGAATTTAAGTTTATTAAAAGATGAAAAAATTGAATTATTTTAATTTTTTTGACTATTGATAAATTATAATCATTTTATTTTGTTTCTTAATTCCCCTTCATAAAGGTGAAACTTTTTGGTATTATATTTTTCTTGAGATATCCCATCTTAATTCATTTTTATGATCTTGCTAAATTGATACCTATAATTTTGTTACATAAACTCTATAATTATATAAATACATATATTTATACATTCATATATTATAAATAATTTATTATAATAATCCATAATGAATGTTATTATTAGAGAGTTAGTAATGTCCTTGTGGGTGGTTAACCGATCTTTGATGGGACACTATTAGTAGAAGAGGTGTGGGATATATAATATATATTCATATTATAAATAAAAATTTTATAGGAGAATAACCTTAAAAAGATAATGTATATATACTATTTTATTATTTTGAGAGTGTTTGGATTAGAAAATAATTCGAGGATTTCAAATTATAAAATGAAATTGAAATAAAAAGAGAAAAGGAAATTTCTTTTTTCTGGAAGTTGTTCCATTTTTAAAACCCCTATATTCTTGAAATATTGGTGTTTTATGTAAGAACCTATATTTTTAGAACGGGTCAAAATCCCGAACTTGTTTGAATTTTGTCTTGTTATGAGAAAACTGGGAGAATCTAGGAAAAACTTTTAAAGTTGTAGAGGTCATACAAGGGCGCACGGTTGGCACACGGTTTGAACAAACCGTTTGGCCAACCCATGAAACTATGCACCCTTGATAGTGGGATTCTCATGGGTGGCGCATGGTTTTTCAAACCGTGCGGTCAAGCCATGTAGATTCCTTGGGAGAGATAGTGGAAACCGCACGGTTGGCGCATGGTTTTATAAACCATGAGGGGTAATCATGCAGCCACTTAAAGATAGATTTTTTTTAAGTTTCAGTCCACTCGGGATTTCCCATTCTCCATATTTCTTCCTCCCTCTTGTGGTTCATTTTGGGAGAGCCGACTAGACCTTGAAACCCTTCCTGGATCTTCGTCCGAACCCCGTTTTGAACATTGTTTGATGCGTTATGACCCCCTCGGTAAGGCCTTGATTTTCCTTGAGACGTTTTTCTTGATTTTTGTTCTAGAACAAGTTTTTGGGGTTTGAGCGGTTTTGATTATTTTGTAGATCTACAGCGTTTTAGAGATAATTAAAGGCTCTTATCAGAGGATTAATATTGTACTAGTATGAGGTAGGAAGTGTATACATATTTTTTATGTTTTCATGGTTATTTGGGTAGCGTGACCTTCAACGCATTTTTGGGTATTTTGAGAAAGACCCTAATTTATTCCCTACTAATTATTTAATTTGCTTATTAGACTTATGGGATACTTTTGGGTATGCCCTTTGTCAAGTATTGATTGAGCAGGGCTGGGCGAGAGGTTGTTGCTCACATGGGGCATTTTGGCTGGGGTTTCCAAAATGATAATACTTGAATTGTTTTGGTTTAAACTATTAGGTTCAGTTAATTAAACCTTGATATGAATTGTTCAAGACCTTAGAAACTTCAATGCTTGTATGGGACAACACGTAGTTAAATTCATCTATTTAGATGGTTTTTCCTATTTATGTGTTCTATTTAAATGTGTTATATATGTAATTCCTGAATTGAATATACCGGAACCTTCGGGTTGTGCTTGGTAATGTTGAGAAATTCTAATCGCAGGTTGGGCTTGGACTGGGGTTACATTGGGTGGTTTTGACCACTGGATTGGGCATCATGGACATTAGCTTGAGGTAGTATGATTGTCAGGTTGGGCATGGCCCGAGTTACTTGGATGGAGAGACCATCAGACTTGAGCAGCATGGTCACAGGGACACGAGGTGTCAGATGTGTGATGGTATAGGTACTATTTTGGTGATTACCACTCACCCGGAACTTTGAGTAGTGTGCACACAGAGATACTCTGTGATGAGGTGGTTTTGACCACTCGTGTGGGTAGAGGCCCCCATAGACGCGGTTTAGGTACTTTGGTTGGGGGTGCTTGCTGTAGAAAGCCACGTGGGAGGTGAGGAGCCTCCAGGTGATTGCTTTGAGGCTATCAGGTTGGGGGCTGAGGCTCTCCATGATTTGAGGGTAGGTATCATTGTCCCTCTGGTTACTTATTTGAGGGAAGATATCTCCGTCCCTCCGGTTACTTTATTTGAGGGTAGGTATCACTATCCCTCTGGCTATTTATTTGAGGGAAGACATCACTGTCCCTTTGGTTATTTATTTGAGGACATACATCACTGTTCCTCCGGTTTACTTCTTGGGTGTGCCTTCGGGATGTCGGTACTTGAGGCATGAGGTGTTAGGAGGCACAAGGTGTCAGGTTACTAATCTTGGGTGTGCCTTCGGGACGTTGGTACTTGAGACACACAGTTTCAGGGGGAACATGGTGTCAGGTTACACGACATGGGTTCCGGTGTTGGCCGAAGCAGGTGACACTCCATGGTGGCCACTGAGCACCAGTGGATTTGGTGTTTATTTGTTCATCGTACTATTTACTGTTTTACTTATAAATCCATGCCTACATAAAAATTTATATTAGGTACACACCTTGGGTGGTATCCTACTGAGATTTGCCTCACACCCTACATGGGTCCTTCGAGATGCGTGCAGACTTTATATGGATTTATGTGCAGGAAAGAGGCCAACTAAAGGAGTTGGGCTGCATTATCCAGTGCATGGAGATGGTATGGACCTTGAGGTCTTGACTAGATGGAGTTTATCTTGTTTTGTTTCCTTTCCTGTATTAGCACGATTATTTTTTATGTAGCTATAATTTGTTAGCCATTGGAGCCTTTTTATGTTCATATATGTATGAACTACATTGGATGTATGTTTTATTGTTCAGTAGTAGTTACAAGTGATCAACATGCTGTCGTGTTTATTTCCACTACCGTTGTTTATATTTATTGCTTCTGTTGTTTATTGATATTTAATGTGCTTCCGCTCTGCGGGTCTGGTTCAAGTCTGCTGAGTCATTTATTCTGCTGTATCTTTACTGTTATACTTGGACCAGTACCATTATTATTATCCTCCGAGAGGGTATAGCCTCCCCACTATACCTATAAGACCCTCGCCTCTAGTCGGCAACCTTTGGTGTTCGGGGAAGTGCGCCTAAGGTAGTATCACCCAAATCGTTTAGCACTGTTCGGGTGGCAGATCGGGTCCGGGTCGTTACAAAGTGGCATCAAAGGAGTTCTTGATAGGGATTTAGTAGTAGTGCTTTGCTGGATACTAATGTGACCAAGGCTTCTATTTTATTTCTGCTGGTGTTACTATTTGGATTATGGTAGACTGAAGATAGGTTATTACTGTAACTGGGTTTCTAGCTTGTGATTTGGTGCCTGCAGCCCCAGGTATGATTGATGGACCAAGTTACCTTCGGTGGAAACTTCTGTTTGCTTTTTGATCAGATTACAGTTTATATGATTTCCATCTCGGTGGCTCACTTGGTGTTTGATGTTATGGATTGTGATATGTAACCCTTGACCCAGTGCGATATGGGAAAATTGGACCTTGACCCCGTATAGAAAGGTTTGTTGCTTGGATTTGGATAGGCACATTTTAGGTTATTTCAATTTCATAACTGCACGTATGCTTTGTGATGTGATAATTCCATGTAAATAATATCAATTTCCATGCTCTGCATGCTTTGAAATGTGAATAGGTGAAACTCATGATTGAATTTCTTGTTGAATGAAATTTGTTATTCCATGCTTTATATATTTGTATAATTGCATGTGACAGGATATTTGGGTCTGGGTCTTATGAGAGCAGGAAGGTACTATCGGTTGAGTTGATTTTGATCACCAGGATTGGATGACTCGGTGATCGGTTTGAGGCAATGTTAATTGTCCAGACAGGCATGGCCCGAGGTACTTTTGATACTTGGCCCTGTTAGGGACAGGTAAGGAGGCCATGAGGCCAGGATGCCATGGGGCATGGTTGTAGTGGTTGAGAGTAAGGGTGGTAGTTGTGTGATGCCTTTTACTGCTTTCTTATCTGCGTTGAATATATATTTATATATAATTATATGTGATTTCTGAAAATTTATGGTATTCTGTAGGTTCCTTTTTGGGCGACTCAGATGGAGCATCAGAAGGGAGATGATACAGTGCTATAGGTGCAGGATCAGGCTCAGGATCCAGTGCAGACAGAGCAGGAGCCATAGGTACAGGCTCAAGGTGTAACACCCTGAGATTTTATGAGAAATATTTTTTTATGTCTTATGTTATACGCAACACCAAAGGAATCTTTCACAATACACAATACTGACTTGGCTTGCATTACACGCAATCACGACCTTCCTCGATGGCGTGTGTAGTACGCAATACCGGGTTTCACTAAAAAATGATATATTATTATGGACTAGCCGTTATGAATATTATTAACTAAATTTTTAATTTTATAAAATTATTATTCATTTTACACATTTTCTAGAACATGGTAAGAGAACAAAATAATTTTTTCGGGTAAAATAAGTATTTTTCAAAAAATGCAGTTTTGTCGCCTTTTGATGGCGCACCCACATTAAATCTAGGTTTTGACATGTTTATAAATTCAATTTGACAAAATAAAATTCTTCTATGTAATCAGGATATAAAAATTTACTTTGGATAAATTTTTGATACTTTTCTGATAACTTTCATATTTTGATGAATAGTAAAAATACGCTAATTTTTAATTAATTTTTTTTGTCATTGAGATAATTTATATGGTTAAATTATAATATTGAATTATTTTAAAGTATAAATAGAATATATTTTTACCATTTAATATAATGTATTTCATTAGCATTAATTTTTCATTGAATTCATAGGTAAAAACATTTCAATCTTTGGCAATGTTTTAACTTTTAAAACCCATTTTCTTAACAATGGGATTAATTTTAAATTAATTAATACAATTTATGTGTTTTGAATTTTAAAAAATGGATTCCATATTTGGAATCAGTGGGTCCAAATTATGTTAATATGCTACTTTTTATTTTTGGGCATTATGAATAGTAACTACGGTAAATTTTATTTACCATAGTTAAAGGTGAATCAGGTAATTAAGGGTATATATATGATTATAAAATTACCATAAAACCTGAAAAAATACTATTTTATGAATAAAAGTCGACCCATATCACCTAAGGGCTGGACTATATTTATTTCATGGACTTTTGACCATGAAATAATATAATTATTATTAAAACCAAGGAAAGTGACAATATGTCACTCTCTTAAATCTTATAAGTATAATAATTTTAATTTAGTGATAAACTTCATGAAACTTCAGATATAAATAGTCTCCAGAAAGATAATAAAATTATATACATCATATGTATTTATTTATAATTTTTAGGGATTAAATAATTATCATTAATTATGACACAATAGTGATGTTGAAATTATTTTATTAACTAAAATATCAAATAAATGGTTTTAAAAATATTAAAATAAATATTATATAAACTATTTATTGTGTTCCACTAATTTTATATATATATATGACATTTTATGAATCTATTAAAGATTCTATTTTGAACATATCTTCTGTATATATTTTATTTAAATTCAAATAAATGAATAGTGTCAAAATTGACACTATTGTTATTTTATAAAAATAACATATTATAAAATTGTTTAAAAAATCACAAAAATATTTAAAAATTATAAATTAAAATTTATATGGTCAAAAATGTCATAATGTTTAAAATTATGGAAAAATAACAACACATGTGTAATTATTTATAACAATTTAAAATTTTGAATATTATTACCACAAATAACATAAAATTGATAAATAAGGATAAATCGAGTTGATAATGTTTAAAATAAATTCCTAACATGTATAAATTTTATTTTTTGATGATATTACAACCCTATCTCATCTAATATTCGGATATGAGTCATTTTGGAAGTTTTTAAGTGGGGTTGGGAGTTAATATAAACTAATATTTCTTATATTTCCAAAGTTGCCCCTCTCCTCCCTTATAAAAGGGAACCTCCTCCCTCTCCTCCTCACACCAATTTGAGCCTTCATGATCGGCCAAAACCTGACCATTTCACTTCCCCACTTCCTTAGAAACCTACTAGAGGTACTGGTCTTCTCAAAAGACCAACTCTAGTTCCATAAGAGAAAGTTTAAAGGAGGCACTTCGAGAAAGAGGTAATACCTTCTACTGTTTTCTTCAAGTTCCATTCTTCTTATACTCCATCTTCTTTAGTTTTTTCATTATTAAGTAATGACATCAGTATCCCTAATATACTTATATGTTATTATAAATATGAAACAAACCTATTTCACCTCTTATCCATCCTACGGTAAACAAAATCACCGCGTGTGCGTACGTACGGAATACCGTCTCCACGCTGTGGTGTAATATGTTTTACACCACCACCTTACTTGGATGGGTATAATGGTGCAAATAAATAACTATATATGATTATTGTAAAGTGGTATTTATTATGAAATATTATACATACACTTAAATACAATTCCACGATCATGGAAACGATGTCATCGCTCATGCATACGTACGGCCTACCGTCTCCATGATGTGATGCGACTCGTTCTATATGATCTTCATTGAATAAAGATTAAATAAATAAATTGAATGAATGAATATGATATATATTACACTAATAACATTCTGTAAATGAAATATCTATATCCTATAAAGAGTAATAATAATTTATTCGAAAAAACACGTATAAGATCATAAAGCAATAAACACCCGAATAACAAGTAGCAATGAAATATTACTACTAAAAAGATACAAATATGACCATATATGATATCATAACAATGAATACGATTCTTTAATAAGTAAATTGACATTATTTAAACCATATTACAGGAGGTTCGGATTCATATGAAGCATATCAGACCTAAGGTAAGGGAAAATCTCACAATCTCATTTTTATCTGAGATTGTTTATACTTCAGAATTTACTGGGGAATGTTTATCATCGACATCCATGTTTCCTCAATATATAAAATTATTTCCATCCACCTACAATTGTTTAAATCCAATTTTACCCATTGGTGAGTTTTTAGTAAAATATATGAAAGGAATCTTTTGTCATTTTTAGTACGAGGTACTTTTTTACTTTTCCAACCAAAGTATGAGAAAAATGTTTTTTTAACTTATACGACATGAATGGATTTTTAGAACATTATTTCCATGAAGCTTCCTTTAATAATTTTCAAGTTTATTTTTAATCAAATTCTTTTAGATTAAAATTGTTTGACATGCTAAGAAAAGAAAAATGTTTTTGAAATAGAAAGGATATTTTTTTCAAGCATGGAGTTAAAGTGTTTTATCAAAATTATTTTCCATCTAAGATAATATAGGGTTCTGTTTCTATCCCTATTTTTACATTGATTTTATTTTCTTATGATGTAATTAATTTTATGATGCCCTTTTATCTTATATAAATTTTTTTATAATGACATGATGTTTAATAATCCCATTTTTATTACATGGGTTATGCTATGATTTATGATTTTGTGGAACACATAAGAATGGTTTCATTATGAGATGGGTGGGACCTATATCTCCCTCCAATGCAATGGGTAAAGATCTATATCTCATGAGATAGACATGGCTGGAATGACAGGTTAAACCGGTTTAGTGAAACAGGACTGAAACAAGGAGTGAACTCGGTTCAGAAATGGACTTTGTCCGCTAAGATAGTCTTGGGAATGAGTCTTGACTACTAAGAAATGGTTTTATATGATTATGTGTGTATTCCACAAAGCTTCATGTTTTAAGTTATGATTATTGGGATTACATTTCACTTTTATGATTTATCCCCTGTTATGATCTCTTTTTTAGGATAATATTTTCAAAATGTTATTGTCTTATGAATATGATATGTTTGATATTTCTTTTGTTTACCCTTACTGAGCATTTGATATCACCCTTTTGTATGTTTTATTTTCCCCAGGCTAGGATGAAGGATATTAAGCAGGATATGCCAAAAATGGACTCTAGATATGATGAAATAAATGGGATACAACATAGATGATTTATGAACCAGTTGTTTATGTTTCCCTGTTTCTAAAGACACTATACCTATACGGTACTTTCATGGTTTTGTTATATGTTGTAATAAGTATACTTCAATTTTGAAGTAATAACCATGTATGTAAAGTATGGGTCATTATAGTTGGTATCAGAGGAAAGGTATAGTCAACCTTTGGAAACTAGGATGTGAAAGCCTTAGTAAGAAACCTAAGGATATGTCTAAGCATAGAACACAATCTTAGTGTTTTAGAAATGGCCATGAACAACCTATGATAAGACCTTAAGTGTGATATTTTATTCTTGATTATGTGGTTTTCCGATTATAATTAGTGTTGCTCACACTATTCTTCTTGGTTTTAGTCAATGGATGGAACCCGAAGGAACCGTGTTAATGCGGAATGCGATGGGTAATGCAATGATTGTCCCCCTGAGCAACCAAACATTATGGGAGCTGGAATGAAAAATCTTATAGCCATGCTCACACAACTTTCTCAAGCTACGAATCATGCAGGACTTATAAACGAGCAAAGGAAGGAGAAACATTCTGTTGAATCCTTCATGAGGCAGCGTCCAACTTCATTCAGCGGGTCTTCTGATCCATTAGTGACTGAAAAATGGATCATTACCACTGAAAAGATATTTTTAGTTCTTCAATGTTCTGAACACGATAAAGTCATCTTATTAGTATATCATTTGGAAGGTGATGCTGATCAATGGTGGAATCTTATTAAGAATACGAGGGAGAGGGATGAAATTGAGTCCATGGAATGGGACGAGTTCAAGAACCTATTTTTCAATAAGTATTTCCCTCGTATTATTCAAACAAAGATGGAGAAGGAGTTTCTTGAACTGAAGCAAAATGATGATGAATCCGTTGGTACCTATGAAGAAAATTTTACAAGACTTGCAAGGTACGCTTCCAGAATTATTATCCAACCTGAGAGTAAGATCGATCGATTCTTTAGTGGCTTAAAACCAAGTCTTCGAAGGGCATTAGCCATAAGGGACTTCAATAGCTATGAGGAAATTTTTTGATGTGCTCTCAAGGTTGAGATGGATATTGGTGTAACCAATCAGTCACATGGGTTTGATAAGAAGAGGAAAATGGAATTCAAAGGAAAATCTAAAGACCACAATAAAAAGAAGATGAGTTTTTCCATATGCTCAAAGTGTGGAAAGAAACATGGAGGAAATTGTCTTAAGAGGACAAGAAAATGATGTAAGTGTGGAAAAGAAGGTCATCAGGAAATTTAATGTTGAAATAATGGGAAGAAGATGTCTAATGATGCAATCAAAGGAAGGGATACATAGAATGAACCTACTACACTTCAATGTTTCAAGTGAAAGGAGATGAGGAATTATGCCAATCAATTCCCAAATCCAAGGGTTGGTGATGATGATCGACGTCAACAAACTCTTAAGGCCCAAGACAAAGGAAAGTCACATGCAATTACTATCGACGATGTGGAGTATGACAACGAAGTGGTGAGAGGTACACTTACCATCCACTATAAAGTACAAAATGTTTTATTTGATTTCGGATCCACCCACTCTTTTTATTTCTGAATAATTTTCTAAGGGTATCGCCGTATTACCTCAACAATTAGATATTGAGTTGGCTGTGACAACTTCTAATGGCACAACAGTTGCTTCAAAAGTTTACAATTCTTATTCGATTGAAGTTTGTGGGAAAGTTCTTCCTGCAAATCTTGTGATCCTTCCTATAGTGGAATTTGATGTGATTCTTGGTAGGGATTGGATTTCTTTATATGGAGATCATATCAATTTCAAAAGAAGGGAAGTCACATTTCATATTCCAGATCAATCTATGATCATCTATCGATGCAAGGATGAACATAAACTTCCAGTGGAAATTTCTTCCATCTTATGGGTCTTGATTCCACTAAATGAAGGTTATTTATCACAAATGGTTGGAGAGAAACTCATGATTAATAATATTCCCATTGTATGGGAGTTTGATGATGTCTTTCCGGAGGAAATTCCGGGTCTTCCACCAAATCGTGAAGTTGATTTTTCAATAGAACTCATATCGAGTGCTTTTCCTATTTCCAAGACACCTTATAGAATGGCCCCAATTGAGTTGCAAGAATTAAAGAAGAAACTCCAAGAGAATCTTGATAAAGGATTCATACGCCCTAGTGCGTCACCTCAGGGAGCACCTGTTCTGTTTTTTAAGAAGAAAGATGGATCAATGAGACTCTGTATTGATTATAGAGAACTTAAAAAGATCACTATAAAGAACAAATATCCTCTACCATGCATTGATGACCTATTTTACCAACTACACGAAGCTCAATACTTTTCCAAGATTTATCTTCATTCAGGGTATCATCAATTAAGGGTCAAAATGGAGGATATAACAAAGATGAATTTCCATACAAGGTATGAACACTATGAATTTATGGTGATGCCATTTGGTCTTACTAATTCTCCTACTATCTTCATGGATATGATGAATAGAGTCTTTAGAGACTATCTTGATCAGTTTGTGGTAGTCTTTATCGATGATATTCTTGTATCTTCAAAGATCAAGGAAGAACATGAATATCACTTGAGAATTTTATTAAATACCTTATGAAAGGAGAAGCTTTATTCCAAATTTACCAAGTGTGAATTTTGGTTTCAAAAAGTTTCATTTTTGGGCCACATAATCTCAATAGAGGGGATATCTGTGGATCCAACAAAAATAAGGGTTATCGAAAGATGGTTGAGACCAAAAATAGTAATTGAGATCCGAAGTTTTCTTGGTTTGGCTAGATATTACCGACGTTTTGTGAAAGATTTTTCATGGTTATCTAACCCACTCACCAAGTTGACTCAGAAAGGAGTTAAGTTTGTTTGGATGGAGGAATGTGACGAGAATTTCAAGGGGTTGAAAAGAAGGTTATCCAGTGCACCTGTTCTCACACTACCTTGCACTGGAGAAAGGTTTGTGATCTACAGTGATGCATCCAAGAAGGGACTGGGGTGTGTTCTCATGAAAAATAATATGGTGAGAGCTTATGCCTCACGACAGTTGAAAACCCATGAGCAAAATTACCCAACTTATGATTTGGAGTTAGCTGTGGTAATCTTTGCATTAAAGATTTGGAGGCATTATCTTTATGGTGAAAGGTGTGATATTTATACTGATCATAAAAGTTTAAAGTATATTTTCACAAAAAAGGAGATGAATATGTGTCAAAGAAGATGGTTGGAGCTGATTAAGGATTATGACTTCTCAATTCATTATCACCCTGGGAAAGAAATCAAGGTGGCAGACACATTAAGTCGAAAGGACCCTGCTAGCTTATCCATGACGAGGATCACAAAAGATCCAATATTTATGGATTTACAAAGATGGATCTTGGAATTATAATGGAAGGGAAAAATATTATCTTTCTCAAATGAATTTTCAACCATCTATACATGTGAAGATTAAAGAGGCACATAAAGAAGATGTAGAGTTACAAAACAAGGTGAGAAATGTTCCTAAATTCAACCTTGATTGTAATGGGATAATAAAGTTCAAGAATCAGGTTTGTGTTCCTCCCATACTAGAATTTAAGAAGGAGCTACTGGATGAGGCTCATAGTTCTTCATTCTCTATTCATCCTGGAAGCACGGAGATGTATAGGGACCTGATAGAGTACTTCTAGTGAGATGGCATGAAAAGAGATATTGCTGAATGTGTATCTTGATGCTTAGTTTGTCAGCATGTTAAAGCTGAGAGACAAAAGTCTAAGGGAATGTTACAACCATTACCCATACCAGAATGGAAATGGGAAAACATCACTATGGACTTTGTCACCGGACTTCCTAAAACATCCAAAGGCAATAATTCTATCTGGGTTATAGTTGATCGTCTTATGAAGTCGGCACACTTCATTTCTATTAGAGACTATTTTTCTCTTGATCAGCTTGCCATGATATATGTAAAGGAAGTGGTAAGATTGAATAGAGTACCACTTTCCATTATATCTGATCGGGATCCGAGGTTTACCTCGAAATTCTGGTGAAGTCTTCAGCATGATCTAGATATAGAGTTGAGTTTCAGCACTAATTACCATCCTCAGATAGATGGTCAGTCTGAGAGGACAATTCGAACTATAGAAGACATTTTGAGAGCTTGCTCTATGTATTTCCAAGGTGGTTGGGATCAACACCTATCTTTGGTGGAATTTTCTTATAATAATAGCTTTCACTGCAGTATTCAGATGGCTCCTTATGAAGCCCTCTATGGAAAGAAATGCAGAACTCCAACTTGCTGAGATAAAGTTGGGAAAAGAAAGTTATTAGGACCTGATCTTGTTGATGAGATGGCAGAAAAGGTCCGATCTATTCAACAACACATAAGAGCGTCTCAAAGTTGAAAAAAAAGCTATGCTGATAACTGAAGAAAAGACCTAGAATTTTAAGTGGGCGATAAAGTGTTCTTACGAATATCTCCCTGGAAGAGGGTAATGAGATTTGGAAAGAAGGGAAAGTTGATCCCTAGATACATTGGTCCTTTCTAAATAATAGATCATGTTGGGAAGGTATCTTACCGATTGGCGCTTCCACCTAATCTCTCTCAATTTCACGATGTGTTCTATGTATCTCTCCCAAGAAAGTACATACCCGATCCTTCACATGTACTCAGTTCAGAAGTTGTACCGCTGGAGAAAGATCTTTCTTATGAAGAACAACCGATAGAGATTCTGGATTGTAGCGAAAAATTACTATGGAACAAGACCACTCGCTTGGTGAAAGTTTTATGGAGGAACCACCAATTAGAATAAGCTACATGGGAACTTGAGGATATGATGAGGGAGAGGTATCCTCATTTGTTTGTAATGAAGTGATGAATTTCGAGGGTGAAATTCATTTTAAGGGGGGTATAATTTAACACCCTAAGATTTTATGAGAATGTTTTTTATGTCTTATGTTATACGCAACACCAAAGTAATCTTTCACAACACACAATACTGACTTGGCTTGCATTACATGCAATCGCGACCTTCCTCGATAGCGTGTGTAGTACGCAATACCGAGTTTCACTAAACAATGATATATTATTATGGACTAGCCATTATGAATAATATTAACTACATTTTGAATTTTATAACATTATTAGTCATCTTACACATTTTCTAGAACATGGTAAGAGAACAAAAAAAAAATTTCGGGTAAAATAAGTATTTTTCAAAAAATGTAGTTTTGCCGCCTTTTGATGGTTCACCCACATTAAATCTAGTTTTGTCATGTTTATAAGTTCAGTTATACAAAATAAAATTATTCTTTGGAATCAGGATATAAAAATTTACTTTGGATAAATTTTTGATACTTTTCTGATAACTTTCATATTTTGTTGAATAGTAAAAATACGCTAATTTTTAATTAAAAACAACTTTTTTCATTGAGATAATTTATATAGTTAAATTATAAAATTTAATGGTTTTAAAGTATATATATAATATATTTTTACCATTTAATATAATGTATTTCATTAGCATTAATTTCACATTGAATTCATAGGTAAAAACATTTCAATCTTTGGCAATGTTTTAACTTCTAAAACCCGTTTTCTTAACAACAAGATTAATTTTAAATTATTTACTGCAACTTATGTGTTTTTAATTTTAAAAAATGGATTCCATATTTGGAATCAGTGGGTCCAAATTATGTTAATAGGCTACTTTTTATTTTTGGGCATTATGAATAATAACTACGGTAAATTTTATTTACCATAGTTAATGGTAAATCGGGTAATTAAGGGTAAATATAAGATTATAAAATTACTCTAACACCTGCCAAAATCCTATTGGATGAATAAAAGTAGACCCATATCACCTAAGGGATGGAATATATTTATTTCATGGAGTTTTGACCATGAAATAATATAATTATTATTAAAACCAAGGAAAGTGACAATATGTCACTCTCTTAAATCTTTTAAGTATCATAATTTTAATTTAGTGATAAAATTCATGAAACTACGAATATAAATAGTTTAAAGAAATATAATAAAATTATATACATCATATGAATTTATTTATAAATTTTAGGGATTAAATAATAATCATTAATTATGACACAATAGTGATGTTGAAATTATTTTATTAATTAAAATATCAAATAAATGGTTTTAAAAATATTAAAATAAATATTATATGAACTATTTAATGTTATCCACTAATTTTCTAGATACATATGACATTTTATTAATCTATTAAAGATTTTAGTTCGAACATGTTATCTTTATATATTTTATTTAAATTCAAATAAATGAATAGTGTCAAAATTGACACTATAATTATTTTATAAAAATAACATATTATAAAATAGTTTAAAAAATCACAAAAATATTTAAAAATTATAAATTAAAATTTATATGGTCTAAAATTTTATAATGTTTAAAATTATAGAAAATTCACAAAACACATGTAATTATTTATAATAATTTAAAATTTAGAATATTATTACCATAAATAACATTAAATTGATAAATAAGGATAAATCAAGTTGATAATGTTTAAAATAAAATCCTAACATGTATAAATTTTATTGGTTGATGAGATTACAACCCTATATCATCTAATATTTGTATATGAGTCATTTTTGACGTTTTTAAGTGGGGTTGGGATTTAATATAAACTAATATTTCTTATATTTCCATAGGTGCCCCTCTCCTCCCTTATAAAAGGGAACCTCCTCCCTCTCCTCCTCAAACCAATTTGAGCATTCAAGATTGGAAAAACCATGCCCATTTCACTTCCCCACTTCCATAGAAACCTACTAGAGGTACTGGTCTTCTCAAAAGACCATCTCTAATGCCCTAAGAGAAAGTTTAAAGGAGGCACTTCGAGAAAGAGGTAATACCTTCTACCGTTTTCTTCAAGTTCAATTCTTCTTATACTCCCTATTATTTAGTTGTTTTATTATGAAGTAATAAAATAAGTATCCCTCATATAATTATATGTTATTATAAATATTAAACAACCCTATTTTACCTCTTATCCATCCTACGGTAAACCAAATCACCGCGCATGCGCACATACAGAATACCATCTCCACACCGTGGTGTAATATATTTTCCACCACCACCTTACTTGGATGGGTATAATGGTGCAAATAAATAACTATATATCATTATTTTAAAGTGGTATTGATTCTGAAATATTATACATACACTTCAATACAATTCCATGATCATGGGAACGATATCATCGCTCGTGCGTACGTACGACCTACCGTCTCCACGATGTGATGCGACTCGTTCTATATGATCTTCATTGAATAATGATTATATGAATGAATTTAATGAATGAATATGGTATATATTACAATAATACCATTTTTTAAATGATATATCTCTATCCTATAAAGAGTAATAAGAATTTATTCGACAAAACACGCATAAGAGCATAAATCAATAAACACACGAATAACAAGTAGCAATGAAATATTACTACTAAGAAGATACAGATATGACCATATATGATATCATATAAATGAATATGATTCTATAATAAGTCAATTGACATTATTTAAACCATATTACTTGAGGTTTAGATTCATACGAAGCATATCAGACCTAAGGTAAGGGAAAATCTCACAATCTCATTTTTATCCAAAATTGTTTATACTTAAAAATTTACTGGGGAATGTTTATCATACATATCCATGTTTCCTCAATATGTAATATTATTTCCATCCACCTAAAATTTTTTAAATCCAATTTTACCCATTGGTGAGTTTTTAGCAAAAGATAAGAAAGGAATCTTTTGTCGTTTTTAGTATGAGGTACTTTTTGACTTTTCCGACCAAAGTACGAGAAGAATGTTTTTTTAACTTATATGGCATGAATGGATTTTAGAACATTATTTCCATGAATATTACTTTAAAAGTTTTCAAGTTTATTTTTAATCAACTTCTTTTAGAGTAAAATTGTATGACATGTTAGGAAAGGAAAAATGTTTTTGAAGTAGAAATGATATTTTCCTCAAGCATGGAGTTCAAGTGTTTTATCAAAATTATTTTCCATCTAAGATCATTTAGGGTTATGTTTCTATCTCTATTTTTACATTGATTTTATTATGTTATGATGGAATTAATTTTATGATGTCCTTTTATCTTATATGGTAATGTTATTATGACATGATGTTTAAGAATCCCATTTTTATTACATGGGTTATTCTATGATTTATGATTTTGTGGAACACATAATAATGGTTTCATTATGAGATGGGTGTGACCTATATCACCCTCTAATTAATTTGGTAAAGATCTATATCTCATGAGATAGACATGGCTAGAATGTTAGGATAAACTGGTTCAGTGAAACAGGACTGAAACGAGTAGTGAACTCGGTTCAGAAATGGACTTTGTCCGCTAAGATAGTCTTGGCAATGAGTCTTGACTACTAAGAAATGATTTTCTATGATTATGTGTGTATTACAAAAAGCTTCATGTTTTAGGTTATGATTATTGGGATTATATTTCACTTCTATGATTTATCCCATGTTATGATCTCTTTTAGAGGATAAGATACTCAAAATGTCATGTTCTTATGAATATGATATGTTTAGTATTTATTTTGTTTACCCTTACCGAGAATTTGAGCTCACCCTTTTGTATGTTTTCTTTTCCCTAGGTCAGTAAGAAGGATATTAAGTAGGATATTCCAAAAAGGGACTCTAGATATGATGAAATAAATGGGAGACAATGTAGATGATTTATGAACCAGTTGTTTATATTTCCCAGTTTCTAAAGACACTATACCTATATGGTCCTTTCATGGTTTTGTTATATGTTGTAATAAGTATGATTCAATTTTGAAGTAATAACCATGTATGTAAATTATTGGTCATTGTACAAGGATAGGATCAAGTTCAGGATCCAGTGCAGATAGGGCAACAACCAGGTTTGGCATCGTTCCGGCCATGGCTCGACGAGCAGCTCCAAGAGAGCCTAGTATGTGTCTTTTCGGGGATCGATAATGGCGCGCAGGGTACAGATCCTTCCATTGCATACCTGGCGTGGGAGTTCTAGTCGCGTCACCGCCTACTTTTTCAGGTTGAGGGTGGTCTGCAGGCGGCTGAGAACTGGATAGAGAGCATGCAGATGATCTTCAAGCAGCTCGATACGCCTCCAGGGTGGAGGGTCAAGCTGGCGACATACATGCTACGAGGACCAGAAAAGTGTTGATGGGATGTGAAGGTTTAGGCTTGCAGGCACGAGGGACTGGCATGGAAGGACTTCAAGAATAGGTTCTTCAAGCACTTTTACCTAGAGAAACTGAGGGCAGAGGGAGCTCGGGAGTTCTTGGGTCTTCAGTAGGGAGACATGTCCATCATGGACTATGCAGCTAATTTCACCGATTTGTCTCACTTTTCACATGGTATGGTAAGCGATGATGCTGCTAGGGTGAGATGCTTCGAGGATGGCTTGCGACATGCCATTCGAATCTAGGTAAATATCTTCCGTCTAGGTTCTTTCTCAGAGGAAGTGAATCAGGTGCTCATAGAGAAGGAAAACCAATGGGATAAGACTTAGGTTGGCTGGACGATGGCTTCAGGTAAGTGTTTGGACAACAGGAAGTGAGGATGGGATGAGTTTTAACAGGGCGGTCTGGCCAAGGATTTAGCTAGACCACCTCATAGCAGTTCTTCAGTGGTTTGTTTTCAGTGTGGACAACCAAGACATGTTCGGACCCAGTGCGAGAGGCCTCCAAAGGAGTGCCGGGCATGTGGTCAGGTCGGGCGTCTAGAGTGGTTTTGTAGGAAGCCTTCTGAGATAGCCAGTAGATAGGGACCAGGATAGACGGTGGCATGTGGAGTTGGTTCAGGTTTTGATATTAGGAGAGGGTAGACAAGGTTCAACTTCACATGGAGGACGTGACAGAGACATTGAGATCCAGCTGAGGGGTCAGTGGTCGGTGACTGGAGCAGCACCACAGGGAGGTCAAGGCATCAGGTAGCCAAGCTTTAGTCAAGGTTCACACAGTGGAGCTACCAGAGGCTGAGTAGGCTGGTGAGCCGACGATGGTTAGAGGTACACCACGGGTGTGTTCGTGGTTTCCTTGTTCTCTTCTGGCATGACCTGTAGAGGCATGTCTGTTTTGAGTGCACGTGATGCACAAGATCTATGTGGAAAGACTAGATGCTAGTTAGTGGGATTGGTGCTATATCAGGTGCGTGATATATTTATATATATATGTATAAGATGCGTAGCATCAGGGGAATTGAGGATGCGGGTTACTTGAGGTGCCATGGGCATCGGGGCATCGAGGATGAGGGTTAATTGAGGTGCCTTGGGCATCGAGGCATCGAGGATATGGGTTATTTGAGGTGCCATGGGCATCAGGGAATCAAGGATGCAGGTTACTTAGGGTGCCATGGGCATCGGGGCAGCGGGGATGAGGGTTACTTGATGTGTTAGGAACTAGGTTCGTTTTGAGCATCCACAGGATGAAGGACCTCGTAGAGGTGGGCACCGATGAGGTGCAGAATACGTTGGATGTCAGAAGTGGCACGGGGGCACCAATGAGGCGCAAAGGTGTCGATGTGTCACAAGGGGACCTTGAGTCTGGAAACATGTTAGAGAACGTTTTCCTGTTCTGAGTTTTTTCGGGTTGAGACCGAGATTGGAGATTCCTAATGTGGGGAGCCCCATAAGGAATTTAGAAAGAACCTTGTCACCGGAGAAGTCTGAGTTTCTTTGTTTGGGGTGGTATGTTCGGTGGCATCTCCTTGTTTCATTTGATAGCTCGGGGACGAGCTATGTTACGGTGGGGAGATTATAAGAACTAAGGTTTTTAGAATGGGTCAAAATCCCAAACCTGTTTGAATTTTGGCTTGTTCTGAGAAAACTGGGAGAATCTAGGAAAAACTTTTAAAGTTGTGGAGGTCTTACAAGGGCACACGGTTGGCGCATGGTTTGAAAAAACTGTGCGGCCAGCCGAGGAAACTGTGCACCCTTAACAGTGGGCTCCACATGGGCGGCGCATAGTTTTTCAAACCGTGCGGGCAAGCCATGCGAAGTCCTTGGGAGAGACAATGGCAACCAAACGGTTGGTGTATGGTTTTCCAAACCATGCGGACACTTAAAGTTAGGGTTTTTTAATTTCCGGTCCACTCCAGATTTCCCATTCTCCATCTTTCTTCCTCCCTATTGTGGCTCACATGGGGAGAGCCAGCTGGACCCTCAAATCCTTCCTGGATCTTCATCCAAACCCCGCTTTGAACATTTTTTTATGCGTTAGAACCCCCTCGATAAGTCCTTGATTTCCCTTGATCCGTTTTTCTTGATTTCTGTTCTAGAACAAGTTTTTGGCGTTTGAGCAGTTTTGATTATTTTGTAGATCTACCACGTTTTAGACCTAATTGGAGGTTATTATCAGAGGGGTAACATCATACTAGTACGAGGTAGGTGTTTCATACCTCTTTTTGTGTTTTCGTGGTCATTTGGGTAGAGCGGTCTTCGACGCGTTTTTGGGTATTTTGAGAGAGACCCTAATCTATCTGCTACTGCTTATTTAAATTTCTTATTAGACCTATGGGATACCTTTGGGTATGCCCTTTGTCCTATATTAATTGAGAAGGGTCGGTCATGAGGTTGTTGCTCACATGGGGCATTTTTTCCGGGGTTTCCAAAATGATAATAAATGAATTGTTTTGGTATAAAATTTTAGGTTTAGTTAATTAAACCTTGTTATGAATTGTTGGAGACCTTAGAAACTTTAGTGCTGGTATGAGACAAAACTTTATTAGTGGAATTCAACTGTTCAGATGGTTTTTATGGTTTTGTGTTATGTTTAAAAGTGTTATATATGTAATTGATGAATTGCATATACTGGAACCTTCGGGTTGTGCTCGGTACTATTTAGCGATTCTGATCGTAGGTTGGGCTTGGACCAAGTTTAAATTGGGTGGTTTTGACCACGAGATTGGGCATCATGGACATAGACTTGAGGCAGTATGACTGTCAAGTTCGGAATGGCCTGGGTTACTTAGATGGAGAGGCCATCAGACTTGAGCGGCATAGTCGCAGGGACCCGAGGTGTCAGATGTGTGGTGGATTAGGTACTATTTTGGTGATTACCACTCACCCATAACTTTGAGTTGTGTTCCCATAGAGATACACTGTGATGAGGTGGTTTTGACAACTCGTGTGAGTAGAGGCCCCCGTATATGCAGTTTAGTTACTTTGGTTGGGGGTGCTTCCTGTAGGAAGCCACGTGGGAGGTGAGGAGCCTCCAGGGGATATCTTTGAGGCTATCAGGTTTGGGGCTGAGGTTCACTGTGATTTGAGGGCAGGTATCATTATCCCTTAGTTTACTTATTTGAGGGAGGATATCGCCATCCCTCCGGTTACATGATTTGAGGACATGTATCACTATACCTCCGGCTATTTATTTGAGGGAAGACATCACTGTCCCTCCGGTTGTTTATTTGAGGACATACATCGCTGTTCCTCCGGGTTACTTCTTGGGCGTGCCTTCGGGACGTCGGTACTTGAGGAATGAGGTGTCGGGAGGCACAAGGTGTTGGGTTACTATTCTTGGGTGTGCCTTTGGGACGTCGATTATTGAGACACGCAGTGTTAGGGGGCACATTGTGTTGGGTTACACGACAGAGATTCTGGCATTGGCCGAAGCAGGTGACACTCCATGGTGGCCTCTGAGCACCAGTGGAATTGGTGTTTATTTGTGCATTTTACTTTTTATTATTTTCCTTATAAATGAATCCCTAACACTTATATTAGGTACACACCTTGGGTGGTATCCTACTGATATTCTTCTGACACCCTACAAGGACCCTTCGGGACGCGTGCAGACTTTATGGATTTACGTGGTGGAAAGTGTCTAGCTTCAGTAGCTGGGCTACATTAGCTCTTTCATGGAGATGGTATGGACCTTTAGGTCTTTCCTAGATAGAGTTTATCTTGTTTTGTTTCCTTTCTTGTATTATCATGCTCATTTTGTTATATAGCTACAGTTGGTTAGCCATTGGTTCCTTTTTATGTTCAGATATGTATGACCAGCTTTAGATGCATGTTTTATTGTTCACTAGTAGTAACAAGTGATCAACATGATGTTGTGTTTATTTTCACTACTATTTTTTATAATTATTTCTTCCATTGTTTGTTGATATTGAATGTGCATCCGCTCTGTGGGTTTGGTTCGAGTCTGCTGAGTCATTTCTTCTACTGCATATTTATTGTTATACTTCGACCAGTACCATTATTATTATCCCGCAAGAGGGTATAGCCTCCCCACTATACCTATAAGACCCTCCCTGCTAGTTAGAAACCTTTGACATTCAGGGAGGTGCGCCTAAGGTAGTAGCACCCAACCGGTTTAACACTGTTCGGGTGGCTGATCGGGTCCAGGTCGTTACATTATATTACTCCAAAAAACCCTTAAGGATTTTAAGTGGATTAATATATGGTAATAAGGTAGATATTTTCTTTGTTAAGTGGAATTGAAGTGGTTTTCCAATGGGGTAGAGGGGGAATTTATACTCGGGGTGAGGTGGAGTTTTAGTATAAATTATTGAATGAAATATAATTTTTAGGGTAAACCTTATAATAGGGGTATTAATGAAATTATGAATTATATTTTATTAAAAATAAAAGTTTTTAATAATTTTAAACCCTTTATAAATTAAATTCATTATTTTATTAATAATAAAGTGGAAAAAATGATTTTTTAATATAATACTTTAGACTTTGGAACATAATTTAAAGATTTGGATTTTGAATTTAATGAATAATTTAACATATAAAACATGATTTTGGTCATTTATCAAATTATATAATTTATTAGTTCATTATTAAATATTGAATGATGTAATTAAAATTGGTCGGTATGTAAAACAATGTATTTTTACAATTTACTTACCATATTAAGTATTTAAGAAAATTAAAAAAAATCAACCTTAGAAAATTTTGACTTAATGATACTAAAAAATGCATTTTTTTAACAAAATAATTTTATAACACAGTTTATTTTAATTACTAAAATAAAAATTATGAATTTGATGAAATAAATTAAAATATAATTTATCAAAAACATGCTTATATTTTTTTTGAGTTTTTAATATGGATATTTATTTTATGGCATTATATTATTTATAATTTCTTAAATTAATTAGAATAAATAATATTTATATGAAAATTTACCATTTTTATATCAATTTTTTATTCCAATGGCCAGGTTACTATTCCTAATAGTCTAATTACTATTAAAATGACCAGATTACCATTCCAACAGTCAAATTTCTTCATATAAATGCATCATAATTCATTCATTAATCTATAACCACAATTCTTCTCAAGGTTATACATTTTTTATTTCTAAAATTTCAATTAGATTAATAATGTTCTATAATTTTCTATAATTTTATTATCATTGTGATGATTCTAGTGGATTATGATGATCCAAATTTACGTGTTTTTTTAATTTTATTTTTCTAGGATTAATTACCCATTGTAATATTTTTAACTATCATGGATATATTTATTTAGTAAACACAATTTTATCATTTAATGAAATAAATCATTATTTGTTTCATGTGTTTAAACTATATTATATTCATAATTATGAAAAACATTATTCGGCCTCATATTAATACTCATACCCCCTATGATGGGAGTTTAGAATCAACAATAAAACTATGAATTTGGATGGAAAAGATGACAACATGGTTGATGTGATGATATTTTAAGAAAATGTTGATGATCCACTTGCCACCACATGATCAATTAACTTTTAAGAGGAACTGAAAAAAGAACTTGAAACCGATACTATTACACGAGGCTCCTTAAATATGGACTCATTTTCATTAATTTTTTATTAATATAATTTGAAGACTGATCCCCCTTGTGTTGAAATAAAAAATAAACCCAATGGGTTTTTATTGAGATGAGAATGAAGAATCTATATGAGAATTGGAATGTTTTGATGTGAGAATATAGTGGCCAATACTTACACCTATAGATAGATTCATAGAGACTTTGTATAAATAAAATTTTACAAAAACTAAATCAATTTAATGGGATAAAATTGTTATAAATTAATTTCATTTTTATTTTATTGAATATCTACTCCCTATTAAATTTACCATTGATTACGTTGTAGATTCAACCTAGTTGTTTCATGATCTAGTGGAAGAAGATAATTATTCCATATGGGAGGTGGCTAAATATGAGGATACAATCTAGGAACCTATATTTTACAATGAAATACATGAGTACATTATAATAAAGTAGGAATTTATTGAGTAATATGGTGTTGAAGATGAACCAGGATATAATCCAATTCATGATATAATAAATAAATTCCCATTAGATTGTATAGTTCCAAAATATTTATAGAAGAGGTTCCTATATACCATCATTACACCCCTAAATTTCAATCTTATTTCCATTTTCCAAGGGGTGTTAATGTAGTACACATATTTGGGGACCTCTAGAGGAAGTTCATGAGTAACATTAGAGAAAGGAAAATTTGGTGGTTCCAACCAAAAAAGAAACCCCCACCTCATATTAACGATAAACTCAAAACTATACAATTGTGAAAATAAAAATATATCCCTTATTAGGAGGGATAACCCAATTTCATTTTACCTCAATATTTTCCTTTTTCATTTTATTTTTAATAAAATTATTTTTTTTATTTTCAAGTTCTCAAAGTTAAAGGTTGTTTTTGGATTTCATTAAAAATTATTAATAAGAAAAAAAGATATTTCTCACTTTTGTAACCACGTTTCCTCTTTCCTTTATTATTTTATGAAACTACTTATTAGTTATCTTCTTTTTATTGAAAATTTCATTATGAAAATATTTGATATTAGTGTCATGATTAATTCTGTATGGGGTGACTTGTTAGTATTAGTTTGTGTCAATTTTAACTTTATTTCCTTTTCTTTCTTTTGAATATCATGTCTGTTGGGCTTTACCAACCCGAGTTAATCTATTTCTTTCAGTTCTCTAAGAGAAAAATTCTTTTTGAAGACATTAAATCTATATTTTAAAATTGCACATTGAAGGTTAATCAGATGATATTTAAGTGGATAACAATTTAATGTGCATAATATGGGTCAGTGAACTTGAATTTGGGTAAACCCCTTGGGGAAAAAATTAACATTTAAATATTCATCAATAAAATAAAAATAGATTAATTAATTCAAATCATAGTAGTTTAAGTAGTTTAAGTCCAAAACAAATCTCATAATATTTATAAAATCATAGTGTGTGTGTGTGTTTTTGTGTGGAAAGTAAAATCTTTTAACAAATAGTTAGAGAGATTTTTGATCCATATGTACAAACCCTACTTTCACGCCTCACCTATCAAAAATAGTCATAAGGATGTCAATAAATGCTTGGTTATAAATAGAAATAGAGGGGAAATTAAATAATGAACTCAATTTAACAATATGAGAATGAATTTATCTGATTAATTTTATATTAATGAATCATTGTTCTTAAAATTGTGAAGTAGTTTGAAAAGATTAAATGAGAAGAATTTGAAAAAGGTGAATGAATGTTAGCATTGAGATCAAATTAAATCACAAATAAATAACATTAAATTAAACAAGGCTTGAGTATGAGATTAAATTAATTCTTAGTGGAGTGTTTATTGAGAGTAATTCCTCAAGGATATGGAATAACATAAGTGTGTGTGTGTGTGGGGGGGGGGGGTGGAGGGGGTGATAAATAAATAGTTTTTCATAAAATTTTAATATAAATTTTATCGAAAATAACCCTATTTTTATAATAAATGTTAATAATAAATAATATTTTATTTTCAAAAAATAATTTTATAGTTAAATTAAAAACTAATATAAATTCTATATTTAAATGTTTTATTATGTTTTGAGATTTAATTATTTATGGAAATAATTTTAAAATAATGTTTTAATGTTTTTTTGGTTTAAGAATCAATACTTTGTGAGAAGTGTATACTAGAAAATTATATTATGGATTAACCAAAATTAATAAAGGATTCAAAATATAAAATTGTGAAATGTTAAAGGGTAAAAATATCACACAAAAAAATGATTTATACCTATCATTTGGGTGTTGGATCTATAAATCCAATACTTCAATGGTTGGTTAAAAACATTGTATAAAAGTTTCCAGTGAAGAATCTATGATGTTTCTTTTTTTAAATAATTGTATATAAACTCATGTAGAAAAAATGAATAAAGGATAAAATATACAAGAAGAAAAAATGAAGGTGTATTAATCAGTATCTAAAAGTCAGATCGGCTATTACACCACAAAATCAACCACTTGACAAAGAAGTGGTTTATATATATTTTCCAAGATGAGGAAAAGGGCGTTTCATTAATGTAATATTAAATTATCCAAACCATCATGTATCACCAAATCCAAAATTCATTATTTAATACCCATGAATGTGAGGCATACAAACCATCAATACATTAATTCATGATTATAAAAAATCTAAAAGAACTATTAATTTATTCGTAAAATAAATGTATTAATTGATACATTAAAATAACATTATCAAATTAAATAATTAATGAAAATCAAAATTTTATTTCCAACATTATCCCAATTGTACTGAATCAATTAATTAAATCAAACATGTAAAAAACCAACCCAGGTTGACCTCAAATCGGTCACCCGATCCAGCCCACAACAAGGCCTGAGAGCTGTTCTTGATCTTCGTAGACTGACAAATAGTGCCGAGCATCAATATAAACCCATTGGGAATGATTTAGACTATAAAATAGCCTAAAAATAAATTAATATAAACTGAACAATCAAAATAGACACTGGTAGTAGAAATAAATAAAACCACACATACCTCCATGTGACCCTATGAGTCACCTTCAATCACTAACCGAAAGTCCCTACATAGAGACCGAGACTTTGTCGAAAGCATCACTATAAAATAGAAACAAAGATAAATCTATATGCATGAGTATTATAACATAGTATTCATGCCCAGATAATCTATTCCCAATGCATTTCATTTAAATTAACGTTTCATCAATTTAAGGATTAAAATAAATTATAAACAACATAGGTTTTCATATATTTCTATTAAATAAAAAATCATGGTTCATTTCCCCTTGCCATTTAAAAATTGGTTACCTTTTTAAAATTTGGAGGCTTTAAAATTTTAGAGAAAAAATGGGAAGTAAGAAAAATGAGGATCTTATTTAATAAGAAAAAAATGAGTGTAAAACATTCTCAAAATCATTTTCTATAAGACGTTTGAAAACCAAATAATCACTTTTAAAAAATAAGTACACTATATAGGGAAGCAAGATCGAAGATCACACAACATGGGAAATGGAAAATAGCACACATGAGTAACCAACCAAATGAGAAGCCTAAATCATCCTCTACAGAAAAAGAAGTGCTGGATAATATGGGAATACATAGGAGATCATGTGAAAATCTAGAATATGCAAAAACCTAAATCATTTTATAGGAGCGCCTAACCCAATTCCATCAAGTAGCCTGAATGCTTGGTCTTACCCTACCCGAACTAACCAATTGTTACAATACCAAATCAGAGAAAGGTCCATACTAAGGGTCACTATCTAGAACGTAATGTAAACTAGTGCATCAAACATTACAGTAAAATCAAAAAGCAATGTCAGGTTCCCATGTCATATTGAATGTGGGGGTGAGTTAAACAAACCAACCACATACAAATCACAAGCAATATCCATACAACCAAGAATCACCCCTGAGTCACCCTATTGAATATCCCATTACCTTAAAAGCATCAACATGAGAGGAAAGTCCCATTCTTAGGAACTCCAATTCCCATTAGCATCCATATTAAGGCATGAGATCCAACCCAAGAGAGGTTTAAAAAAGGACCAATTTATGAAGATACTAAATGGGGATAGAAAAAACTTAAGTGACAAACCATTTCAAAAAAGAATCAAATACACTACTTATGAATCGAAAACCATTTATAAATCCATTTGGGAAACCTAAAAAACCATTTGGAAACCAAAATACCACTTAGAAATTCAAAACCATGCTTTATAAACTACAATTCATTTATAAAATCCAAACAGGAATTTTAACAAATACTTGGCATGATAGGTTTTGTAAAACTATTACATACATTGTAATTCAAGGAGGAAATCACTTCATTTCAAGGAAAACAATTATTATAAAAGTCATACATCACTAATTAGTGTAAAATAAGGTGACAAATTCAATAAAACAATGTTTCTTAAATTTAATGGCCAAATGAAAAGGGAAACGTACCTCAAACTCAAAGTTCATGGACATGAAAACCCAAATATTTCCTTTTTTTCTTGCACGCATAAGAAAATTTGTATATATATAAGGAAAAATAACCCCTATGTACAAATTTTCATGGCCAAATATGTACAAGGGGTCCTAGAATATATGTTTACACTTTCACATACCCCTTTACACTTACAGACGTATGAATTTTCATATATATATATATATATAAATGAAATCTTAGCCCCAATATATATATTCATACCCCCATGAGTGAATATATATATATATATATATAGACACACATTAGGTAACTTATATATGTATATGCCTACCTATGCATACACAAGTAAGTCACCTTTGATAATGAAAACCTAAAACCATGACAATGATGTCTAAAGAACTCTTGAGAAATACATGAAACCTATAAATTACAAAATCCCCAATTGAAATTGGGCCAAAGAGAAGGAACCAGAGAACACTTACTCAAAACTGGAGAAAAAATCACCACCATCATAGTCCGTTGAAGGAACTGACCTCAATGGGACCAACACAAACTAATAATCAAGAATCATCCAAAACAAAAATCACCAAAATGAATTAGGATTTATCCATGGTGTGCACACCACACAAAAGAGAATAAAACAAAGAAAATAAGAAGGATGAAGGGAGAATAAGATTACTGGAGAAGAACACACCCAATATTGGGAGGAAAATTATCTAAGAGCAGAGGCCAAAAGGGAAGGATGCCATGATCCCGGAGCCCTCTTGGTAGTGGGTGTCACACAAGGTGAGGGAAGGGGAGGGGGTGCACAGACGATGGGGGAAATAGAGTGAGGATACCCCTTTTCGGTTTATTAAAACCTAATAATAATTATAATATTAATAGCAATCTTAATGATAATAATAATAATATTGTTATTATTATTATTAAGAATAATAATATTATTAAGATGTTTATGTTTATTTTATTTTTTATTTTTATTTTTTTAAAACCATAGAATAAATGCATGGTTTGGCCACACGGTCTATTAGACTATTCACCAACTATACAACCTACTAGAATGAAGGGATACCCACACAGGCTGGATGAACTATTTGGGAAACCGTGTGTTAGTCGTGTAAATTGGTTCTGTCAAAATGATATAACCTCCTGCACACTTTCCACATGGTTTCTACTAACCATGCACAAGCCGTGAATGTTGTCCCCAATACCACAAAGAAGCCACATGGTCTCTCCTTGAACTTTAATGGTTCATCCAAAATATTCTAAGACCATGCACAGGTCTAGAAAACCACCCAAAATATCAAAAACTCCAAAATCATGATAGAAAATCTACCCAAACCTCAACCAAAAGATCCAAAACCAAGAAAAGGAAAAAAATAAATAAAAACTTGGGGTTAGGGTTTGAAAATTATTCTTGCCACAAAAACATTATCCCCCCATAACATCACCAATCCTAATGATGACCAAAACCAGATCCTGAAACTACATGAGACTAAATGAAACCAAAAACCTTTGTGTAACCATTTAACTCCACAAGTCACACTAATCCATCCATAAAGAGAAGAATAACAAGAGTAAACATAGGGAAAATAAGAGGGTTATCTCCATAATAAAAGCCCAACTATCATGACCAACATTGAAATTCCCAGCACCTGACAACTCTGAAACTACTAACATGAACAAAAATTGGAACCCCAACATAGACCAACCCCTACCACAATGGGGCCCCCAGTGAAAGAAACACCAAACCAAGCAGTGAACTAAACCATGATTCATCATATCTAAAATATGTAAGAAACTCCAAAACAAGCGCACCTAGAACTAAAAACAATCCACAAAGAGACAACCCTTCAAGGCTTCACATCCATAAGGTACAACAACAAAACATAGAAAATGAGATGACAATGCCTTCTTACAACCAATGGGTAAATTTCAAAAATAAAGAATATTAAAACAAGGAAACGCTACCTCTAAAATTTTTATAACAAAAATGAACCTTAAAATAAAAATAATCTATGACATAAAAACTTAAACTTTCCCCATTCTAGCACTAGAGACAAAAGCTAGAACAAGGCCCCCCACACCCAATGATTCCTAACTAGATGAAAATAATCACTCTGAGACCTAGTGTTGGAGCCTCAATGTCTTGAGTCATCTATTTAACTATAGTAAGGAGCAGATAACCTCTTACTATGACTTCCTCATTTAATTATTATTCTTGAAAAACTTGTCTAAGTGACCCAAATGATCAGGTCGTTGTCAAGACTTCAGAGGGCTAAGGAAAAATGTCTTCAAATTTCAGAATAGACCACAAAAACAATACAGTGAAAGATAATATAGGACTGGAAATAGAGACTAATTATGAATATATTCCTCTAGAATACACCTATCTCCAAGTGGGTAACCATAAGAAGAACCAAGTGAAACTGGTTTTCCAACTTCCACAAACTACACTGCATGAACCACCTCGACTAAAAATGTCCCTTCCAAGAGCTTCCAGAATAGAACTTCAATGGATGAGATAAATCACTCATTGATCTATAAAAAAATACCCCATATGAAAATATGATCTTTCAACTAATTCTTCGACACTATATTAGGAGAAAAAGAAACCATATCTTTGTAATGATGAAAATAGACCTTCACCATCCACTGACCTTATTAAGTACTGAAAAGCTCCATCAATTTCTTTGTCTTGAAATAATTAGGTAAAAAACATCAGATTAAATCAGTCTTAAAATTTTTCCAAGACATGCCAGCTTGCAACAATGGTGGGATAATCACCTTTCACTAATCCAAACCCGAACCATCAAGAAAAATTATAAAAACAGTCATTCTCATGACTTCGAGAGTTTCTATTGACCTAAATCACTTCAAACATCCTAAATCAAAAATAAATACGCTAATAGACCTCTATAACCACATAAAATAGGAAATAATTAAGAAGAAATCGAATCCACCACTCGACTAGGAGTCTATCCAGAACCAAAGAGGGAAAAAACTCCCTAGAAACCTTGAGGACCTTTCTGGCTTGGATATTCTAAACAGCAAAAAAAAAATCTGAACTAACATCAAACCAAACTACCACCAAATCCTGATCAAAACTCAAATAAAATAATATCCCATTCCAAAACACTATGCTCTAAGATCAAACATCACAAAACCAATCCAAAATCCCCTTTCAAAACCATCATTTCCATCCTAATTCCAAAACTATTATTCAAATAAATACCACTTTTCAACATAATCATGTTCCCAAAAATGATATTACCTTTTTTAAAAACACATTCCTAAAAACCATTTTTCATTTTTGAAATCCACTCATGTCAACCAAAACTAAGCCAAAAATTAACTCACACCAAAACTCCAAGAATAAGAAACTAGTGGATATGCCTAACTAAACAACATAGATTAGAAAACCATAACCGAGGAAGGAATAAACCATAGGAAGTATCTTGAACTATGCACCCAAGCAACACATGGGTTGATACAGTATGAAATATCATCACGTAACACCAGATCGATTCCATTGTCATCCCATATCCACACACACCAAATAAAAGACTCAAATCTTGGACTACACCTAGAAACTCAAGGCTTGGTATGAGAAAGGTTCCATGAAGTCCTTACCACACCTACCTGTCGAGTCCCTATAATCCAAATATTCATGCTACCTGACACCCCAGATAACAAAGATTTTCCCTAATACCATTTTTTCATGAACCACCCAATGTTAACCCCGAATCGGTCACCCGAGCTAGCCCATGATGAGGCCTGCGAGGAGTTCTTGATCCTCTAGGGGTAGAAACTAGTGCATGGAATCATGATAACCTCATTTGGAATTATTTATCACATAAAACAGAATGAAAATAATTGAATATAGAATGAAAAATAAAAATAAACACTAGCTGAAGAAATAAATGAAAATGAACATAACTCCATGTGACCATGTGGGTCACCACCAACCACTAAACAAAAGTCACTCAATGGTGACTGGGACTGAACCATAAAGAACAACAGAAACCAAAAAAATAGATAAAGATATAGGCATGAGTATTAAAACTAAGTAGATGTTCCCAGCTTATCTATTCCCAACACATTTCCTTTAAATAGAAGATTCATCAATTTCAGGTTTGAAATACATTATATATAATATATATTATCATACATTTCCTTTAAATAAAAAATCATAGTCCATTTCCCATTTCTATTGTAAAACTATTTTTCTTTTTAAGATATGGAGGCATTATCATTTTAGAGAAAATAGGGGAGGTAAGAAAAATGATGTTCTTATTCAATAAGAGAAAAATGTGCCTAAAAAATTCTCAAAATAATTTTCTATAAAATATTTGAAAACCAATTCATCAATCTTAACAAATAAGTACACCAAACTGGGAAGTAGGAGAAATGATCACACAATAAGGGAAATGGAAAATATCATACAATAGTAACCAAGTAAACAAGTCACATAAATCATCTACTAGAGACAAATTAGTGCTGAAGAACATGAGAATACCTATGAACTCATGGGAAAATATATAATATACTAAAAAATGATTCATCTCACAGGCACACCTAACC
This sequence comes from Viscum album, assembly GCA_963277665.1. Lineage (NCBI taxonomy): Eukaryota > Viridiplantae > Streptophyta > Magnoliopsida > Santalales > Viscaceae > Viscum > Viscum album. The sequence goes on from OY728137.1 coordinate 1,373,858,330, forward strand.
TGATGCCATTAACCATCCCAAATTGTCAGTCTTACCCTACCGAGAGGCACAATCCCAATGTAGAGAAAGGTCCATACTAAGGGCCACTAGCCAGAGAGTAATTTGAACTCGTACAACAAAAGTTATTAGAAAATCCACTATAAATTATAGGTTCCCATTTCATATCGAAATGGGGGTGAACAAAAAAAACCAACCACATAAAAATCACAAGCATAATACACACAACCAAACATCACCCCTAAGTCACCCTAAAGAAGATCCCCTTAACTTCATACCATCAACACATGAGTAAAGTATCACGACGAGGACCTCCCCTTCCCATTATAATCCATATCAATGTAAGAGATCTATCCCAAGGGAGGTTTTCAAAAAGGAAAAATTTATGATGGTTCCAAACGGGCCTCAATCAACCTTTGAGTGACAAACCATTTTAAAAATGAATAAAATACACCATTTATGAATCCAAATTCATTTTGAAGTCCATTTTGGGAATCTAAAACACCATTTAAAAACCAAAATACCATTTAGTAAGTCAAAACCATGCTTCAAACCCCACAAATCATTTATAAAATCCAAATGGGAATTTTAACAAACCCTTGGCAAGCAAGGTTTAGTAAAACCATTCAATACAACATAATGTAGGGAATAAATAACTTCATTTTAAGGAAAAAATTTATTATAAAAATCATAAATCACTAATTAGCATTAAATAAAGGTGTGAAAGTCAAGAAATCAATGTATATTAAATATAAAGGACAAATTCAAAGGGAAACCTACATACCTCAAACTCAAAGCGCTTGGACATGGAAACCCGAATCTTCCCTTTTTTAGCTTGAATGCATATTCACCTTTACATATATATAAGGACTTTTAATATCTGTGTAAAAATTTTCATGGCCAAATATGCACAAGGGGGTCCCAACATATATGCTTTCAATTTCATATACCCCTCTACACTTACACATGTATACACTTTCACACACACACACACACATGTATATATAATCACACTTTCTGAAAATGCATATATTCATACCACCATGAGTGATTATATATATATATATATATGTGGGGGAACTTATATATGTATATGTCTACCTATACATACACATGTAAGTCACCTTTGAAAACAGAAACCTGAAACCACCGTAACGAGGTCCAAAGAACATTAGAAAAATACAAGAAACCTAGAAATTACAAAACTCCAATTAAAATGGGTCCAAAGAGAAGGAACTGAACAAAACATATACAAAACTGAATCAAAACTCACTGCTATTAGTAGTCTCTTAAAAATGGCCTTAATGGGGCCAACAAACCCTAATCATCATGAATCGGCCAAGACAAAAACACCAAAATGAATTAGGGTTCATCAATGGTGTGAAAACCACACATAAGATAAGAAAACAAAGAAAATAAGGAGGATGGGAGAATAGGATTATCAGATAAGAACACACCCAATATTGGGAGGAAAATATTCTATGAAAAAAGTCTGGATGAGTATGAGGTCACATGCTGGGAGCCATCCTAGCTGTGGGTGTCACGCGAGATAGGGGGAAGGGGATGGGGTGCACAAGTGATGGGGGAAAGGGGGTTGGGATACCCATTTTCGGTTTCTTAAAACCTAATAATAATTATTATAATATTAATAATAATCTTAACAATATGAATAATAATAATAATAATAATAATCCTAAAAATTATAACAATACAAATAATAATATTATTAAAAAATTTCATTTTATAATTATTTCTTAAAACTTGGGAAGACTGTATATTTCATCTGCATGGTCTTCCAGACCATGAATTCCCTACTTAAAAGAAGTGAAACCCACATGGGCTGGACACAAAATTTGAGAAACAGTGTGCTGACCTTGAAAATTGGTTCTGTCAAAATGGTAAAACCTCCGTCATGGTTTCCACATGGTTTCTACTAATCGTATGCAAGTCTTGTGCCTTGTCCCTGAAAATATAAAGAATCCATACAATCTCCCCTGGGCTTGCATGGTTTTTCCAAATCGTATTGAGACCGTGCACAAGGTCGTAAAACAACCCAAAATCTCACCATAATTTGACTCAAACCTCAACGAAAATATCCAACACAAATAAAAGGATAAAAATAAAGAAAAACCATGGTCATGGTATAATAAAACAAATGTATCAATTAAAACAAATAACATTAAAATACAAATTATGATATAACTATATAAATAATATCTGATTGTGACATTATTCACATATCTATTAATACTCATACAAGAAAAATAAATTAAGAACTAGAAAATTAAATTTAACTATATATGTAATTCTAATAGCGGTTCAATCCTCATAAAATGATTTAAGAGATATAATATTTAAAATAATTTCATTACAAAATAAATTTAAAATAGCAAATGCATTTATAGTGTTTCAAACTCCCAATAACTCAATACATTAAATGAACATGACCAAAACCATATGGATAAAATTACTATTATAAACCAAAATACATAATTATTTGGTTAGTGGGTTGGACAACATATTCTCTATAGGAATATTCCCAATTTGAGTATAGGTATCTAGATCATTATCACTCATAAACAAGTATTTTATATCAAAATACATCAAAAAATAATTACTCATTTTGTTTCCTTTTTGAGAAAATCATTTAAACAATATTGTTAAAAAACATCACAAGTAACCTTCATATGTTTTCCAAAAAGTGTATCCTCATAAAAAGAGACATAATATTCATTCATGGTATAAGTGACTATAAGTTTCCATTTGACTCTTTTTTAAGAAAGAGTATTTCTTACTATCATAAAAAAAATCATGAAGTATGTTTCCTATCATCATGGAACCCAACAAAATTTAAGTAAAAAAATCATGGAAGACCTTAATTTTATCAAACCTCTTATAATTGAACAAATAATATTTAGTTACCTACATATATTTGAAGATCTTTTCCACTATTTTATAAGAAAACCATTCTTTATTTATTAATTATATCCCCAAGAAATTTACAAAAAAAGTAACATTTAGGAAAATAAAAAATTGAGCATATATAAAATTTTCAATAAATGAAGCATATGAGAATTTTTTTATCCCATTTCTATATTTAAAGAATTATAATAGTATAAGTGGAGTAATAACTTTTATTAAACTACTTGAGGATCATTATGACACATCCTATTTGATATGGACAAATCATACCACCTAACCTATCACAATAAATTTTGATGGATAAAGTAAAAAAATAATCCTAAAGGTCTTTCATATTGTTGTGTTAATTAATTTTTTTTCAATCAAAAGTTAAATGTAATTATTTGAGATAAGTATGTCATGTACATAAAAAACATTGAATTTATCCCATTAGTTTTGAAACCAATGAACCAATATAAATAATTATATTTAAATTCAAATTAATATCCAAGGATTATTTATAGTCTTAAAAATATAATCCCATTTGATATTTTGATTGAAATATATAGTGATTTTGTGACTCATAATTAAAAAAATAATCATTTAATGTGCATAAATATTTATGCAGTCAAAAGAAAAGGTTCTAAATGCACAAATCAAATTTATTTATAAAACATTATTTATTATGATCCAACAAATGGATCCCAAATCATTAAATTATAATGTGATGATGTATTTTATTTATGTCACCCAAAACCAAATACATAAAATGCTTTTGATATCAAAATAAATTAAAAAACACTTATACATCATCAAAATAATAATAAATATCCCTTTCCATAATAAATGAATTCCAATATTACGATGTATTAATTTTATTCAATATAAATTATAAAACCAATGGTTATTTGATATTAACATAAATTATAAAGCTTAAAAAACATAATAATAATAATAATAATAATAATATTATTATTATTATTATTATTTTTATTAATAATGGTTCCACTTCAAAATACATTAAAATATTAGGATTTATAAATTTAGTGTCAGGAAAAATATAATACTAGTAGGTTATTTGATATAGATATAAATTATAAAACAATACCTCATAATAATATTAGGGGTTCCAATATTATTCTAAAATTATAATTACATGATTTAAAAATCTTATGTCACACAAAATTTAAAATTGATAGAGTATTAAATGAAAAATGACATTATTTTAAAACACCAATAAATCATATAAATAAAAAATTACACTAATAATAATATATTGATAGAATATATTTATTATTAATGTAATATAGCCACATCTAAAAAACTTATCATTCACAAAATTTTGTATAACTGTACCCATGATTGGTGAGATCACGATTATCCAAAATACATTACAAAATAACCAAATATGATTAATTAAATCATATACAATACCAATTATTTTATTATACAAAATTTTTCTTAATTATACTCACAATATGTGAGATCATAATTTAACAAAATTTATAAAAAGAATGATATTTACACATATATGATAAATTAATAAATATATCATAATATAAATTATCATACAAAAAATGTTGATTAATTATGACCATGATGAGTGATTACATAATTAAACAAAATATATCACATAAATTATATGTATAAAAATATGTTTAATTAAATTGTATATTTATAAAAGGAATAATTTTAAAAACATTATATCACAGTTTTTTTATAAACATATTTTCAATAATGAAAATATTTCAAATATTTTATGCCCATGACAAAAAAATTTGTGATTGATCCTATTGAAAATAAATTCAATATGATTTAAATGCGTTTTTAAATATGTGAACAACAAACTATACATTTTCATATTAGTAAAAAACCATCTTTAATTGTGTATCTTTATAAAAAAACTAAATTATGAATTTAAATGAAGGGGGTATTGATAAAAAAATTTATAATTTCTATTCTCATATGTAATGAAATATCCATGAAAGTATGTATAACTCTAAAAACTTATTATTACAATACAAATAATTAATTTTACAAAATAATAAAAATATAATTCATGATTTTTTATCAATATCACCATGTATTGAAATAATATATATATATATATATATATAAATATTTTACTTTCACTACTTGATATATCACACATGATAAAATGATTAAAATTTATTCATACGTGGATACAATAATGAATGTGGATGAAAATAAAATAAAAAAATTTTGTTCCATAAACTTAGGAGAATAAAAAAACAATAGTCATACCTAAATATAAATCCCTTTGGACATTGATATTGATTGTTAGAAAATTATATTAGATATTGACCTAAATTAATAAAATATTAAAAATATAAGATTATGACATGTTAAATAATAGAAATATCACAAAAAATGGTGTGTACCAATCATTTGTGTGTGGGATCCATACCCGCAATACTTAAATGATCAGTTGATGACTTTATGTTAAAATCACCAATGTAGAATCCATAACATTTCTTTTCTTGAAATAAATATCTATTAACTAATGGTTGAAAAAACAATGAAGCTAAACATATACAAGAAGTACAAATAAAGGTGTATTAATCTATATCTAAATTTCACGTTAGCGATTACACCATATAATCAACCACTTGATGAAGAAGTGGTTTATATAGACTTATCAAAATGAGACTAAGGACCTTTCATCGACTTAATATTAAATGACCTAGACCATAATGTATCAATTTATAAAATAGTAATTATTTAATATCCATTAATGAAAGACACACAAAACATCAATAAATTAATTCATGAATGAATCAAAAAAAAATTCATGCCTATGTAAAATTGATGTGTTAGTTGATTCATTAAATTAATATTATCAAATTAATTAATTAATGCAAATGTAAATTTTATTTCCAATTGGGTAATACATATAATAATGAGATGAAATACCTTCTATTGTATGGGATTAAAAGGGAATGGTATGTGCCATGTGAGATTTGTTTACCTAGAGGCACACTATAGAATGGAATACCATTATGTATAAATCATTTGTTTTAGAGTAGCACCATGAAAGAATAAACTCATGGATGACCAGTTGCATACCTCACCAAGAACTCCACATGTCTAAATGTAAAAATGAGCACCTCGCATCAGAATAATTTACCTAGGAATAACCTAAACAAGTTTCCACTGATCATAATCGAGCTCGAATATGATAAAAATCCTACATCCCACAACCTTGTACGATTAAATGTAGGATTTCAAAACCTACATCAAATTAAAATCTTTAGGTTATGTGTGTTGTTAGATTAAAACAAAGGGATGTTTATATGATATACATACATATAAGATGGATTTAAAACCATTATTTCATATTAAAATAAAAATTCTAATTCCACAAGGGATTAAAATCAGAATTAGATAGATGAAATTTGGTCTTGATATAAAAATAAAATTTTGAATCCTCATCATCTATAAAAATTTAAAAACCACCACCCCACTTCATTAGCTGATTCATATCAATGATATAAAGAGCTAAATCATGGGAGGAGTGCATAAAAACCATTTTTATTGAAACTAAATGAAATAGTCCATAAATATCTCTTTGTAGAAATCATCAAATCACTCGGGAAGTTTTGATTTGATTATAACATGTAAAAGGGACATGTGAAATTTGTATTTTGAGATTCTGAAAACTCAAAATCTCTATACATTACCACTTTTATCACATTGAAAATCTTATTTTATATTTTTTGTAATGCCCCTACCCCAGTTACCCAGAGTCGGTGCATTATTACATAACATTGGCATGATCACAAAAGATCAAATCTCTAAAGACCGATTAGTTTAGTAGCTTTGGAATCTCTATATACAATCATAAAGTTTACATTACATCATAAATCGAAAACTACAACAACATAGTCTCCATAGTTCACACTTATAACCCCTCATACTATCCCCACAGGTCATTCATAAAATAATTTTTCACATCCTGGGAAAAATAAAACATAGAAAGGGGTGAGCTCAGATGCCCAGTAAGGATACCAATATAGCAAAAACTTTCATAAATAAGCATAAATATTTAAGGAAATTTATAACTAAAACAAAAGCCTTTTAAACTTGAACTTCAACATAATATGGCAGAAATAAAATGAAATAATGACATTTACTTATTAGCATGGATATTCTACTAATCGAATAATCACATGCAATATCAATAACCACTTTCATAATGAAGGAATTCATAATGCCAGACTATCATAACCACGTAGCACACACCTCGTGCCCAGACTAAAAATAAGATTTTGTCAAGGACTCGTGCCAAGACACTACACTACTGAAAAAACTACCTATACCCACGGTTCAAAACCGTGGGTATAACCCCCAAAACTGTGGGTATAGGCTATACCCATGGTTTTGGGAACCATGGGGCTGAGTGGCGTCGTAATAGAGGTCCTAGGATATCCCCATGGTTTTCCAAACCATGGGAATATATGTGTCACCGCGTTCCACCCCGTTGTACAGGTGGCAGAGGACTTCCCCCACGGTTTGAAAACCGTGGGGATTTATATCTCAAAAAGAATTAGCAGGCGGGATTCGACCCTGGGATGTGACACCTGCAGAACACCAACTTTTACCAACTGACCTATCGACTTATTCTGTATATATGTATATATTTATATAAATATATTAATAGTTCCGCTTATCAAAAAAATATTCCTGTGAGAATCAAACTCGCGACCTGGGTGAGAACACAACAACACATAACCAACTGAGCCGATTTTATTTTGTTCACATAGGCATACATATATTTACTTATATTATTAAAACTTATTTATAAGAAAAAATAATTGACTGAGATTTGAACACAGGACCGGCGACCTACCGAAGGAGGAGCCGCGCTGAACCAACCAACTAATCTAAAATGATTTTATTATTTTGTATTTCTATCTGCCTAATTATATTAATCCAGATCTTCTTCCCTCTAATTTTTTTTTCATTTTCCCACTTAATTTTTTCCCCGATTTATGGTGGGAATGATATACCCACGGTTCTCTATAACCGTGGGTATAAATCTTCAAAAAACAATACCCCAATACCCACAGTTTTGAAGAACCGTGGGTATAGGGCCTTGTAAAAAACTCTATACCCACGGTTTGGCCAAAACCGTGGGTATATGTCTTAAAAAAAACACCTATACCCACGGTTTTGAAAAACCATTGGTATTGGTTTTTAAAAATAATCTATACCCACAGTTTTGTCCAAAACCGTGGGTATAGGTCACCTATACCCATGGTTTTCTGAAACCGTGGGTATAGGTACCCATATTATCCCTATACCCACGGTTTTCAAAAACCATGGGTATAGGGGTACCATATACCCATGGTTTTTTTCAAAACCGTGGGTATAGGCGAATTTTTCAGTAGTGCTAGTCTGTCTCATGAGACCTACCGATGCATCGAGGAGCTATAATGGCCTCCACCCGTCACTTATTAAGTCCAATGCATTCCTCATATGAACAGGTTTAAACATAACATCAACATTCGTATTAAAACTAGCATACTAAATGTCAATAATTTCTCCATAAACCATGAATGGTATAAAAATAACACATCCACAGTCAAACATATCACAAAACCTTCAATACAATATAGAAGTTTTGTATCATAATAAATCAACTTCAAATAAACTTAAAATCCATCAAAGGATGTTGACATAGATGAAATCAAAACTATTTGAGAGAAATACCTATTTTTTTTGAAATCATTTAAAAGTCACATAATTATAAAAGAAAACATTTAATTTAAAAATATTCTTATAAGATTTTAAGGGAAGCTTCAATGATTTTATAACGGCGGAAAATAGCCGCACTCACCATATAAGTTAAAAAGACATTCTTACCATAATTCTGTCGAAAAGGTTAAAAAGGACCTTGTTTGGAAAATGAAGGAAAGATTCCTTTATAAACTTATTATAAAAAGTCAAAAAAGGGTTTAAATGACTTTAACCCATATTATATAAAATAGTAAGAATGTTTTGAAATACATTTTTAAGAAACATGGATGTGGATGATAAAGAGGTCCTAGTAGACAATTACGTATAAACAACCTCGGATAATGAAGAGATTGTGAAATAAAACCTTACCTTGTACTTTTACTTGGTTGAGGGTAGGTTAAACTCCTGTATAATGGTGAAATAATTGTTATTAAATTATACAATAATCATATACATTAATATGATATCATATATGATCTTTTAAATTGATTTGTTAATAATATCTTAGTATTATCATCGTTTCGAGTTTTAACAAATTCATTTTCCTTTATATATTTTATTACATAAGCCGTGTTTGTTATGGATAGGTTGTATATTATTCATATCCCAAATTATATGAAGTCCTTAAAAATTATTTTTAATCATCAAATGAGAATTATAATTGCATGGATATGACGGGGAATGAATCTCATCGCCTTTGTGGAGACGGTAGTCCGTACGTACGCACAAGCGAAAATATCATTCTTTTGATATTAAAATAATATATAATTGGATGTTATATCATATATACAGAATCATTATCATGTTATATTTATTATTTATATCAATTACATATCATTATCATACCCATCCAAATAATAATGTTTTTGAATAATAATTACACCAGGACGTGGAGACGGTAAGCCGTACGTACGCACGTATGGTGACATGTCATTAAAAGGATGGATAGAATAATGAATATGGTTGTACCATATTTATAATAATATAATAGTATATAGAAGATATTGTAGTTATTATTTTATAAAGCAAATACCCAAGAACGAAGAAGTTGAAGAAGAAAGGAACTCGAAAAAGGGTGGTGAAAACATTACCTCTTCTTCAGATTCTTCCTTTTGATTTGATCAAAAGGGCTCCTTAGGTTGTCTTGCTGATCAAAATAAGGCCTCTAGGTTGAATTTAGGGAAATTTAGAGAGTATTTGGGAAGGGTTTGGCCGATCCAAAAGGCTTTGAAGGTGTGAAGAATTGGTTAGAAGTGGTGTCCTTTTATAAGGGGGAGGAGGGGCTCTTTAAGAAAAAAACTTAAAGTATTATTTTATAATAAATTTATATTCAGTTTATAATGGTTTCAAAGTAGATTATACAAATTATAAGGTGGGTATGGGTCTAAATCCTTTCAACCAATAGATTTTAGAAAGGTTTGGGTCATTATATTAACCTTATCTTTTTGTTTTAACTCTTAGTTAATTAGTTCGACATTTACCATGTCACTTTATATTTTTATATTATATAGTTAATAAACTTAATATATACATCCAAGAGACCCCCAAGTTTTCCATTAATGATACACCAATCATGATATAAGTCCTTTTGCCGAAACTTATATTTTTAGGAATATAATATCAATTAATAATATAATACTTGTTTTAAAAACTCATTTATGTCAATTTTGACAATATTTAATAATTGATTTTTTTTAAAGTCTTAAGAACTTTATTAATTCGAAAAAAAATTATTTAAGAAATCCTAACATGTAATATTAACCAATAAAATTAGTTTCTGGAATCAAAACTTTCAAATTATATTTATTTTAACCTTTATAATACCAATTATTTGATTCTTTTATTATTAAGGAAAATACTACATCATTATTGTGTCATAAATAAATTTAATTATTCAATGTCTAAAAATTATAAATAAAATACCATTATGTAGAAAATAATTTTAGATTTATAATTAATATTTATAGTAGAAAATATAACATATATAACTCTATGTAAAAAATGTTTTTCTAAAAGATATATGCTTATGTCATTTTTGTATTTACTTTAACTTAATTAATATTAAGTGTTATTATCACTTACAAGTGGATCCATGGGGTCCAAAAATTGACCCAAAGATGACCATGGTCGGAAATGTATCAAAAAATAAGTTTAGGACACATTTTAGGGAAATTTATTATTATTATAATATTATTTTGTTCATTTATTAACCGGATTTACCCTTTAACCATGGTAAATAAAATATTTACAGAAGTAATTATTCAAAATGTATAAAAATAAAAGTCAACTATTTACACAATTTGGACCTCCTGATTTTAAATATGGAATCCATTTTTCTATATTTAAAACAAATAAGTGGCAGAAATTAATTTAAAATTAATTCCCATTGTTAAAACAAAAAGTGTGTTTTTAAGAGATAATAAATATCAAAAGACTGACACTTGTTTATGTCCGGTTTAAATGTGAAATTATGTCCAATGACCAAAATTTTATTAAATGGTAAAAATATATTCTAAATATACTTTAAAACCACTCAAATTCATAATTTATCACTATTAATTATTTTGATTAAAAAAGTTGTTTTGAATTAAAATTTAGTAATTTTCACTATTCATCAAAATATAAAAGTTATCCGAAAAGTACCAAAATTTCACCCTAGGATAATTTCGATATTCCGAATCCAAAAATGAAGTCCATTTTGAGAGATAAAATGTATAAAATTTCAAAAAGTGGATATTACTATTTATAACGGCTAGTTTGATTGGTTGTGGTGTGTTAGAATCTCGAAGTTGCGTACAACACACGCTACTGTATTATTCAAGGAGAATCGTACCGTAGAAGCTTGGGGTGTTAAATTTTCCTCCACTATAATTATCTTAATACATTTATGAATAACTATTCTCAGTGGGGATATGAGGGGGAATAAACCAATTAATTGTTCTTGAGTTTTGAATATTTTTATATTATCTTATTAGTTCTCGTCCAGAGTTATATCAGTGTGTAGTTAAACAGATTAGATGTGATGATTGTAATTGGTCCCATGAAATACATTCTACTCATAACATATTAATTTATTTAAATTACTCCCTTCATTGTGTTGTCCATCAGATGAATGATATGGGTAGTATAGTAGAGTGGTTTGGGAATTGTCGAACATGTGGAGTGTGTCTCTTCCCTTGGTTAAATCTTGAATTGGGAAAGTTTTTAGTGAATAAAACTCTTGATTGATGTTTTAAAACCACCACTGAAATTAGGAAGAAAATATGACCTCAAATTTGAAATTTCAGTGTGTTGACCATTATAGTTGAGAAATTGGTATGTTTAAGAGGTAAATGATATTGAAAGAGAGAGAGAGAGAGAGTAAGATGAAGTAGTATATTTCATTAGAATTGTGATATACCTTTATTGGTAAATTTCCTAAGAATTTTCTCATTTTATTACAAAATCTATCTCTGAAACACACACTACATTTCACCAAAAATAATCCTTGGTTTCTATTGATTATAAATTCTTAATAATACTAAAAATAGAAATAAGCTCTAGATCTGTGAGTGATTTGAAATATATTTAGAGAAAATGACTAGAAAAATCATGAACTACTTTAATAAGGTATTATAACATTCTATTTGATACCATAAATCATATGATAAGATTTCAAGGTATCAAAACTCGATCTTCAATCATATATCCATTATACTACTTGTAATTTAATATCCCTTAAAGAGAATATTCACTCATGTTTGAAAAAAAATAAATCTTCAATAAATATAAAATATTAAAGGAAATATAAAGTATCATTTACGGTGTCTCTTGAGTCGTAAATCCTGTAATACTACATCCTGAAGAACTAGATTCAAAATAGGGTAGGGGTAAATTTCCATGTTACATTAGCAGTTATTGTAGCAATTACTCTAGCATCAAAACTATTTACCTGATTTGGGCCTACGTGCCACTGAGTCTTTAGGCCAATATTATCGTCGGGACCATAGGGCCTCTAGAGAAACTCAAGACATCGGGCCAAAGGGCCTCTAGGCCATGGAGTTATCTGTTCCGACATCAAAGGATTAGGCCCCAGAAGATGATTCATATCAAGTATTAGCCATCAAGTAAAGCTAATTAGACTGAGAATGAAGAGAGGGCATATAAACCTCAATTGGTAGCAGAAACCATGAAACTCTACATATGTAAATGGTAGTAGATAATCCATTTTTGGTGGGGAGATATGTTCCATAAATAAAGAAGATAATGGGGAGGATTAGTTCCAGTGAAGTTGAGTCTTTCGGCCTTCAGGTCATGGTCTAGTCCCTGTGCCACCAGGACAACGGGTCATATAAGGGCTCACTCCAAACCTAGTTAAAAAGGGGATTATCCAAAAATAAATAAAAATATAAGGCCTTTGGGACATTCAATAAGAAAATAATTAAAAAATATGAAGAATAAGAATGTATAAAGAGAATCAAGAAACTTAAATTTTAATAACTCCAATAAAATACTTCCATAATGTTTTTATAAACTTCCTAGTTGTCTAAAAAAGAAAAAACAATAAGAAACCCCTCTTAGAGAGAAAAAAACAACTAAAATACACAATATCTAGAAAATTAGGGTGAAATACATTGAATTATTCCCTTATATGGAAGGAGTAAATTGACCATATTGAGTGAATTTATTCAAAGACAACTATATTTCCTCTATCGAGATCTATATATTTCTCCTTTTAAAAATATAAATTTGACCTTAACTGAACTGTAATTCTTGTCATTATGCTATATTTTTGTAAATGTTCAAATATAAAACTGGATCCCCTAATCAATAGGACTTATGTTCTATTATTTATGTTGAATCTATCCTTCATGTTTTCTTCATATTTAACATTTTACATCATAATGTGAAGCACATTGCGTCACAAATTTTCTATTATAACTCTTTCCATTACTTCATCAGCTCCATCCTTTATTTTAATGTATTTTTTTCTTTAGATCTTCACATTAAATATTTTGAATGAACTAAGAATACATTAACTTCCATTACACCATAGTTTTATCCATGAAATTTTAGCTCCCACTCTTTATAATGACCATAACACAATTTGTGTGAATTTCAATGTGGATTTTGATTAAATCCCTAAAAAGTTTCCAAAATTTTCCAAAATCATCTTCAAGATCCATTATTCTATAAATTATTGAAATCAAATAGAATTACGTAGTAATAAGATCAATAAAAATTAAACTTCATGGTGAAAAGGTATTCATTAAATTAGGTTATTAATATAATGACCTATGAAATTAGAGCTTGAATTTAGAGCTTGTTTATTTTTTCTTTAAATTATTTTATTACGGCTAGTTTATGGTTTTATCTATGATAAAACTAGCTTGATAACATATATCCTGAGACTCAATCTTAGATACAATATAAGTCCTCAAGCATATCCCTCATTTTCTAGGGGATAAAAATTAGTTCTTATGGATAAACATATTCATTAGGGAATTATTTTTTCTCAATATAATCTAATGGATTTATGAGAAAAAAATAAAAAAATTTATTTAAAATACATAAATCACTTTAAAAAACTAATTAATAAAAAAAACTACATAAAGTGAAGTGAAAATGAAATAATCTCTATTAATAAAATACATGAATTCATATAAAATACCTAACCTACTTCCAAACATGAATTAAAGAAAAAACAAAAAAAACTGTAGTAAAAATAAAATAGACTTATATGTCCCAACATGAATAGAGAACCTAAAAAGCAAGGAAAATCCTATATGAATGGTCGAAATCCTACTAAAATTCATAACAAAACACCTAGATTACCACCATTAACTTTAATCTCAAAACCCGTTTCCCAAAAACATCCATGATTTCCATTACTTGCATCATGATATAATACATCTACACACAGAAACATTGAGATGTTCTTGAAGGGGTGAGTATGAATACCTAGAAGGATTTCGCCAAGACACTCTCAATAAATCCCATGTAGTCCTATTCCCAACCATATAATCAATGTCATTTAATTTTTTTTATTAAATTTAAATATAAATAGTTTATTATAATACCATATAAATGAAGCAACAAATAAAAATAAGATAAAAATTATTTTCCTTAAGTAGGAATCTATTACCAATTCCACTAGATCTGCAACCTATAAACAACCAATATAACCAAAGGATACATAATCAATAAATAATCTCATAACATAAATTCCAACCCATGATCATAGAAAACACTAATCTTGGATAGTCAGCAACTTGAGTGTTCCTAGAATATCATGATCCACCCAGTTTGTATTACACAAGGGATGGAACTTCCTATAATCTTAACTATAAGGCCATTCCATCCAGACACGATACTTCTCGATCATAGCTCTTACAAAACTCATTAATTTAAATAATCCTTTTATAATTCCAAAAAATAGTTTAACCAAACTTTCCATTAAAACTAAGTCTTAAATATAACCAATTTAAGACACAAAAAACATTGTTTTACAAATCCCCTTTAAATCCAAAAACCTATAGATTAAATTCAATGTTATTGAAAACCAACTCCCATTTTTTAAATCAAAACCCCAAAAATCCAAATGTTTTTAAATCCATAATACCTTAATTTTAAAATAAATTCTTAATAATCATTTTTAGAAATTTATACATTAGCAAAAAACCTAAAATAACATCAATTATAAAATAACGAATCATAATATCATAAGGAATGAAAAAGTGAAATCTACCTTAGATATTGACACAAAATGTTTTTTGAACCATAGATCCATTATTAACAATAGAAATATTATCCTATAAACTCTAGAAACAATAAAATAAGATCATGATCCTTTCAATGATGATTCAAATCCATAAACTGAAACATTATACGTAATCCAAAGGGATATATCTACTCTAGGAAAAGGGAATATACAGAGAAGAAATAAGGTGGGTGAAGAATAACTGAGACAAAACCTAAAATTTAATATAAATCAGATTGATACTATAAATAATCACAATTTTTAGTGATGGGAAATCCCCAATTTTTCTCCCAAGTAACCATTGATTCATCCAAAGTCAAATTAGGGCATTTAACAAGGTTATAGAAGGATAATTAGGGTTTTGAAAGCCAAATCATAAGATACAAACCTGGATTGATGGTTAATCTACATGATCAATCATGAATATACACTAATCAAGCAACTTTACATAGTTTAAAAATCCAGGTGCTCATTATTGATGTATAGTCCCTCAGGAAGTTGTACCTACCATTCATTACTTCAGGTTAACAAACCAGACTGCATGGTCATGCTAAATAGTCTCTAGGATCATGCACCATGAGTGTATAGTGTTTAAGAAACCTCTTAAAACCCAAAAACCAGTTCTAAAAACAACATATACTTCGGGGGGAACTAACCCATCAAACTCTAGGTCCTAAAATTCTATCCACTATAGAAATTTTCATCCCCCAAAAGTTATAAATCCTTAATGCACTCAAATAATTATAAAAAATACTTCCATATATGATACTATCTCTTATGTGTATTCTCTTGAATCAGACCATGCTTCCATAATACTCTCATATAAAAAAAATAATTCACCCTCTCAAGGTTTTCTCCAACCTATTATAAATCCTAACCAACCATTCCATAAAGGTAATATTTGGCTCCAAATCAACCGTATCATAAAAAAGTATATGTGATGGATATAATTGGTACTTACTCAATTGAGAGACATGGAACACATTATGAACTACAATATACTTCTGCTATAACTCTTATTGATAAGCCACATCTCTATTTCATTTGAAAATATCAAAAGGACCAACATATTAGGGTGATAATTGTCCTTTCTTCCCAAGTATTCTATGGCCCAACCTTGATGACACATGCAAGATGACTCAATCCTTAATTAAAAACTCAAATAGTCATAGAAAATGACCAACATAAGACTTATACTAAGACCGAGTCATTAATAATATTTTTTAAATTTGGTGAACCTAATCTGTTATCTACCATACCATGCATGGCCCCTTAAACTGATATCTCTCATGATTGTTCTCAATTAAAGAATGCTGGGGATGGTCTTCTATACAACACATTAAACGTAGCCATATAAATTTATTCTTAATATTTATAATTATAAAAAACTATACCAAATATATATGATCGTACCATTACCACCCAAATTATTACTCACAACCTCAAATAATTTTATCTAATTTCTATATAACCCATCTAATATGGCTGTATCTTTGAGGGTGATACGATGTAATCATCTTCAGCTGAGTACCCATCACTTTATACAACCCTTTCCAAAATATCAATGTAAATTGATGATCTATATTTTAAAAGATATATGAAGTAATTCCATAAATCCTATCCACCACATCTGTATACATATTTCCTAGGTCCTCAACTGAAAATATTTCCCGAATATGCATGAAATGAGAAGACTTGATGAGTTTATTCACAATCAATCATATCACATCATGCGTCCACAATGAATTTGGGAAACCAGTAATTAAATCCATTATGATTTCATCCCATTTTCTTTTTGAAACATACAAAGGCTTCAAAATATCTAGTGGTCATTGATTCTATACCATTATGTTATCAAAATTCAAGTGTTAAGATACATAATCAACTACATCCCTTTTTATCCCAACTCATTAGAATTTCTATTTGATATCATGATACATCCTCACCACTCCTGGATTAAATTACCAAATGGACTTACGAAATGAATCCATCTCATCCTTCCTCAAGACCAAGGGAACTACTAATCTATTTTAAAAATAGATTATTTCACCTATCACTAGAAAATACTCTCTCATAGAATCCCCACCCTTTAAGGTGTCTCAAAACTTATTATATTTAGTATTTTTAATTTTATATTCTTTAAATTGATCCATAAGAATAAACATGATATTGATATGATGTAACATCATATTTTTTACCTCTTCATAGGCTTCTAGAAGAAACCTCTCCATCTAGGGCATCAGTTTCTATTGATCCTCTATTTTAATCACTGCTTGAGTTTTCCATATCAAGGAATCCACTATAACATTATACTTATCTTGTGTATAGGAAAACATGAAATTAAAATTCCAAATATACCCACCCATTTTCCGCTACCTTGGGTTTAAATCCTGTAGATAGAATATATACCTTAGAATATTATAATATAAATACATTGTGATGATTTAGAAAATAAGAAATATATCTTACCCTTCAATGAATGAACAACCATTGATAAATTTAGATCATGTGTGAGATAATTCTTCTCATGTGGTCATAACTTCCTCAAATCATATAAAACCATGTTATCCCTTTACATGAGAACATGTACCAGTCCAACAGTAGATGAATAGTAATACATAGAGAAACTTTCACAAAACTCCAAGATGATTAATAATGATACAAATATCAGCCTCTTCTTTAGGTCCTCAAATTCTCTTGGGCACTTAAGACATTATTCGAACATTTCAACTTTCTGAGTGAATTCCATATCAGAGACAATAACTTTAAAAATTATTGAATGAAATATATGTAATAAAAAACCAATATTAGAAAAAAAATTAAAGTCATTCTTGGGTTTCTCCCAAGATATCAACACCTCAAAATTATCTAAATCCACCTAGATAGACTTCTGAAAGACCGAGTGGCCTAAAAAATTCACTTCTCACATCAAAAAATAACATTTGTATAACATATCGAACAATTTTAACTCTTTGACATCCCCAATACAACCTTGAAATGATTCACACTCTCTTCTCTAATCCAGAATAAATAAAAATTCTATCTAAAAATATCAAGATAAATGATTCAAGATATTTATGGAAGACACAATTCATTAAAGACATAAAAAATAAAGTATAATTTTTATCCAAAAATTATATTACTAAGAACTAATAATTATTGTATCTTCTACTGAACAATGTCCCCAGAATATGTACTAAATTTACCCTTAGATGGATATATATTGATCACAAATTGATCTTTCAAAATCACATCGTTATTTTTAATTGATCAAACCGTTCATCAATGTGAGTAACAGGGTTTTTATTATTTCCCATCAATTGATTCAACTAATAGTAGTTAATTCATAACCCAAGTCAAGTTACTACCACCCATAATGAAAAATAGAACTAGTTTTTCCTAAGGTTAAACACTTCGTTGAATAAATATATTTCCTTTTAATCCCCCAATAAAAAAACAATGAATATATTCACACATTTCTATAGGGGGAGTCTTAATAAATATTCTGTGAACACATCTAATATTTTTTTACCAAAACCTGTTATTTAAGTGAATCCCTAAACTCTATTGATTCGATAAAAAAACCAGATTATTGAATGTCAAATACCCAAGGTCTTTAAAAATTAGTCCTATCATAATTGCATGGATGTCCCACTCCTCTTGAAAAATGTGAATACTCCCATAATGATAAGTTAAGGATACTACCTACTCATAGTAGTCAATATATACCATGAAAATACCCATCCAATAAATCCTAATTATGACATTGAACATGTATATATCTTAAATCATGAATCCATATAAGAATTCAATGTCACTAATCACAATAGAATAAAATGGTCACCTAACCCATGCTCTATCCTACCCCAATAATAATCTCATTCATTAAGGAATAATAAATTAACTCCACATAAAAATTTAACTAATCTAAAACTCATGTAGATATGAATGAATAAGGTAAACCTATATCAAATATAGAAGAGAGAATAATATAATAAATTATTAGAGAACTTCTCACTTTCACTGGTCCTTGAACTCTTTTAGTACGTACTCTTCTTTGAAAAACATCCCTTGACACTTTTGGGCATGAACCTAATGAGGATCACCACCAGTCCTAACATGAGACCCATACCATACCTAAAAAATCTTCTTAGTAGACATCCATGAACCCTAGGTCGGGTTGGAACCATTTATTCTATCACCTCAAGATAGAAAATTTCAAAACAACTTTAGATTCCCAAGTTTCCTACACTAATTACATGTCCTTGGATAATTAATATAGTCTAAATTTGGATTTCCTATGATAAAACATAGGTAAAAATCAAGAAAACACATCCCTTGTGAAGATCCATCATTTATTATTTCTTATTACTTATTCCCAATTGAGAATCATCATGTTTCTTGTTCTTACCTCCAAAAACATGCTTCCCTCTTTCAATTTGGGGAAGATAATAATTTTCACTTTCTGTATCTATCATTTCTACTACAACTATAGCCACCTTTTTACCACTATGGTATAGGTAGATAAATAAATCAGGATAACCCTTGATCAAATGTCAAGTTAAAGAGTCTTCTAAAACCTTTATGTATTGACACAATATTTAGTGATCAACTTCGGAGAAAAGAAAACGAACTCTACAAAAATGAGTAGCATACTTAGTTCACATGCTCTAACTCTAGAAAATCTTGATCTTTACTTATTTTTAGTGTTTATAGATAAACATATTGACTAAAAATCTTTTTTAATCCCTCCTATGTTATATTCTCTTCCAAATTTAATTGCACAATATTCTCCCACCACATTTGACCTACTCCCTAGAGCATGTAAGTAGTAAAATCCAACTTTGACATATAATAGATATAGATAAAAATGATTACATGGATGAACCTAAAAAATACATATTCTACATCTTAAACTCTTACATCACCTATAAAGATATGGGTACAATACTTCTTAAACTCTAAAGGATGATGCACTTCCTTAGATCACTCTTTATCTTTCCCCTTCCAGAGAACTTGGATCGCTTACAAATATATGTTTAAGAGTTGAGGAGAACTAAACACATTCCAAAATCCTTCCCCAGAAACATGATCACTACCCACATTCCTAGCCTCTTTATCTTAAATAATATCTCTATGCGGATACATTTATACAACACCACAAACCAAAGAAAAATCACACAAGACACTACATATAAATTACCTTTTCCAAAACCATAAAACCCAAAGTAGAGGATCTAAATTCTACTTATAAGTATCTATATTCATATAAAATTGATTCATTTATAGAAAATATCCACATAATAAATAAAATGAATTCCAAATAAATTCTTTAGAAGACTAAAACACTTTAAAAAACCCTTTGAAATCACCTTAAATCACAATTTCATGTAAAAACGTTTTTTTGAATATATGATGCACATATTTATAAACCCTATACATGACTACTGTAATGCATTAACACACTTCACATCCCAACCTACTGTGGTTGAAATCACCTAAAAGGTAAAAACTATCAACACCCTATGAGGGATCCTTCTAATCTCTCTTCCAACATGAACTCCCTAGTAACTCAAGTTTAACTATAAAGAGGATAGGATCATGATATGATACCATTTTATGATGACCCCAACCCAAGATCTTATATCCAATTATTTTATATGGGATATTCCATTAGGTATCCAGTGTATTCCCTGATCACTATTAGATTGAAAATGGTGTCATGAAAAAACATAATCATTAGGGAATAATTTTACCCAAATTAATCCAAGATATATATGAGAAATAAATGAAATAATTTATTTAAAATATAAAACTAACTTGAAAATACCAATTAAATAAAACAAAAAAACATACTAAAATAAAAATAAAATTGATTCATATTCCAATATGACTGAAAACCTAGACAACAATTACCATTAGATGTGAATGGTATAAATCCTCCTCTAATTCATGTTTAAACATCACTACATACACTATGAAATTCGATCCTTAGATCAATTTACTTGGAGAATTAGAGATTTACCCTTACATATAACACAATATAAGACACACACACACAATGATGTGTAGGTAAAGGTGATTATGAATATGTAATATGATTTACTTAAATAACCCTCACAAAATCCAATGTAAAATAATTCCCAACCATGTAATCAATTCCATTGAAAACAAATTAGTACATTTAAAACAAAATGGTTTATTACAATACTAGATAAATATGGATTGTGACAAAAAATAAAACCAATTATTTACCAAAATATGATAACCATTTCCAGTTAAACCTGAATGAAACAAAAAAAAACTAATATAAAATAAGGATACATAGTAAATAAATATGTACAAAAAATAAATTCATTCCAATGATCATAACATACAACCACTATGGATATTCACCCACCCAAGTGTTCACCGAATATCATGGACCTACCCAACCATATCTCACAGGTAATAGAACATACCATCCATATTAATGACTTAGATATTCCTTATGTACTGAACACTTCTTAGTCATTTCTCATACCCAACCCATTCATTAAACCAAACCAATTTTACTTCCCAAAATTAGTTTAACCTAATATCCCATTAAAACCATGTCTCAAATCTAATAATATAAAAAAAAATTATATTTCATAAATTTAATTAAAATCCAAAAACTATGATTTAAATTCAATGTAATTGTAGATTTAATTAAAAGGTTTAAATCAAAAACCTAAAAAACCACAAATTTTATCAACCCCTAAAATCCTAATTATCAAATAAATTCCAAATAATTATTAAAAAAATTCACATGTAGGAAAAGAACCTAAAATCACATCGATTACATAGTAAGGAATCAATTCCAAATGATTATGGGTTTCGATGAAATTATAAATAATGGGAAAGGTTCCTTGGAAGGGATGATTAGTGATAGTTTTTAATATAGGAAGATATGACTTGTATATATATATATATGGAATTACTAGTATGATGAGATAATGTTTGTTGGGCATCATTATGATTTATGAATGGAGCATGGTAATGGACCTCTTCATGGGTTATGGGGGGTTGGATCTACAACAAGAGTTGGAAATTTTTATACTCTATATGAGATATGAACATGGGGTCATGTTTTATAGATTTTAGAAGGGTTTTCCTTATATCCCATTTAGGGAAATAATTTTCTATCTATGATGATTTTCCATGGGACCTACATTATGTGATTGTGTGTTTTGACATACATGAGATATTTTTTACATTACATCCTTCTCATAGGTTCATTTACTTTATGTAAGACCCACTATATAGAATGGGATAATTTTAATTATAGAGAAGGTCAACTATGTCAAATCCTCAATGGTATATGATTCCAATAATGTTAGTGATGGTTTTATAGTAATAGAGAACACTTTATTATAGTATTTACTGTAGTCATAATGATATGATTAAAAAAAATTTCTTAGTATATGATGAATCAAATTTGGAGCATGATTTTTTGTTAGTTTTTTCCAAAAATTCATGTAATCATATATATTTTAAAACCATCTACAAGGACCTTTTGGTGGTGAAATACTATTTTTTTATACTTACACCATGAACAAGAACCCTAGTGCATGTGTATAATTTATTTACACGGATCCCAGTAAATGGAAATCCCCCATGTTAGGTGGTTGAGTAGTATGACCTATTTATATATGAAGGTAATACCAAGACATATTCTGAGATCTTTTTTATAATAAACATCATTATTTTTTTCTTTTATATATCACATGTATTTATCTACTTCCTACAACGACCATATTTTGACTTCTCATATATGACCAACATGAGTTTGTCTTGTTATTACAAGTGATTATATTTTAATGGTAAATCTATAACTATGATTTTATACAATATTTTATTTATTATTACTACTTCAACTATTTTTCATATTTGGATGAATTGATAAGAAGGTTATAATCTCCCTAATATATGGTTGAATCACTCACTACTAGCCGTAAATCTATTTTGTATGGGGAAGTGACCATGAGGCCACTTATTACTCTAAATCGGACCAAGTGAATTGGGAAAGGGAATTACAATAAAATCCCCCACACATTAAAATTTGTTTATCCATAAAAAGAAAACTAGTATTCCATAAAAAAGAAAGAGTAATTTTGAAATGGAAACTTCTAATTCATCATCCCAATATATAATGTTATCACTAAAAATCCCCATATCACGTAGAATCAACCTCTTAACTTTCCAATTCTAAAATAACTAAGATAATATTTCAACTCTTTACTCGAATTTCATTTAAAAACTAATCACTAATATCCATAAAACCAATTATTTTTTTAGGTATGTGAATTTATCAATTAGGTATGGCTAGACCAACTTGAGTCCAGACCATTTATTAATCAAGCCTTGAAAAAAATCCCTATTATATTTTTTTACCCTATTGTTAATTGGGACATAAAATATTAATAAATTAATTAAAATTAATGTATATAAATAAATAATTTGAAATAATAAATATAAGATATTATAGAATAAAAAAATATCATTATAATATAACATAATAATGTTGGGTATGTCTCTCATCGAGACATGTATTAAATCTTGAAACTGATCTTATTACTGATTGGTAATAAAAAATATGTAATTTTAATATTAAAATCGAAAAGATTTATCCCAATAATAAACTTCTATGAGGTTGGGATTATCATACTATAAAGGTCCCATGAACCATGTATAGGGTAAGAGAAATATAAAATTCACCAATATACTGATCACCTTTAAAAACTAATTGAAATAGTTATAAAACCATAATATTTTGAATGTGAATGATTGTTTAGGATTATAATGATCCTTGGAATTCAATCCAAAAATTGTACCTTAATCCCCTCCATCAATCTACTCCTGAGACTAAATAAAATAATTAAAATAATAATGGGGAAAGTTTTCTAGATATAAATCAATCCAAAGTAGATTCATTACCTTTTTAGAAGCACTATAAATTTTCATCAAAATCCCCAAACATAATATAGAACATCAATTATTAAACTCAGTTCAAATTAATCATTAAAAGATATTTTTATCATTGTCAAGGTTTAGAGATGAAATTAATGTTTTTTCATTACTAAAGCACCCAATTACTCATGTTTCAAGTCATCAATTAGATATTTTTTTTATTTTCAACATTTTCCACCTATATCACAATATATTTTATCCTTATAGTTTTTAACTTAAAAACAAGGATAATATTGACTAATAATAAAATATGTCTCTTATATATACAAGGATAAAAAAATTAAGTGAGTTAAAAGATCCATCCTACCACACACTTGAATTAAAAAATATCTTCAATGTTTATCCAAGGTAGAAGAGAGGTAAATTGAGTTTTTAATAATAGTAGTAAAGGTATAGGTTTGGAAAGAGATAATAAAATAATTAGTACATTCTTACCTAGTTTATTTAAACTTTTATTTCTTGATATTTAGATTATAATGAATTGATTTCCCATAAAATACATGTGAAATACTAATTGTTTTTTATAAGTAATTTAAAATATGGTATTAAATATTAAATATTTGTATTAAATATTGAATAATTAATAAATAATATTTTATAAAAAATGAATAATTAATTCCAAATAATTAGAAATTATTATTGGTAATTAATAATTATTAATTAAAATTTAAAATTAATAATTTGTTATTAACTAGTAATTAATAAATATATAACAAATAATAATGAATACTTTCTAATTAAAAATAAAAAAATTAATATTTAAGAAATTATTAATTATTAACTTATAATTTACTGTTAATAAATAGAATTTAATTAATAGTTATTACATAAATAAATAATAATAATAATATATAAGAAATAATTAATAATTAATCATAGTTATTTAAAATAATTATTTATAGTTAATAATAATAATCAATGATGGTGGGGAAAATGGGTCCTGAAACCCCATACCCATAATTTTATTAATATAAAGTTAAGAAAATAGTACAAGAGGGGCCACAGGTGAGTGTAGGTATCACACTGTACATTGGAAACATATAAGGAAGAAAAAGAATCATCCTAATGAAATTACCATAGAGAGTCATGTCCCTCTATAATTTTCCTCAGCAAGGATCAATAACTAAATTCCCCTCCCTATAAATGTGTGGAACCAAATACCTAATTATTTTAAGTTATGAGAGATAGTTTATCCAATCATACTGAAGATTCTTAGGAACTAAAGTTGGTAGACTTTTTATAGAGTTAACAAAATATTGGGTGTCACTTTCAACCCAAATTTTGTTCCACCCATATTTTTTTTTGAAATATCTTACTTCCTGAATAACCTCCAAGAGCTCAACATCAAAATAAATGAAGTTACCAATAACAATTGGGAATGAAACTTAAATAATACCCTATAATTTCTGAAAACACCACCAAATACTACTGGTCTAAGTTCACTCGAAGAAAAAACATCACCATAGTCCTTGATCTATGAAAGAAAATGGAGAATATATCTAATGAACTTAGATTGAATATGTTTTCTTGGATTTCCACTGATTCTAAGAAACTTTATGGTAATTAAGAACAAAAATGAGTATTTTGTACTACCATTTTGTATTTTTACAACTAAAAAAATATCCATCATGATATAGGTGATGATACCTAACTATTAGTGCCCTTACCTTCAAATATATAAGAATTTATAGACCTTCAAATATGTTAAAGGTAATATTATATAATAGTTTATATAAAATTTTCAATTGATCACTCAATTTAATACCAAGGAAACAATCCATAAAGTAAATAACATCACCATTAATGGAAAGGGAATAATGGAAAATTAAAGACAAGTGAGTCCAATTGCTTTTGAAAAACTCACACTAGAAAAATAGGTGATGGAAGAACTCATTATATTTGAGAAGTAAAATAAAAATATATGTAACCTATAGAATATAATCTTTATTTCGATCATAATTTTTTGAATCATTATGACCAATTTTCAGATATGAATCTTCCTATAATGAGGAATAAATATTTTATTAAAATTTCTCATCTATTTAGGTTAGTTAGTCAAAGTAACCATAAAAATCCTATAGTAATTTCTTGGAGACTACATGTCATGCCTGGATGGACACAAAAATGGATTGTTCATATGCATGAAACTGTAATTTAAAACCACTTATAGTGTATCACCACTGATAATACCATCCAATGATAAAATATTCTATAATTAATCTTTAATGGAAAGGATTTTTAGAGTTATTAGGACTTCCATGATCCTAGAAAACTAAGAATTATACTATTTCAATTACCAAAAATTCAAGGATAGTGATTTAGAGGGGATCCATAGAGTTTGATTGATTATATAATCATAATAATTATGAATGGATGGAAAAACAGAAGAACCTAAGTATAAGTAATTATCCCATTAGATCATATCAATGTATCATTTCCTTTATGAAGAATTTAAATCACTATTAGAACATAAAATATTTCAAGTGAAATTTCTAAAAATGGAAGAATCGAAAATACTAAGGTTCATGATTCCACACTTACCCAACACAAAGAGTTTAACACATTTTTTCAATGAAAAAATGATCAACTTCCGCTCATTCGCACATCTAGACTGGATATTTTTTTTTGAGAGTCCAATATCTTAATAAACTCCCTTATCCAAAGGAATAAATTTAAATTATAGAAAAACATAGATGTAATAACTATATTAACCAAGAATATTCTTCCAAATGGTGTGAGGATAATTCCTTTAAAATTTCTCAAATTTGACATGATTTTATAATAAATCCACAAATAATATGATTTTACTCTCCCATAAAAAATATGTTCTCCAATATAGTTAATTTAAAAATTACCTAACTTCACCTTCATAAATTCGGGGATTGAAAATTTATTATTTTTTAAAATTCCTTCAACAAAGAAAACCAAGAATTTATAATAGCTAATATCCTTCCTAAAAAATTTATCATAGTGCATGAATATAAATTTTATTGAAGACATTGATTTTTATCAGCCTCAAAAAATAGAATCAAGATATTAATATAAATAAGATGGGTTGGATCTTTAATATTTCTAGTAGATTTCATATGTGTAATAGAAACATGGTTCATAGATTTAAGTTGGCAATGACTGAGGTATGTATTAAAAAATTCTAAATAGGTGAGAAGATAGTGGATCCACCTACCTTACGCCTCTATAGTATCTAAAGAAAACTCTAGGAGAACCATTAAAAAAGCTATAGAACCTAGTGCTGATTAAATGATCTTGAATAAGATTAATAGTCATATCTTATAATCTATATATTTTCTGAACCTGAAGAATAAAATACAATCTATGAGTGTAAAAATATTTGGAAATATTTATCATTAGGGAAATTTTACCATGAATAGATTTTTTCTATTGTATATTAATTCCTTTTGATGTAGTATAAATGAATTGTTATATCTTTCTACTAGGTATAAAACTAGACTGGTCAAAAGATACAACCTGATTAGAAATTCTACTGAGCCTCATGCCCAAAAACATTCCAATAATATTTGAAAATTAATTTTTTATAATAGTTCTATTATATTTAATACACATAACATGATAATTCTTAGGTATGAGGTTTATAAACTAATAATATTCACCAATGGATATGTATTCTCTAGAGAAAAATTATTTAATATCCTTGGAGACCTCACCAAGTACCATACCATAGAAATGGGTAAAACATATATTTGAAAATCCATCCAAACTCTATCCTGGTTTAGGGAGAAAAGATAATTCCTATTCTACATAGCCAAGGGAATATTAGTATCTTATTCATTTTGAATCTTAGTGATAAAGGGGTTAGTCACATCATCCAAAAAATAGGGTTTCATGTAAGTTATATTTAGTATTAAATAAAAGAGTGAATCAGATTATCAGAGCCCTTCCAATTTCATAATTTGAGTGATTTTTTTATTTTAATTGGATATATAAGAAATTTATTTCCCCACTTTCCTTATTTTTTCACTAAATAAAATATATAGATTTTAAATCCCATTCCATTAGCCAATTCATCCTAAATTTACCCTTTAAAATTCCTTCTTTAGCACTGATGTGCTTCTCTATCTCATACCCATTCTAAGCTAGCTATTTTTGGGGAATATTAGAGAAATAAATATATTTATGAATTCATGTAACTGGGATCACTACTGGAAAATGGACATATCCCCATGGTTTTACCCAAAACCGTGGGGATAGAACAACCCTATACCCACGGTTTTCAAAAACCGTGGGTATAGGTGACTTTTAAGGACCTATACCCATGGTTTGCCAAAACCGTGGGTATAGGGGGGGGGGGGTCTATCCCCATGGTTTTGGAAAACCGTGGGGATAGGTCCTGAAAAGTCACCTACACCCACAGTTTCACAAAACTGTGGGTATAGGGGTACCTATCCCCACGGTTTTGGGGAAAACCATGGGGATAGGTCTGGGATAAAATGCTTATACCCACGGTTATGAAAAACCGTGGGTATAGGTCACTTTTGTGTGCGCGGGAATTTTTTTTTTCCACGGGAAGGGAACTTTTTTTGGCGGGAACCCTATACCCATGGTTCTTCCCTCTATACCCACGGTTTTTATAACTATATTTAACTATATATATATATACATATAGGTGATGTTAGGGTAGTGGTTAGACACAATTTTTGTAGTGAAGAGGTTGCGGGATCGAAGCTCGGTGCCCGCATTATTTTAGGACCTATACCCATGGTTTTGAAACCGTGGGTAAAATCCGTTGACACTATGGCAATTGGATATGTTTCGGTGACACGGTGGTAGGACACCTATACCTACGGTTTTGGAAAACCGTGGGTATAGGCTGGGGACCTATACCGACGCTGTTCCAGCCCACGGTTTTGGGGGGCTATACCCACGGTTTTGAACTGTGGGTATAGTCCGTTTTTCCAATAGTGGATTCATATTTCTTAATACAATATTTTTTGTTTTTGAACCTTTCCTTACTAAAATATCATAGAGAAAGCGTATACCTTTAGATTTTCTTGATTAAATTTTGAAAGGCACAACCCTCATCATGGACTAACCAAAACGTTTCAGAAAAACCCCTATAATCAATGACATTGATCTAGGAGTTATTGAATCTAAAATTAGATGGAGTATTGATATCCTAAACCATCATAAAAACCAAAAGTTTATAATAGTTAGTGAGTAGTTGTGGAAGTTCCCTATAGGAATGTCTAGGAGTTGAGGATCCACCCCCAAAGGAGGTAAAGGAATGATCAATTTTACTAGATTTACTACAATTAATAGTGATCCTAGACCACATTTGTTTAAAACCCATCAGTCTGATCACAATGAAGAATAAAATGTTAATAAAACAATAAAATTGAAAGATAGTAATATTGAGGAATGTATTCCCTATCATTTCATCAGGGTTTATGATAATATTAAAGTCACCTAAAAAAATCCAATTATGAGTGGCCAAAGATGATAGATCACTGAGCTACATACAAATATCCCTTCTTTAATGTAACATGTGTGAGAATAAATAAAGTAAATTGTTAATGAATATTCACAAATAGTTATACTAAGGGACACATTCTATTAACCAACTAGAATAAAAGAGGAACTTGCCTTCTTTTTCCTAATGATACAAAGGGTTTACACCATTTTGTCTTAATATTGAAAGGCAACCAGTTCATAGCCAATATTAGTCCAATTAAAAGATTAAAATTATCAAATTTTTACTATAGTCTCAGTAATGATATCCAAAATAGGGTTATTCTATTGAATTAAATTCCTAAGGTCCAAGGATGTATCATTGTAATTAAGCCCTTGGAAATTCAAAAATAAAAAATTTATTAAGATGAAGTGTTTCCCATGGAGTGGGTATTGATATTATTTTATACCAAAATTGTATACATTTCTGCCTACCTATAAATTTATAAGTTATATTATTGGTTTTCTCATTATCCACCTTAATAATCTCTTTTACCAAAATCCTACCCATCATGCTATTAACATTAGTCAAGTGGTTGAACTGATTCTTATATTTGAGGTCCAGAGTAGAATTATCTCCCAAAATTCTTTTAACTTATTTATAAAATGATAACATTGTAAATGAAACACAATAATTACATATAAAAAGTTTTATGGGTTCAATAGATCACTCAGCTTCACTATTCATAGATGAAAAATAATGAAAAATAGTAGGTTCACCAAAATATTTAGCATTTGAAATAGGGTTAGAGGGGGCCTATGGATTAGAGTCTGAAAAGGCCCAATAATAAAAATGAGGAGGAGTAGAAACCTACACTATATTAGTCATAATAGACACCTCATTAATCACAGGGTTAGGAATATATTTCTCTCTTCTACTAGAACCAACACTACGAGGGTTAATGGGTACAAGGTTCTTCTCAACATGGTCAAATAGGGTATCAACATCAACTAATGAAGGAATATGAGTTGATTTATTTAACCCATTGATATGTTTGTGTGGATCCAATATATTTAATGGAATATTCTAGGTAGATAACACTAAATCTTCTTCTAGGATCATCTCTATATAGGTGGAAGGTTCAAGGACCCTCTCATTCCCTTTTGTGTTACGCTTATATGTGAGCTGATTATGTCGTTTGATTTCATAGACATTATAATTCAGGGATCTTCTAAAATCAATAACAACATGTCCATTATGGTTATAATTAGATAAAAATTTTATAAGCTTCTCATATTGAATCTTAAAAAACATAATATCTTCCGCAGTGGTCAAAAAAACATCATCAACAAGAGTGGTAGAGAGATAAATATCATAAAGAATTATATCATGGTAGAAAAATATATCCCTTTTTGTCTCTTTATATATCATGATAGGAGTTCTCATATAAGAAAAAATGTCCCATAGGACTCTAAGATACTAGTTTAACCAATCAAAACTATAGATCCTCACCTATACTTGAACGTGAGAGTTAATTATATTAAAGTGATAAAAATTATTATCCTACTCCTAAATATTCAATATACTAGGGTTTGAGACTATGAAATATAAACACCATTCCCCCCCACTTTATATCATCCAATGGAAAAATTATATTTACGTTTCCCTTGCCAATAGAACTGATCTTGTAATCCAAAAGCTCCAAATATTGGAAATTTTCTTGACATGGTCATTAAATTACCATGAATATTCACCTCATGGGAATATAATCTAATACAGGAAAGTGAAATTTCATATATTAAATCTTTTAATAATCAAATTTATTATTAGAGGCATGGTAAATTCTACCCTTATGAAATATATTACTTGAAACATTGTAATCAATGTGTTGTAATGAGCCCATAGACCCATCCTTCACAATATCCAAGAATTAGTTAGCCTTGAACTTGTCATCTGTAGTATTTTTGGCTTGAAAATTACACCCCTTAGAGGATTAGAAAGTTAAAAAATCACATTATTCCTACATGGATTTGGACCCTTGGGAAATTTATTACCCTTCTAACCATCGCAACCCTTGAGATCTTGATCTTAGGACAATTTCCACAACCATTTTCCTCCGAAACTACCACCCATTCAATTAATAACAAAAATAATAATTAATATTAATAATAATATTTTATATTAAAATAAAAAATATATATAAAGACCTAAAACTACAGACTTATGTGAATACGGCCATAAGGTGGCCTTCATATACCTATGACCACAATCCTGGATTCCCATGGAAGAAATGTTGTTCATAGAATATTTTTATAGTAGTTATATTAATAGGTACTAATAAAATAAAAGGATGTGTGTTTGTTTTTTTTAATAAATGTTGTATTTTTTGAAAATGTCGAATGAATATAAATGATGAATAGGTTGATGATCAAATTTAACTAAGAGGTTGTGTGTTCAAATATGAAGATGATCATGGTGGTAATTGGAATAATATTCAAAGGGAAGATTGTGGTAGAAACCCAAATGTTATGTGTTGTATATCCATTAATAAATGAGTATGTAGAAACCATGGAGATATTGAAGTGAGGAGACATAAAAGATCAAGAGAGGATGCATTAATTTAAACTTAGTGACTATATAGTATCTATAGTGAAGAAAGATCAAGGAATTCCTTGATATTTTTTATGTATCAAGGTTTAGGAATAAGAATATTAAATAATGGTAGATCTAGCCTTTGTAAATATTCTTATAGGGTAATATTTTATATTCAAACATATTATGTTATTAGAAGAAGTGTGTACTTAATTAATGATTTTTGGGGAATTATAGATAATATTTGGGGAATATGAATTCAACCATGTCGTAATGGGGAGATAACTATGTCTTGGTCTAGTTCAAAATGAGAAACGATATCGTGGCTAGAAGGTAGTTGTATCATGGTTTGTTTGAGTGTGCTAAAATTGGATATTCAGGTAACCCACCGTATAACACAAGTCATAGTGTAGTCATGATGACTGGATAAAATCAAATGGAATGTTAGTCATGGTACATAGAGGAATATAATAATATTCCACATGTACGAATGTTAAATGGAGAGATAAATATCCCTATACTATAATGATTTTTTTTCTATAAATATGAATTAGAATCATAAAATGGGATAATTATTATGGAATATTTTGGAGTATTGATCATGGTGTTCATGTTTGGACTAAAAAAGGGGATATGATGTTAGAAATTCCATAGTTTATGCATTGATAGTTTCTAAAATCCTTGTATGTTATAGGGAGTATTTAAATGGTAATAATGGAACCCATGGCAGTTAAAGTTAAAATAAGGGATATAGTTTAGACCTTCCACAGAGGATTCCATAGTAATGTATCAAGATTTTTATAATGAACTTGAAACATACAAGCTGGTCATGGTGGACATCATGGCACATGAAGCTTCATCCGGATATGAGAATACATATACTATATCATGGTCTAGAGAGTAACATTGTAGAGTTAAATGAATCATTTTTTCTCAACTTTGAAAATCATAATACACTCATGATAAATAGATTTAACTTGTATTTTGTTATTTGAGTTTGGTTTTATGAAATTTTATTATATGATACCTTAATGATTAGTGAACATATCAGATCTACCAATGTTTTAGTATGTTGAGAATTTTATATGAGATACATTCATCAGACATTAGAGAGATTGTATGGAATGAAAATTGTATGATAGTGTTCAAAGATAAATTCATCGAAAGGTGAATCATTTCATCTAATGATGTTGTAACCATTAACCATTATAGTTTTTTATGACATCATCTATAAATTCACTAGAGTCTTCATGGAACAGAAGATACTAAACATGATGATTGAACTACTATGAATCTTTTTATGAATGATCTATTTTCTAATTGAGTGCATTCACTTATAGTGGTTTTTAATGTGTGCTTAGAGTGATGTTTGGTGAGGTTTTCATTCTGAATCAGTTAGATTTTCAGTTGTAATTATTATTTTTCTAATCTCTCATGAATGTATAGCTTTTACGTTTTAGAGGGTAGTTTTTCTAATTCATCAAGATTAAATGTCTTGCCTGTGTTAAGCTTATGAAATTATTATCAATTAAGTCATGGTGTAGATTTTCTATTTTTTAGATCAAAGATGAGCTCAGGGATAGAGTTTCATGCTACCAACCATAGTCTCAAGGTGGTTCTAGGCTTGAAAATTGTTACCTTATTATAAGTCTACAATTGAGAAAGTCTGAGGATAGAACTTGGTAACTAGGATAATTTTTATAAATCTTCCCATGCCATTGGAAAAAGGGAATAATTCTTATGATTTTGAAGAATATTGGTAATAATATCCTTTAGGGGTTAATGATTTTTATCATTAACTCCAATAATTGTTTTTACTCTTCTATTTTTTATTTATCATTTTTATTATAATTTTTTATTTAGATTCTATATACTAGTAGAGTTATTTTTTTTAGGAAATTATTATTTTTATTAGTCACTATTTAATTTATGAGTATATTAATTCTAATATGGTTGAATATATTATGGATTGTGAATTATATTTTAATAATGAATCTATATGGAAGAAAGACATCCTTTTTCAAGGATGGTATTTTATAGCTATACATTAATTGGAATGAAATCTATTACACCCAAACCTTGTCCATGAGTTTATTGGGATAATGGTTTTTGATAATTCAGATGGTATTAATGAAAAGAAATTCAATGTTTAAGAGAAAGAATTTGTAATATGTGATAAGAATTTTACACATTCTATTTTAATTACACTTAATGTGGAAATATTATTTGTATCTCATAATATTCTTGAAAATTTTTCAACATTCAATAACAAGAAAGTTGAGAAAATCTACTTCTAGAAGAATGACAAGATTCAAAAGATGAACCATTGATATTTGTTAGTTAATATTACATTTATATAGGTTCAAGGATTTCTCATACTGAGGAAAGGTAATCAAGACTCATTAAAATTTAAAGATCCCTATATCATGGAAATCCTTACTAGTATAATGAAGTTTAAAATTATCAACTTTACTTGGAGATATATTTAGGTGGTTTTCACTAGGATGGTTAATATTGAGATCTTTCCATATTACTATATGTTAACCGAGGTAGTGATGCAATCTTTATAGAAGATTAGCATCGAATATATTGGATTTTATAAAAGATAAAATAAATCTCTACTCAACAACAAGATGATCATCAAGATGAATATAATCTAAAATATAGTAGAGAATTATTTTATTTAAATAAAAATGACAGTTATTATTCTATTAGATATTAAGCAGTGGGATAATTGAGATAAGGCTCCTACTATTTAGGAGATCATGAATACATAAAAGGAGAAGTGGAAAGAAATTAAAGTAACTCTGACTATTAAATATGTAATTGACTATAAGAGGAGGAAATTTTTAGGTGATAAGATTCATATATTAATCTAGAATCATGGAGATAATCTATAAATGGAATATAAGGAGGTTTAAAATAATTATTAAGAGAAATATGGTAAAGCTTATATTATATTATCAAAATTGGAAGTTAAATCTATGAAAGAAAGTGAAAATTAAAAAATGGGATCTCATAAGAATAAGGGGTATTAAAAAATGTTAGTGAAATCAATTGTATTTCTTCATGTGTCCACTATAGAATATATTGGATAAGTATAATGGACACAAAAAATGAGGCTATAAATATCAAAAGTTTAAACTGGGAAGGGAAAGAAGGTTTTAAGTGAAGCTGGATAGGATTCTCCTTTAGATTTTTCTTAACCACTAACACATTCAAAAGAGCCTATTAATGCTTAAAAATAAGTGGAAGAAATGATTCAAGATAATCCTACACCTACACCTCAATAATAATGTTTCTATTCATCTACTAAATATTATTATTCATATTCTTCAAATAAATCATCAAATTACATAATCTCATTGAAAGATAGATCCCAAAAGATTCCACCATATTATTATTTTTATATTGATAAATATAAGAAATATTTCATTGAATATACCCTCCTTAAAAAATATAATGTGTATGCATTGGTATATAAGAATGGAAAAACTATAGAATATTTAAGATGAGATGGAATTAATATTGAAAAGTTTTATAATGTCTAATCTTCATTCTATGTTCACATCATGAATATTTTACCTGAGGTAAAGTATCAAATTGAAAATACATTGGGTGATTGTGAAATTGGAGATGAAGTATAAATTTATTTAGAAGATAGTTTTTAAGGATTGTTCAAGGAGTGGAAGGTCAGAGAATAAAAAGGGAAGATGGTTGAGCAACTACTCATGATCACAAATGTCATATATATTCTATGAAAGATAGTTTCATGGATGAATCATCATCAATATATTTTTATTGATTATTAAGTATCATGGATGATAAATAAAATCCTTAATCAATAGGTTAATATGAAATTAATTCTACTAATTTTAAAAAATTTTGTGAATTAAACTTCTAAATATAAAAAATGATAAAAAATTATAGAAACATTTAGAGTATAGAAATTAAAAATATATTGAACATGGATACTTATATGATAAAGGATCTTTATCATGAAATCATTCAAGATATTCATAACAATCAAATATTGAAAGAATAATATTTTAATTTATAGGACTTGGATTTAAAACATAAAGATAAGTAGAATATGTTAATATGATATAAAAAAGAGTTGGTTGTTTTGATAAATTATTTTATGGAGGAAAAGAGTTCACAAATTTTTTTATAGAAGATACTGAATAAGATATAAATGATAATGACCAAAACTCTTAGAAAATAATATATTTACAACGTCATTTTTTATTTCCTTCCAATGAATATAGACGCTATTTTTGGTGAATGATTTTATTGAATATTTTACTATCTATTTATGATAATTTTTTATGATTTCATATTTTCTATGATATTTAACTATATCTTTTAAACATTTTCTTTAATAACTATTTTTTATTGAAGATAAATCTATAAAGGAGAATTCAAATTATCATAACATAAGGACATAACATTTTTTTTCTAAACTAGGGTGAGAAATCAAAATAGTAAGGGAGAATTTTTTTACTCAATGATTAAGAATTTATCTTCCTTAATTTTGTCTATATTTTTGTTTCATTTTTAAAATCACACATGGGGATAAATTTAATAATATCAAGTTGTTTTACCAAATTTATTGTTGATAGTTATTGATAAAGGGGGTGACCATGAAAACCAAGATAATATTATATCTTCTAGATGTTAAAATCAGTGGATTTTTCATTATATTTAACATGATGTTTACATTATAAATTTCTATTAAACTCAATCCCATCATTCATGTTGGTGAATTTAAGGCGGGGTGGGGGATGTTGAGTCAAATGACCATTTTTTTCTTGGATTTTAATATATCAATACACTCATTCCGAGATAATTTACCATGTATTTCTTTATTTAAATTTTTTGTTGTTAAGGTTTTTTAATTTATATATTAACATCTTGAGAGCCTATCTAATTTACCAATGTTTTATTACATTGAGAAGTTGATTTGAGACACATCCATCAGGCATTAGAACACTGTGATGGAATTGAAATAAAAAATTCTAGTCTGAAACTAAATTTATTTTGAGATGAATCATTTCATCTCATAGTGTTGTAACTATACCTAAATAACATAGAATATGACCATTGGTGTTTTTTACAATAGTCACTATAAATTAACATGAATATTTTTGGAGAAGAATATATTGAAAAATTTGATTACTCTATTGTGAAAATTGATGTTCATAATCATTTTAGCAATTGAGTTATTCCACTTATAATTGTTTTTAATGTGTTCTAAGTGATAAATTTAGTAATGTTTTAATTTTAAAGATATTAGTATTTAAGTATTAATTTTTTGTTATTTTATCCCTCATGATCAAGGTGAAAATGGGTGGTAGAGGCTAGTTTTTCAGATCCTTTGTGATAGAAGAGTTTCTGTGTGTGAACGTATAACTTCTAACATTTTTGTCGATGAAAACCTTATGTAGAATTTCTTCTAATAATCAAATTGAATATGATATTGGGACTAAATACACCTTATTCCAACTACGTTGTTGAAGAAGTTTCAGTCAGTGAAATTGGTACCCTCTGATAGGTCTATATTCATGGAAGTTTTGGGTTGGAACTAGGATACATAGGATTTGGTATACAAATCTTTCTACTACATATGATAAAAGTAATGGCTTACTTTGAATTAGAAGTAGATTAGTAATAATATATACTTGGG
The DNA here is from genome assembly GCA_963277665.1 of Viscum album. NCBI lineage: Eukaryota > Viridiplantae > Streptophyta > Magnoliopsida > Santalales > Viscaceae > Viscum > Viscum album. Next base: position 1,373,896,421 of record OY728137.1, read on the forward strand.
GTTTGAGGATTATTAACCTTAACTCTGAGCATTTTTTTAATTTTTTCATTTACTATATGTAAAAATATTATTGGTTTAGAGTATATATACCAATAGTCTTATTTTCAGTTGTATTTATTGTTTCTTTCAGAAAATGTTTACATTTCGAGTATACTAATTTCTCTATTCTTGTACTACATTTTTATATTTTTACTTTGATTATATAATATTGATTGGTACTTGTATTTTTCGACCAATATAGTTTTTGAGTGGGATGAAAATTGTATATTTTGTTTTGGGCTACAATTCACCCCCTCCTGCAGTTCCATATCCACCAATATGGGATAATAAACATATCATAATTATTTAACATAATATTATTCAAATTTAAAAATGGACATACATTTTAATGGTTGAATATGAGGAATTCATGGTTTATGGAGTCATTATTTGAGATAGAATTATCTATACCAGGGTGACATGATGAACATATAACATTTTGAGTGATGATTTTGAAAAATAAAAGATTTTATTTAAGTCAAATTAAGGAGATATGGATTAGGTTTTGAATGATTAACTCAACGTGAATATATATATTTTATTCATGGTACAAATGACATGATTCAAGATATTCAAGGCAGTATAGATTGATCTCCAACATTAATTGAAGGGAATATAGTTTATAGAGTATATAACATATGCTATGTAATAATTAGAGAAGTAATGATAGAAGATGAATGAAACAAATACACATGGTTTTGAGAAAAGATAAGAAGTGAGGGATTACTAATATATCATTCATTTTGGGTCTAGTTAGTTTGAGAGGGAAGACCCATTATAAATCGAGTTTAATTGATTTATCAATATTTTTATATGAATAAATTAGAGAAAAATGATGGTAATTCAATTATACAATTATCGTAATAGAGATTTATGTATTACTTTTAGGAAGTTCATGTGAAAATAATTAAATTTACTATCTCATTGATAATTTGATCACATTTGGATTTTTAGATTAATAATAATGAAGTGGATATTATTTTCTCCTAAAATATAGAGCTTTATGATGCACAAAAAAATTGTTTCTTATATTGACCTTGAAAATAACTACGAGTCTCTAAACTCATATCTTTTCATGAAGTAGTGTACACAGAAAGAAGAAAAGTGAGTGAACTTTTTGTGAATATTGATTGATTCCAAAATTATTTTTAAAGGAAATGAGGATTAAAATAGAGTGAGGATATCCTAAATTTTTTTACCCATCATGAAGTGAATTTCAGTAGATTTTGGTACATCAGCACATCACTGTGTGTTTAATCCTTGGACACAACCTACAATGGGTGAACTAGGGGGAACATTTTTATTCCTCTATACTTTAAAAGTTTCAATTTTTTTTGATATTTGGTTCTATAATTATTGATGGAGTGATGTGTTGAGTAATGTTTCCTATAATAAGGAATGTGATCTGATGATGTGTGAGGGTTTTAAAAGGATTATTTTTATTTGGAAAAAATAAAAATTCATCCCACCATCCCAAGGTGACTTAGAATCACATCCGAAATTTTTAGTCCCTATAATTGGTATTAGATCCCATAGGTTCCATATTATAGATCAATATATCAAATATGGTTTTTATGTTCATTTATTACAAGTATTAATCTATGAGGCCACCTATTTTTAATGAAATTTATTTTTATGGTTAGAAAAAGAACATGGTTGGGTTTTTTCAAGAATATAGTGATGATGTTTTAGTTTATATACATCATGCTGTTGATTTTTGATGGAAATTGAAATGGTTAGTGATGCAAATGGACAAAGGATCACAGTTCCTTATTCATCCATTGAATTATTTGAGAAAGATATTAATTGTGACTTGACCTTTGAATTATAGGAAATCATGATTGTGATATATGAAACGTCTATAAATTAATAAGGAGTTATGACTCTTTCAAGTATTGATGGAGAATTTTTATAAAAATTCCTTATAAAAAATACACAAAAATAAAAACTAATGATAAGTATACTTTCAAGAGGATGGACACCCCTATTTAGTTAAGTGTGATTAATCATGTTGATAAATCCAATTATAATTCCATTATATAATTATCATGTCAATTTATAAATATAAATTACACCATAGAGTTGTAATTAAGTGATGATTTTAGTGTAAAAGTGTTGAAAACATAAATTTATTAATTTAAATAATTTTTATTCAAGAATAAAGAAGATATCCAATACTTAGAAGATAAAGTTCATCTATTGGGAATTATCCCTTGAGTTTATTACACATTCATATAAGAATATTTTTACAAATTAATATGTTAAATCATGAGGACTTTTATATGAGAGTATCCAATAGAAGAATTATTGCAAAAATGAAAATTAAAAATAATTTACTTGGATAATTTTCATATGAAGCTGAAGTAAAAATGACTTAGGAGTTAATAAATTATTTTATCTCTCTAAAGAACCACTTAAATGGTTGATTAAATCCGAAAAAGTGGTTTATTTAGGAATAGAGTAAATAGACTCCCAAATGATGGAGATAGTTTTTGAAATCATGGTTCTTGATAGGAAGTTGAAAATTTCAAATGGAATATAGAATCATTTACCATGAAATCATGAAAAAGTGGAGTTCACAAAGTTACAAATCAATAATTGGTGAACAAAAAAGGTTCCTTCCATATGTAGAAGGAATAATTCTCAAAGTATGGTGGTAATCAAGTGATATTACTATGGAGTTTATAAACACTCTATGGATTCATATTTGTTAGCTAAATAGTTCAACAATGGGATGAAATAAAGAACAACATCTCATCCTAGACAAATATATTTGAGGTATTATTTTATTAGGATATATTTTATATATGATAACCATATAAATATAGAGACATATACTACAAAATAACATATTATTGAGATTCCAAGAATAAAACCCCCATTACTATTTCATAGGGTTGTAAAGTAAATAATTAATTAAAATCTATTTTTTTATAAAATAGAATTATGCTCTTGAAATATTAAATTTATGAAATTTAATAAAGAGTGTATTAATCACAAATGGTGGATTATTTATTTAATATGTATTTGGAAATAAAATATTTAATTATATAGGATTAAGGAAAAAATAAACCATATTATGATAACTAAAGAATAATTCATAAAGAAATAATTACCATGGATAAACAAATCTAGGGTAGAATTAATAGATATTTAAGAAGAAAAGTAAAAAATAAATCCTAATTAGTTTTAATAAATAAACTATAAATATAGAGAAAATAACGGTGGACGATCCCCCTTATATCAGAGGAAATATGATGGAAGTTGTAAAAAAATTATCCTCCATAAATGATATATTTACAAGTAGGATTTATATCATAATTGATATGAATTCCATTTCAATTAAGATAGATGATTCAAAGAAAAATATACAAAAACAATTTCTTATAAGCGGTGTTACTCAAAGGAGATACACTAATAAGGCTTCAAAGGAATTTGTAATAATGAGGCGAATCATCATGTCCAAATAAATTAATCAACTTGAGGATTTTTGGTAGTTCCACCCACCATGTATTTAATTTTCATTATTTTTGTTGTAATGGTAAAAGTTTAAGAGGGATGAAAAATCCATGGGGTCAATCAATTTATTGTATATAAAGTAATTTGATAACATATAGGTAGTACATGTGGTACAAAAAAATCATTATTGGACATGGTTAGAATTTATGGGGAGTTTACGATGATGATTCAAAGGTTGATTAGTCTTATATGGAAAATAAAGCAACCATATGAAAAAGAGATATTTTTTTAATAATTAGAATTAAGTCATATGACTCACACAATTTGGGTTTTTATGTTTATTCATTGACATAAATGTGTGATTGAGATCATAGTGAGATACATGAGGGAAATAAAAACTCATGTTTCATGATTTTATAGAGGTAAGAGAGTAAGATATATAACAATGAGATTGATAACATAAAATCTTGTTTCCTTTAGAAATATTTGAATTTGTAGGTTTAGAGGATTTTTATAACTCTTTTTGGGGTAATAGGTTCCCTCAATGAAAATATTTTAATAAGTGAAACTATAGTTAAAAGAGTTCTTGAGAATGGAAGATAAATATAGAATTATTTTGAATAATAGGTAATAGAGGCCTTGTTAACAAAACTGGTAGTAATAAACATGAAACAAAAGAGATGCAATAAAGTTTTTAGTAGGGACTAGAAGTTGAAGAGTAATTGATAGAGAATTATCATGTGGTAAATAATCCATTTAAAAAATGTATGGAAGATACAAATAATGGAAAATTAGTTAATGGTGTATTTATATAAAAAATGAAAAGTTGGAACTCTAAAAATAACGTTTATTAGAAATGTGGTGATAAAGACATAGGTTTGAAGTTTATTTATTCTCCATCGAAGTAGGAGAAAAAAATAAAGACAAGATGGGTTTTATTAGAGCCTTTGTGGAATACAAAATGGATATAGAATGTAGTTTAAAATCTGGTGAAGACGCCCTTTGTATTTTATCTTAAAGGGGAATAGATGAATGAACCAAAAATCCATACATTTCATTGGATATTTAGAGTTGTATAAGGTATGTGAATTTATAGAATAATTTAAAAAATAATATAAAGGAGAATAATATCAGAACCAAATTTTTTGTATTATATTTTTTGTAAATAAATGTTTGATTTTTTGATAGATATGGATTTAAATCAATGATTATGAGTTTGATAGTAAAATTTAACTAAGTGGTTGTGTGTTAGAATGTGAAATTGATCGTTTTTGTAATTATAATAATATCCAAATGGGTACTAAGGTATAAACATAAAGGTTATGTGATTGTAAATCCATGGAGAAAGGAATATGTGGAAACCATGGATATATAAAAATCATAATACATAAAAGATCATTATAGGATGTATTTAAATCAATGCTGTGAGTATATGGAGTCTATGGAGAAGGATGATGACAGAATACATATAAAGGTTATGGAATAATAAGATTGAAGAATGTTGTATATGGACATGATTGATTTTTTCAAGGTGTAATGTTATTAATTCTATCAAATTATGTTATTTGAAGATGTGTGAGTTTTTTTAAGAACTTTGGATAAGGTTTTAATTTTTTTTGAGAAGATAAATTTAAGAACACTGTAATGGGGTGATGAACACGTCATGGTAAAGTAAAAAATAGATAAGGACATCCAGGATAAAAGGGAGATGTGATTATCATTCATTATATTAAAATAAAATAGTATGTTCATGTAAACTAAACCATAATAAAAGTCTTGGTATAATCATGAATTGTGGAGTAAGTAAAACAAAATTTTGTTCATGGTGCATTCAGGAAAATGATTATGGTCCTTCGACATTAATAGAAAAATAGTGAGATGAATCTACCCATGTTTCAATGATAATTTTGGTTCTATAAATCAAAAATATAATGGTAAAATAGTTTGTCAATAATTGAGCTAGATGGGGTGATATTTCTAGTTCTCCAGTTTAAACTGATAATGAGGAAATGATATTGGATACATTATATTGCATACATCAATGGTTTAAAAAATACGCATTATCTTTAAAGCGTCTTGAATTAGGTGTAATGTAATAAATGGGGGTAAAATTTATAATGGGGTTCTAGAGTTCAGTAACATCATAGAGGATTCTATAGTGGAATATAGAGGTTTTAGGAACAAACTGAAAATGGGTATGTAGTGCCCAGACCCAAGTTATCCTAGTGCCAGTGTCTAATACCCTTACATTATCTTATAAATAATCAATTCCCAGAGGATTGATGTGTTTAGTAGTCTTGGTATACTAGTTACACACATGAGTCTTGTATTAAAAATGAATAAACTAATTACAACATAATTTTTTTCCAGGATAACTTTATTCCCACTTAGCATATCTTTACATATATTTCATAGTATACTTCTTGGATTCCTAGGGAATAAAAAAATAAGGGTGAGATAAAATTCTCATTAATGGTTTATTACAATATAAACAATAATGAATCAATGAGAATAATAAATATTTCAAGGTAAATAAATGAACACACATTCCATGTAATTAATAAACTGAGAGTGAGTGTGTAAATAATATGGAAAGTTAAATAACTAAACACACATACCATTTAAAATAACTGTATAAGGCATAATCAATATGGAAATGTGAATAAATGAACACATATAAAATGTAATTAATAAAATGATAATGAAATGAATCAATATATTTTTTCATATCGAAAATATCATGGATAATAATAACGGAATCGAAATGAAGGTAATGATTAATTATTAGACACAATTTTTCTTAGGCATATGATACCTCTAACATCAAGACCTTTTATAAGATAATTTAAAACATAATGGGTGTAAGAACTACCTAGTCTTTCCAAATAACTCATATCATGAGACTATTGATGCATCAAGGGGCTATCTCTAATTTGGAACCTCCTATTTCATACCTGTCCAAAGCATTCCTCAAATATCATACAATCAATTTAACTCATAAACAATGTGCCTAATAAAATATCTGAATTGAGTAAAAGATACATATTTATCAGTATTTATCATATTAGTAAAATAAATTTCAAAGTAATCACCATATGTAAAAATGTTATATGGTTTATTCAATAATCATATCCATGATAATCAGTGTGGATATTTAATGTTTAATGGTAATTGTAAAGTGAATAACTTAAGGGGAAGTTGATGACTACAAAAATAATTCAAAGAAGTGAATTTCAATACTATCCTTGTTAAAAATTATCATATTACATATTGAGGGAGAAAAATGATTGTATAAAAATAACTTATACCCATTTTAGTAATAATATGTGTTTTTGTAGTTTATGAAAGAAATAAAAGATCTTTGAAAACATTCTTGAGTAAAAAATATTTAAACATTCAAAGTGACCCATACCAATTTGAAACATTATAATCATAATCCCCCTAAAAAAATAACATTAAATGAAAAATAGAATATCATTATAAGGGTCATAAATGATATATCATATCGAATGAGAATTATATACACCTTATATAATAATATAGGTGTATAACATAACAAATATCTCAAAGAAGTCAAATTGTGACAAAAATCCATTACTGCTTTGGTAAAATTGAAACCATAACCCCATGTGTAATAGTAATTAAATGAAACATTTAAATACCATGAATATAAAATAATTCATTATATAATATTTCAAAAGGGTAAGTATATTCAATAAAAAATTTAAGCAGGGAATATGAAATTTGTCTCATTGATGTAAAAAGTGAGATGAAAAAACATTTCCTTGCATCTTCTTTTGTGTGAACTTATTTTTAACTCCTACATAATGGTTTAAAGAATGTGAATAAATTATTAAAGAAAATATTAATATTTATGGTATCAGATATTATTTTATTATAATATCTTATTACCTGTTTTTTAGTAATATTTCATTATGTTTACTATTTTAGGTGTTAATTTCCTAGTTTCTTGAGTAGGTTTTGACATATTATTTGTTGTTCCTATTAATTAGATCATGATTTAATAATATATATAATTTAAAAAATTATTTAATTATGATAAATATATTCAGTATATATGTATTTATAATAATCCATAATATTTGAAGATAAGAAATAAAATACAGCATTCATGAAGATGATTGGTCGTACGTACACATAAACGATGCTTCCATTTTCCTTTTGTATTTAAAATAATGAAAATTAAATGATATATAAATATATATATTATAATTTAATTATCAAATCTATCTCTTTTATATCACATATTGTTTCTTAAATACATCCTTTATACATTCCATGTATAACATGAAGGAATCACATCGCTTTAAAGAGGTAGTAGTCCACACATCCACAAACAATGCTATCATATTCACGCAAAAAGGAAATCATGAAGGTATGTTGTATGATATAATTAAAGAAGCATAAATAAATTATAAATATCATATATATAATATATGAACTACAAATCCATCACTATTTCTAACCTTGAGAGGTTGTAATGGAAGAATGAATGACATCATTTCGTGAGGCGGTAGTCCGCTTTACACACAAACGATGATTGCATATTCCATTTTATAGATGTGTGTGAAATTTTTGGTAGAAATATTAGCATGAAAACATCTTATTATATTTAATATACATATTTTATTAAATAGTCATGATATAAAAATAATTTAATGGGTGGATAAGTAAATGAAACAAAAGTGATCGTCAAATAACGTCCCCTCTTATTCCAGTGACTCCTTTTCTTTTATACCAGACTACTTCCTTGGATTATTTTATTCTCAAAATGAGACTTCTAAAATTATATTAGGTATTTTGGGATATTATTTGGTCATGTTTTGGATGAGAAAAAGGCTTTGATTTGTGTGAATAAGTGGGATGGGTGAGTGTCTTTTTATAGTGGAGGATGAGTGGCATTCATGTAAATATAAAAAGGAACACACTATTTAGAGGTGTCTGTTACATCATGTGCCTACAATAATGAATAAAATTTTATAAAATGGAGTATATGGTCTAAATATTTCCATAAAATAGGTTTCAGATAAGTCTCTAGGTCATTTTGGTCCAAAGTTTACAGTTTAGTCCCATCTTAAGCTAATTTTTCACATAATTGTTGTAATTAATTTTAATTATATTAAGTAATATTTTCTTTAAAAAACAAATTTATCCTTAATATAAATTATAAATTATTTTTATTCCAAATATGGGATATATTTTTTCAAATTACAATCACATAATTTCTAGAAATTAATTTAAAATTAATCCCACAGTTAGGATGAGAAATCGAGTTTTTAAAGTAAAAATGTTCAAAATTTTGAAATATTTTTATAAAAAATATAAATTTGAAATTGATTTAAATTAAATAAATTGGGTAAATTTATTTATAAATTAACTAATTATACTTTAAAATCAATTTATAATGAAATTTAACACTATAAATTATTTACACGAAAAAACAATTTTCAATTAAAATGCAGTATTTTTTACTATTCATCAAAAAATAAATCTTCTCTAAAAAATAACTAAAAATCAAGCAAATATAATTTTTAAAATATTATTTACAAAATTATGTTTTTTTTAAACATAAAATTTCTAAAATTTCTAAAATTTAGTTTTAAAATAGGGGTGCCATTAAAAGGAGAAAAATTATTTTATAAAAATATAGATTTTCAATGTGTAATATTAGGTTTATTCTTATCTTATACTTATAAAATATACTCTATGAATGCCATAAATATTTTATAAAATATATAATATATAAATTTAATTAATATCATTCCCTATTAGTAATTAATTTAATTTATTATGATAAAAAACCTTTGTGAGCATAAAAACATTTCCTTTATATTCAATTGTTTTGTATATTAATTTCTAATTAATTGGTAACCAATTAATTAATTTTATATTTGTGTAATCCATGTAATTTATTAATTTATTTAGTCTTATTAATAATGTAAATTATATATGTTATTATATTAGATAATAATATTTTAATACTATATTGTTGCTCGATAAAATTCTATCTTTCTTGTAACACAAGATATTGAAGAAACTCATTGTTGTGTGTGATGCAAGATAAATCTGTATTGAATGAATTTCAAGATATAAAATAGATTAAATTTATGTAACATATTATATAATCCAAAATGTATCAATAGTTTAAATTTATTTATATGTTTGGTGCTATGTGTCATTCATGCTATCAAATAATAGCTACTCTTTTATAATTATCAAGGTGTTACTTTCTCCCCATCTTAACTAAATTGCATCCTCAAAATTTAAACTTGATCTCAGAAATACAGTGTTTCATATTTGAAAATTACTTTGTTGAAATCTTATATTTTGAGAAGAGTTAATAAATTATCATCTTAATAATAGATAATGATAACTACAAAGGTAACATGGAAGAACATTTAACTTTGTCTCTATGTAGGAGAACATTAGTAGACAGTGAAGATATGTGTATGAAAGAAAATAATAAATATTTATAGGGGTTATTGAGGTCACTAATCACAAATAAGTGAATTATAAATGGAAATTGTAGTCCCTCAAATACATAAATCCTTTTTTTATTTAAAATACCATCAGTTAAAAAAAATTAAGGTATTAGTATATATCTTTTTGTTTTAAGATACTTTTCCTAATGTTGATGAATTATTTTATTAAACGAGACTATAAAGAAATATAATTACATGGTAAATTTCAATTTCATATGAACAATTCCAGATTTCATTTATGAGTCAATAAAATTCTAATTAATCCCTTACTATATAAAATGGATATCTTATAATGAACCATTTTTTAAGAACTATGATTCACTTTTAATGGAACGTAGGATCCGTATAACAAGTCTTCATATTTGTATTTAACTATTTTCCGAAATCAATATGGTTAATAACTTAATATAAAGACCCAAAAAGTAATACTATTTGTTAATCATTAATATTTATTCATGAAATTTTTTAACTAAAAAAATGTAAAATTAACTAGGATATCGTGTAGTCTAGTGGTAGGTACGAAACCCTTATCATAAAAGGTGATGGGTTCAATCCCTAGGGCATTGATGGATGTGATAGGTTTACACCTTGTATACATGTTTTACTATTTTCTAAACTATATTAATATAATTCCTATGACATTATCAAAAATTTGATGGAAATAATTGAAATTTAATCAGTAAATATCCTTTTTATAATGGTTTTCAAAACTACTTATTAATATTTTTTTACAAAGACAAATAATATTGTTTATATATCAACCCTAATATTTATCAAGATCATTAAACATGTCTATAAAATGTATATTAATGATTCCTCAATTAAATTTTCCATGAAAACATATACTAAACTAATGGGTTTTATAGCCATAAATTTATTTCTAAATATCATTAATCTTGGGAGATTATATCACATAAAATGTTGTTTAAGTCATTGATATTATTTTCAATAAAAATAACCTGAAATTTAACCTTGGTTTTTAATTTTACTCATCTATTCAACTCCTTTATAATGTTTTGTAAAGAAAATGTGAGTTATCCTAAGAATATCCCCTAAGAGTGTCAAACCAGGTGTGCAATAAGTCCCGTTTTCATGTAATAGGTTATGCGCAAGTCTATCCCGACACACCTTTTCAGAGTTTTTACCCCTAGGTACATTTTTTAGAAAACCACGTCCACTTGTAGTATCCAGACATAGATGTATTGCAAGAAAGACCCATATAATCTCTACCTTACTAAAATTATAAGATGCTCTTCTATACTTATCCTCAAATACAACCTTAGGGATATGTTCTCTAACCTATGTTATCCTAATTATAGTTTCCAAGGGTTCTACTAATCAACCTCTGATACCAACTATAGCTCCCCAACCATAGTAATCTCGGACTTGGTGTTTACTACTATTACCTTTTCATAATTACGTGGAATCAAATATCGAAGGATTAAAGAGTTTAATAGTATTGGTAAACCAGATATATACATGAGTCTTGTATAACAAATGAATACACTAATTAGAACATATTTTTTTAAGATAAATTTATTCCCACTTAGCATATCCCTGCACATATTACCTAGTACAGTTCTTGGATTCTTGGTGAAAGGAAACAAAATAAGGATCAAATCAAATTCTAATTAAGGGTTAAGTAAAATTAAAAATACAATGAATAAATAAGAATAATCAATATATTAAGGTAAATTAATAATTGAAAATTCCATGTAATCAATAAACTGGAAGGGATTGTGTAAAAAATATGGAAATATAAATAACTGAACCCATATTCCATTTAAAATAATTGGATACGACATAATCAATATTGTAAGGTAAAAAAATGAACAAACATAACATTTAGTTAATAAATTTGGAATGAAAAAATTAATTTACTTTTTCATAGTTAAAATATCATGGATAATAACAAATTAATCAAAATTAATTCAATTATTAATTATTGGATTCTATGTTTCCTAGGTATATGATACCTTTACCATCAAGACCTTTCACAAGACATCTTAAAACATATTTTGTGTAAAACACACTAAGTCTATCCAACTGACTCATCCCATGATACTACTAATGCATTGAGGGGATATCTATAACGGGGCCCCACCCATGTCATCCTTATCCAAATAATTCCTCATCTATCAAATAATCAATTTAACTCATAAATAATGTGCCTTATAAAATACATATTTTGAATAAAAAATATATATTTATAAATATTTCCCCTATTAACCAATTAAAATTAAACATAAAAATAATATGTAAAAATTGTTTATGGTTTAGGAAATAATAATATTCATGATAAAAATTATGGATATTTATTTTTCAATAGTAACTAGAAAGTGAATAACTCAAGGGGAAGTTAATGACTAAAAAATGGTTGAAGGAAGTGAATGTCAATAATATCCTTGTTCAAAATTAAAATATTCCATACATAGGGAGTATAATGATGCAATAAATTTGAAATATACCCATTGGAGTTGGAATAAGGTTTTTGTTTTTGATGAAATAAAGAAAAGATCTTTGAAATCATTTTTGAGGAAAATATCATTAAACATTCATAGTGTCCCATACCACTGTAAAATGTTTTAATCTTATTCCCCATGAAGGAATAAAATTGAATGAAACATGTAATATCATGAGAATAATGATATTCATGATATATCATGTCAAAGGAGTAGTATATACACCTTATAAAATAAGATATGTGTGTAAGATAACAAACGTCTTAAAGAAGGAAAATTGCGACAAAAATCCATTACAACTTTGGTAAAATTTAAACCATAACTCCATGAGTAATATTCATTAAATGAAACATTTAAATACCATGAATATAAAAATTATAATGATATAATATATCAAAAGGTTCAGTAGATAAACCCCACAGAATAAGTAAGTGGTTAATATTAAATTTATCCCACAAATATAATAAGTGAGATGAAAATCCCTTACCTTACATTTCCTTTTGTGTAAACTTACTTTAACATCTAGTATAATGGTTTAAATAGTGTTAATAACTTATTCGAGAACCATATTATTAATTATGATATCAAGTATTATCTTTTTATAATATCTTATTATTCATTTGTTAGTAATATTTCATTATTTTCACTATTTTAGGTGTCAATTTCCTAGTTTCTCAATTCTGTTTTGAATTTTTATTTGTTATTACTATTAATTATATCATGATTTAATCATCTATTTAATTTAAAACATGATTTAATTTTCCTAAATATTCATTATATATGTGTTTATAATAATCCATAATGTTTTGATATAGGAAATGAAATTCACTATTCATGGAGACAGTAGGTCACACAGACACATGAATGCTACTTCCATTTTCTTTTCATATTTAAAATAATTAAACATAAATGATATATATGTATATTATAATTAAATTATCATATTTATCTCATATATATCACATATTTTTATTAAAATCATTATTTATACATTCCATGTATAGCATGAACAAATCACATTGCTTTGAGGAGGCAATAGTCCACACATCCAAAAACGATGTTATCATATTCCCATGAAATGGAAAGCATGAATGTATGTGTTGTTAAATAATTAAATAATCATAATGAAATTATAAATATCATATATATAATATATAAACTATAAATACATCATTATTTACAACCTTGAAATATGGAAATATAAGAATGAATGACATTGGTTTGCGAGGTGGTAGTCCGTCGTACACACAAATGATGACTGTGTATCCCATTTGATGGATGTGTGTGAAAGTGTACATATAAATATTATCATTAAAAATATAAGTATATTTCAAATACTGAGGTTATTATATAATCATTATATAAAAATAAATTAATGGGTGTATAAGTAAATGAAAGAAAGTGATCGTTGGAGAATGTTACCTCTTTTTCAGGTAACTCATTTTGGTTTATACCAAAACACTTCCTTAGTTTGAAATCTGCCAAAATTGAGAATTCAAGGATTAGTGATCTCCATTACATCATGTGAATCCAATAATAAACCCAATTATATTAAATGTATTATATAGTCTAAATAGGTCTATCCAATAGGTTTTGAACTTATTTCTAGGTCATTTAATCTCTTATGTTTAAGGTATAGTCCCATGTTAAACTAATTTTCTCTTAAACACTGTAATATATTTTAATTAATTTCATTAATATTTTTGTTAAAAAATTAATTTGACCTTAATATAAATTATAAATTATTATTATTCTAAATATTTAATATAGTTTTATAAATTAAAACCACATAAGTGGAAAAACTTATTTTTACAGTAAATCTGCATACAAGATGAGAAAACAGGTTTTTAACGTAAAAATGTTCAAAAGTTGGAAATGTTTTTGTATAAAATTTAAATTTTAAATTGATTAAAATTAATTAAATTAGATTAATTGATGTATATATAAACTAATTATACATTTAAACCAATTTCTAATATAATTTATCACTATAAATTATTTATAAGAAAATGCTGTTTTCAATTAAAATTCAGTATCTTTCACCATTCCTCAAAAAATAAAACTTCTCAGAAAAATACCAAAAAATCACCCAAATATAATTTTGAAAAATTAATTTATAAAATTAATTTTCTTTTGATATATGAAATTTTTATAATTTCCCCAATTTTGTTTTAAAAATGATGTTCTATTAAAAGGTGACAAAACTAACTTTATAAAAAAATAGATTTCTTATGCGTAATATTGGGTTAATTCTTATCCTATTATTATAAAATCTATTGGGTGAATGAGAAAATATATTTTATTGAATATATAATATATAAATTTAAGTAATATCATTCAATAATATTAATTAATTTAATTTATTAGTGTAAACATCTTTGTGATCATAAAAACACTTCCTTTCTATTCAATTGGTTTTTATATGCATTTCTAATTAATTTCTAACCAATAAATTAATTATATATTTTTTTAAAAAATATTTTCATAATATAGGTAAAAAGTTTCATAAAACTAAGGTTTTATCATTTTATGTTAAATAATAATATTTTAATAATATATTTTTTCTTGGTAACAACCTGATCTTACGTGTAACACAATCTATCGAAGAAACTTGTTGTTTCATATGATGCAAGAAAACTCAGTATTGTGTGCATTGAAAGATACAAAATGTATTAAATTTATTTTAAATATTAAGTATATAAAAAATTCTAGATATTTTATATTTATTTCTATGTTTGGTGTTGCAAGTCACACACGCTATCAAAAAAAAGTTCCTCTTTTAGATTTTGTTGGGGTGTTATATAGAGAATTTCCATGGTACACGACATCACATATTGGGATGAAAAGATATAAAATATGACATGGTTTATTGAGAATCACATCATTTTTTTCAATATATGGTTATTTTAATTTCATAATTCCAATTTATTTCAAAAGGTTGAGATAAATAATCCATCATGTATAGAGTCATGGGATGGAATAGACTTGGTCATGTTGTGGTGATAGGTTGAGAAATCCATGGCGAGTGGTGATTAATAAAATTAAAAATAATAATTTCATATTAAAGTTATGGAGATATATATTGAGTATTGGAGGAATAAATAAAATTTATGGGATGTATTTGACAACATTAAAATTTGTGGTACACTTGACAGGATCCTGGAGTTGTAAGTAAACATGGATTGATCACAACCATTGATTTAAGGGAATAAAGTTTGAAGAGTTTATAAAATGTTTTGAATTAGAGTTGAAAGAGTAATAAGAGAAGAGTAAATACATTGATACATATTCATTTATGATAAAACAAGAAAGTATAACATACTAATATAACATTATTAAATTATCTTGTTAGGGTGAAAGGGAATGAAAATTATTGATGGAGTTTGGTTGATTTATCCAGATGATTATTTGAATGAAATAGAGTAAGATAAAGTAAATTAGATTAAATAATTATATTAACATGGATTTGTTTTTTTTTTCATTTTTATAATCATGTGTAAATAAATGAATCAACTCTATTATTGATAATTTGATCCCATATGGCCTTAGAGAAGAGGCACAATAAAGTGTCGATCATTGTTACACCAAATATTGAGCTCCATAGTATATATTCAATTATTTTCTTATATTTACCACGAAGAGACTCGAATGTCTATAAAATGACAACTTTAATAGATGCGTTTTACATGAAAGGAATAAAAATTAGTGATCCTTATGTTAGAAGTGAGGGATCCTTAAATTTCTATTAAGGTAGTGAGCCTTGCCATGCAGTAAACACAACTCAAAATTTGTATTCACTAAATGGTTTATATTAGTGAATTTTGGTACACCAATACATATTTGTGTGTATAATCCTTTGAAATATCGCAATGTTATTGAGACAAGTATAATCCTCATGTTTTCATGTGCTTTAAATTCATTGTATGTGTTTGATATTCGATGTGAAAATTATTTTGGGAGTGATATATTAAAAGTATTTCCATATAATAAGGGAATAATATCCAACAACAGGTGAGGTTTTTGGAATTTTTTTATTTTAGAAGCACCCTGGTTCAAGTCCCCTTTTAGTGATCCTTGGGACTCACATTATTACCTACTAGTCAAAACAAGTAGGAATATTATTGAGTGATTATTCAGAAATGATTATTTCCAGATAGATTGTTTCGAAAAATTACAACACATACCTTGTTTTACTTATACTTACTTTAAGTTTTGTTAGATTTAATTGTATAGTATTATCTTCTAAACTAAATTTTCTAGTGATATGAATCTGATCCATGTAATTACTAAAACATCACGAGGTCACCATACTTACATTAAGTTAAAGACTGTGTAAAGAACATACAATCTTGTTAGAGGTGATAAGAATTACTAAATAATTCAATGTTAACTATTGGATAGTTTATTAAAAAAATTACTATAAGTAGAGATTAAATATTCAAGGAATGAAAGATTGTAATGAATCTTTTAATTATAAGCTATACTATAGGAATTCAAAAACTATACACCAACTCAGTTCTTTACGTGATTATATTTATATTTGTTTTTAATAATTTTATTGAATATTTATATGGTGAGGAGTTTCATTTTAAAATATCTAATATTTTATATTCTATTAGATTTATTATGATACTTCATGATCATAGAGATTATGAGGAAAATAATATTTTCTTACAAACTTTTAGTTTAAAGAATTCTGAGGGTGGGACTTGTTTCAAATCATGTGATTGAAGAAGAGCTATAATAAAATTCTTTTTGTCATTGAAATATATAAAATAAGTCCATGGATATGAATTTTATCTTATGATCACTTAAATAAATAATTTTTTGGATTATTAGAACTTGTTTACTTTGGATATGAGTACCAATCCTCCCACTTCTTTTGATTAAAATAAAATATTTACTTTGATTGGAATTATTTAAAGCTTTTAATAAAATATTTTTAAGGTTTATATGGACTATAATACAAAGATATATTGAATTTTACTTTTTTATTTTTTTTCCAATTTTGTTTAATTTATATATATGGTTAAGTGTTATCTTCTTAAATAATTTAATTTTTTCTATATTTATTGGTTATTGTTACTCAAATCAGTTCAGAACTTAAAAATTCCAAAAAAATTATTATCTAAAGTGGGAGAAATTTATAAGTTTGTTTTAACTTAAATTCAACCTATCTCTTGATGCTTCAATATTAGGGAAAAATTATTTATCAGATCTTGTCTCTATATTTATTTTATTACACTATCATGTAGTTGAGAGTTATTTGTTCCCTTATGGTTGGATTAACTACTAGAAATTTAGAAAATATTATTCCTAATTGAAATCCTATCATTGATAGTCCTGATTATGAACACCAGAGAGATCATATAAATATCTATGTGATTAATACTAGAGTGAAAAATATCAGAATATTATTGGTAATTATAAGATTCATGATAAGGAGATATCAAGATTTACTCACGAGGATAAAGATAAATATCATGAAAATTATAAATTTTGAAATACTCTATTATTTTTATGGAATCAAAATAAATATATCTATATATCTTCTAATGAAACT
Organism: Viscum album; assembly: GCA_963277665.1. Taxonomy (NCBI): domain Eukaryota; kingdom Viridiplantae; phylum Streptophyta; class Magnoliopsida; order Santalales; family Viscaceae; genus Viscum; species Viscum album. The sequence goes on from OY728137.1 coordinate 1,373,914,447, forward strand.
AAAAATGGTATTTGGATTAATCTTGAATTTAATTATTTTTTAACATAAAAGTTTCTCAAGACACATAGAATTATGTTTAGTGTATTTTATCTTGATTTTTTTCTTTTGGGGGAATCAATTTCTCAAATGAATTTGTGATTTATGAATTTAGTAAATAGATTATAATATATGGGTGACTATTAAATAATTGATGAAAAACTAATGGATAATATTAATTAAATACTTCCAAAGGAGTGGTAATATAAAATAATAGTGATTTAGGAAAAAAAATCTTACCAAGAAGAGTCTTGATGATCTTATTAGAACATTGATTTAGTATAAGAATATACTAAATTAATATGTAGAGAAGGTAAAGTAGAATAATGGAGTTGCATTTTCTTATACATATTTTGGACATACAAATAATAAAGTGTGTACTTCAAAGAATATTTCTAAGTTTTTCTAGATGGTAGTATTATATGACCAAGTGAAATTTATTTTTCTCAAATTTCAAGGTGTATAAATAAGATTAATGGGAAAAATAAATTTTTGACTGATTATAAGAATCAAAGTAGAGGTAGATAGGAGGAATTCAAGAAATGGGTGGAGAAGACAGATTCATCTAATGTCAAATGTTATGTATTTAGAAATCTTTGTTTCATAGACCAAAATTACAAAGATTTAATAAGATGAATAAAGAATCTTGAAGATACTCAAAATATAAGGGAAATAAGGTTTTGAAGGTGATATCCACCTTGAAAGTGATTGAAGATCCATATTTTAAAATTTATTTGGAAAGTGATGATATTTATAAGATTACTATATTCTATGCGATAGTTCCTTAGAATTATTTATGATTTATGGATAAGGTTATTAATGATTTATCTTTTAATTTCTCTTTATATTGTGCAAATAATTATACTTTAGATGATGAAGATGATATACCATCATTTAAGGTGATGGATGAATATTTGACTATCTTAGAGAAAAGATATAAGAATTTAATAAAATAATATAATCAGGATAAGGATAATTATAGTATATTTCAACATATTTTCATTTTTAATGTATAATATATTTTTATTTCAACCTATAATGAACAAAATGACGCTCTAAAAATTAAATCCAAAGTGAAGATTCATAAGAATTTTCCATCCAGTTTTAATTATGGAAGTGATAACTGATAAGAATCTAAGATAGTTAAAGACATTTATGATATAATTTATAAATAGTTACACATCTTTGGGAAATTCAAATTTCTAAACCTACTATTGTTTTGAAGAGTAAAACATTATATACTAAATTTTAGAGGGGAGGTCACTGGAAGAATATTTTTTTCTTTAAATAGGGTTGAATATTTTATAAAATTGAGAGATTATATTTCAAATGAACATTTATTTACCAATCACCATATTTTTAGATAGATTTAGGGTTATAAGGATTGTTTTTCTAATATTTATGGACCCAAACAAGTCTCAATCCTATGTTTTTTACTTTCATTAATTTTAAGAGAAATTTCAGAGTACCAATAGTTAGAATAATTAGTACATGGATAGCAGTTGTTCTTCAAACATGACTATAATCAAGTATAACTTCTAGAAAAAATATATGTAAATGGTGGTCATGTTACTTTCAGGGACAATCAAAAATTTCAGGTTATTAAATTTTTTGATATTTCATTTCATGGTGAGATTTTGATTTTTAATTTTATTTATATTATAGTACTTAAACACAACCTTATTAGCATAGGTAAATAATGTATTGAGGGTTACTCTATTAAATTTGGGAATGAAAGATATACCATCACACATTTATAAGTAGTTAAAATCTCATTAGTTGACATGTATGATAAGGTTTACACTATTGTCCATGAGGACCATACTTTATGTAAATTTCCTTGTCTCAATGCGATATGAGATAAGTCATGGAATTTGAGTAGAAGGCTAGGGTACTTTATTGTTCAAACCTTATCTAAAATTTCTAATATAAGAATTGTAAAATATATTTTATAGCTTGATTTTAATTCTTATAGAGTCTATGATCCTTGTTAATATGGTAAGAAACATAAGTTAAGATCTAAAACTAGTTGTGAAATTTCAACTTCTAGATTATTAAAGTTAGTTCACATTGATATTTTTAATCCCAAAAACTATGAGTATATATGGACAACATGATGTGTATGTATTAGTTGATAAATTACGCAAGATATACTTGGTTTATGTTCTTTCCTTTAAATTAAAATAGCTTTCATTTTTATAAATGATTTTTTATTTCATTCAAAATGAGAAAAACAATCCTAATATGACTATACAAAGTGATCATTGTGAGAGTTTTTAAATTATTATTTTGATTATTTTTATAATTAAAAGTTAATTATAAATAATTTTATGGAACCATGAACTCCACAAAAAATTGGGTAGTAGAAATTACAAACAATACAATTTAATAAATTTATATGTTTATGTGTTGCAAATATTATGTTGCTAATAATTTCTGGTATGAATCCATTTATACTTCATATTTCACTATAAATCGATTGTTAGGTCTCCTAGTTTTAAATAAAACACATTATGAATTGTGTATTAGAAGGAATCAAAAGATTAATTACTTTAATGGTTTTAGATTCAGTGTATTAGCCTTGAATACTAAGATAATATTTAAATTTTTTATCTAAAATCCAGTAAATGATTTTCTTGGTTACTCTAATATAAGTAAAAATTGTAAGGTTTTAAAAATACTAGTACATATCATTATATAAATTACACATGTAAATTTTAATGAAGCCAAATACTTATATAAAGTTAAGATTTCCATATTAAGAAAATAATAGCGATTCAATTTTTGAGTCACCCTCTTCTTTACTTCTATATTTTTAACCAAATACACTGATAAATATCATTTATTAATAAATCATATAAGAAGATAATAAAAAGGTAAGTGAGTAACAACCATCATTTTTACCTATAAAGATGGAAATCCTTAAGAATAAACCCATTAATAATATCATTATAGATGTATATCAACCGGTTAGATATATAATTTATTTATGAGTGTGGTCATTTTATGTTGTTTTATCAATTTGAACGTAAAATGATATATGATCCAATGGGCGATGAGAGTTGGATAAATACTATGCATGAAGACCTTAAACATTTTGAAAGTAACAAGGTTTAGACTTTCTATGAATTTATTTTTGATTTTTATGTTATAGGAGTTAAATATGTATTCTGAAACAGTCACAATGAAAATGGAATCATTGTTTGGAATAATTATAGACTCATTGTCAAGGGTTATAATTAGGGAGAGGGCATAGAATACCAAGAAAATATTTATTTGGTTTCTAGAATCAAATATATCAATATTCTATTAGCCTTTATAGCTCATATAAATTTTAATATATCTCAAATGGATGTGAAGAGTGGCTTGATTAATAGTTACATTCAAGAGGAGGTTTATGTTAAAACACCTCCTACTTTAGAAGATACTAATTTTTCACAATTTTTTTTTCAAACTCACTTAGGATCTTTACAGATTTAAACAAGACCCATGAGCCTAACATGAATGATTATATTTACTAATACTATAATTTATTTTAAAGGAAAAACATGTCCTACTCTTTTTACCAATTTTTTTAATGACACCATAATCATCCAACTCTATGTCAATGGAATTATTTTTTATTCTACCTGAAAAAAACTACAGATAGTTTTCTGGAACCTATTTAAAGTGAATTTTAGAAGATTATTATGGATAAACTTAACTTATTTATTAGATTATAATTAATATAAAAATGAAGGAAAAATATTTAATCAACATAAGTACATCCAATAATTACTTAATCATTTTTGTTTTAACAATGATTGTAGTATAAGTTCTATGATATGTTCCTCTTATAAAATTAATCTTAATAAATTTCAGAAATCAGTATATCAAAAAATTTATAGAGGGATGATTGAAAGTTTTCTTTACTTAAGTTCCATTAAACCTAATATTATGTATTTCTTGTGGTTGTATGTGTTATTCCAATACAATCCAAAAGTTTCTTAGATTAAGGAAGTCAAACAGATCTTCTATCGCCTTAAAGGAACTTCAAAACATATAACATTCTATTATTTTATATCTGTGTTTATTCATAAGAGTTATTTGAATATAGGTTTATAAGGATGTATAATGGACATGAAGAGTAAATCTAAAACTTATTATTTCCTTGGGGAATATTTAGTTTCTTAATCTATAAAGTATTAACATTCAGTTACACTTTCTACTACTAAATTTGAACATGTAGCAGTTGAATGTTATTTCACCCAAGTGTTGTGGATGAAACATAAACTCACTGATTTTGGGTTTCATTTACCCAAGATTTTATTATTTATGATAGTATCTATTCTATTTCTTTTTATAAGAATTTTTCACATCACACGTGGGATAAACAAATTGATATAAGAAACTATTTATCTTGGTATCACACAAATAAAAGTGATATTGTTCACAAATTTATCCAAAATTAAGATAATCCTAATGATTCTTTCACAAAACCTTCACATTAAAAAATATTTGAATATATTAATGACAATATATTTATTATTAGAGTTAAGTGATCATTTTAATTACTTTTTTTGATTATCCAAACATTGAAAATCTCCCTAGGGGACGGAGAGGACATTATTTATTTATATAAAACTCATTTAACTCTTTATACATGCACTTAATTTATTCTATAAAGATGAAACTTGAATATATTTCATAACTAAACCTCAGGTAAGGTACCGTTTACTTTATATGATTAATTTAAATAGCTCTTTATAAAGGAACTCTCATTTTGGTTTGTTTTATTTGTATGAAAATCATATTATTTTTTATCTATATTTATATAACTATGAGTTTTTGTTTTGAAAACTTATAATTTTAGAATAATTCTTACACAAGTTTTTTGGAAGTTATCATTATGAAGGGCGTATGGATCTTGTTTATTCGTACCTAAAACCTTATTACTCCACAATATTTTATTATTATTATTATATTATCTTAATAATTTATCTTTTATAAATCTCATTATTATTTTTTATAGTCCCAAAGGGGGAAAAATGTTAGAAAATAAAATGTGAGAAAGTAAGGGGAATAATAGTTTATAAGGGAAAAAAATTTTAAAGGAAAAAGAAGTTCCCTTTTCATTAAAAAGGGGGGTAAGTTTTCTAGAATATATTTTTATGTGAACATAGATTTATACATTTTATCTTCTTTAATCTTTGTTATTTTTCATGTTTTTTATTATCAAAGAGGGGGACAACATTGATTCAATTTCTTGAAATTACTTCTTACGAATATATTTTTTAATGAATCAAAAAACACTCCTTTTTTTACTTATACTTTACTTTTTTAGTTATGTTTCTGTTCAATCATAAATAATGAATCACATGATCTAGTCAGTTGATTCTAGTCCATGTAATTTATGAAAAATCTTGAATTCACTAGATTTACTTCTGTTGGAAGATCATATGAATAAATTTCGACTTTATTAGAGGTGATAAGTGTGATCTAAGAACTTAGAAATAAATTTTGGATAGTTATTTACATCAATGTATATAAATAGAGCTGGTAGATTTGAGGAACAAAAATCAAACTATAAAATTATTGATTACAAGTTGTGTAACAACTCTGGTTTTTGGAATTTGATCCATTGAATATTTCTTTAAGTATATCTGAATTTATCCTCAATGTTGATATGGTTTTCTGGGTGTTACATGATTGAAGAAATAATATATTAAATATTTTAAATATAATAAATAAAGTGCATACATATTTTTAGAATAAATGTTTTTCCTATTTATTGATACCTCATATTTAATATTCAAGACCACAATAGCTTTTGAGAATTGTGGTTTACCCTAGGAATGGCCTAATTATGGTCGATAAAAGATATTATGTGGTTGGAATTTTTTGGAATCTACATTAAATAAAATAAATATTAATTTAGTTTAATTTATTAAATCTTTAACCTAGTTATATCCCTTATTTATTTAATATTATGGAAAATATTAATGGTTAACATCATAACCCTAGGATATTAGAGGCAAGGAGGAGAATTACCACCACTAACAGTGAATAAATCAAGACAGTGGATCAATGATGAAAAAATCAAGGAGATTCATGGGTTGAATGACAAACATAGTGTATCTTTCAAAAAAAATCACTAGAGAACATGTTCTTCGCCAATGATCAATCCATTCTTGAGACATGGACTGTTATTTATGAATTTTTACCCTTTGATTTGATTGTTGAGAATTATCCATAAATCTACATAAAATCTTAATTAAGTTATTTCAATGATATGGATATTTAATCACCTTTTAAATTCTATTTATCTTTTTTTGCATCGATATTTCATCACTTTTGTTTATTAATTTAGGATAACTGTTTGAGTTCGCACTAGCCAACAATAATTCTCACCTTGTAATGTGTTTCTGCAACCTTTGTTCTTCGTATTCATCATCATTGGTGTACATGGGTAAACAATTCAACATTACCAGGGTTATTTAAGCGTGAGAGAACATCCAAACCTGTGTTGGTTGTATGAATAGAAATGGATTAAGTATTAGTGGAAGGATCTCAATGGGGTATTGTATGTAGTTGATTGACCAGTGTATTAAAACTCTATTTTGGCAATGTGAGGTATGACATATCATGCATGTGAAGTGGGAATCTTGATTTTTAGCCATCAGTGGTTGGGAATCATTTTTAAAGGTTGTTTCATTCTATTCTAGTGTTTTGGGAAATTCTATAGTGGATAAATATTGTTCTATTGAGGATTAAGACCCCATTTAAGGTAATCGAAGGTGCCACATACCTCATGTGGGTCACCTAAAGTACCGTTTTCCTGATGAAGGTGACTAGGAAATTAAAAAAGAGATGCCCCCTTTACCAAATCGGGTCTCAGATGGAGTTTCCAGAGAATAATAAGTAAAAATTGGAAGATCTACCTAAATGGATGGAAGAAACCATGTATAGTGTGAAAAAATAACTACACACTGAGTACCCAGGAAGAAGACAGTCAGTATACCTTAGGTTTTCATTATGGAATGTTTTTTTTGACAAAATACAAATATAAAAAATTATATAGAGGAATCACATAGCGTTTTCCCATGGCTATGTTTCTTAGCCATATATCAAAGGAAATTATTAGGTAGACAATGTTTCCTACACACCATGTACCTCTAAGTAAACATTATTTACCCACACTCTGTTAGAGAAATAGTGTTCAGTGAGGAACATGGATTGGACCCCAAGTGGTCCTACATGATGTTTAAATTAGAGTAAACCCCATATACAATTACATTTACAAAGGATATCATGTTTTTTAGGATAATGTCTTAGAATACAAGTGGTTCCACACACCATGTCAATAGGATGACACACCACATACATTTGGATTTTTCATGAGGAGTATAACGATGAGACATGACCATGATTTGGATTTATGAGATATGCCTTGTACCCTAGTAGTACATTCCGTGTACTCCCATCAGTCCCTTCTACATTATGTATTTATTTATTTAGGACTTGTACTTGGGACCATGAGTAGTCTATACTGATTAGTTTTCCATATAGGACATGACGATGACCTTCATTTTAGAATTAGTGTTACAACATGAGGTGGTGTGAGAAATACTATTCTTTAGATGATGCTGGTTAGATGGTAGTGATATGTTTGATCATCAGATAGAATATGAGGTTGGTACTCCCCTATTGCACTAGAGTGATGGTCCCCATACTCTCATACATGTAGAGTTGATAAAACCCCATACTATAGAGGGAATGGGTCCTCTATCTATAGGGTGAAACACCCCCATCATTAAGCTCTAACGGGGTGTGCGTCCAACACTAGAGTTAGTTCTCCCCCAATTGTAGAGCACAATGACGAGTTATGGGCACTTCAACCTAATTATTTTAAGGTTTCATAAGGTTCTATGCGTCATATATGGGTCATTTGGGAGAAATATGTTATCTCATCATTTTTAGCTAGATATGAAGATGATGATCCCCTTTCTCTCTTCTCTTGGGTTTCTTTTTAGAATATCTGATGTTGGGTTTCTTCACCCTCTTTTATAAGGGTTGATTTTTTTATCTTGTTGTTTTTATTTTTTGGTTTTTAGGACACCCTACTAGGTATGTATATACTCACCCTTTCACGGTCTTTACCCACATGTGTTATGACTTATGCACACAACATTAAGATTAACAATGACTGTGGTGGACATGGAATTGATGGTGCTTATCAGCATATGGTAGAGTTGGACATATTTAGTGGTTATACACTGGGATCTTCAGCTATTAACTCATCTTCTTCACTTTTTCAGTTATTTTATGCTTGGGATTCCCCATGTATTTTTGTTTGGGTGTGTATTTTTCCCCTTATACATTTTTATTTCCTTGTTGAACTCTGATATGTATCCTATAGGTTGTTAAATTCATTTTTTACTCTTTAGAGGCTACCAATTTTTTAAATATCTACAATTTTTTTATTTATATTATTGTATCTCTATGCGTAAAGAAACATTAGGATAATGCATCCCATTTTAGGGTTATTCCTACTCGGTGCTTATCTACAGCCCCGAACTCTTGGAGGTGTTATTAGTGTATAAGTGTCGGATTACTGCTGAATCAGGTGGGGTCCTAGTTGGTTGGGTTGTGATATAGTGGTATCAAAAGGGTTATGTACTTGGGGGAAATTTTTCGAGTTATACATATTATAAGGATTGGTATGGGAACTTAGAGAAATGGTGTTGTAGTGTCTCATGTTCAGTTCTCCGTCCAAGGAACCCAGTGATCATGTGATAACTAATGTATCCATTAACCATGAATCTTTTTATCTTATTTTCAATTTAGAATACTATGACACCATTTATATATAAAAAAATGGTACATGAATCATATAGGATTGGTATTTTGACTTTCATGTCCTTCTTGAGTAAGCTCCCTATATATTCGCTTTGATCCGGATTTGTATTGATAAATTTCAAGATACTACCAGGAAAATAGCTAGCTAGGATTCTAGGACAGATTCATGATGAAGTGAAACTTATAAATGAGTACACATTACAAGGGGATATTCTTGAATTGTTCTATCTAGGAGAGCATAGAGTGGTACTTCCATCTGATGAGTAGTGCATGGACCCACATCTAGTGGTCTAGGAGGATGATATTCTACATGTTAAGAAGTCAATAGCTCCAAAAATAAAGGATGATTATAAACATAGTATTATCAAAACATTTATATTTTAGTGATATATATCTCTTAGTTTTCATAGAGAGGGATACCCTCAGGTAAAAAAGGATCAGCTCGAGGAAGTGGATTGGGATTTTCTAGCATGTGAAAACCATAACTGATAAGATGGTTTAACCCATAACCAGTTATTTCATTGAGTAGTAGGGAAATGATGGGGTCTTTTCATCTATATCCATGATTATGTGACTTTATCTTGAAAAAAATACATGCATCTCTTTAGGGAGGAGTACTTTCTAGTGACCCCATAGGTAATTGAGGTTAAACTAGAGGTGATGGATTTGGTTTCCCACTATGTGTGGGACTGCTCTCAGTTAGATGTTAGTCCTAAAATATTTAATTATTTTAGGAAACATTTTTCATTGATATATATCTATATCGGTGAGTGGTATTGTGGCTTCGAGGATGCAAGGAAGAGGTAACTTCCCACACTAATACACATTATCTTGTGATGTGATTTAAATCCATACAGGCAAGTCAGTGCTTCTAAAGTGGAAAGTGTGAAGGTGTTGTGGATGAGTTCCTTTATTTTTATTATTAAGGTTGTTTTAGTGGTTCTAGTGTGTTATTGAAAACCCTGGTTATGGAGAAACAACGGGAAAATGGAATGATGACTTTAGGAAGAGGATGCCTATGACCTGAAGGATAAAGAGTGATATGAGGAAACAACTGTGACTTATCTACATTAGTTGAATCCTTAATAGAAACAATAATAGGTCACTCCTACATTTTTACAACTTTTTTGATACATATATATTCTTGTGGATCCATTATCTTGAACCGTTAATTTAGAGACTCCTAAAGAAAAAGTGTCGATGATGGTACTTCACTTCTGGAATCATGAATTGACTCCTGGAGTTGATATCTTCTCATAAGAAATTTCCATAGTGATAATGAGACCCTACAATGTTTTTTGTGTGTCTATGTGAGGATGATGAGTTTTACCTTCATTGGGAAGAGGAAATCTCAGGAAAAGCTAGCAGGGGATTGTATCAAGGAAGATTCAGCTGAATTCATAATAGTTGGATAGTAAGAACCTTATATAAATGGATGCTAAGGGAGAAGTTTCATAATACCCATTATGTCCCGTAGGATGATTTTATGTTATTCATGAAAATTTTAACATGATAGTGAAGATGTAATTTTTTTTAATATTTTCTAAATTTGGAAAATATCAAATACAAGTACCCTTTTCCAAGGTTTGATGACTTCTTCAACCGGCTAAGAAGTGTGATGAATTCCACTTTAGTGTTCATGGAGAGTATAAAATAAATTTTCTAGCCTTTCTTGTATTGGTATGTTTTTAACTTTATCAATAACATCCCAATATAATCTTCATCTATGCTGCTGATGAGAGAGATTTTGAGGATGGTCATAGACTTACATCAGGAGAACCAATTAAGGTAAGCTATTAAAGTATCAGTGTTTGATTTTAGAGGTTCAATTTTTGGGGAATTTAATCTTTGATCATGGTGTATCTATGGGAGCAATAAAGGTTGATGTTGTACTTTCTTGGGAGACACCATAGAGAAGTTCAAAGATGCAAAGATTCATTAGTTTGGAATGGTAGTATCCAAAGTTTGTGGTTATATTTTATAAGATTATAACCCCTTTTACCACCTTATCATAGAAAGGGTATCCTATTAATTGACTTGATTAATACTAGAGACAACGAGGAGATAAGGAATATATAGATTAGTACTTCTATGTTGAGACTTCCAGAATATGGAGTCAAGTGTGTAGTGTTTTATGATGCCTCTAGATTTCGGATAAGATACATGTCGATGTAGAGGCAGATAGTGATTGCTTATAGGTCAAGGTGGTCATGAACCCATGATAATAACTACATGACCCATAAATTGGGTTTGATATAATAATTACTTTTGATGATTATTTGGAGGTGTTTCTTTTTTATGAACATTTGTTTGTTTTCTTAGACAACCAATGTTTTAGGTATGCCTCTACATAGAGAGAACTCAACATGAGATGGAGGAATTAGTTGGAGTTCCTACTATACTATGAATTTGAATAGTATAAACTATAGGGAAGGGTAATTTCATGGTAGATTCCATTTATAAAAAATCATATTCTCATTTATTATAGGATTTGTTGGATAATATGGCCTCATTAGAGTTGACCTTGGTGGAGGTTAGGGGTGTATGTTTTCTTTCGTCGATAGTGGTAACTCCAATGTTTCTTCAGTGTGTGTGAGATGATAAGTTGTGAGACATAGAATGTGATGTACTATGTCACTATATATACTTAAGAGATTCATAATATGATTTTCCAAAAGGTGGGGAGCATGAAATAATTTTTCTAAGAATAAAAGGTAGTTTTGGTTATGTTGTGAGAGGAGGTGTTGATGGAGATTTCTACCTCCCCCTTGGTTATGCATTCAAGAGTGGAAAATATGTACCCAATACTTTAGCCAAAATATTGTTAGTATACAATGAAGTATTCCAATTTTTATAACTATATCGATATATTCACAACATATTTCACATTAATGACTGCGGTGAGCTATAAATTGAGGATGAAGTCATCTTCTTAGAGTACATGGTGGCGATCAAATATTGCTAAGAGAAGATCCTACATAGATGGACTATTCCTCTAGTTTGAGTGAATGAGTAGTGTGGGATCATGCAAGAAAGCTTATAAGAGCCCGGGAGTTTTATGTGATCTTATTACCATAACAATTTTGTGTATCTTGTAATTTTGAGGATGAAAATCCTTGAAGGTTTAAAGAATGTAACAACACTTATTTTGGAAATTCAATCCTCAGAATATTTATTTAAGTATCTCTTGATTTTTTGTTGGAGTTGGTGTGGTGTTTTGGGTTTAAAAAGTCCCCATAATTAATATATTAAAAATATTAAAAATACTAAAACATGTGAATATATATATTTGGAATAAATGGTTTCCCCATTGACCAAGACCTTGGTTGAAAAATTCAAGACTGTAGTTACATCTAAGACACGAGGTTTACCCTAGTCATGACATAAGGTTGTTTAATATTATATGTTACTTGGATGGATTTTGATGGTGCATGAATTAAAAAAATATTAATTTAGTTTAATTCATTAAAGGTTTAACCTATCCATCCCCCTATTTATACACTATTATGAAAATATCTAGGGTTAGCTGCATAATCTAGGGAGATTAGTAGAGAAAAGGATGATAACCACCATTAGAAATGATGATCTCAGGATCATGGTCAATGAAAAATGAATAAAAAATATACATGGCATGAATGATGAAAACAATGGAATATTCAACAATATCACAAGCTAATGTTTAATTTACCAACAATAAATCTATCCATGAGACATGGCTCATTATTTACGGATTTTCATCCCTTTGATTTGATTATTGAGCACTGATCATAAATATTATTATTTTATTAATTATGTTCTTTACATGATCTATATATTTAATTATATTTTAAAGTCAATTTATCTATTTGGTTACACTGATATTTCATCACTTTTTTCTACATTTATGATACTTGGTTAGGACTGCATCGAAAAATGGAATTTATCACATTGTTTGTGTTCCTATACTATATAAATTTTTTACATTATCTTTCATTGTCCACTGGAGTTCTCTATTTGACACTTACATAATTATTCTAGCATGATCAAACCTCAAATCCAAAGTGGTTTTGAGAAAGGAAATATTGCATGGATTAACTGATGGATTACGAGGAAATAGTGGATACAAATGATGGATCTAGGTATGAGAACCCCATTTTTGAAATGGGTGGTGCGGAGGATCATGCATGGTTTGTGGGAATACCAATTTCTAGCCAATGGAGGTTGATAATCGATGATCAGAGGTGGTCTCCTTTTATTTTGGTGGTTTGGGAGAGTATATAATGGATCTTAAATGTTTTGAAAAAGATTGAGACCCACTTTGTGGCAATCAGAGGTGAAAAATACCTCATTCATGCTAACCAACATACCATTTTTAAATATGTGGTGATTATAAAATGACAATGGCGATGTTCCCCCTTACCAAATCAATCCTCAGATGGGGTTTCAAGAAAAGAAAATGGAGAAATCATTGAATCTATATAGACATCAGTAAGAAAACACATCTAGTATAAAAACAGGACTACACACCATGTGGCTTATAGGAATACACGTAGTGTATATTGGGTTCTCATGATGGTTAGGGTTTCAACCATCTATAAATATCACACATCATGTAGAGGGCCCACATGTCATTGCTTATGTTGAAAATATGCCCAAACCTTTCGAAAACATTTTTTTCCTAAAAAAAGGACAATACTTATCTTAAGATACCTTTATAGAGACAAGGGAGTGAGTTCAAAAAAGTTTGAACCTTTGTGTGACACTCCCAATTTTGAAATTCAAATAACTTGTGCTGGAAAGTTGATGTCAAATAACCACCTTACATGATCATCCCCCAATGGAAAAGGAATGAGAGGCATGTAATTGATAGTTTTAAGAACTATCCACAGGTTGTTTAACTTAGTTGTATTTTCATAACTCTGTACCTCAAAGAACAATTCATTTATAAATAGATCATCCCCCCATTTTTGGGGTATTACCCTTAGAACTTGAAGTGATACGATCCCATTCACACAACCCAATATTTCACAAACTCATAGAAATCCAACCATCACATGGATTCTAACAGATAGATAAATTATTTGGAAGACCTCATGTATACCTCAAATCACTTTTTATTATGTTATATATGTCCTCTTGTAACTTCGTTTGATGGAAAGGTTTGTTCACAAAAAATGAATTTTCCTTGTTTAACCCCACGCTTCATGAAACCTAAAAAGACTCATGCAAGAATACCTCATGTTTCATTGTACTTCCCTTGTGAAAAATACCATTTCTCACAAAACATTCATGGTGAATGAAACTCCAATGTCACGCAACACAACTTTCATGTCCTTGATCCAATACCTCATTCTTCTATAAATGGTTTTATGAAAGTGGAGTGCTCAGGTTCCTAGAAACCATTTGAAATGGTTTCATTTGTAAAAATCAAACATGTATGACCCATATCTTAGAACCTTGTGTCTTGTACTAGTGTTTCAAGAACGAATGAGAAAATATTTTCACATTTTTTCTCTTAAGCATAGGAACCCTAACATTGGGATCCCTACACATTGCCTAAACGGTCACATCATCAGGGGAAACCACTTGATTTTACCATAAATTAGGGATAATTCTATATCCTCCACTACTCCTACCTTCATTGGGAATGATAATATCGGGGTGTAATCCTTATCCATATTTGATTTACATGACTTTAAACTGCATATCCTAAAGCCTTAGTCATATGACAATAAACCGCATGAAAACATCTTATTCTCACGACATTAAACTACCTAACAGCATCTTCATCACATGACATTAAACTATAGTTATATACTATGTGATAAAAATAATATGCCTCATATGAAAATCATGAGATAATCCACTAATATCATAAGAAACTTTTTTGAATAATCCCCACATCATCTCCCTTTATTCTCCTCTTCCACGAAATAAGTGTCTTTACCATATGATGTTAAACTTCATGGACTGGTCCTACCACATGACCTTAAATTGTGCACTTGAACTACATGGTTTTTATCCCTGTATCCAAATAGGGTTTGTAGGACACCTCCTTGTGATTTAATCTCAATATCATAACACCATAAAAATTGAATCTATCTTCCCCCTATGAGGTGATAACCACAAAGTGTTATCATTTCCTTCAAGGACACACTTAACCTCTCACCATCCAAACTTAAGGTGCCCATTGGACCATGGTATCACCATGTGATGCTATCCCAAATTTATCATAGTATGTGATGATTATATATGGGATACATCCCCATAAGAATTTAAACCTATAAGAAGTTACCCACAATACTTTATACCTATGACCCTATCCCCACAAAAATTTAATCATGGGATTTTTCCGCAAAAGACCTTAAAACTATGATCATTTCCTCACAATAACGTAAAACATTAACCCCTCTCAATATATCATAATCTCTACCTCATGTAGTGAGCATGAGAATACTCAGGAAATGACACTTATATGATTTATTCCTATGGTGTAAGTCACCCTATGGAAGTCATGGGATGACTTTAGTTTTATACCTAAGACACCACATACGTGAGATATTCTTGAATATGAAATATGAGACTTTATGGATGCATAAAACACCCAACATCCATAGATGTCTAGACATGTCCAATGCCAATATCATATCAGATTTTAGGTAGCTTCCCTATCATGATAGAAGTTGTGTGGCTAAACTATATACACTTTAATATGGTGTTTATAATGAGATTCACATACATGTCTCAAATCTATGTCGGGGAATAAAACTAGGTTATGAAATCCAAGGTGGAATCCCAATAAGGAGGGATCGAAATCCCATCAACTCATTCCAATCAAGAAAACATCATCATCAACCATAGGGGTATATGTGTCCCACATTTAGAATGAATGAATGTGAGAAAAAACCACATTGGAGGAGTCATTACAAGTCTAAGGATGAATTCCATTATAGGATGGGTGATGAAAGTGAATCATCATACTTGATTTGTGCCCTAGAGGAATGGATATGAAAATAAAATGGTTAACCCAAAGTGAATCTCTTCTCCTTCAACAATGAGAAAATTTGTATCATTGGACATCAGTAGTTTTCTAAATCATAGGATCCATAAATTTCCAGTTTCAAACATCACTAAAATAATGTTGGACTTGATATGTATCTTATATCTTACAACTAAGGGAAAATTAAAAATGTTAGGCATCCTTGGACCGAGATATCATCAACTTGGATCCATCATCCACCTTATAGAGAGTGAATAATGTTGGGAACATTGAGAACAACCTTCCCCAGACATGTAATTATGGTTGAAATCTTGTATCATATAGGAATATTCCTGTAGAAAATTCTTAATGACCAACCACCAATAGGTATGGGAGATGGAGAACTGATAGTGTGAGAATTCCACACAACTAGACTCCATCCATAATCCACTCCACTCCTATATCTACTTGGTGACCTTTCCCCCATATCACCTAAAAATTCACACAAATTAGGTTTAAAACTTAAATAGTAAATCTCTATTAATAAGAATGGTTCATCCCAACTAGGGACTTGAAATGACATGACCTGGATGTATCAAACCCACATTGACTTTGCTTCCCTCATGAGAGACAATAGGGGAAATCCTTACTATCACATTTGTAAACCATTTCTAGTTTCTCTCCCCAAAACAATCTAATGTATCACTACATTACATCTAGGAAGTATGGAATGTTTATTCCATTTCAATCACGACCATTAATCGAGACCCGACTAAAAGGATCCCACCCAGCCATGTCGACAATGCTGACCGACTCCACAGGTCTATGAGCTAGATGACCCTATCCCAACTCTGTAAGTATCAATCTGGAATACTCAATGTCAATAACAGTGATAGTATAAAATCTATCCCTGATAGGAGGCCTCTCTATCACCTCCCATGGTACCTTCAATTTTCATTGCTCCTCCTCATTCCCTCACAACAACTGTACGGGGGCCTGTCTTCATCCAATTAGAATCAAGACCCTATATGCCTACCAGGAAGACCAGGTTTTCTCTCTCCATTGTGGGTGCCACAAGAAACCATCATTCCCCATCCCATGATGAATAATTACTATATAGAGGTCCTCTCCATGGCACCTTCAAATGACTTGTAGGTCCTCTCTATGTGGTAGATTTACTCTTCCCGAAAAATATTTCATAGTGAAGAAGTACCAAAAACTAGAATAGTGGCCCTACATGCAGTGCTAGATGCAATGCATGCTGAATAAATCCTCATGAAAATCATAGGATCATGCTTGGGGAACTCTGAGTATGTATGAGAATATATAGGGTAAAACATCACATCACCATCGACCTCTCAAAATTTGAGAATATCAGAGGCTCGATGGAAACCCCCCCATCACCAATAGAGATTGGGGTAAGAGTCCTTCAGTTGAGAATATTCATCATGAGTATGAGATCCAAAAGGTCCCTAGGTCTTTCCATAAGTACTTTCACGTGAAGGATGTATTTTACTCCTTTTAGGGAATCTCAATGCAACCATCCCTACCGCCATTAGTTTCACTCCTCTCTACCTCCACCATGGATGTTGGGAGAAATTAGGGTATGGATTAGTGCCCTCCAATGATAGATACAAAAATACCAAGACATAGAGGAATAAAACCCCAGATCAATAGGTGTTTTTTGGAAACCTCATCCTATATAAAAATGATCCTAAAACTACCTCTTTTTTCAAAAGACACTCTAAAATTTCTTGGATGGTAGGCTCATGTGATACCCCCTCTTCCAAAAAATCACTAGTAGAGCTGGTCTATATCACTACCACCACCATTCAACCAATCATGATCGATTGGAACCTCAAGTGATCAAGAATAGAAATACCATACAAAACATGAGAAAGTGGAGTTCTGTGGAAGATCCTTTTCTAGAACAGATATCAGTAATGTTTGGACACCTGTAACCTTTCACTTTACCATTCTAAATTTTTTCAATGAGGACCACATTTCATGACTCTAACAATATATCAAAGTGAAATTAAACCTCATCCAAGAACACCAGTTTTCTTATCTTGGGATCCATGAGTATATCAACCCCATCCATTAGTAGGGTAAGAAGGTTTACATCGTTGAACTCTCATTATCTTAATACCCAAAAACATATGGGTATCACTTATGTTTTCTATGGAAATACATTAGGAGCCTCATAATACTTCATCAAGTCATGCAAGAGGAATATCACCATGTCTACATGAGACTCCAAGACCATGGTGGAGATAGATTACTACATGTATCCATCTTTAATGAACATCATCCCACAAGTACTTGAGAATCCATGACCATGGTGGAGATGACTTTTTTTAAGGTTCACACCATTCATGGTAGAGGAAAAACCATCTTGCTTATTGGGTTTTGGTGAGATACCTATCATTCTAGAAACCTTCCTTAGGATAACTAAGACATAATTATAAGGCATGGAACCTATTCTTTGCAAAGGCCTTACATTCATGAGCCCCACTTCATTTATGGATCCCCTCACATTCATGAAACCCATATACTTTTTAAAACCAACCTTAAATGACCAAATATTATTCCACCTTTTAGTAGATATACCATCATGAATGTTGAGTCCCCAATGGATTTGTACCCATCTAAACCTAATCCATTTATGCCCTAACCTTCATCATGACCAATATAATCAACCCTCATGTTCACCCCCTTTTCTCCAAGAATGTCCCGGTGAGTTTTACTTCATCTTACTCCTAATAATAGAAACACTAATTTCAGTACCCCTGTTTGTCACTTCAGCATGGGAATTTTTATGTCTTATTATATCTAAAAGAACTTTCATAGTAAACACATATTCACTAGAGGAAACATCATTTTGGGAAACCACTAACCTTTCTCAGTATGGAGGGCTAGTGGAATATCCTCCTATTCTAACTGCATATGATCTCCTTGGGTAGATTCCCCACCAATTCAGATCTATATGAATTTAAACTATAAATCTCAATGTCATATTCACATGAAATTAAACTGCATGAAAATGTACTCATCACAAGATGTTAAACTGTTTCCCTAACCAATGTTATGAACATAGGATACCCCATTTATGAATTTTAGGGGATGATATCTCACCTCTTAGGTGGCCCATATGGATAATACCTACATTATATCTTGTTTTCTCCCCTTTCAAAACATGTGATTCCTCACCACATGACGTTATACTACATGGACAAGTCCTATCAGAAGACCTTAATCTGTGCCCATGAAATGCATGGGTTTTAATCTATATCTCATAAAAGTGTATATTGAAAGTCATTCAATTATGACATATATAGGAAAGAACCTTTAGGTTCAATCCATATACCCCAAGATCACCATTAAATCTATCTATATTCCCCCTAGGAGGTGGAAACCCCAAATCTCGATAATCTTCCCCATAGGGGAACACTCAACCTCTTGTCACAAATCTGTCCCCACAATACATTAAACATATGAACAACCTATCCCCACAAGACATTAAATCTATGACCAAGTTGTACCCATAATACTTTAAACCTATGACCAGCCATTCCCCATAAGAGGTTAAACCTATGAATAAATTTTCCACATAAGATGTTGAACCTATGACCAACCTATCCCTATAAGATGTTAAACATGTGACTGAACTCTCACCACAAGGTGTTAAACTTTTGATCAACCAATCCCCAAAAAACGTTAAATCCATGACCATCATACCCCCAAAAGACTTTAAACCTATGTCTATTTCCTCAAAATCCATAAAACCTTTAACCCCACCAAATGAATTAGAATCTACACCTCTTGTAGTTAACATGGTATGCCTTTGTTAGTGAGACTTATATTCCTTATACCCTTCGCGTAAGATACCCAATGACAGACATGGGATGACTTGGGATATACAACTAAAATACCTCATACATTAGATGCCATAAAATTTTAAAGAAAAAAAAAACATTATAGGTTCTCAACACACCCTACTTTCACAGATTTTGATATGTTTCCAAATTAACCATCAACTCAGACTACTGGTAGCTTTCATATCATGAAAAATTAATGTAATTAACCGACATCAACCTCAAGATGGGACCATGAGTGAGATTAAATAACATGACTCAAATCTATGAGGGATTCCTAGACAAGGAAGATATCTCCAAGGATGAATCCATTGAGGGAGGAACTATTTTCCCATCATCCTATATTGATCAAGGATCTAACATCACTAACTATGGTGGTAGAGGGTACCTGACTTTGGAAATTGGGAATGCGGGGTAAGAAAATTTGTATCACCAACCTAATGCACACCCTAATATAAATAATTTGAAAAAAATGGTGAACCCAAAGTGGACCTCTTATACTTAAACTGTGAGTATATTAGTAACATTTTAATCCACTATATTTTAATTTAATTGAATAAAAAAATTAGCTATTTTATCTCACGAAACAACATGGTCATCCTCTCATGAAACTATTCTCCTATAAAAAGGAAAAAAATGAAGGATGTTGGGCACATATGATCTAACAAATCATTAACATGGATCTTTTCCCCACCATGGAGAGAATGGATAATGTTTGACAGGTTTCACATCACCTTCATCAAACACGTATTGATGATTTAATTCATACACTATATAAGACTAAAGATGTCGAAAATGTTCAATTAATGACTGATAATATGAGTGGGGTTGAGAAACTAATAGTTTTTCAATCCCACACAATTATAATTCAACCATGATGACCACCACATCCATAGATATTGGGTTCCCTCACCCCACCTGCCCCTCTAAGATCATATAGAAGAGGGTCAGAAATTACCTAGATCTTTGGTATGAATAATAAGATTTCATCCCCATTAGGGTCACGACCTGATATGACCTAGAAGAATTGACACCCACTGAAATCGTCACCCCAAGGGCTATGAAGGGGGTTTCCCCTGGTCACTATGATAAATCATTTCAGAAGCCACTCTCGGGATAAGTCTGATGGATCACTCCCCTATACTAAGGTGGTAGTGGATGTTTGATTCATGAATATGGATACCACTACCAAGGAACCACCTTAGAGGGTTCCAACCGAGACATACCCACAATTTTGACCAGCTCCGTAGGCTGAAGAGTAAACCAAGCTTATCCCTGTTCCTATAACCCTGATTTAGAATACATAGTTCCAATATCATGGGTAGGATAAAAACCCTTCCAAATAAGATGCATCTCCCTTAGTTCCAGTGGACACTCCCTCCTTCGACACACCTCATCCAACCCTCACAACCACTGTGTATAGGATCATCTTCATCCTATTGGGATCAAGACCCCATCCACCCATCATGCAGGTTTGGATGACTATCCATATTATGGGTGCCATTAAGAACCACAATGGTCCAACCCATGATAAAGAATTTTTCCATAGAGTTCCTCCCTGATATGTCATAAATTTACGTGGAGGTCCTTCACATACTAGATACTTCCCCTAACTTGAAGATCTATCATAGTGTAGGAGGGAGAACAACTATCGCAGGGACATACCCACGATGTTGACTATAACACACATTGAAGGAATATATATATGAGCATTTTGGACTCACTCTTAGTGAAATAATATTATAATTTTGTTAGGAATGAGGTAAATGTCAGTTAACCATCAACCTCATAGATTCTAAGGGGACAAAAAAATCTATCGAAACACCACCTCCTCCACTACCAAAACTGGGGTCAGAATCCCATTGAATGAGGTTAACTATCCTTGAGGAAAAGGTCTATAAGTTTCCAAGATACCTACATAGAAAAATCATGTGGAGGATGTTATGGAATCCTTATAGGGACTAACTTTAAAACCATCCCTACCACCATCATCTTACCTCCTCTTGACCTCCTTGTTAAAAGTAGGTAAAATATTTGGATCTAGATTGGAACCCTTAGACGACGGTGAAAACATCACAGATCCAAAAAAGTAATGACATCCTCCCTAATCATATGGTGGTCATCTATACCCCTTTGTATATATATATATATATGGTCATGAAGCTGGAATCTTCTCTAGAATATATTTTTATATTCTAAGGATGATTGGTCTGTGTTACGTCTTTTCTACTAGAGTATTAGTAATAGAATAGATGTTAATCAATGACACCCCCAGTTTCTTGGAAAACACCCATTGGATATTAGGGTGATAAAGAACTCAAATCCCCTTAAATAATTAATAGGTGAAATATTTTTTGAAAATCATGGCCACCGACCATATTTTGGTTTGGTTATGGATTTCTAGAACCATGTGTTTCACCATAAAAAAATTCCTCATTGAGGACCAGGCATTATGATTTCACTAAAATATTTAGAAATCATTAAACTACCTATGGGGTTTTTAGAAGACGTTTCCAGCAATCCTTGAGCATTTTGAGGCCATCCATCAGTAGTGCTAAAAGTTTAACATCATAGTGATCCTGATGTCTCAGTGCCTTAATTTGTATGGATATCACTAGAATTTCCATTGGAACTGCATGAGGATCCTCATATTTATCTAGTTAATATTTCATGATGTATATCCCCACATGAAAATTAGGAGATGTGGGTAGTATGTTTCACTTCAATTCCGTCCCCTTATAAGGCAATAATGAGATCTTCAGACTAGATCGCCTACCAACAGTGAATGTTCCCCTACAAAAATCACCACCTTGAATGTATTCATGACCAATCCCCTAGATTATCAGAGAAACCAGGCATATGAAACAGGGTGTCATGGGGAGAACCCACCCTAAGGAGACACACAATGTTAGGAAGACCCTCTAGTGGGTGACCAAACCCACTAGTGATGATAGATATTGGGTCTCAAGAGTCCCACTAAGGATCCACTGTCCCTTTCATGTTGACACCTGGAAAAAGAAAGGGTGTTTCCAAACTCATCATCCAATAATAGGCCATGATAGAGACCTAGTTAGGTGATACATTGGACAATTTATTATAATATATTGAGGGCTACAACTTGATCACTACTAATCTCCCCAGTGAACAATATCCTGGGTGAGACAATGCTAGAGGGGATCCCATTCTTCTTTTATCCAAGAAGATAAATCTCCTTGGACAAGAACCTTTATCAAAATAAAGTGATCCTACATATCTAATTAGGGTAAAGGTTGGTGGCTCCCACAAAAGGATGGGTTATGATCCTTCTACCCCACCTGAGCAGCACGACTTCTGACCTTGGGATCATGATCATTTTTCTTTATTATCCAAAATGCCAGTCAAAATAATGATGACTAACAACCCTCATTAGTATGATGTTGTTTCATCTCTCATCACCCATATTGTGGGTTTTAAAATGTCACAAACCCTATCCCCTAATGAATTAAAACCTTATCTATCATGGGTGGACCACATCCATCCTCCCACAGAGTTTGATAATCCTAGATTCACCCCATTCAACGACATGTGAGAGCCACTTATATACTTAGAAAACTTTTCATCATGGTGAATCTCAATGATAGTGACTCCAGAGCTACAGGAGGCTTCCAAAATATAGTTTTTCATCCATACTTTGGAAGGACACTCTTTTTTGGTACAACCAACATTTAAAGGGATCTATTGTCATTTGGGAGGATCTCTATAGGTAGTTTCTTTATCAGTTTATCTCCACCATGTGTATAACCAGCATTTCGGACCTCAATGAGTGAAAGTAGTGGATCAATTAGCGAGTTGTTAGATTATTTTCTTGATGGAAGTGAATCACATACTCACTTTATATACTAGTTTCCCAAGAACATCTTTTTACATTATTTATGGACAATTTCAAATATGATATAGTTCATACCTTTATGTCCCTCAGATATCTGGGTGGATTTCAATAGTTCATTTAAGAAGAACATCATCTAGAAGAATCCTTGTAGTATACCAACAAATGAGAAAACACATTACCTTTTCCATATCTCATTCATAACCCTATTAAGGCAGACAACTAACACCACTATATATAATGTGACCCACAACTATTCATCCTTCAAGAAGCTCTGTCGTATAGGCCTCTATAACTATATCCTATTAAATAATATCCTCACCCTAAAAATTCAACCCAAGAACCATGATAGGATTAGGCACCAATAGCTCCCTTTTTATGGTGAAAAAATAAGACCTACTCCTTAAAGGATGCATATATCCTAGGGAACTTCATCTCTACCTTGCAAAAGTACCTCATGAAGCTACAAAAATGTAGAAGGCTTGAGGAAGCTAACCTCAATGATCATGCCAACTACTAAACACACTATATGGTCCTTGTACACACCATTAAATATTCTTTCTTATTCAAGGAGTTTCTCTAGGATCAATTAGACCATAGCGTAGTTGAGTTGGGTGACATCCCATCACATGCAACACATGTCTCTGATAACCTCATTAGAGGTTAAAAAGACTCTAGTGAATAGTAATAGGGTCTAGGATGGGGTACATAGAAGTACAATTATTGATTGTCTTGAAGAAGTTGATTGTACCCAAAACATTATCCTTTCCTTCATGAGGAAACTGACACCCCTTTCACTCACCATGTCCAATCTAACCACCTAATCAGTATACCAATATTACAAGTACCTGAATAATAGGAACTGATAATGCTAGGGAAATCAGAGTTCCCCATTAGTGACAAAAGTATCCCATAATCTCAATGAGTTCATGCCTCTTGAATTTGGAGAGACCCCCAGAATTATTTACATCCTAGAATATTCCACTAAAAAAGAACAATAACATTATTCCATGAATGTTTTCATGATGGTAGATCACTAAACAACACATAGTGATGAGGAATGACTTATTACACCTTCTAGAACATTTAGATAAATCCAAAAGAGGAGAGGTAGAAACTACACCATTAGTAAGTACATCTGATCCTTTACTCCTGAAGAGACTATTCATACAACTGAGACCAGAAAGAAATCCTTTGATAGGGATCAAGAGGAACAACCCTCTTATGATTATGTATTTGGTATTCCTCTATAGTTGACTATATTTATTGATCATATGAACCAATCACAATAGCATCATGATCAGCCACAACCAAATAGGGCTTGACCTCATCCTTCTAGCAGTCAACCTAAACTATTTAGCCAGTAGTGGAAAATGGCCAACACCATACAAGCCCCAAATCCCAATACAATAAAACCCACTATGCTACTAGTTAAGGAGAGTCTCTTGGAATGAAGACACATTCCATTTTTCAAGAAATATGATGTGCTGATGCACCTCTCTAGTTTAACTATGAGACTTTCGATCCTTGATGCAATATACCTATCAAAAATAGATGGATGATCCTCTCATTGAGGATTTGAAGACTCTCTCATGATTAGGACTAAGGTAGACAATTATGAGGCCTACAATGTATAGGATGTTGACTAGGATTAATGAAAATATATTATTTAATTATTTTAATAGGAAGAGTATGACACTATCAAGGGGCACAATTTCCCATTGTATATCATAGTCTAGTTCAATGGTATTGAAATTGGAAATTTTATAGTGAATAATACCTCTATAATTAATTTAATATTGACTCAAACACACCAAAATCTTGGTCTTATGGATTCCAATTTGTCCCTCTACAACTTAAAAATGCAGGGGCATGGTAAGAGCGAGAAGAAACCACATAAAAAGAATTATTTGTAGACCAAATTTAATGGTCTTGTAGAAAGTGATGAATTTATGGTTGTCTTCTAGTACACCACTAAGAAATCCATATTGGGAAGGCCTGGCCCCATATTCATGTTGTGTTCACTTATTCACACTGATGGGGTCAAGCACATCAACACCCCATTGATCTGAAATACACTTTAGTGAGCCTTGGGAAGATTTTAAAGACAGATTCATTCTTCCAATACAAATATTGGATCCCACACCCCTAGATATATGAATCTATTTTATTGTGTACATGAAGAAGGAGTTCTCTCATATCACCTCATACTCCTACACATGGAAGGCTTGAATAATGCTATAAATCCCTACTTTAGTGGAGTACCAAAGGAATCACCTCAAGACCACATTAAATTATCACATGTTAGGAAGACCAGATATGGAATAGAAAAATTCCACTCGAAATAATTACTTTGATATCAGATTTGTATCACTTAGTTAGAAACCATATGAAACTGGACGATTATCTGTCATCACTATAGTCTCTACTTAATTGGAACGCCTCATCAAGTAATCCTCCCATGTAAGAGTAGATTCTAGTGCCACCCTTGGTCTATAGTTCCAGAAGAGTCCCTTCCATCCTCTAATCCTCATGTTTCAGATGGAAAAGAGAAGATGGATGATTCCCCTCCCGTGTCAGAATATGGCGGATCCACAACAATCAATGAGATGACCTAGGTAAATCTCATCACAAAGGATGAACCAAGCCCAATATTGTTCAGAGAAACCATATCCCTATATGATCAGAAAAAGTATATGGAATTCTTGTAATAGCACCACAATATGATTTTCTAGACCAACAAGGAAAATTTGGGAATCTACCCCTAGTTTTCATTCGTTAAATTTTCTTCCAAATGAGATACCTTGGGTTCAAATAGCCTATCAGGAAGATGAAAACTTCCTACAATGCTATGGTTAAGGATAAAGTTGACAAGAATATCAATGGAAACTTAATCAGTGAGGTTTAGTACTCATTTTTGTTGGCCAACATTTTTTTAGTCAGTAATTAAAATAAACAGATTAGATTTTTCATAGATTTCTAGGGCCTTAAAATCCAAATATGAAAAAAGAATTCACTATTTCAGTGATAGAGCTACAAATTGTAATGAAGGAAGGTTTTCAAGACCTCTTATTCATGGATGGGTACTTTTGTTATAACAATATCTATATGGACTTAGAGGAAGAAGAATCCACCACCATTAGAGAACATCAAGGAACCTTATTTTTTCGAGAAATTTCATTTGGTTTGAAGAGTGAAGGATATAAATACTAGTGTACCATGCACTATATATTTAAAATGATCATCAAGACATTAGTGGAGTGTTATGTGGATGATTTAGTGGTTAAATACTAAATGTTCTAAGACTATATCAAGGACCTTAAGAATGTGTTAAACTTCATCTACTCCTTCCATTTAAAGATGAAACCCTTGAAATGTGTGTTCTATGTTACCTATGAAAAATTACTAAACTTATTTTTTAGATACAAAATAATTGATATCAATCTAGATAAGATCAAGACTATATACTATATACCTCCACCATAAAAAAATATATTATTTTATAGGCCTTCAAGGAAAATTGGACTATATACACCAATTATTTGAAAATATAGCTTAAAAGTTTAATCCCTTTCCCATGATCATGAAGAAAGGCACAACCTACCACTGGGATAAAGTACGATAGGCTATATCTAGGGATATTGAGAAGGATATTCTATGGCCTTTCTTCATAACTACACTAATCACAAGGAAACCTCATTTCCTTTATGTGACCACTATAGAATGGTCTCCTATAAAACTTATATCTAAGAAGAACATTTAAGGTAGGGAAAATATACATTATTATATTAGTCACATGATCCTCAACATGGAGACCAGATATTCTACCATCAATACGTGTTTTCTTTCTTTGGTATTTTCAGTTTATAAATTACAATGTTACTTATAGCACCATAATATACAGCGGGTGTCTAGTGTCGATCAAATAAATTACAATGTTAACAGCACCTGTTAGAAAGCCAACTGGTGAATTAGAAAATAATTATATAATATTTGACATTAGTTTTGTCCCCTAAAAACTATCAAGGGCCAATTATTGGATGATTTATTGGATGTTCATCCGTCCCTTGAGGAAGTACCCCTAGATGTTGACTTTTTATATGAGGCCATCCTCTCTATAGATCTTGATTCTCCATATTGGAAAATGAGTTTAGGTTTTAACTCTTATATCCCAACCCAAATAAGCCTCAATAAACCCAAACTCAATAGGGTGAGCCTAGGGATTCTCTTCATTAAACCTAAATAGGCCATCTTTTCATACACATTCTAGTTATTGCAAGGTTACATCAATGACAAGGACAAGTAATAAATTCTTATTACATGTATTAAGCTCATCATAAATATTTATATTCTTTGTTTTCATATGAAGGGAGGATCCAAGGTTGTCATAAATTATGTCAATTGTGACTATCTCATTGGTAAATAAAAACTCGTTCTTTTATTAGAGAAGAATAATGAGTTAATGGATCATTTCCCCTCCCAAACAAAGGTAAACATGTTCTCAAATCAGATAATGATTGATCTAATGCTTTATAAAGCATGGATACATCTATTATATAGGCCGAACATGAAATTTTTTTCATTAATGTAGTGCACTAGAGGGTCATATCCCTCTCCATTTTTGATGATGATGACTGATAAGTAAATCATATGGATATTGGAACTTTTACAAAATTGCCCTAAAATACCCCAACAGATAAAGAAACACTCAATTGTAAGACTACCATCATCAAGTATCTCCAAAAAATGAACATTCCCCCTAAAATGAGTTAAACACAAGAGAATTTTAATCCATGCAGTGCAATTTTTCCTCTGATATGCCCCCAACCTTAAGAATACCCTCTACTAATGTGGATTCAATGAAATCCTACTCCATTAAATTAAAGATAAGAAGAACCCTAAAATCATGAAAGAGGCCCACTATGGTCCACGACTATATCAAATTAACCAAGAGGTGTCATGAATTCCAGATCCATACCAACTTCATGCACTAGAAAATAGAGGTTCTCCATACCACCAAGTACTCTTGACCCCTTCCCGAATTAGGGTTTGATGTTGTGGGCCCCAACTCAAC
The DNA here is from genome assembly GCA_963277665.1 of Viscum album. Classification (NCBI taxonomy): domain Eukaryota; kingdom Viridiplantae; phylum Streptophyta; class Magnoliopsida; order Santalales; family Viscaceae; genus Viscum; species Viscum album. Next base: position 1,373,943,093 of record OY728137.1, read on the forward strand.
AATAACAGCTCGACGATGAAGGTTCATTTTTATTATCACATACGTCTTTTAAATATTGGTGGATTCCATCCCAATTAAAAAAGGTAAAAACAATTCTATTGCATATTTTTTTAAATTCCCATATCATCTATATATTTAGGATTCGTCACACCATTCTCTTAGAAAATGGTACTATCTTTTTAACCATTGAGCAAAAAAAAGATTAATTAAAAGTAAAAAATCTAGTCCTACCACACTTCACACTACCCTGAACAGAGGAATGAGCAGATTGAGGTGTTTAAAAAACCATTTCTAACATCCTGTAGAAGATAATAGGTCGGAAAAAATAGGGTTGGCCTGATAAGCTCCCCAATTCTCTCTGGGCCTATTGGAAGCAGGCTCAAAATTCCAGCCATGCCACACTATACACCTTGGTGTAGGGAAAGAATAATTTTTACCTATGTAGGTTTAGATGATATCGCTCTAGATTAATATTTACAATTAGTAGACATCAAATGGTATAATGTAGGTTTATTTGGATAAGTTATAAGCTTTTTAGGAAAATAAGATCTAGGTATTGCGTAACCTGTGAAGGCATCAAAACTGGGTTGCATGAGTATACAATAAAAAGGTCTTCCTCCCGTCCTTCCTTTAAAGTGATATGGTATTAGAACTCATGATATTTATTGTAACACCCCGATCTTCCACGATACGCCTCTCTTTCAATAATGTAGTAGCTTGCATTGTACGCAAGTTCGAGTTCTAACACACCGCGACTAATCAAAGTAGCCGCTATGAATAGTAATACCCACTTTTTAAAATTATATAAATTTTATATTTCAAAATGGACTTCATTTTTGTATTCATAATATCGAAATTATCCTAAGTTGAATTTTTTGTAGTTTTCTGAGAACTTTCAATTTTTTATGAATAGTGAAAAATACTTAAAACAACTTTTTTAATCAAAATAATTTATAGTGATAAATTATACTATTAAGTGGTTTTAAAGTATAATTATAATATATTTTTACCATTTTATCCAATTGTGGTCATTAGAATTAATTTAACATTGAAATTGGACATAAACAATTGTCAATCTTTTGATATATATTGTTTCTTAAAAACACGCTATTTGTTGTGACAACGAGAATTAATTATAAAATTAATTAATGAAACCTATATGTTTGTAATTTTGTAAAATATAAATCATTTTTTAATTCATAATATCAATTATATCTTAGGGTGAAATTTTGGCATTGTTCTGAAAAACATCAATTTTTGATGAATAGTGAAACCACTAAGTGGTAGTTAAAAAACTGATTTTTTGTTTAAATGAAACATTTACACTTATGTGTTTTGATTTTCAAAAATCCCACATACATGGTTGTCATTAGTATGTAAAATGTGGTTCAATGGGATAAAAATAATTTTTGGTGAATAGTAACTTTTATGTTTAATTAATCACAATTAATGGTAATTAGTGAAATTTAAGGTAAAAATGATATTATAAAAATATGAAAATACCTTTAAACTTGTCCTACCCCTATTGGATGAGTCATGGCCGACCAATAAAATCCATGGGTCAACTAGGGGACCCCATGGAGCCACTTTGGTAGGAAAATGACATTAAAAACTTTTTATTTAATGTTAAAATAAAAATGTCACAAACATGAGTTGTTTTACTAAAAAAATTTAAATGGGGTTATAAAAGTCATATTTTTGACTATAAATATTCATTATAAAGATAAAAATATTTCCTACATCATGATATTTTTTTATAATTTTTATACATTAAATAAATTAAATTATTTATGACACCATGATGATGCAGCGATTACCTCATTAATTAACGATTTAAATAAAATGAAAAGATAATGTAACATCTAAGGATTAAACTTTTCAAAAACCTATTTGATGAGTATATTTCGAACCCCTATCACCTTACCCTCGAAATATATCATTTTGGGACCTTTAGAATCCGAAAAGCATTTCATAATAATGTAACATTTCAATCTTCCCAAGAGTGCCCCTCCTCTCCTCTTATAAAAGGACCCCACCTCTACCACCTTATTCAAACCTTCAAGACATTTGGATTGGCCAACCTCTGCCAAAATACTCTCCAAACTTCCCTATATTACTCCTAGAAGCCTCACATTGGGCATAAGTCTTCCCAAGGAATCCTTTGGCTCAAATCAAAAAGAGTTACCCGATTTTAAGGTAATGTCTTCTCTTGTGTTCTTTTATTTTATTTTTATTCTCCAACCCCATAAAATATTTTTATTCATTTTTTTTGTAAGAAAAACAGTATCCTCAATATACTAGGATGTTTTTATAAGAAGTATTCGAGCTAAAGTTACACACACCTACATCTAATGGTTAAAGAACATACTGTTTCTGTGGGTGGCGAATTACTGCGTCACGAAACGATGATTGTTCAATCTTCTTTTACCACCTATAATGGTGGCCATTATGATGACAATATTTTCATACATGATATATATTATGCTTATGTTTTCCTTATTCTTCTGTATTTTTCATTTATGTCACACCTTTATGATTTCCATTATGGGTAAACGCGATATCTTCATTTTAGGAAGTGCGGACTACCGCCCCCTCAAAGTGATTTGAATCATTAATGCCATATGTGGGATTTATAAAGGATGGAGTAAATGGTATTATACATTATATTATACTGGAATTATATTATACCTTTATATAATTATAACTTCATTCCATTAAATACGAAATAGAAATGAAAGTAGCGTTCATGCGTACGTATGGCTTACCGTCTCCATGAACGGTGCATTTCATTTCTTACCTCTAAATGTTATGTAATATTATAAATGAATGTATATACTGGATATATATGATGTATATGATATCTAAATCATGAATATAATAATGGATATAATGGATATTTTACCACATGAACAACTTGTAATTTTAAGAAGTTTATTTTTGACTCAAGTACCAAAGATCGACAAAATGACCGTTATTAACATAGATAATTACATAATGTTTGTAACATGGTAATAAGTGATATAAAAGGAATAATAAACTTAAAAAAGGTTCTCAAGAAATTATAAATTAACTCTAGTTTATTATTCAGGAGATTAAAGAATGATCGAGTCAAGTTGGACACGAGGTAAGGGAACTTCATAACCTAATTTCTGTTCTTTGGGTTAATCTTCTACTTTCAAATTATGTCATGATATTACTATGTCCTATCTTGTATTTGTACATTCTATATGTGTACTTATAGTTAATACACATAATAAATCTATTTTATTTAAAAAAATGATATTTGTAAGGGAATTTCTTAACCCAATTTCCATTCTTTGGGTTAATCTCATACTTTCAAATTATGTCATGATATTATTATGTCCTATCTGGTATTTGTACTTTCTTTATGTGTACTTATCGTAAATACACATAATAGATCTATTTTATTTTAAAAAAGATCTTTGTAATGACTTCGTCTCAATCTCATTTCATTGAGGCATATTTGGTTTTATACACAACTTTCATTTATACGGTATACAAACCCCTTTGACTTTTACTTTTATTCAAAAGGAATATTTTTATACGAAGAATTTTTACTAAACGACAAAAGGAATGTTTTTTTCTTACGTATGCGGCAACAACGTCTTCTCTACCGCCATGAATTTTATTTGAGTTTCGGCTTCCTCTATAAGCCATAACTTTTTTTAAAGAAAAATAAATACCATGTTTTACTTATATTTTATTTTGGTATTGAAAATGGTTTTGATAATTTTTTTATTATATCAATGTGTTGTATTGATATCTTGTGATTGAAGTGTGGAAATCTTATATTTCCCTTATGCATGTTTTATGTGATACAATTATATTATAGTTTATGATATGTTTAAACCTATTCATATGAGGAATTCATTGGACTTAATAAGTGGCGGGTGGAGCCCGCTATATCTCCTCAATGCATCGGCAGGTCTCATGAGACCAACTAGTGTCTTGGAACGAGGCCTTGACAAAATCTTATTTGTGGTCTTGGGACGAGGCCTTGGCTACGTGGTTATGATAGTCTGGCATTATGAATTCCATCATTATGAAAGTGGTTATTGATATTGCATGTGATTATTTGACCAGTAGAATATCCATGTGAAGAAGTAAATGGAATTATCTCATTTTACTTTTTCCATATTATGTTGAAGTTCAAGTTTAAAAGGCTTTTGTTTTAGTTATACATTGCTTTAAATGTTAATGTTTATTTATGAAAGCTTCTGCAATATTGTTATCCTTACTGAGCATCTGAGCTGACCCCTTTCAATGTTTTAATATTTTCCAGGATGTGAAGAAGTATTTTATGAATGACCTCCAGGGATAGTCAGAAGAGGATAGAAGTGTGGACTATGGAGACTTTGTTATTGTGATTTTTCACTTTATGATGTAATGCAACATTTATGAATGTATCTAGTGTTTCCAAGGCTACTAAACTAATCGGTATTTTGAGACTTGATCTTTTGTGATCATGCCAATGTTATGAAGTAATGCACCGACTCTGGGTAGCTGGGTTCGGGGCGTTACAGTTGGTATCAGAGGCAGTTTAGTACTAACCTTGGAAGCTAGATTTAGATAAACTCTGATTAGAGCGCATAGCCATAAGATAGACTTTGAGGATTAGTATAGATGAACTTCCTAGAATTTTGGTATTATAGAGATTTTGTGAGTTTTCTAAGGAATAAATCCCTGTCTGGATACGAGCAGGTAGAGGCGGCTCTGGCACAGATGTACCTAGGGGTAAAACCCAAAAACACCGCTTTGAGCTAGACTCGAATAGGAACTGGTGCACAACAACGGGCCTTGCTGCACTCTTGGTTACGACACTCCCGGGGGATATGCTTAGGATAATTCTCATTTTATTTACAAACCACTATGAAGGGTTATGATTATATATTTCCTCAAAGAAAACATTTTTATTATTATGGATTATATCCATACATAGTTCAATTTATGTTAAGTATTTTACAAGTATGGAATTATGTATTTTGATTCATAAACTAATCTAGTTTATGCCATTGTTTTGAAATGGCACCTAGTGGAAGGAATGAAAACCATATCAATGCATGCACTCCGTGTAAGGATTTCCCTCCTGCTCAAGATAATTATTGTGGATCTGGGGATACAACTGGTGCTGATCAACTTATTACCATACTGGGACAACTCAATCAGGTTATGAATAATAACCTTACTCATATGGAACACCCTGATCCGCAATGTGGAGGATCAATGTTAGACCGCTTCATGATGAAACAACCACCAAAATTTAATGGGGGTATAAATCCATTAGTATCTGAGTAATGGATAAACTCCTTAGAGAAAATATTCCACACCTTGGGGAGTAGCGAACGGGAGAAGGTTATCATGGAAGTTTACCGCCTCACTGGAGATGTCGATCAATGGTGGTCATTGATTAAAAATACAAAGGTATATGAAGAAGTATCATGTATGGAATGGAGGGTGTTTAAGGAAATTTTATTAGAAAAATACTTTCCACATGACCATCGACCAGATATAGAAAGGAAATTTCTGAGTCTGAGACAAAAGGAGGATGAGAATGTCGCAAAGTATGAGGCCAACTTTACAAGGTTAGTGAGGTATGCTGTTGATTATATACGTAACCCAAGAAGTAAGATTGATCGTTTCTTTGATGGGTTAAAACCATTTCTCCATCGAGCTTTTGTATCATAATCCTTCTCATCGTACGAAGATATTTTCTCATGTGCTATCAAGACAGAAAAGGAATTCTCTAAGTCTTATGACCACAATGTAAAGCAAGAGAAGAAGAGAACGGTGGAACAAGAGACAGATAAAGGGAAAAATGGAAAGAAGTATTTTTCATTATGTGATAATTGTGGGAAGAATTACCCTGGTGCTTTCCTAAAAGGAATGGGAGTTTGTTATAAATGTGGAGAAAAAGGTCACCAGGCTCGTGATTGCAAGGGAAAGAAAGAGGCTATCAATGTTTAATGCTACAATTGTAGGGAAATGGGGCATTATTCAAATGAATATCCTAAGCGTCAGGGAAACATACCTCCGAAAAGGTCAAGGGATCAAGGCCAAGCTTATGCTGTTATGACAGATGAAGTTGAATAATTATTTTATTTGTGTTTTTTGACTCAAGAACTATATTATTGTTATAAGGATAATGTGATATATATAAGGATTGTACTGCAGTACTTTTTTTTCATTAAGGTTTTAATATGATGAAGGTAATCATATTTTTATTATGTGACAATAAGAGAAACTTTACTTTGTTTGGGGAATCTGATGTTACAATTGATTTTGGAATTTAGAGGCCTTTTAGAGAATGTCTGGACAAGGGTATTTATAAAGGTTGGAATGGATTAAGTTGATCTTTGGATAGTATTGTTTAAGGTTAAAACATTTCTGAAGATTATTTTTGGAATATTATAATACTATAGTTTTAGGAAAATGACAACCTCCAGGGTGGGGCATAACCCGTCGCGTCAGACAAAGCTGCAGGAATCGAACCCAGAACCATAGTGCAACATGCCTTTATTACCTACCACTAACCTACAGGATGTCCCTGGTTATTACAAAATATTTTTCCTAATCTAAATGGCATGTGTTAATATTTGGAACCTTATACAAATAGGATAAATTGAATATTTTTGAGTTCTATTACCTTTTAGAGTGAAAGATGGGTTTGTGGTAAAAATTTATTAAAGAATGAAAGTCTACATGACAAGTATGTATATTCCCTTACGTTCTTAGTAAATCTCCTAAATAAATTCCTCAACTTTATAAAAGGTAACTTAAAACAAAAATGTTGCCGGTTAACTTTTCCAACTGGGGATTCAATAACCGTTTAACCAATCACAAGTTTGTAATTTTCTTATGGTTAACTTTCTCCTAATCCTGTTTTCTACAACTCTCCATCAAACCTTGATGGTTTTTTTTCTTCCATATCCATATTTTCATAGAATCCTAGTATGGGCTATCTCGGGTGACCTTTGTACTTATCTTTCTATCTTTTAAAGTTATATTTTTATTAATCCTATTTCTGATGTGGATTTTCTACAAAAGTATTATCTATTTTCAACCTTTTATTTTCGAAGAACATTTTCAAATTGTGAGGACGCAATTTATTGAAGGAGGGGAGAATGTAACACCCCGAGCTTCCACGATACACCTCTCTTTCAGTAATGCAATAGCTTGCATTGTATGCAAGTTCGAGTTCTAACACACCGCGACTAATCAAAGTAGCCATTAGGAATAGTAATACCCAATTTTTAAAATTATAGAAATTTTATATTTCAAAATGGACTTCATTTTTGTATTCGTAATATCTAAATTATCCTAAGTTGAATTTTTTGTAGTTTTCTGAGAACTTTCAGTTTTTATGAATAGTGAAAAATATTTAAAACTACTTTTTTAATCGAAATAATTTATAGTGATAAATTATACTATTAAGTGGGTTTAAAGTATAATTATAATATATGTTTACCATTTTATCCAATGTTGGTCATTAGAATTATTTTAACATTGAAATTGGACATAAACAATTGTCAATCTTTTGATATATATTGTTTCTTAAAAACACGCTATTTGTTGTGACAATGGGAATTAATTATAAAATTAATTAATGAAACTTATATGTTTGGAATTTTGTAAAATAGACATCATTTTTGAATTCGGAATATTAATTATAGCTTTGGGTGAAATTTTGGCATTGTTCTGAAAAACATCAATTTTTGATGAATAGTGAAACCACTAAGTAGTAGTTAAAAAACTGGTTTTTCATTTGAATGAAAAATTACCACTTCTGTGTTTTGATTTTCAAAAATCCGACATACATGGTTGTCATTAGTATGTAAAATGTGGTTCAATGGGATAAAAATAATTTTTGGTGAATAGTAACTTTTATGTTTAATTAATCACGATTAAAGGTAATTAGTAAAATTTAAGGTAAAAATGATATAATAAAAATATGAAAATACCTTTAAACTTGTCCTACCCCTATTTTATGAGTCATGGCCGACCAAGACAATCCATGGGTCAACTTGGGGACCCCATGGAGCCACTTTGGTAGGAAAATGACATTAAAAACTTTTTATTTAATGTTAAAATAAAAATGTCACAAACATGAGTTGTTTTACTAAAAAAAATTTTAAATGGGGTTATACAAGTAATATTTTTGACTATAAATATTCATTAGAATGGTAAAAATATTTCCTAAATCATGAATTTTTTTTATAATTTTTATACATTAAATAAATTAAATTATTTATGATACCATGATGATGCAGCGATTACCTCATTAATTAACGATTTAAATAAAATGAAAAGACAATGTAAAATATGAGGATTAAACTTGTCAAAAACCCATTGGATGAGTATATTTAGAACCCCTATCACCTTATCCTCGAAATATATCCTTGTTGTACCTTTAGAATCCTAAAATCATTTCATAATAATGTAACATTTCAATCTTTCCAAGAGTGCCCCTCCTCTCCTCTTATAAAAGGACCCCACCTCTACCACCTTATTCACACCTTCAAGCCATTTTGATCTACCAAACTCTGCCCAAATACTCTCCCAACTTCCCTCTGTTACTCCTAGAAGCCTCACTTTTAGCATAAGTCTTCCCAAGGAAGCCTTCGGCTCAAAACAAAAAGAGTTACCCGATTTTAAGGTAATGTCTTCTCTTGTGTTCTTTTATTTTATTTTTCTTCTCCAACCCCCTAAACTATTTTTATTAATTTCTTTTTTAACAAAACCAGTATCCTCAATATACTAGGATGTTGTTATAAGAATAATTGGAGCTACACTTACACACACCTACATCTAATGGTTAACGAACATACTGTTTCTGTGGGTGGCGAATTACTGCCTCACGAAACAATGATTGTTCAATATTCTTTTAACACCTATAATGGTGGCCATTATGATGACAATATTTTCATACATGATATATATTATGTTTATGTTTTACTTATGCTTATGTATTTTTCATTTATGGAACACCTTTATGATTTCCATTATGGGTAAACGCGATATCTTCATTTTAGGAAGTGAGGACTACCGCCCCCTCAAAGTGATTTGAATCGTTAATGCCATATGTGGGATGTATAAAGGATATAGTAAATGGTATTATACATTATATTATACTGGAATTATATTATACCTTTATATAATTATAACTTCATTCCATTAAATACGAAATAGAAATGAAAGTAGCGTTCATGCGTACGTACAGCTTACCGTCTCTATGAACGGTGCATTTCATTTATTACCTCTAAATGTTATGTAATATTATAAATGAATGTATATACTGGATATATATGATGTATATGATATATACATAATGAATATAATTATGGATATACTGGATATTTTACCACATGAACAACTTGTAATTTTAAGAAGTTTATTTTTGACTCAAGTACCAAAGATCGACAAAACAACCGTTGTTAACATAAATAATTACATAATGTTAATAACATGGTAATATGTGATATAAAAGGAATAATAAACTTCAAAAAGGTTCTTAAGCAATTATAAATTAACTCTAGTTTATTATTCAGGAGATTAAAGAACGATCATGTCAAGTCGGACACGAGGTAATGGAACTTCTTAACCCAATTTCCGTTCTTTGGGTTAATCTCCTACTTTAAAATTATGTCATGATATTACTATGTCCTATCTTGTATTTGTACATTCTATATGTGTACTTATAGTGAATACACATAATATATCTATTTTATTTAAAAAAATGATCTTTGTAAGGGAATTTCTTAACCCAATTTCCATTCATTGGGTTAATCTCCTACTTTCAAATTATGTCATGATATTATTTTGTCCTATCTTTTATTTGTACTTTCTTTATGTGTACTTATCGTAAATAAACATAATAGATCTATTTTATTTTAAAAAATATCTTTTTAAGGAATTCGTCTCAATCTCCTTTCATTGAGGCATATTTGGTTTTATACACAACTTTCATTTATACGGTGTATAAACCCCTTTGAATTTTACTTTTATTCAAAAGGAATCTTTTTATATGAAGTGTTTTTACTAAACGACAAAATGAATGTTTTTTTCTTACGTATGCGGAGACAATGTCTTCTCCACCACCGTGACTTTTATTTGAGTTTCGGCTTCCTCTATAAGCCATAACTTTTTTTAAAGAAAAATAAATACCATGTTTTACTTATCTTTTATTTTGGTATTGAAAATGGTTTTGATAAAGTTTTTATTATATCAATGTGTTGTATTGATATCTTGTGATTGAAGTGTGGAAATCTTATGTTTCCTTTATGCATGTTTTATGTGATACAATTATATTATGGTTTATGATATGTTTAAACTTGTTCATATGAGGAATGCATTTGACTTAATAAGTGACGGGTGGAGCCCGCTATAGCTCCTCGATGCATCGGAAGGTCTAATGAGACAAACTAGTGTCTTGGCACGAGGCCTTGACAAAATCTTATTTGTGGTCTTGGCACGAGGCCTTGGCTACGTGGTTATGATAGTATGGCATTATGAATTCCATCATTATGAAAGTGGTTATTGATATTGCATGTGATTATTCGACCAGTAGAATATCCATGTGAAGAAGTAAATGGAATTATCTCATTTTACTTTTCCATATTATGTTGAAGTTCAAGTTTAAAAGTCTTTTGTTTTAGTTATACATTGCTTTAAATGTTAATTTTTATTTATGAATGCTTCCGCAATATTGTTATCCTTACTGAGCATCTGAGCTCACACCTTTCAATGTTTTTATATTTTCCTGGATGTGAAGAAGTATTTTATGAATGACCTGTAGGGATAGTCAGAAGAGGATAAAAGTGTGGACTATGGAGACTATGTTATTGTGATTTTTCACTTTATGATGTAATGTAACATTTATGAATGTATCTAGTGTTTCCAAGGATACTAAACTAATCAGCCTTTCGAGACTTGATCTTTTGTGATCATGCCAATGTTACGAAGTAATCCACCGACTCTGGGTAGCTGGGGTCAGGGCGTTACATTTATGATACCTAGAAATAACCCACCGAAATTTCAACCCCAATGGGGATGAAATTACATCATTCATAAGGTCTACTCTAGTGGTGCAAACTCATTGATCACGATATAGGAGGAGTACATTACAAATTCCACCAACTCTAGTTCCACTAGTGGTGAATCACATAAATCACATGATCTAAGATATATGTATTTATATTAAAAATACAATTTTCATAGTAATATGACATTAAACGATACAAAAAATTGCTCAACACATGATGTAAAATTGCAGCCTTTCCCTATGTGAGAAGCATGGGAATCCTCATACAAAATATATGAGATTATTTAAAGTATAATTTATATGAATTTAAACTAAAAATACTGATGTTCTTGTCACACAATGTGAAACAATATGACATAGTCCTAGGTACAAGAAATTAGAAGCTAGTATACCTTTTGAGACAATAAAATGACTCCTCATGTGTAAATCATGATATAACTTATGTATTTAGTGTAAGATACCTCATAACCATGATATGGACACTAAGGAGTCCCATTGGGACTCCTCCTTATGTTTAATCCCCAATGACATTCCTCGACCAATTAGTGGGTTGACATGACCTCATAAAATGAAAAGAGAAATAAAAAATAGGTAGATCTATGTGTAAATCCTTGAATACAACTCCCTCACATATGACATTGAACTGTGGACTTACCCAATGTAGTGAATATGGGAATCCATGTGAAATAAGAATGGTATGCCTAATGTGATGGACATGAGATTCCTTATGGTAAACAAGGAATGACACCCCCATACCTGAAAAAATTCAACATGTGATCCCCTAATCACACCATTTATTCCCTTATAGAACCTATCCATCTTCCTCGCAAGATCCCACAACAAAACAATATTTCATCCAGAAAAAATGGGCTGCCCCAAAAACAAGCACACCATGGTCAAAGATATATAAACATAAGCTATAACAGCCAAACATCCTCACTATATGACATTAAACTATGTGTTCAATGTATATTCTAAATGATTTTAATCTGTATGGTCTATATCCATTTCACATGATGTGAAATTATGTGATGAATGGATCCCTCACTCAATCGTGATACCTCCCTTTTGGTTCCATTCGTCTACCGCACCATGGTCAATAATGACATGTGGATTTATTCCAGATTCTAAGGTATACATTGTAATACCCAAATATCATATTATATTCCTATCCCAACCAAAACCCCATTTTGAGCTCTTTCCCCTTGAGAAAATGATCAATCATCAGTTGTTGAGATGATCATATAGTGCATTTGAGCACATGATGGAATAACTCCCTTAGTGTTTAACTCCCCACAAAGCATCCCAACATGACCACTTCCAAATATCTTATAGTCCTTGTTTTGGACCACCATTAGCCTCTACATAGGAATAAGACCCCCTAATAATAATATTCCCTGACAAAAATGGCTCACCTACTATCCTAGGTACATGCCTTAGAGGATCACTTTAGAAATATGATAGTTCCTATGTTTCGAACATGGTCAATGGTCTATCCGACATTTTCTAGCACCATCCCTGACTGGTGGGGTTGTGGGACCTATGTTCCAAACATGATTAGCACTTGTTCCCTATCAACTGGTTATACCCTTTCATGGTACAAATCTTCTATGTCATAATTTACCTTCATTCCCACCTCCATTTGTTCTAGTAGAGTTTCAACACCCTTGGTGTTTTCCCTCCATGTGTCCATCCATGATGACTAAGCAGGTCTAAATCATTGGAACTTTCCCAAGTCAGCTTCTTTTTTCCCATATCGTGATATCCCTTATAAAAAGGGAAAATCCCTACTTCTCCTTATTTCTCACATTGAAAATATATTACATGGGTTTATAATTCATCATGGAGTCTTCCCAAAGCACAGTCGAGACACACATGTGTTCCCAAATGGAATGTCACCCCCATATGGTCATAACTCTATGACCTTAAAATAATAGTCTTGGTGCAAGAATCATGATATTAAACTATGTGTAACTCATTCTAGAAGTTTAGGAGTGGTGGAATACCTTCTTTTATCTTTATTAATGTCAAGTTTGAACTCTAATATGCCACACATATCCACTCAGAACACACACCCCTTATTGTCCAAGCACCATGACCTTATAAATTTTTCAAACCTGTTGTCCAAACTCCATGAATTTAAATGTGTAGTATCCCCTTCTGGTCCTAGTTTCATGACCTTAAACTACATAGATGGTGTCTTTTAATACAAAAAATTAAATTAAAAGTTTCTTTTCATCCTCGTATTAGAGTATGGCCCCAACTTTCATCATTAGTCTCCCAATAAACGTCATTCAAGAACTATGTGTGGATAGATTCCCCATTTAGTGGGATATTTTGTAAAACATAGAACCACTATCTATATTGTAGTTGAAAATACCCCAATTAGGTGAGACTATGTTCACTAGAAGTCGACCCTGAAACTATTTTTATGACTGATTTTTAGGGATTGGATGAAAAAATTATCTCACTAGCTCTCATACAATCCAAGAATCATGACCTTAATTTCTGTGAAACTTTTCTTGAAGATTCTTTGTGCATAACTTAGACTCCTTCTCCCCCTCTTCAAATCAGGGGTTTTCTCCTTAATTTTATACAGTCAACATCAATACATAAACCTCTTTTGTCCAAGAATAGAGAACTTATTTTTTTTAAATACCACATTCCAAGCATCACAACCTAAAATTATATGAAAACTACCCCATGACTCTTTGTTGGTCTCATGACCTCTTTATCCCCAATTCACCTCAAGTTTTGAACTATCTGATACCACACAAATATTTGTAGTGTACCATTATTTGGTTCAAGCTCTATGAAATTAAATTGGAATTAGACTTGGTCTATGTATTATGATCATATACTATAGACCACTAGTACCATGTGGCCTTCAATAATTATTTGGTTTGTGTCACCTCTAGTGTTATAGTAAATCAGTCCCCCCTATTTCTTTTCATCAGCACCAAAAAGGATTTCCCCCCTTCAAAAATTGTTATCCTACCATAATTAATTCTTGAACCATACTTTTCATGATTCCCCATTCAATGGGATACATAGTGACACATAAATTTCGTATCTCAAGACAATTTATGAATCCTATCTGGTCTAAAAAACAAGATTTCAAATTGTGTAAAGTCATCTGTATATATTCCCTTAAGTATGTACATGGTATGAATGACATGACCCTAAAATAACCCAGAAAAGAGCTACATATGTTTGTCTGGTTGAAAACCCATGTGTGAATTCTAAGAAAAAGTCAAACTTCAACCGGCCTAGTCTCCCCTGTGACTTGGGAAAAAGGGAGGTTCTGAATGGAAGAGGTAAAAATCCAATAAGACACATTTCTAATCCCAACCAAATTTCTTGATGTGCCCACTAGACCCATCAGTTTAGGTAAAATTTATTTAAAAAACATAAATACTCCTACTTCATGAGGTCCTCTATAAGGTACCCCCCTTCTATTACCTTTTTGCACATCCCACTACCTAAAATTGTTATACTTTCATTCATGATATTTCACATGTCCTAGACATATGATGTTAAACAGTACGACAATAGGGTAAAAAATATACAACCTTAAACTGAAACAATCACATGTCTTTACTATATGACATTAAACTGTGTGTTCAGTGACCTTACCATAAGATGTTAAACTACACACCTTTCATCCACATTACACAATATAAAACTGTGAAATGTTTTAGGTACTCATCTAATAGGACCTTTACCCCCTTTAGTGATAGTCACCTACCACACCACCCGGGTTCCTTGACCATCACTTGGTAATGAAGATGATTTCCCCATGGAAGGCTGGCCTGGATCTTACATAGGCTAATAAAACACCAAATTTTCATAGATCCATGGTGGAATAATTACCAATATGTTGAACTCTATTAGAAAATTTCCTTAGTTCAACCCACAATTCACATATACCTTGATTTGAATCCCCACCATATTCTACATCTAAATAGGTCCCATTAATGGTGATGGTTCCTTAATAAAAAGATCACCTCCCATCCATGGAACATTCCTTTAAGTAATTTTGATGAAAATATAACATTTCCAATGTTTAGAATATGGTTAATCGTTGATCCCAATTTTTATATCCCCACTCCTCATTGTATGACAGTGGAATATACATTTTAAACATGGTCATCAGTCATCATCTATTAGCTTTTCACACATCCATGTGTTCCATGTTTTGGACATATTGATTCACATACTCCATCTTCCCATTTATTTGGGTAGAATATAAATCCCATAGTGTTACCCCACTCATGAAGCTACGTATATTTGGAAAGAAAGTCAGCAGTTTAGAGCCCTAATATCCAACCATGGATTTCCTATGTAAAGACACTACTGGTGTTTGATGGATAATTATAGATCAAATTGATCAGTCTTTATATAGAACTCACAATGTGATCAATTAATCTTTTCTTTATATCTTGATTCTTACAATGATGATGAATCACATGAGATTAGAGGTTAATATTTGGTCATCCTTTTATCATTATTGAGATGTAACAAAATAATCACATAGATAATTGAAAAATTAGTTATATTTCCTTGTTGTGTGGAGGGTTAAATACAGGTTCAATACCACCATTTATTATAGTATAAAAGAAACCCTCTTAAGGCTCCGTCTCATTAATAAAGCACTCTCGGTCATCCATCCTCAATTGGGTATCCTCCAGGGCCCACTATCACTCAATTAGCTCCACTGTTTCCTTATTTGTGGTAGGGTGAACGTCATTGGATTAGATTTGTACCAATACCTATTCAAAACTACATTCCACCACCAAAGATGAAACCTTCATTTTATTTTCCTCATCCACTTCCAACTATACCCTAAACTTGATTAGGATTTCTCCATTGGCATTGACGATCGCCTCGTGTTGCTGTTCCTACCCATCATGTTGAGATTGATCCTATTTCATTACCTAGAGTACCTTGGTTCCCACATATTTTTTCTTATACTAGGAATCATTGAACTCCAAACAATCTTCTAGTTCTCACTAAACAAGGATATCCCAAGCTAGAGCATAGATACCATGTGATTATACCATGCTAGTCCCTAGAATTACCAGCTCAAGGTGGAGGTATCCCATTCAGCTTGGAAGATCTGCCAATAGGGTGTGGGTTATGAAGTTATGAATGCTCCTCCGTGACCTGAACTAGATGATATGGTTCTCAAAAACAATTTTGGAGACAAATTTATTGAAATAATTAGGTACTATAGGATCATAATTTTGGAACATCTCTATCATAGAAGAAAATGATTCATCTTTGTGAATCTTTTCAGACGGGCTAGGCTCCACATATAGAGGTAGGTCGAACTCATCTATAGTGATGATATTGGAAATTTATTCATGATTTAATATATCTGGGGTAGGATCTCCCATTAAAGAACTTTTAGAAGATCTCTCAAGATTTTCCATAGTAGGGGTAGACTTGTAGGCCACAAACTCCTCAACTACCC
Organism: Viscum album; assembly: GCA_963277665.1. Taxonomy (NCBI): domain Eukaryota; kingdom Viridiplantae; phylum Streptophyta; class Magnoliopsida; order Santalales; family Viscaceae; genus Viscum; species Viscum album. The sequence goes on from OY728137.1 coordinate 1,373,959,628, forward strand.
ATATTTAAGGTGTATCTTCAATTATTACCACTGGGGGATGGCTCTATAATGTGGTAAGAACTGTTATTTAGATTCATGTTCAGTAAATTCCAACTAATGGTTGTTATGGAAATTAGAACAAAGGAGAATACTTATATGAATCATAGTGACTGAAGAGAAGGTCAAAAATGTTCAACATAATCCCTACCGGTGGTGATATCCCCAAAATAATTGATAATCCTCCATCAAGAGTTTCTCTGAAGCTAGATGTTTTAGATTTGTTTAGAAATAAATATATGAGTTGTAAAAAGAGTTTGAATTAAAATAATCATACGAAATAAGGAAAATGTAATAAAATAAATTATTCGTAGGCACTTTAGGCTATTGGGTGATCAAACCAGTCATATAAACAACCACGATGATATAAGACTAGCTACCAATTAAAATAAAATCAGGAGAAGGTAAAAATACTCCCCTTCATCGGTTAGGGATTGATCTTCCTCCATTAGGGGTTCATCATGAATCCCCCTTTTTACATTCTTGTTGATTCCAAAAAAGGACAGAAATATATAGGACAAAAAATTCAAAGAGTTAGCAGGTGAGAAAACCCAAGAAACATAGAATTTTTTTTCATCATCAGTGGATTCTTATCCCCTAGAGGATCCTAGAAAAGAATCACTTACCCAAGAACACTTTCCTAAATCTTTATCCTCGGTCATTTCTAAAACTTACTAACTCTTAGAGAGGTCTTCAAGAGAAAGAATGTCTAAAACCATTCTCACGCAGTCAGTCTAGGGGACTGTTACGCCATGGGAGTTGAAATTGTCTTCCATATGTGGTTTGTATTACACCACCTCATCCTAAAGAGATTATAATCCATCCTTGGCATGTTGGAACCCAAGAATGTGAATCCCCCTGTCTTGGATATTCATCCATATAAAATAGAGGGAGTTGAATTGTCAGAATATCTTGTGGTCCTTCAAGGTGTTAGGGAAGAAAATATCATCGGGAATGTCGGAACGCCACAATTTCTTCATCGGTTCCATATCATATGAACTTTGGGATGCTCTATAGGGGTCAAGCACTTCCTGAATATGCATTCCATGGAGTCACGGTCCACCTATCACACCTACCCTAGGATCCACACCTAGTATAGGTCATGAAATTATTGGAAATGAAACACTTTTCACCCCGATGGTCAAATTGTTCCTCCTCAGTGTGATCCACCTACCACAACATGTCCTGGACCCCATGGATATAATGATCCTTCTTTAGAATCCACCTAAATGACTAGACACACTAGTGAGTCACATAAGTACATTCTATCCTAGATTTGTGTGTACACATGCAGGAACATGCTTGGAGAATCATCTAGTGAAAGAATATTCCTCTCACTGTTATCCTCTAACAGGAACATGTGTATATTTTTCAATGGATAGATGAATAAAACATGATTTATACTTAACTGTAAACATTCAAGGTAATCCTTTGGAGGTACTCAAATTTCCTATAGAACATGTACAAGGTGTATATATTACCGATCACCTTGAATTCGACACTTTCCACCAGAAATTCACCTTGAAACTCTAGGAGGTATGACAAATTATCCTCCATCTCTATACCATCATCCATAACCATCCATATTGGGAGGGGGGACATGTGGAAGATGAATTTCACTGGTATCCCTATCCTTTCAAGCCTGATAAATTTATATAGATGTGGTGTGTTTCTCCCGACAGTATTTAGCATGGATGGATAAAAGCTAAAACTGGGAGGGGATATTGGGTTTGTGTACTCATACACCCCATGTGTGTGATGACTAAGATATATAGAAACTGGAAGGGGACACACACACACACAGATGGTTATTCCTCTTTCTGATGTAGAAAAACACCTTATTCAGTATCACTACTACTAGAATGACCATGTTGATACACTGGCCCACCACTAGTGTCACTGCCATGATTAGTGTTCTTGAAAATAATCATATGTGTTCATTTAAAACAGAGAGACTCCAACCATAGATGATTACCAAGATGATTCCAAAAAAAAAAGATTATGGGATCCAAAAGTTTCAAACTATACCCCCATAAGTTCCACATGACCATCTCCAAGAGTATCCAGTAGGATTTTTCCCTCATGTACTATGATTCATTTGGGAAACAATGGGGCCTCCCGGGTAGCTTGTCTATGGGTTCATTCATAAAATTACAAAAAAAATGCTTGAAGGGTATATCTTTCATCCTCATATTGTGCTTATTCTCCCTTTTAACCAGGTGTAATAGAGAACTTTTTATCACTAGCATCTTCTACTCATCCTCCAAAACATTCTCAGTGGAGATGAATTCATCATACATCCCCAGTTTTATGGGGATGTCCGTGATCTAGTATAAGTCCCATAAGTTGATTCATACCTATCCATAAAGCAGGTGAAAGGTATTGGTACCCCATTAAAACCTTCTCAATAGCTTATACATAATTCTTGGATAGAAGTAGGCATAGAAATATTAATTCCTTGCTGCTTTATGCACCCCCACAATCTCCATATCTTCCTCTAATTCGTCGTACGTTTGGAAACCCAATAAGTCTCATTCCCACTATTTTGTGAAGTTTTTACCATGGAATAGGTTCAACTAATATTTTATAGACTTGGATACGGTATTCCAAACCCACCTTGAAGATTCTCTCATATTGAGGAGGGGATGTATCTATAACAGGAACTTCACCATTGATGTTCTCCATAGGGTTCCACAGGGAGTAAGTGGTTATTATTGTGTTGTCATTTTTAGTGACCCGTAACCATTTTATTCAATTGATTCAACCCTCATGAACTTATGAACTATTAGGTAGGGGAATCTAGAATGGAATCAAGGATGAAGATGTTACCCCTAAGTAAAAATCCATATAAAGGATACCTATGGAATAGAAGATAGTCCTTTTGATCCTCCGTCATTAAATTAGAGAGAGTTTCATGATCAGACACACTTTTAAATCTCTCTCTAATCACATTGTTCCTATCCAATTCCCTCCATCTGGTAGTAGCCTCCACAACACCTTCAAAATCCATCTCAAGGATATTAAAAAAAATTTAGACATTTTCATTGAAGTTCTTTCATGATGGTTGGAAAGTAACAAAATATGAGCCTCACAAAAGATGTGTGTTCCAAGAGTCATCCATGGAATGCTAATTTATGGAAGTGAAAAAGTTTCATATGCGCTAAGGATTGAAATTCGGAAAGGCTTGTGAAGGTCATGTGTTTCAAAAAAAGAGAGTTATTACCAATATTACATGAAAAGATCATGGTCACCTAGGGAAGCATACCCATATTTATAGGCCTAGGAATTGATATATGTTTCCCAAGAGGGACACCCAAATATCTAGTTTTCAATAATTTCACCTCAGAATCCAAAACTACTCTCCAGTTTATGATTCTATAATTATTGGGCATTTTTTATGTTGAAAAACCCTCACTACAAGAAAATTCATGGAGTTAATGTATTTTTTGAGGTAAATTCAGGATAAAATGGGCAAAAAATTTTCCTAAGGGGATGTATTCAGGATTTTGGAACCTTCAACAAATATAAGGGCTTCACGAATGTCTTTAGGTGTAGTGAAGGATCACCTCACATGATGAAGTAAACCTCAGTGAAATTTATAACTTCTAATGAAGTTCACCATCCACCGTGAAGGTTTAGTTTACATGAATATGGTAACATTCATGGAACATATCTTTATAACTCTAAAAAAACTGATTAATACCTCCCTTCACCTAAAATTTACTGGGATACAACCTTTGGACTTACACTAGAAGATTTGAAATCATGAAACATTATTTTTCATGATCCAAAGAGGAGATGGATCCCCCATGGTAGTATTATTTCACAAAAACCTCCCATGAGTACATGAGACTCTAAGACCATTGTGGATATAAATTTCATGAAGGTTCAAACCCTTCACACCAAAGGAAAACCACTATTCCTTCTTGGAATTTCATGAGATACCTGACCATCCTAAAATATTCCCCATGGGAAGAAAGACATCATCCTAGGGAAGGAAACCTATGCTTCATGGAGGGATTACCTTCTCAATCCCCTAAATATCACAAGATCCTAAATGTTTTCAAAACCCATGATCTTTGAAAAAATCACCTTACATGACTCTACATTATTACTTCTATAAGAAGATATACATTCATGATTATTGAGTTCCCAATGACCTTGTACCCATCTAAATACAGTCCATTTTCACCTCATCCTTCTGTATGATTGGTATCGTCAACCCTTATGGTTGGCCCCTTTCATCCAAGCATGACCTAGACATTTTTATTTCCTTTTTATCCAAAAAATAAGCACCTTAATGTTGATATACCCACACGCCACTTAACTAGGGAAATTTTTAAACCTTGTGATATCCAAAAGCACATGCGAATTATACACATAAGCTCAGAAGGTGGAATCATTGTAGGAAACCACTCATATTTCATTGTGTAGAAGGATGGTAGAGTATCCTCCTCTCATAATTGGAAATAGTCTCCCGGGGTATAGGCCACACTAACTCTGAGCTGTATAAAATTAAACAACATATCCCAATATCCTAGTGACATGATGGTAAACAACATGACAACGTCCTTAGAACATGACATTAAACTATATTCCTAGCTTGTGCATCGAACATAGGATTCCCCATGTATGACTAGCATGGGATGAAATCTCACCTCCTCGGAATCCCCTATGTATAATACCACACTATATCTTGTTGTAATCCCTTATGTTACATGGTTATCCTTACCACATTATGTTAAACTAAATGGAAATGTATCGTCTTAAAACCTTAAACTATGCACATGAACTACGCGATTTTTGATCCCTATCTCATAATAGGTTACGTAGGATACCTTAAAAGGTTTAATGTTGAAATATTTTTGATTCCTCCTAGATATTAAATCTTGATACCCCAACATCACTATTAAGTCTAAATTTCTTCCCCCTATGAGGAGACAATCCCAATGTGTTATCATATTCCCCCTTTGGTGCACACTCATACAGTCACCACAAATCTATACCCACATTATATTAAACATACGACCAACCTATCTTGAAAAAATGTTAAGATTGTGACCAAATTATCTCTACAAGATGTTAAACCTATAACCAAGCATTCAACACAAGACATTAATCCTATGGCCAACCTGTCCCTATAAGACATTAAAAATTTGAGAAATCTATCCCCACAAGATGTTAAACATGTTTACAACCTCTCCCTGATTGTTTTTAAACATATTTCTATGTCCAAAAAAGACCCTAAACCCTTGAAACCACAAAATAAATTAGGATATATACATCATGAAATTAGCATGGGATGCCTAAGTTCTCAAGCCTTAGATACCTTACACCCCTGAAATAAGTTACCTCATGATGGAAATAGTATGACTTGGGTTCTATAACTAATATGCCACATACATGAGATTCCATTGACTTTGAAATACGAATAAATTATAGGTGAAAAACACACCCAACATCCATAGATGTACATATGTTTCCAACATCACTATACACTCTAACTGTAGGTAGATTCCCCATTATGATAAAAGAAGTGTAATTAACTAGAATCCACCATGATATGACACCAGGAACAAGCTTCACAAACATGAAAAAAATCTATGAGGGAGAACTGAACTAGGAAATGAGTTCCATGGAGGATTCCATGGATATAGAAACCAACATTCGATCATCCTATTTCAATATAGGAGTTGAAATCACCAACCATGGTGGTGGAGTATGTCTTCATTTGGAATGATGGAATAAATATAAAGAAGAAATATGTCTCCACCCCAATGCATTCCCCAATGGAATGATTAAAAAAACACATGACCCAACCATAATTGCCAAACACTCAATTGCGGATAGCCATGGCCTAATGTTAGATGTCTAGTGAATAATATAATCTATTTTATCAACAATATGAATGAAAATCAACAACTGATACCCAATTCATTATCCAATGTATCCTTCTACTGTCCCTGTTAAAGAGAAACTCTTAAAGGTAAAAATATGCCCCATTACTAGATATATGATTTTATGAAGCACATAACCATTAAACCAGCGGGGCTCTTGATCCATGACACACTGCCTATAAAAATAGATGTGTGAGACCCTTATCACAACCATGAAGATCCCTCTCTAGTTTTATTCTACAATATAAATTGTTGAGGCCTATAATATTAAGGAAGATAAATAGGAAGAATGCCAGGACTTCACTTCCTTCTCTAAGGAGGATGATGGAGCTAGTATATAGGGGAACATATGGCCAATGTATGTTATAGATAAGTTCAGTGATGTGGAAATATATTATTTCTCTTTGGATAGCGGTTATAGAATCAATCTCATCCGAACTTAGCTACTCCAAAATCTTGGGCTCATCATAGAAAACTGAATCCATCCGACCTAAAAATTTAGGGTTATGATAAGAGAAAGAAAAATACACACAATAATATTCAACTAAAGAATCATTTTTGTGACAAGTTAGTAAACAAAAAATTTGTGTTTTTCTTGTAGGATACTACCTAAAATGCCCTATTTGGGAGGACCTATCTTCATATTTACATAGTGGTACCATATTCATACCATCAGTGCCATAAATACTCCCTCAATGGTCGATCAGGGGTAATCTAGGGAAAAGATAATTCCTTTAACTCATGTAAATCCCACTACCTGGATGATTAGTATTATGAAATGGTGTTAAAATATCTCCAAACCAATGGAATTGTTAATATAAATACCCCAAAAAATATGAAGTTCACCTTAGAGGATTATTTGGCAGTTTTAAAGGTAGATTCATACTGCCAATCCATTGGTTGGAGCATAAAAACACATATCATGGAAGCTACTACATAGTCTCCAAAAATAAAAAATTCTCACAGATTTCATCATATTACTATACAAGGAATGAATGTTTGAATCATGAAATTCCAACTTCTGTTGAGAACTGAAGGGTTCACCCTATATCCAATGATCAACAACACTACTACTTGTTCTATAAAGAAGGGCTAAATCGAGTGATTTTGACATTTAATCACTATTTTGACATCAATGGTGGGTCTCACACATAGAAACCACATGGGACTGGCTCATTATCTTTTACTATCATGGTCTTCATAAAGAAGGAATCCCTCTCAATAATTTCACCCCTACTGAAGCTGATGATAGTAGCACTCCATAATATCCAGTTCTAAGGGATTCATATCCTTACTTTGATCCTTGTAACTTAGATGATTCAAATGATTTTGATACTGACCATCCTTTCATTGAAGATGGTATCTCTACCACTGTTGATAAGTTGAACTAGGTGAATCTCAATGTAGAGAAATATCCAAAGACTACAATGATGAGTGAATTCATGTCTTTTAAGGAGAAACAATAGTATGTGACTTTCCTAAACAAGCATCATGATGCATTCAACTATATCTATATGAAATTAAAAGGATTTATCCCAAGGTTTTTGTTCATCACCTTATACTCCTAGTGTGTAACAAACCGACCCAACATACCATATAAACTGGTACATGAACCAGATTCACCACTAAACTGAAGGGTGTTCATGATCACCATGGGTTGGAAATTAGCAACTAAGGATCAAACAAAAACAAGGGGGAAGGATTTCACCCTACTTAAAACAAGATGCATAGAATATATATATATATATATACACACATACATACATACATAAGTGGAATGAATAACCAAAATATAAAATATTCCATTATCAAATAAGATATAATGGTTGTGATAAAACTAAAAAATAACAATTTAAAACTCCAAGGTACATGTCCAACAACCAAAATGGACAACCAAATCAATAAACAACTACTCCATATGACATGTGGGAAATTTTACACCATTGTACCACTAGATACCCATATCCATCTAACATAAAACTCACCACCTCACTACAACACCTTACATTTTCTTGCATAAAAAGATAATAAAAGGTCTATACATTACCAATAGTATTGTAGGGTGTGAGGTAGACAAGCTCAGTAGAATTTCACCTAGGTGTTCCATTTGAAGTATCTATAAAATAATCCTAATATAATCAATTAATAAAAAGGTATGATAATTATTTAATCAATATTATAGAAAAATCATGGTAAATAGTTCCCCTTTTTCATAGTTCTAAAATAAATCAAGGGAAAAAAAGCATCAATGAAATTTTTTCATAAAACAATTATATTTCTAGAAATTTGTGTTTCAAATAAAAAATAGTACAAAGAAAAATAATAATGGATAGACATACCTTGGATCACAAAAGGACAGTTCACCTAGACCACCAATACATTAAATATAGACTAGTTTTCATATTGAGTTCCTATAATCCATGATTTTTCACCAGGGAATATGGGAACACCCTAGAAAATGTACATTCAACAATGTATCTCAAGTCCTAAAACCCATGTATCTATATATTAAGAAAACATAGAACCAAAAAAATTGAACCCCCAATGAATACTAATGGACGAGTCTTAATACCACACCCTCCTCCTATTTACCCATTTTTTCCATGTGATTCATTTATAAAATCATTTAAAAAAGGTCTTACACATTCCAAAAATTCAAAAAAACACCATTTTTCATAAAAAACATGCTTTAAAAATTCATTTCACAACCCATAATACAGTGATTTGAAAATCAGCTTCCTTTTACCAAAACTAGGGAAAACATATTTTATTAAAAAACCATTTAAAAAATCATTACATTACCATTACAATTCTTTAGAATATAATTTATAAAATTAAGATCAATTATAGTTTATACAACATAGTCTAGAGATGGAAGCAGCTACATTAAACTCACATTGCACACCACCCACATAATGATCCACACACACCAATGGTAGAAGGAAAGGAATGAAGATAAAAAAATAACGACCTATCATAAATTGTCACATCTCAGAAATAAATACCATAAGAAAAAAGGGTTTTCATAGAGGTTAGATGAACACATACCTCGAGGAACCCGCATGCTACACCACAACCAACACTAGAACTGGCCCCTTGAAGGAAAACACACAAAGGGATCTTCCAAAAATTTATAGAATTAATAAATTGATCCATCTACTACACAACTATAGACCACAAATAGTAATAAAGCTCTAAGATATGAAGAGGGAACAAAAAAAACCACCAAAGTAAAAGCAACCCAACATGTTGGAGATCGAGGCGCCAAAAAAAGAGATCTTAAAGGATATAAACCATCCATTATTCTGGGAAGAGACATAGGGTTTTAGGGAGGGAAAAAATCTAAATGAGAGGGTTTATATGCATGAAGTTCATAAAAACCCACTGGTATGAATGGATTCATGTCATTAATATGTGATTTACAATATGAATCACCCATATTTCATGTATACTAAAAAATGAATCTCTTTATTTTAAAAACCTAGATTAATAATTCACAACAAGAATTCATTTCACATCATGAATATTTTTAAAACTATAAACTAGGTGATTGTGGCTTCTTCCCAAATCAAAATAATTTCATGAATACAGTTCACGGTGTGAATTGGTTCTACACCCATCTCTCAAATACTACCCCTTCATAAATATCTCAAAAGTCCTAAAATCATTACCAACAACCATTGAACCCAATAAACACTGTCTTGAATTTTAAAAGAGAGAATAAATTTTTCCAAGATGTAAAAATTATCCCCACTATATGACTTTCCATATCTAGAAAGTCATGCTAAATAAGGGTTCTCCATAATGAGGTGAGGCCACTACTCCCTCACCAATGATTCGTGCTCCCATGTCTTCTAAGAATTAAATCGATGTCACCAAAAAAATTTGAGAAATGAAATATATATACCATGAAACACATTCATCAGATAAGCAATGATCTCCACTAGTTCCTCCATAATAGAAACATATGATTCCATCTCAATTTCTAGGCCTATAAGAGATTCCTTGTACACTTCTTCGCAACAAAAAGGTGACTTGAACATGAGATTGTACAAATCCTCAAAGGGATCCATCTTTATCGATGTTTGGTAACTATTATTCTTAAATAACTCAATTAGTCCCAGATGGTGATTCTATGGTCTTCTAAAATCCAATATGTAAGCACAATGAATATTCACTAAGTTATGAATAGTGCATTATGTATAACTATCTTTATGTGGATGGTAAGATATATTAAATATAACCTAAGTCCCAATTAACTCCTAGTGTATCCCCTAGAATATAGAAGTAAACATGGGATACCTATCCAAAAATAGTATCTAAGGGAACCCCATAAAACCTCATGTCATCATACTCATATAAATTACATAGAACTTAAACCCTGGTGGTGTCCCCGATTAGAATAAAATGAGAAAAATTCATGAACCTATCAATTACCACCCATAAATCACTCTTCCCACTTGTATCCCATGTAAATCAAACAACTAAGCCCATGGACACCTCATCCCATTTCCAAAATGGAACCAGAATAATCTAGAGTAGACCAAAAGGATTTGGGTTCTTGCCTTTATCGGCTGGTAGGTGTAATAATTGGACACATAATCAGCAATGTAATGTTTCATACTCTGCCAATATAAATGGTGTCTCATGTTATTATAAGTCTTCATAGGACTAGTATAGAAAAACAAAAAAGATCCATATCAATCACAAAACAATTAATTTCTGAAGGATGATGGGATGGAAAATCAATTCTTGAAGTGGAAAACACCATCATAAGGGAGAGACCAACCAGAAATGGTATCCTCACCATTAAAGGAATCCCTGATCATTCATAACTAATCATCCTACTATTAATCCAATAGAATAGACTTAAGAAAATATGAATATAAATAAAAAGGGTTAAAACGATACATGTATCACCCCCTATGCCTCTAGATTAAAATGAGTGAAAGACCTATCAGGTTCCACTCTTAATTCTATTCTATAATAGCATGTGGTTGAACATTCCTATTAAGATATCCTCCTATGAAAATACCTACAAAGTTTCACTCTTACTTCTATTCTAAGATAGCATCTGGTGGGACTTTCTTGCTATGGGAACCCATAATAACATTTCCCTCCCCTAGGTGTAGATTATATAAAAGAGAAGCATCTATAGGTATTCCATCAACCACCTCTATATGTGATTCTAGAACATATAATAAAATATATTGATCAAACTCTTATTTTAAGAAAATAACATGAAAATATTCCTTAAAAACATAGTTCCACCTATAATTAAGACTGTGAATAACTATGGAGAGATCCAAATTATGAGTGGGGTAATTTTTCTCATGAGACCAAAGCTAAAATATCCATAGGCTGCAAAATGGTCATCCAACATATGTATGCAACCCATACCTAAACCAGAATAATCACATTAAACCACAGACCACTTAATAGGAATATCCAAGATCAAAATAGGAGTTGATTTCAGAAGCTGGTTCAACTTATCAAAGGAAGTTTAACATTTAACTTACCATATGAACTTCACCCCCATTCATGGTAAAAGTAGTCATGGGTGATTCTGAATTCAATAAATCCGAACCACTAAAAATATCAAATTATACCTAGAAATCTTCATATGTTGATGAAATTTTATGGCTCCTCAAATTAAAAGAAATCATACACCTTATGAGAATCCACTGATAGTCCACATTCAAAATTGACATTCCCCAAGAGCAATAGATATTGGATAAAAAAATTTCATTTATAAATATTCTCATAAAGGTAGCAACTCCCCATGTTTCCCAAAACCCAATTTGGATGGTGCTGGTACTCATGATTAGATATGGAATAAACTAGGATATCATCCATAAACATAAAAAATGGCCATGACACTAATGGAATATCCAATTAATCATAGAAATAAAAAATTAAATATTTTTATTCAAATAAAAATTGATCATAAGATATCCATAAAGCTAATAACTGCTCCTAAAAGTGGTCTTTCTAAAATCAAACTCATGATCTCTGAGATGATGATAACCACCAAAGATCAATTTCTGAAAACCAAAATTTTCCCTTTAACTTATGAAAAAAATCATCCACATAGAAAAAATGGTACATATTCTTAACTGTAACCTAGTTCAATATTACATAGTCTATGAAAAAACAAAGAGAATCATCATACTTCAGAGAAAAGAGTATAGGGATGCCAATGGTGAAACAATAGGAAGAGATAATACCAAATCATACAACTGGATCTTGGGATCTTTCATCTCCATAGGCACTATAAGATATGAGGGTATTGAGATTGACTATATACACAAAAAAAAATCAATCGATAACTCCACCTACCTCTTCGGAGGAAGACAAAAGAATTCATATTATAAAAGATCAGGGTAATATTAAATATCCAAGGTAAGAAAAAAAATAAAAGGAACATTATAGAGATAAACTAAAACAATAGAAAAAAGACTCTTGAGATCTGGGTGGGAAGATGCTATAATACAAGATCTCTAATCCCACTGTCGCTAAGTGATTCCATCGGTAGTAAAGAATAAAACACACCAATGATAACACTCAATGTAAAAATGATTATAAGAAATCCAATCCATCATAATTATGTTGTTTTACAAGTCCAAATCGAGAATCCAAAAATCCCTGACTATCTTGACATAAACTATCGATAGAGAACATGTCAGACAACGAAAACCATTACCCCTCCTCTTTCAAAGAGGTATCTCAAGCTTCATAACAAAGGACATGAGATCCATTTTATATTTTATCATATGGATAAAATAGGAATATATAAATTATTATGAGGATCCTATATCAAATAGACCGGTTTCTATAAGAGATGCAACAAAAATAGTACATCTCAGTATAGATGGGGACACATTAACCTCTTCTAGAAACTCATCAACTGCGTGAAGGTGATTAAAGTCTGAGGCCCATGGTCAAAGAACAATATAATTTTAATTATATGACTTTAATTTAGTGTAATTTCAAACTTAATACCCTTGAGAATAATGGGTTATTGATATAGGCTAGAAGAACCTCTTCATATGGCCTCAGTGGCCACAATCAATGAAAATATGCACAGGATTGGGAAATGTACATTTTGTGTTTTCTACCATTCCAAATTGATAGAAAGTGAGGGGAACACTAATGGATGACACTGATGGTGCATAGGTGGCCTAATATTGAGAAACATTTCCACCACCTTTACAATTTTATTCCACTTTCTCTTCTTTCTGTACATGCTATTAAAACAGTAATTGGGTGGAAGAGAATAGTTATAGAACAAAATCTTCTCTATCATATCATTTTATATCATAATAACCTTACCAAATATATATTGATAGGTAGAAATATTTAACATATATACTGGGAATTAGATTTATGGTTTCAGACCCTAGAGGTACTTCTTAGCTTCCACATTCTCATTCATCACCACCTCTATAGAAAAATGATCCATCTTTTCAAGCCTATTGGTGTACTTTGACACCAAGTTCTCTACCTACTACAAATATAGGAAATCAAGAGGATTCACTATCATCAAAGGACTCCATAAAAAAATTACTAAAATAAGAGGATTTTGAAACCCTTCCAATATAATACCATGTTCTGGATTTCCTATACCATAGAATCTGACCACCACTTACTTGGACCCTCAAGCTTGAGCATTTCACATTTCACCTTATTATCCTCTAGTGTATCTAGGATTTTGAAGACCCGATCAATCATTTCTATCAATTCTTCTTCCTCTTAGGCTTCATTCATAACCTTAAAGGATGGGGGATCCTCACGTAGGAACTCATTAGATTAATACCTATCCCTATCAACTCTTTGATACAGATCTATAAATTTATTTTATACTTAGAGTGTATTATATTCCATGGAACAACCTTCTTGTATGATATCATATAGAAGACTCTTATCTAAAGAAGGATTCAATTAAGGAGAATCTATCACTACACTGTATTTTGGGACCCATAAATGACATCTCAGATGTATGTTTTCGGCCTACCAAAATAGAAGAGAATGATTAAGAAAAAGGTTGATCTTAGTTTAAACAAGTAAATCGTATGAAAAAAATGAGATTAAGGTAAAAAACTAACATATAAGATATAGATGAATACATCCTTTGGTAACATTAGTCTCATCATAAAAAGAACTTTCTACCCACCCACCGTAATCTACAACATATATTTTGAATATCTTATATCATTTGTACCATACATCCCAAGAAAGGAAACTTGAGGAAGTACCACCTCCTATACCATTTGTAATAAACTGACCCAGGATTCCCTCTAAACGGGTACCTAATCCCAATTTTCCACTAACAAGAAGGGTGTTCCTAATCCCCATAGGCGGGTGACTAGCACCCATGCATCGAACAAAATCAAGAGGGAATGATTTCACCAAACCTAATACAAGGTACATGGAATATATATACATAATAAAGTATAATGAATAAATAAAATAAAAATATTCCATAATAAAAGATGCCATAATGATAGTGGTAAAACTAAAAAATAGAAAGATAAAACTTCAAGGTATATTCCCAACAACCATGATGGAAATCTGAAATAGGAAACAACTACACCAAGTGTTATGTGGGAAATATCCCACAACGATATCACCAGCGACCTATACCCATCTAACATAAACCTAACCACCTCACTACAGTGATTTTCCTTTTCCTACATCAAAAGAGAATACATGGTCTATATATTCCCAATGTAATGTTCATGGTGTAAGATAAAAAGATCTATAGGATGCCACACAACTGTTCCATATGATGTCTCTATAGTAATCCTTATATGATACATTTACATAAAATGAGTCATAATAAGAAGTTAAATAGTTTTATATAAAAAACATCGTAAATAGTACCCCATTTTAGACATTTATAAAAAAATATAGGTAAAACAATTTAAATGAAAAATTTACATAAACTTGTTACATTTATAAAAAATACGTATATCAAAGAAAAAATAGTAAAAATCTATAGCACAATGGATAAACATTTATAGGATCATAAAAATTCAGGCTAGCTAGGTGATTCATAACTCAAACATATACTAGTTCACACATTATGTCCCTAGAACCCATGCATCAAATCAATTGAACAAAGAAATACAATAGAAATTTAACCTCCAATAATGTCTATCAAGTACCAAAACCCATCAATCTATGTTTTAGGAAAAAATAACACCTAACAAAGTGAACCCACAATCATTACCAATGGAAAAGGACTAATACCACACCCACAACCTAAGTACCCAAGGATCTCATGTAATGCATTTATTAAATAATTTCAAAAATAGTCATACCCATTCAATAATACAAAAAACCATTTTTTATCTAAAACCTTATTTGAAAACTAATTTTGTATTCCAATTTAAAATTCATTGATAATCAACATCCTTTTAACAAATCAATTAGAAAAACATATTTTACCAAAAACTAGTTTACACACACAAATAAATTTTGATCGTATCATGTGAATTACTTGGAATTTTTTTATAAAATCAAAAGAAATTATAGTTCATCAAAACTTAGCTAGAGACCAAACAACCTACTTAAAAATCACACCAGGCACCACCTGTGATGTGACACACACACAACAAGGGTGGAATAAAAGGAATGAAGGTTAACAAATAGTGACCCTATCATGGATTCTTTTATCTGAGAATTGAATCCCATAAGAAAAAGGGTTGGTGAAGAGGTTATTTCATGACATACCATGAGAAACCCATGCACCACACTACAACCAACACAAGAACTGTAATATGAAAAAACACATTAAATAGTATATAAATCATCAATAGAATTCATAAAATAATTGATAGACTCCATAACTATATCTTAACACCACAGGTAATTTTTTTTAGAGATGAATATAGAACTAAATAATCACCAAAGGAGACAAAACCCACCACACCAGAGTCTAAGGAACCAAAAAGAGTACCCTAGAATGAGTGAAAATTTTCAACAAACCAATTAGAGTCATAGAATTTAAAGAATGTAAACAAAATCCAAATGAGATGCATTACAGATATGTGGTGTATAGAAAACTATTAGGTTGAATGGATTCTCTTTATGAATGATTTATTTATGATGTGAATCTACCATATTTCATCTATGCTAAAAAAGTATCTTATTTCTTTCAAAAACATGAATAATGAATTATCTCTATGAATTAATTTCATATCATGAATATTATTTATGTATTAAATTATAAATTCATGTATTTACCCTAAATTGAAATCACATCATGAATACGATTCAAACTGTGAACTGGTTCTATTGCTAGTGGCCAGCACAATCCCTGAAAAAAATAAAAAAATCCTTAAATCATTAATAAAACCCTATGAACCTAAGAAATAAACTCTAAAATTAATAGAAAATATATTTTTCTATGATGTTACACAGTGTTCCACCATGGATTATAATAGTCTCTTAAAAAAAATGAACCCTTCCCATGATGCAATGTTTGGGGAAACAGTTGAAAAGATTGTAAAAAATAAATTCTTCAAGAAAATTTAGTACCCTAAGAATCTAACAAACACAATCCTAGTCATAAAGAAGAATAGATCGATTATATTTTGTGTCAACATCTAGGACCTCATCCACCACTTTCTGATGGATGATTTTTTTTTCTGATGATGGATATTATAATTGAAACAATTGCCCGTTTCTAAAATATTTCATTCATGGATGGATACTATGGCTATAATTAGATTGCAATTTTCTCCTAGGATGAATAATCCACTAATTTTAGAGTGAATTAGAGAAATTATTTCAACATAGTGATTCAATTTGGATTGAAGAATACTGGGGCTACCTAGTAGCATGACATGAACCATATCTTCAAGACACTCCTTGATACATTAGTTGAGTGTTATGTGGATGATTTGGTGGTCAAATACCTCCAATGCTAGGACCATCTCAAGGCCATGATAAATAATTTGAATTCCTAAAATCCCACCACTTTAAGATGAATCCCTTGAAGTGTGTGTTCGGGTTCACCTTGAGAAATGTTATTGTCTTCATTTTTAGGTATTGAGGAATCGAGATTGATCCATAAATGATCAAGGCCATCAGCCAGATTTCTCATCAATGAAACCTCTTACGGTTTTGAGGAATCCAGGTCCACCTAGAAAACATCTAATGTTTCATTGAAAATATTTCCAGAAAATTTTATCCCTTCTCAAGGATCATAAAGAAAGGAACAGATTACCTATGGGATGAAGATTTCCATAACACATTCATGGACATCAATAAATATGTTCGACATCCTCCATCCCTAATTCCACCCATCCAAGGAAAGACTATATTCCTCTACATGACTACCCTTTAACGTTCCCTTGGTAACCTTCTAACTTATAAGATTAAAAATATATTGGATAACAACCTGTATTACCTTGGATGTATTTTACTTGGTATAAAGATCAGATATTTGACCATCAATTTGAACTTTCTAGCCTCGGTCCACATGGTTCAAAAGCTATAGAACTACTTTCAGAATCACAAGATACAAATTTTTTCATATAGTAGTACTCTAATGTATATCCCCAACCAATCCATATTAATAGAGAGAATGGTGAATTGGGAATTAATTCTATAGTAGTTTTATATTATGTTTATTCCCAAGAAATATTTCAAGGGAAAAGAACTAACCTATTTACTAGCTACACATTCAACCCTAGAGGAACTACCCTTGGATTTTGACATCCTAGATGAGGCCATTCTATTTGTAGATCAAGTACCCCCATTATATAAAATTTCCTTTGATGGTGCCTCTTAGCGCCCGACTAAGAGAAGGATCAACAACCCCAAACTCAATAGGGTGGCCTTTGGATTGTCTCCATCCCTCATGAACAAGAAATTTTCATTACTAGTTATTTTTGTTAGTAAGATTCACAAATAATGAAGTGAAATATGAATATATAATCATCATTCTCAATTTTTTCCAAAAGATTAAATTCCCCTAATTGTATGTGAATGGGGAATCTGATATAGTCATCAAGAACATTAATAGTGATTATTTTGTCAGGAAGAAATAACTCATTCCCTTCTAGAGAGGATTTGTTGGATGATGGGATTGTTACCTTTCTATCCAAAGTGACTCATCTTCCCTTATCATATAATGACTCAGCTAATGCATTGGAAATCCTAGCTACATCCCTCATAGATCTCGACTAAAATGACTTGTTTATTCAAGTGTTGTATTAGAGGGTCATCACCCACGTCACTTATGATGATGAATATTGATAGGTAAATTATATGGCCATAAAAAAATCTATACCAAGGCCCTAAAACACCCATAAAGTTGAAGTATCACCTAATTGGATGAATCCCATCATTGAGTATCTCAAACATGGGACCTACCTCTTAGAATAACCTAAGAGTGAGTGAATCCATCGGCATGCAGTGTAGTTTACCCTTTGGGATGGTACCAAACTAGAGAAAACCATCTACAATTGGGGTTTTTATGGAATCCTCATTTGTTGAATCCATCGGAAGGAGGTTCCTCAAGTCATGGAAGAGGTCCATGCCAGGTCATTTGGGGACCATCGAGCATGATTGAAGTCCTCTCACTAAATGTAGATATTAGAGTATTTATGGCCCACCATGGTTCGTGAATACATTATGTTCACCAAGAAGTTTCATGAATGTAATATCCCTGCAACCATCTTTTATCAACATCTAGATATTTTGTATCCCACAAAATACTCCGGGTCCTTCTCTATTTGGGGACACGATGTTCTGGGCCACTACATACCAATAACATCTCAACAGTAAAATTTCATTTTGACTACCACAAAATTCATCTCAAATTGGGTGGAAGCCATCCCTCTCAAAGAATTCAATACACAGTCTATTATTTTAGTTTTTATAATCCCAAATCATCCATTGATTCAATATTACTCACACCATTCTCATAGACAATGGCACCAATTTTTTATCTAAAGAAGATGTACACCAAATAGAACATTCATTCCAACCACGGCTCATGATATTAAATGCACATGAATGGGTATATTAAGGCATTAAAAGAATCCAAATTTTCATACTATAAAAAATGGTAGCCCAGAACTAGAAGAGTTATCCTAATAATATCTTTAATGCCCTGGGGGCCTATCAATCAGCGAACTGAAATTCCACACAGGCCACACCATACTCTCTGGTGCATGGGGTAGAGGCATTTTATCTATATAGTTTTAGCTGCCATAACTCTATATTAATATTTATGATCATAAAATTCCACACTAGAAAGATAATGTGTATCTAGATAATCTCAAAGACCTCAAAGAAAATTTGCACCAAGAAAAATATAACCTGGAAAGGCACCATAATTGTGTAGCATGAGAATTAAACAAAACTTTTCACCTTTTCTCTTTAATTCATGTCAAAATGGTATTAAATATAATGACTCCAATGATATATAAGAATAAGCCACTGAATCTATATCAAAAATGTGATGGACCTTGGGTCATTCAGAAGGTCTACATTAATGGTGCATACCCATTTACCACCACATATAGGGAGTGCATTAAACCTCCCACCAAATCCAAGCTCCTTAAGTGGTTTATTTCATGAATCTACACATTAAATCCTAGTCACATGACATAAAACTGTACAACATCCTCTCAGTATCATGAAATTAAACTGTAGGATAATTTCTTGGTCACATAATGTTAAACTGTATGAAACCATGTTAATATCTATACAACATTAAAATACATAAAATATACCATCCTTCACACATGGAGTAAAACATATTATCTAATTTCCTTACCATAATACTTTAAACTATGTGGTGAAAATCCATATCATTCAACAGGAAGCTATGTGATGCCTTGGGTCCTCACCAAAGAGGGTTCCCACCTTCCAGTTCCAATCATCTGTGACAACAAATTTTAGAATAATGTGTGACTGGATTATCACTTTAATTGGATACTTAGATATTCCCGTACCTTTTGTCATGGGCCGAACCTAGCCACCAACCTATTTTGGGGACCACCCCCTCAAGAACATGTTTAATTCTCACCAACCAATATGTCCATCCATCCTATTCAGGCACATAGAATAATAGCTCCTACAGTTTTTAACTACTTTGTAATCATCCTAACAAGTTTGTTTCCACACATCATGGCTTCCTTAGTATGGATACTCATTATGCTCTAGATTTAGACATGACCCATAATGGAAATAGAGCCTGTCAAAACAGGATTACCTCACATCCTAGGAACATGCCTCAAAAGATCTATAAAAACACAAGAAGGTTCCCATGTTTCAAACATGGTCAATTGTTTAATAGATGTTTAATCACCCCATACACAATAGAAACATATGTGGAACCAATTTTTTGAACATTATCATTAGTTGTTCCCTACCCATAATTCACCCATTTTCATGATCCATATCTTGGAAGTCAGATTTATCTCCTTCCAATCTCCCTTTTTTAGGGTTGTTTTAACCCCCTCAATGTTATTTTTCCATGCACTCATTCACAAAGATTAATAAATTCAATATCGTTGTATCCATTCCCAGATAGAATATTTTGTCCCCTATTATGCTATCCCTTTTGAAAAGGGGGACCACTCACCCCTCCATGTTTCTCAGATCGAGTATAGATAATATTGTCCTAAAAGTCTTGGTGGAATCTTCTACAACAAGGTTGAGACACACAAAAGTTACAAAATGGAATGTAACCCCCACTCATTCTATGATCCATGAATTTAAACCTGTAGAAACCCTCTTCAATACAAGAATCATCACCTTGAAATGTGTTCAAAATTTCTAAAATACTTCTCATGTGGTACAAGGCCTCATTATCCCTCTCTTCATGTTGGGGTTTTACTCATCCATGCTACATGAACACCCCTGAGATGCAGTCAAATCCCTATGGTCCAATATATATAACCTTAAATGGGAAGCTAACCTTTTTTTTCCGACCACCAAGGACTTAATCTCTATGAAAAACTTTGGTAAAATCAATTTTAGGTACACTAGGTTAAATACCCTGGGGGGGGTGGTGAATCAGGGTATGAAAGATTAAAATTACTACCCCTTTTGAACTTATTTTTTCCTCAAACCAAACAAAATTCTCTTTTTATCCTGTAGAAATATATGAAAAAAATTAAATCATGAACAAGACATAACGATTTTACTTGGTTCACCCTCAAGGGGCTACGTCCAAGGATCATACAACAACAATGCGAAAAAGTACTAAATCTACTAAAAATGTACTATTGTTTACATGTTTTGGGCTAGATCACTTGTATGACCAGGCTCACTACCTTTAAAAGGTTTACGGTTTACTCACTACATTCCCTAGGGTCACTCCCTATGTCTCTTCCTTTGGATCACTGCCGGTGGGAAGGTTCACCGTCTCCCTCTTCCTCTACTCACTAATCTTGAAAGGGATCCAAATATATTTTATAGACTTGTAGGTCCCTTCATCAACACTGATGAATGAATCCTCCATTGTATGTTGATTATATGTTGAAGTCCAACTTTTATCCATAGTTGAATACCATTTTACCACAGATGTACTAGGAAATTTAAAACCATTTGCACAACCTTAGGTTGACTTTCATGATTTTTTAAGCATGGAATGCAAGTGTTTCATTTTTTATAGAAAACAAACTTTCGCACTACTCCAAACTTGTTCCCAACACTCCTATTATACTCACAACCTGCGTGACACACACAATTTTATTCCCAACTCACTATTGGTGCACAACTACCATCTAACACACAACTTCTGAATATCTCACTACTTGCACACCCTCACCACTTGCACGAACAAATATTTGATTTTATATAAGATTTGAGATTCTATATAATGAGGGGGTATATATTTATTTATAGGAATTTTGAAGACCTTGAGATAATGAAACACAACTTTCCCTCAGATGTGTTAGTCCATTCGCCCAAGCCTCGGTCATGCTACTCACCGTTCACACTACTCCATAACTTGTGAACCCATATTTCCATTATCATATTTTGATGCACTGATCATGAAAATCATATAGAAAAAAAATTTATAAACCCTATTTTTACTAGAACAAAACTCCCCATTCCAAAAACACCTTTCTCCATTCGCTAATTTTCAAACACAAAAATTTGGAAAACACTAGAAAAAGACACCACTTTGTATATGTTCATTTTGTACCACCTATAGATCGTAAATTCCCTTGATGAGGTTCTTTGCGAAAAATATATTATAAAAAATATCTCTTGGTCATGACAACTAACCATGAAAACCGTCTTTGTCCACAATCAAAATGAAACCAAAATAATTCAATGTTTCCTTGAGGTATTTTTTCCCAATAATCTCACCTTTGGGGTTTTTGAGAAGTCAATCATAAATTTATACATATTTATAGATTTATCCATATTCTACAACCATTCACTATAAGAGATTCAGATAGTGATCATAGATTTACTCAACAAACACTTGTAGGATTGAAATAATGAATGTAGATTCTCAATATAAAAGAGTGGGGGGGGGGGTGAATTGTATCCTTTAAAAAATTCCTTTTGAACTTTTAGATTTGATATAATAATTTATATGATTTAAAAAGTTAACCAATGTAAATTGACAAGACCTATTAGTTCTACAAACTTTCTAGGTTCTCGAAATATGGTTTTAGAAATGAAACTTAAGAAAAGTTTACAAGGACAAATATTCTACCTTACAGCGTATAGAATCTTACTAAACCGAGTACAAGTACATGAAAGTATAAGATAGTTATAATTTCTTTATTAATCAAAATGCAGTGAAAAATAAACTTGAAACAATACAACTAACAAGTATGAAATATTTTAACCCAAAGAGTAGGGTATCGAAAAACCTTGGATAAAGGTCCCTTGATTTATACTTTCAAGAAAGTCTGTCTTACCCACACTAGGGTAAGCCCTCTAAATGAATATCTGTGTCTGTCTTGATATCCCTGAAATCCCTCAAACTTCAAGGTAGTCTGCACCTATATCTTATTTATCAAGGAATTCCTCAAACATTAAGGTAGTTGGAACCTCTGTCTTCCTATCCCTAGAATACCTCGATTATACATAGCAACAATTGGTGTCGCACAAATAAATCTAAACAAGATGTTTAGTACGCATAAAGAATGAGAGTCTCTCTCTCTAGAAATCACTTCAGCATCATGTAATCTCTAGATTAATTGAGTCATTCAAGATCTCGTTCAAATGAGCTCCAATTATAGGAATTTTCCCAATGGTCAGATCCCTCCTCCAACATTCATATTTTTCCTTGAATCATAGAGGGACCTGTACATGTGTCACTCAAACAACGGTAAGTTAGAAACAGAATGCATGACATCTTTTCATAACTATAAAATGGGTAAGTAAAATATGGTTTCTCAACCAAATATATTTTTTGGAGTTTAAGGTGAAATAAATTTCAGAGTCTAAATTACATGGATATTTGGATTCTATTTTCAAGGAATTCGGAACCTGAATTCTATAGATTCCGGAGTTTGAATTCTAAGGAATTGGGAGTCTAAATTATGATGACTTTAGAACCTGAATTCTGAGAAATTTGATTCTAAATTCTGAATAATTCAAAGTATTAATTCTAAAGAATCCAGAGTATGAATTCAGAGAGAATTCGGTTTCTGAATTTTAGAGAATTCAAAGTCTGAATTTCAGAGAATTCAGAATCTGAATTTCAGAGAATTCAGAATCTGAATTTAGAGAATTCAGAATATAAATTCAGGAAATTCAGAATCTGAATTTAGAACCTAAAAACAAAATACTCTATATCTATGTATTTATAGGATTCCATGGTTTTAGAAATGAAACCGAATTTTAAACATAGAAATAAAATGAGTTAGATTTAGAGAACATAAGACATGAACAATGAAAACAAAGGTAGAGAGAAAATTTCCTTGTGAAGGAAATTTTTTCTTTTATAAGATAAATCTTATGGGAAATTAATTTTGTCTTAAGATAGAGTGTTGGTGATTTTTAAAACATAAAGAAATGGAAAAGTCATAAGGAAACCTTATTGACTCAACAATCTCTCCCACTTTTTATAGCACAAACATCCTTATAAAAAATAATATAAGTACGTAGAATTATTATGGACTTGGAAATAAAAACTTATCTCCCATTACTTATGGATAAAAATGAATACGACTAACTCCACCTTAGGCTTTGGAAACACTAAGGATCATATTCCTGATTTCATGAATGAGATTTTTCATTATCTTGAATTTGAAAATATTCATTGATAAGAACTTCCCCTTAGATGAAATCCCCATTATATTGAAAGTTTTTCTTGACTTTGTATTCTTTTTTATCATTATTTTCTCCCCTTTTGTGATTTTTAAAAAGGAATAAAGAGAATGGGAAAAAATTGGTACCCAAAACATTAGTACAAAACAACCAGAAACAAAATATATAAAGAACAACCGACATTTCATTAATGTTTAATGAATTTGTACAAGGAAAAATACCCCAAAATATCAGAATGAAATGAAATTATCATTCTTTATCTTTAGGAATCAGCTTTGTTACAATGGTTTTTAGCTTCCTAAGCTCATCATGATCCTCTACTGCATGCTTAAACAACTGATCTGAGTCTTCACTTTTCTTCTCTAAGTCTTTAATTATTTCTTCATGAGCCTTAATAATGTTTGCCTGAGCTTTCAACAGTTGTTATTATTTAGCAAGCTTCTCTTGAATCTCAATTATAAGATCCCTTTACCTCTTCCAATTCATGGACACATAATTTATCTTTCCATTTAGATCCTTAACCTCCTGATTCTGAGTTGTTTGTTCTAGGCTTAACTTTTCTTCAAAACTATTTGAAAGATCCTTGATCTTCCCATCTTCAGTATCAAATTCATCCTTGAAATTATCATGAAATTCGTCTAAGATTCTCATTTCTTTAATTTTATTCTTTGACTAGCTTGTAATCTTCTTAGAAGATATTTTATGAGCCTTATAACCATTGAGGAAGGTCTTGAAATTTTCCTCTAGTGCGACACATTTTTCCATCACCATGAAAACTGAATCTGAGTTCTGATTTATCATATGCTGAAGCATCTAAAATATTGAATCTATGATTGGAAATAAAGGAATAGTTCCAACCAGCTTCTTCAATGGCTGAAAAAAATCAAGCCCAAGGGAAGATGACTCCGAATCCGAGTGTTTTGTTAGTGAGGATTCTTTTTCAATGTCTTCAACTTTACTATTTGATGAAGCACCAACAACTTTCATATTCACCACATATTTACTAGGTATATCTACTACCACCAGCTTTACCTTATCTTCTCTCAAAATGATGTCTTGTTCTTTGGGAGACTCATGATCACTGTCAGATGACTAAACAATTTTATCTTCCTCAACTTCCTCTTTCCCTGCATCATCCACAAGATCTTCCAGATGAATGAAATCATGATTACTGCTTTCATCATCTATTGGATTATTCACTTCTTCAGCTTCCTCACCTTATCCTGGAGAAGCAAGTTTTGAGGATTCGTCTTGGGAATTCTGGATTGATAATTTTATAGATGGGCTTTTCTTATCATGGTAATCTTCAACTTGATTTATGATATAATTAGTTTCATTCCCTTGTTCTTCCTCCTCCTCTTCTTCTTCTATTTTGGCTTCCACTTCTTCTTCAACTATTTATTCTTAATGATGTGATTTAAGAATCACCAAATTTTTCCCAAAGTCTATGGTGAAGGTTCAAATACAAATGATTCTAGTACCGAAATTTTCTCAGAGTCTTTTTTTGCAGCCTTGAGAAGAGATTGAACGATTTTAGCTTACGACAATTTCCTCCGCTACTTATTTTATTTTTCTTTCTTTTCACGATTCTCAACAGCCTATTCTTTAAATGTTTTTTCCTCAGTAGGGTTGAAACCAAATTTAGTATCCCCTTCATTCATGTTCTTCTTATCTTCTCTTTACTTGGCCACTACTTCATCAGGATAAGTTTTTTTGCTTCTTCGGCTTCAGTGGTGCTGACAGAATTTCCTTAGCCACATGGGTTTTTTCTTTTTTTCTTTCAGTTCCTTAGCCTTTCTCTTCCTTCCACCTTTCTAAGAGGTTTTAGCTACTTCTGGATTCTTTGAAAAAGCTTCCACTTCTTATTCAGATAGATCATAAAATTCTCTAGATTTACTTGAAAACCCAATTTTCATTCTCATCAGAGTATCATCACTCATCAAAATCACCTTGTAATTTCTCATCTTGGAACTGCATGGAATTCTGAAAGATTCTAAACAAAGAACTATTATCCTTGAGAGAATATCCGGACACATAATGATTTGAGATTTCAGATTTCCATTCTTGATATTCTCAATCGTCACCAAGATATACTCAACCAAGTTAATCTTCCTGAGGTTCACCAAGAAATAAAATATGTAGATATCAATCTTGTTCAGAGTATACTTATCCCATTTCCTTGGAATTATAAACACTTGAATCCAAAAATTCAAGAATCCGTATGTTCGTAGACAGATGAAAAATCTTCAGAGTCTTCACTCCTTTTAGTTCAAGAAACTTAATAGCCTTTTCCTTATCAAAGGATCCAGATACATTATGTAATTTATGAGTAAAAAACTCTACTTCTCCTTTATAAGTAATTAAAATAAGACTTGCTGCCTTTCTATATGAAAGAGAGTAGGTATTCCTATAATACTTAAAAAAAACTCGTCACTGCCTTCTTCCTTAAAGAATCTTCTTGTGTCATAGAACTCAATCAACATGTCTGGATAAAATAGATCCTGTGCCTTTGGTTTTGAAATACAAACACTCTCTCAGCCATTCAACTTAACATTCTTGGAAATAATAGAATCATACTTATCGAGGAATTTATGATCAGCTAACCTTTCTTAGTAAATATTCCATTCAGAGATTTCCTTAATAATTGAGATATCTTTATCAGGAGAAGCTTTAACATACATTCAAAACTAAGTAAACTTTTGAGATTCAGAATGACCTTAAATATAGAGACAGAGCATCAACCCAGGTAAGCTTGAAAAACCGATGTGGGAAAACCATCAGAGGGGATTTATATATGAATTTGAGGTGACAGATAAACTTCCATGGTTGATACAACGGTTAAAACAGCATTCGATCAAATCTAACGGCTAAGATGATAACTGAAGAATGATTTTGATAGGTTCAATTATTTTGAGGTATTTAAGATAAACATTCAGATTTAAGTAAAAGTGAATCCAAAATTTTTAAAACAGATTGAAAACACCAACAAGTAAAAATATGATTATGAAGACATAGAAAAGGAAACATATCTTTTGGATTGCTTAGGGAAAATTATTCATAATGGGGAAAATTATTCTTGATGAAGTTTAGAATCCATAAAAATACATTGAAAATATTATAACCATGAAAAATTTAGATTACGAAAACTTTAGAATATAAAAAAATTGACTACAAAAAATTTAACCACAAAAATTAATCTACAAAAAGTTTTAACTACAAAAAATTAGATTTCGAAATTTTTTTATTACAAAAATTTAGATTATGAAAAATTTGAATATGAAAATTGTTTACTATGAAGAATTTTTTCTACAAAAAATTTAGTTAACGAAAATTTATATTACGAAAATTTTGACTACAAAAATTTTATTAATAAGAAAATGTACCCCCCCTATGAAAAGAAGTTTCTTACTATAAGAGATAGTTTTCAACAAGAAGTTAATATGAAATATTACCATATGGTTATCATTCATAACTTCTATTTAATATATGGAAATATATCGGAGGGTAATGATTTTGTGAAAATATCAGTATGTTGATCTTGAGTTCTGATAAATTGAAGAATGATATCTCTTTTTGGTGTGTGATCCCTAAGAAAGTGATGCCTAATATCTAGGTGTTTTTCATGAGAGTGATGTACATGGATTTACTTAAGGAAATGGCAGTAGTATTACCACACATTATTTGTGTTTTGGTAAAAATCATACCATAGTCTGTGAGTGTGTGTTGCATCCCCAAAACATGATCACAACAACTTCAAGCTGCTACATATTCAGCTTCAGTAGCAGAAAGTGCTACTGAGTGTTACTTTTTGCATGAACAAGAATATAATGCATCTCCTAAGAAATGAAAAGTTATGGATTTACTTTTTATATCCATTCTACATCCACCAAAGTCATCATCCGATTTTTTTTTAAAAAAACTCATTTTTAGAAGTATAAAATAGTCTTAAATCCATGGTTCCCTTTAAGTAGTGAAAAAATCTTTTCACTGCCATTAAATGAGATTCATTGGGATTAAATTGATATCTTGCACATAAGAATACTGAAAACAATAAGTCTTGAAATCTATCTATTAAGTAAATTAGACTTCCTATCATACCTCTAAAATATGTTTGATCTACTAGTTTCCCAGCTTCATCAAGATCAAGTGAATTTGAGGTACCAATGGGAGTACTTATACTCTATGTGTTGTCATATCCATACTTTTTCAGAAGATATTTAATAAACTTATATTGGGATATATATATTCTTTTGGGTTTTTGAGAAATTTAAAAACCAAGGAAAAATATTAACTCACCGATCATTCTCATTTCAAAATAAGATTTCATTAGATCTGCAAAGGAATCAGTTAAAGATTACTTAATTGAACCAAATATCATGCCATCAACATAGATTTGAACGATCAAAACATTTTTCTTATCTTTCTTTATAAAAATGGTTGGATCAGCAATTCCCTTAATATATTTGTTTTGAATCAAAAACCCTATAATTATATTATACCAAGATCTAGGGGCTTGTTTAAGTCCATATAAATATTTTTTTAGTTTGAAAACGTGTTCAGGATGTTTTTTATATTAAAAACCAGTAGTTTCTTCAATAAAAACATCATATTGAACATAACCATTAAGTAAAGCACTTTTATAATCCTTTTGAAAATGTTTTAAGTTAAATAATTCTGCAAAAGAAAGTAAAATACGAATAAATTCAAGTCTAGATATTGGAGCATATGCTTCTACATAGTCTATTCCTTCTTGTTTAGTATAGGATTTAGCAACCAACCTAGCATTATTTAATACTATGATTCCATTTTCATCAAACTTATTTCTGAAGACCCATTTTACACCAATAACAGATGTTTCCTTAGGTCTTTCAACCAAGGTCTATATTTTATTCCTTTAGAAATAATTTAGATCATCTTATAGGGATTTTATCCATTCCTTATCACCTAAAGCTTCATAAGTTCTTTTTTGTTCTAATTGGGAAAGGAATGCCAGATGTTCTACACCATTTCTTAAGAAACTTCTAGTCCTTACAAGTTGATTTACATCACCAATGATACTATCACTGGGATGATTCTTAATAAACAACTGATTTGGGTTTTTTAAAACCTATTCATCAACATATGGTAGGAAATCATCTGGGGTAAATGATTCAGAAACATTTTGTTGAACATTTTCCTTGTTTGAAGGATCTTCTATCAAGGGTTGATAATCAGTTTTTGAAAACACATCGCAAGATGTATGTTGAGGTTGTTTAAAAACAAAGTGATTAGCTTCATCAAATTTAATATGTACGGTTTCTTCAATAGTACAAGTATTTTTATTATAAACTCTATAGGCCTTAGAATTTATGGAGTAGCCTAAGAAAATTCCTTTATCATATTTTGGTGTGAATTTGTGTAGATTATATTTAGTATTCAGAATGAATACTTTGAAACAAAATACCTTGATGTAGGAAAGTCTAGGTTTTCCACCATTTCATAATTCATAAGGATTTTTATTAAGAAAATGTCTAATCAAAACACGATTTATAGTATAACAAGCAGTACTTATAGCTTCAGCCCAAAAATGTTTGGCTATCAAATATTCACTCAACATAGTTCTGGTTATCTCTTGAAGAACTCAATTTATTTTTTCAAAAACACCATTTTGTTGAGGAGTTCTTGGTACTGAGAAGTTATGAGTAATGCCTTTTCAACTAAAAAAAGTTTCAAAATTAGAATTTTGAAATTATCTTACATGATCACTATGATTAGTTATAAAATGAATATTTTTCTAATTATTAACATGGGATATATAAATTTTGAAATAAGAAAAAGATTCAGATTTATTTTCTAGAAAATATACCCATGTAAATCTAGTGTAATCATCAACTAAGAAAAATACATAATATTGGAATCCAATGATTCCAATTTGAATTGGAAAAAAAGTTCCATATAAACCAACCGTGATGTATCAGTAGTTGAGGCTTCACTGAATGATTTAAAACATGATTTATGTAGATTTCTATATTGACAAGGATCACAAACTTTTGAAGAATCAAATCTATGCACTGATAGATCCTTAACTAGCCTTTTATTAGAGAGTTTTCATAGGTTCCTATGGTTACAATGTCCTAACCTTATATTACATAACCAAGAATGATCTTCCATTGCACTAAGACAAGGTAGAAGTTGGCTCCTAAGGTCTTCTATGTTTTGTGTGTAAACATTCTCTTTCCAATGGGAAGAAAGAATAAACTCTTCCTTGGAATTGTGTACTAAAGATTTATCATTCCTAAAATTCAAAAGGTAACCTTAAGTACATAACTGAATTATGATAATAAGGTTGTGATTAAGGACCTTAACAAATAAGACATTTGAAATCAATGTTTTTCTAAGAAGAAAAATGTTACCTATACAACTAATTTCTCTCTAAGTCTTATCTCCGAAAGTTACTTTTCCTCATTTCGTCTTGAAAATCTTTTCAAAGAAGTTTTTGTTACCAGTCATGTGCTGAGAACATCCACTATCCATGTACCATGTATTGTTGCTGGCACTATCTTTATTTTCCTAAAAATAATAGTGTTAGACATTCAGAATCCAAAATTTCTTGGATCTATAAACTTCAGAAATCCAAATTTTTGGAATCCGCATTTTTCTAGAAAAATAATATTTATGAAAACCTAAAGACTGAGTTTTGTTTAAGGAATAATTTTTTTCCCAATGCCCACCACACTAACACTTAGTTCAGAATAGATAACTTTGAGGAACAAAATAATTATTACTAAAAACTAGTTTTGAATGAGTATAACCACATCCAAAATTATTCCTTTGAGGTCGAACATGGGAATACATATTATCAATATTTTCCTTACCTAAGGTATAGTTTAAAAAACAAATCCTCAAGGAAAATATTTCTAACTTTAGTTTAATAACTAAGTTTTTATCCTAAAAAACATTAGTTTTAGCAGTAGAGTTATTCTCTAAAATACTTTTCTTAGAAAATTTTTTTCTGGATCTTTAAAAAATTTATCTTTCTTAGAATCAACTTTTTCAAGGGTCGTTAAAATAATTTCATAATCATAAATTTTCTTATCAATATCTTTAGAAATATCTGATACATAATTAGTAAGAATAGAAATTCTAGAATTTTCCTACAAAGGAATCTTATGAAAAATTTACAAGAACAAATATTAAACCACAAAGCATATAGAATCTTACTAATAAAAGTACAAGTATATGAAAGTATAAGATAGTTATACTTTACTTATTAAGAAAAATAAAATGTAAAATGAACTTGAAATAATAAAAGTAACAAGTATGAAATATTTAAACCTAATGAGTAGGGTAATCAAAAACCTTGGATAAAAGTCCACTGATTTATACTTTCAAGAAATTATATCTTACCCACATCAGGGAAAGCCCCCGATAAGAATATCGAAGTCTATATTGCTTTCCCCACAGGCCCTTGAACTTCGAGGTAGTCGGCACCTTTGTCTTCCTTATCAAGGAAGTCCTAGAACTTTAAGGAATTCGACACCTCTTACTTTTATCCCCAGAAGTACTCAATTGTACACATCACCAATCAGAGTCTCATGAAGCAATCTGAACAAGATGTTCAGTATGCAAAAAGCATGCGGGTCTCTCTCTCTATAAATTAATTCAGCAACATGTAATCTATAGAGTAAACATGTCTGCCATGAGCTTGTTCAAATGAGATCCTATTTATAGGATTTTTCACATTGGTTGGAGACCTCCTCCAAAGGTCATATTTTTTCTTGAATCATGGAGGGACCTATACACAGGTCACTCAAATAATGGTTAGTTAGAAACAAAATGCACGACATCATTTCATAACTATAACAAGGGTAATTAAAATATGGTTGCTCAACCAAATATATTTTTTGGAGTTTGAGGAGAAATAAAATTAAGAGTTTAAATTACATGGATATTCAGATAATGTTTTTTAATGAATTTAGAACCTGAATTCTATGGATTTCTGAGTCTTAATTCTAAGGAATTCGAAGTCTAAATTCTGAGGAATTTTAAACCTGAATTCTGATAAATTCATAGTCTAAATTATGAATAATTCAGAGTCTAAATTCTAAGAGAATTTGGAGTCTAAATTTCAAATAATTCAAAGTCTCAATTTCAGATAATTCGGAATCTGAATTTCAGAGAATTCGGAATCTGAATTTAGAGGATTCGGATTCCGAATTCAAAGAATTCAAAATATGAATTCAGAGAATTCAGAATCTAAATTCCGAGAATTCTGAATCTGAATTAAGATAATTTGTAATATGAATTCAGAACCGGAAAACAGAATACTCTATATCTAAGTATATATAGGATTAAAGGTTTTAGAAATGAAACTGAATTTTACACTTATAAATAAAATGAGTTAGATTTACAGAACCTAAAATGTGAACAATGAAAACAATCGTAGAGACAAAATTTACTTGGGAAGGAAAATTTTCATTAATAAGATAAATCTTATGGGAAGTTAAGTTTTATTTAAGATATAGTGTTTGTGATTTTCAAAACTTAAAGGAATGGAAAAGTCATAAGGAGACGTTATTGACTTAAAAATCTCCCCCTTTTTGGGAAGCACAAACATCCTTACCAAAAATAATATAAGGACTTAGATTTATTACAGACTTGGTAATAAACAGTTTTCTCCCTTTACTTATGGATAAAAGTGAATACAACTATCTCCCCCTTAGGCTTTTGAAACAATAAGGATATTATTCTTGATTTCCTGAATGAGATTTTGAATTATCTTGCATATGAAAATATTCATTGATAAGAAGTTTCCCTTAGATGAACTCTCCTTTACATAGGGAAATATCTTCTCTACTTTGTATTCTTTTTTATCATTCCTTTCTCCCCTTTGTGATTTTCAAAACAGATAAAAGATAATGGATAACAAATTGGTACCTGAAACATTAGCACTAATCAACCACAAACAAAATATATAAAGAACAACCAGCCATTCATTAATGTTGAAAGAATTTGTACAATAAAAAATACAACAAAAGAACAGAATGAAATAAAATTATCCTTCTTTCTCTTTCAGAATCATCTTCTTCACATTGGTTTTTAGCTTCTTGAGCTCTTTGTGATCATCTTCTAGATGCTTAAGCAACTGATACTGGTCTTCACTTTTCTTCTCTAAGGCTTGAATTTTTTCTTCCTAATACTTAAGAATGTCTTCCTAAGCTTTCAAAACTTCTTCTTGTTTAGAAAGATTCACTTCAATCTCAATTCTATGATCCCTTTCCCTTTTCCAATTTATGACCACAAAATTTAGCTTTCCATTCAGATCCTTAACCTCCTGCTTCTGAGTTGTCTGTTCTAGGATTAACTTTTATTCAAAACTATTTGAAAGAGCCTTGATCTTCCCAGATTTGGTATCAAATGAATCCTTGACATTATCATGAAATTCATCGAAGATTTTCATTTCTTCAATTTTCTTCTTTGAACAGCTTGTAATCTAGTTGCTAGATCTTTTATAAGCCTCATAACCAATGAGGAAGGTCTTGAAATCTGCCTCTAGTGCGACACATTTGTCTATCAACACAGAAACAGAAACTGAATCTGACTTTTGATTTATCATATGGTTATGAATCTATTATATTGAATCTATGCTTGGAAATAATGGAATATTACCAACCAGCTTCTTCAATGACTGGATAACAAAATCATGTCCAAGGGAAGATGATTCTGAATCAGAGTGTTTGGTTGGTAAGGATTCTATTTCAATGATTTCAGATTTATTCTTTGATGAATCACATACATCTTTCTTCTTCACCAATGATTTACTATGTGTATCTTCTGCTACCTACTTTCCCTTATATACTCATAGAATTATGTCTTGTTCTTTGGGAGACTCACGCTCACTGTCATATAACTATACAATTTTATCTTCCTTAACTTCTTCTTTCTCTGAATCAACCACTAGATCTTCTGGATGAATGAAATCATGATTACTAATTTCATCATCTTTTGGATTATTATCTTCTTCTTAACCTTTATCATCTTTTCCTGGAGAATAAAGTTTTGAGTATTCATCTTGGGATTTCCAGATTGATAATTTTATAGAGGGGCTTTCCTTATCATGGTAATCTTCATGTTTGTTTATGATATCATTAGTTTCATTCCCTTGTTCTTCCTCCTATTCTTATTCTTCTATTTCCTCTTCCACTTATTATCCTTCAACTATTTATTCTTCATGATGTGATTTCATAATCACTAAATTTTTTCCCAGAGTCTCTGGTAAAGGTTCTAATAAAAAATATTCTGGTACAGGAATTTTCTCAGAGGCTTTTTCAGCAGCCTAGAGAAGAGATTGAATGACTTCAGCTTCTGAAAATTCTTTCCTTTGCTTGTTTTTTTCTTCCTTTTAAATATAATCAGTTGCCTTTTACTTCAATGCTTTTTCCTCAATAGGTTCCAAACCGAATTTAGGCTCCCCTTCCTTTCTGTTCTTCTTATCTTCTCACCACTTGGCCACTACTTCATCAGGATAAGCTTTTTTCTTCTTCAACTTTTGTGGTGCTAACTGACTTTCCTTAACCATATGGGCTTTTCTTTTTTCTTCTGGTTCCTCAGCCTTTCTCTTCCTTCCACCATTCATAGATGTTTCATCTACTTCCGGATTCTTTTGCAAAGCCTCTACTTATTCTTCAGACAGATCATAAAATTCTCCAGATTCACTTGATTTTTTTTCATTCTCCTCATAGTATCATCACCCAACTACATCACCTTGTAATTTCTAGGCTTTGAAATGCATATAATTATGAAAGATTCTAAAAAAATAACTATTATCTTTGATAGAATATCCAGATACATAATGATTTTGTGATTTTTGATTTCTATTCATGATATACTCAATCGTCACCAAGATATACTTAACCATGTTAATCTTCCCGAGTTTCACCAAGAAATCCAATATGTAGATATCACTCTTCATTAGAGTATCCTTATGCCCTTTCCTTGGAATTATAAAACCTTGAATCCACAATTCAATAATTCCTAAGTTTGTAGACAGATGAACAATCTTCAAAGTCTTCACTCCTTTCAGGCCAAGACACTCAATAACCTTTTCCTTATCAAGATATCCAGATACATCAGGTAATTTATGAGTACAAAAATTTACTTCTCCTTCATAAGGAATTCCAATAAGACCTGCTGCCTTTCTTTATGAAAGAGAGTAGGTCTTCCCATAATACTTAAAAGAAAACATATCTATGTATTCTTCATTTAAGAAACTTGATTTCACATAGAACTCAATCAATAAGTCTGGATACACTGGATCTCATGCCTTCAGTTTTGGAATACACATACTCTCCCATCCATTATACTTAACATTCTTGTCAATAATAGAATCATACTTGTCAAGGAATTTCTGATCAACTGACCTTTCTCGGTAAATATTCCATTCAGATATTTCTTTTACAGTCAACATATCATTCTAAGGAGATGCTTAAACAGAAATTAGGAACTATGTAAACTTTGAGATTTGGAAAGACCTTAAATACAGAGACAGAGGTTCATCATGCGAAAGCTTGAAAAACCGATGCAGGACAACAAATAGAGGGGCTTTATATAGGCAATTGAGGTAATAATTCAACTTCTATGGTTAATCCAATAGTTAAAACAACTTCTGATCAAATCTTACGGTTGAGAAGATAAACGAAGAAGGATTTTTATAGGTTCTGATCTTTTGAGGTTTTTAAGATAAACATTCAGATTTATGAAAAAGTGAAACCGAAAATTTTAAAACAGAATGAAAATACTAACAAGGAAAAAAGATGATTACGAAAACCTAGAAAAGGAAACATACCTTTCAGATTTCTTAGAGAAAATTATTCGTAATGAGGAAAATTTCTTCTTGAAAAACTTTATATTTCGTAAAAAGACTGAAAAAATTCTATCTATGAAAAATTTAGATTACGAAAACTTTAGATTACAAAAAATTTGACTACAAAAAATTTAACTTCAAAAATTAAACTACGAAAAATTTTAACTAGGAAAATTTAGATTACAGAAATTTTGACTATGAATTTTTTTGACTACGATGAATTTTGACTACGAAAAATTTAGATTACGAAAATTTTGACGATGAAAATTTTACTAATAAGAAAATGTACTGCCTCTATGAAAAGGAGATTATTTTTGTAAGGAGATAGGTTTCAACAAGAAGTTAATATGGAAGATTACCTTACGGTTATCATTCCTAACTTCTGTTTAATCTATTCAAATCTATCAGAGGGTAAATATTTTGTAAAAATATCTTCAAGTTGATATTTCATTCTAATAAGTTGAAGAATGATATATTCTTTTTGTGTGTGATCCCTAAGAAAGCGATGCCTACTATCTATGTGTTTTTCATGAGAGTCATGTGAAAGGGTTTTACTTAAGGAAATGGCACTAGTATTATCACACATTTTTTTTGTTTTGGTAAAA
This sequence comes from Viscum album, assembly GCA_963277665.1. Taxonomy (NCBI): domain Eukaryota; kingdom Viridiplantae; phylum Streptophyta; class Magnoliopsida; order Santalales; family Viscaceae; genus Viscum; species Viscum album. Next base: position 1,373,996,272 of record OY728137.1, read on the forward strand.
CTCATACCATAGTCTTTGAGTATGTGTTGCATCCACAAAACTTGATCATAACAACTTCCAGCTGCTACATATCCAGTTTCAGCAGTGGAAAGTGTTATTGAGTGTTTATTTTTTTTTCAGGAACAAGAAACTAATGAATCTCATAATAAATGAAAAGTTTCGGATGCACTTTTTCTATCCATTCTACATCCGCAAAAGCTAGAATCCAAAAACTTTTTTAAAAAAAATCATTTCTAGAAGTATTAAAGAGTCTTAAATCCATGGTTTCCTTTAAGCATCGAAAAATGCTTTTGACTACCTTTAAATGAGATTCCTTAGGATTGGATAGATATCTTCAACATAATCATACTAAAAATGTTAAGTCTGGATAAATAGCTGTCACGTAATGTAGACTCCCTATCATACCTCTAAAATATGTTTGATCTATTGGTTTCCCAACTTCATCAAGATCAAGTGAATTTGAGGCACCAATGAGTGTACTTATACTCTTAGTGTTTTCATATCCATACTTTTTAAGAATAAATTTAATATACTTATATTGGGATATATAAATTCTTTTTGGTTTTTGACAAATTTGAAAATCAAGGAAAAATGTTAACTCACCCATCATACTCATTTCAAACTTAGATTTCATTATATCTGTAAAAGAATCAATTAAATATTGTTGAGTTGAACCAAATATAATGTCATAAACATATATTTTAATGATCAAAACATTTTTTTTATCTTTCTTTCTAAAAAGGGTTGGATCAACATTTCCCTTAACATAATTGTTTTGAAGAAAAACCCTGTAAGTATATCATACAAAGCTCTAGGGAATTTTTTAAGTCCATATAAGGATTTGGTAAGTTTTAAAACATGTTCAGGATGTTTTGTATCTTCAAAACCAATATGTTGTTAAAAAAAATCCTATGAAACACTACCATTATGGATAGCACTTTTAACATCCATTTTAGAAAGTTTGAAGTTAAAGAATTCATCAAATTCAAGTAAAATAAGAATAGATTCAATTCTAGCTACTAGAGCATAGGTTTCTTCATAGTCTATTCATTCTTGTTGATTAAAGACTTTAGCAACCAACCTAGCTTTATTTCATACTATGATTCCATTTCCATCACACTTATTTCTGAAGATCTATTTTAATCTAATAAAAAAAGTTTCAATAGGTCTTTCAAGCTAGGTCCAGAAAATATTCTTTTCGAATTCATTTATCACATATTTCCTAACTTTTATCCAATCATTATCACTTAAAGCTTCATCAGTGATTTCGAGTTCTAATTGGGAAAGGAATGCTATATCTTCTACTTTATTTCTTAAGGAACTTATAGTCCTTACTGGTTGATTTACATCACCAATGATACTATCACAAGGATGATTCTTAAGAAATAACTGATTTAGGGTTTGTAAAACCTGTTCATCAATATATGGTGTGTAATATTCTGGGGTAAATGATTCAGAAACATTTTATTGAACATTTTCCTTATCATAAGAATCTTCTATCAAGGGTTGATAATCAGTTTTTAAAAACACATCAGAAGATGTAGGTTGAGGTTGTTTAAAAACAAAGGCTACACTTCCATTTACATTCTTCTTTTTATTAAAATCAACATCTCTTTTCATTCTTGTCTCATGTTGAAGAAGAGTTCCAAAAATCTCATCAATATTAATCTGATATACTTTCCTATTCTCATCAATAACCGTTCTATTAGATTCCCACTCATTAGGCATGATATCTATAATCTTGTCCCCAAGTGCCTCATCATCTAAACCTTTCTCACCCATGGGTTGTAAACTATTAACAATAGTCATAAACCATTGTTGTACCTTGCACACTGGTTCTATATAAGGAAATAGAAATCCATGATATTATTCTCTAATCATGGATCTTCTAGATTTTATAACCGTGGATGTACCAAAATGAGTAACCTCAAATTTCATCGAAATACTATTTTCAGCATCAAAAGAAGAAATCTAACTATATATATTCCTGGTCATGGAACACAACAAAGTATTTCGTACCTTGTAGTTTAGTTGATATTCTGACTTTTCTTTATTAGTAAAAGTTTTGACATACATATTAGGAATCCAGTAATCTCTAGTAAGCATAAAAAAGTTTTCCTCTCCAGTATTAATTAAAAAAGTCTTCATATGATCTCTCCAATATTCATAATCATTCCCATAAAATATAGGTGGTCTATTAGGATTAAGATTGTTAATCAAACCAACATTTATTCCTGCCATCTAAAAGAAAATATCTTTCCACACAAAATTTTAACTAATAAAAGTTTGTAAATAAGGACAAAAATACTAAACAAGGAAAATATAGAACAATGAAAACTGAGCTAGAAAACTTATATGTGAATATAAGTATTTCAGAAACCTCCTCTTATACCAATTTTAGGATCAAAATAATGAATGTAGATGTTCAATATAGAAGAGGGGGGTGGGGTGGGGGTGGATTGTATCCTTTAAAAAATTACTTTGATCTTTTAAAGTTGATATAAAACTTTCTATGTTTAAAAAATTTAAACAAGATAAATTCACAAGACCTATTTGTTCTATAAAATTTCTAGGTTCAAAAAATATGGTTCTATAAATAAAACATAAGAAAAGTTTACAAGGAAAAAGATTCTACCTTAAAGAATATAGAATCTTACTAATCAGAGAACAAGTATAAGAAAGTATAAGATAGTTATACTTTATTTATTAATAAAAATTTAGCGGAAAATAAACTTGAAACAATACAAGTAACAAGTTTGAAATATTTTAACCCAAAGAGTAGGGTATCCAACAAACTTGGATAAAGGTCCCTTGATTTATACTTTCAAGAAATTATGTCTTTCCCACACCAGTGTAAGCCCTCAATAAGAATATTAGAGTCTGTCTTACTATCCCTGCAAGCCCTGGAACTTCATGGTAGTCAGCACCTATGTCTTCCTTATCAAGGAAATCCTCAAAAATTAAGGTAGTTGTCACTTCTTTCTTCCTATCCTCAGAAGTCCTCGATTGTACACAACAACAATCAGAGTCGCACGAAGCAATCTAAAAAAGATGTTCAGTGTGCACAAATCATGAGAGTCTATCTCTCTAGAAATCACTTCAGCCTCATGTAATCTCTAGAGTAATCGAGTCAGTCATGAGCTCGTTCAACTGAGATCCTATTTATAGGCATTTTCCAAATGGTCGGATCCCTCCTCCAATGATCATATTTTTCCTTGAATCTCGGAGGGACCTGTACATGTGTCACTCAAACAATGATTAGTTAGAAACAGAATGCATGATATCGTTTCATAACTATAACAAGGGTAAGTAAAATATTTTTACTCAACCAAATATATTTTTTTGAGTATAAGGAAAAATTAAGTTTAGAGTCTAAATTAAATAGATATTTGGATTCTATTTTTCAAGGAATTCAGAACCTGAATTATATAGATTTGGGAGTTTGAATTCTATGGAATTCAAACTCTAAATTATAAGGAATTCAGAACCTGAATTTTGATAAATTTTGAGTCTGAATTTTGAATAATTGAGAGTCCAAATTATGTATAATTCGGAGTATGAATTCAGAGAGAATTCAGAGTTGGAATTTCAAAGAATTCAGAGTATGAATATCAGATAATTCAGAATCTGAATTTTAGAGAATTTGAAATCTGAATTTAAAGAATTAAGAACTTGAATTTAGAGAATTCGGATTGTGAATTCAGAACCCGAAAACAGAATACCTTATATCTAATTATTTAGAGGATTCTATGGTTTTAGAAATGAAACTGAATTTTACACTTAGAAATAAAATGAGTTAGATTGAGATAACCTAAAACATGAATAATGAAAACAAAGGTAGAGATAAAATTTCCCTAGGAAAGAAAATTTTCCTTAATAAGAAAAATCTTATGGGAAATGAAGTTTTCCTTACGATAGAGTGTTTGTGATTTTCAAAACATAAAGGAATGTAAAACTCTTAAGAAAAACTTATTGACTCAACAACACTTTAATCCCACATGAGAAATGATTGGTGTGAGGAACAAGAGTATAATGAAAATTTCATTAATGAATCACTTCATTCAATTCCAAAACAACTCTTCTGATTTCACCACAAACCACAACTATTGTGATATGTAATCATTGATTGATCACATCAAGAATCATTAGATTTAAAAATCCCCCTATCTTACTTCTCACCCTTTATTGATGCTCCACATATCAGTGTCTACTAATGTCTTGACTAAGTCATTTTCTCCCTTTTAATAGCTACAATTTCCTCCTTTTTCAACGAACACAAAGGCCATTCTATTTAGTTCTGCAATAGGGTAAATAAAAAATATTATCACATTTAGGGAGAAAGAAACCATACCTAGGGGGGGGGGAGTTCCACATCAACACTTTTTCAAGTGCAAGGATTCAACTGAACTCCTAGATCCACTCGATGACTCTCAAATGCTTTTTTGGGTAAGGACTTTGTCAAAATTTCTACAACCTATAGTTCTGTCGGCACATAATCCAACTTCAAAATCCATCTATCCACCATCTAATTGATAAAATGATATTTGATTTCATTGTGATTTTTCCTTGAGTGATGGACTGGATTTTTTCTATGATTTATAATACTTGAATTATCCCAATAGATTTTGATCGGAGACATACTTCAACTCACATATCGTCAAGAAGCTACTTCATCTACAATAAATATGTGCATGATTGAGTAGTTTCAATATACTTAGCTTCTTTGGTGCTCAATGAAATGAAATACTGATTCCTTATTAGCCAAGAAATACAAAATCCACGAAGATAGAAACCACTTCCTGATGTTGATTTCATGTCATCTATTGATTTGGCCCAATCTGCATATGTATATCCCAATAACTCTTCATGAGATTTTTCATTATACATCAAACTAAAATCCATAGTTTCTATGATATAACTAAGTATTATTTTCACTTCAATAAAGTGTATTTACTTTTTATTTCATTGATACTATGCTTCTTGGTATGTGAAAAAGAAAATATCTAATCATGTTGCGCTTAAGTGTAATAGGCTTCTAATGATCTGCCTATATTCTGTGATATTAACCTCTTTTTCTTCATAATCACCAGATAATTTCATCTAGTTAGCTACAAGAGTCATACTATCCTTGGAATTATCCATTATGAATCTTCTCAAAACCTCATTAGAAAATTTATATTGAGAAATGAATGTGCCATTCTTTTCTTGTGTTACCTGTAAATTGAGGAAAAATGTCATTTCACCAATCATTGACATTTCAAACTCACTTTCCATGAATTTGGAAAAATTTCCGCATTTCACTTCATCTTATCCTCCAAAGATTATTCATCAACATATACCGTCACCATCATCCTTTGATTACTTTCATGGTTAACATATAGATTCTAATGAACTCCAGCACACTGAAAATCGGGTTTTTTATAAAACTAATCTAGATTTGATACCATTATCTTGGTGCTTACTTCAAACCAAAGAAATCCTTATTTATCTGAAAACACTATTCTCATCTTCATGGATGAGTGAACCATCTAGATTGTCAACATGAACTTATTCTTCTAGAACCCCATAAAAATGATGAATTTATGTCTATCTGGAAATCCTTGAACTTTCTTTGCACTAATATGGCCCAAAATAATCTAATTGTCTCTAGAATTGAAATAGGTGGAAATGTTTCATCAACATAAATACCCTCTATCTGAGAGTACGCTTTTCATAGTATTCATGATTTGTTTTGAATCACAACACCATATTCATTCATATTGTTGCAAAAGACCCATTTCTCAGATGACATTCTTATCTATTATCCTCAAAACAATATCCCATGTCTGATTATTCTAAATTTTGTCAAGCTCTTCATTCATAGATTCATCCCAATTCTCATCTCCAACTGCTTCACTAAAACATATAGGCTCTACCTGTTATAAATACAATTATTTTTGTTGAGTCTTCATATTCTTTGTCTAGACTATAGCTGTCTCATCCCCAGTTATGTTTTTCTATTAATTTCAGCTATTATTGTTGGTCTCAATGAAAATATTGATTTATCATAATCCTTATCATCATTGGAGTCCTCTTATGAATCAACCTCTAGAACTGGAACATCTCCTAATCTTCTTATCTCTTCTTCACTATCCTTCTATGTCTGTTCATGTATTTTCTGAATATTCTACTCATACTCTACAATAGTTACATCATTTCATTAAATAACCATTACCATCTTCTTATTGATTCATTTATATGATTTTATTTTATTTTGGTATCCATGAAATATACCTTCATCTCTATAGGATCCAAACTTCTTTTGTTTCTCTTAATTAAGAATGAAAAACTTACTTCCGAAGACTCAAAAAATAATTAATTGATGGATTCATTCCATACCATTACTCATGTGGAGTCTTTACTTCATTAGGATATATTAATGCTCTATTTTAATTTTATACTTATTTCATCACTACTTCTTTCCAAAAATCTTTTGGAAGGACTTTCTCAATGAGTATTGTTCTGTACATGTTGTTGTCAATATTATTTATTCTCTAAACTACTTCATTCTAATTTAGAGTTCCTAACACTAAAAATTGATTCCTTATCCCAAGTTTCTCGAGATAATCCTACACCTTTCTATTTGTGAACTATGTTACATTATCTATTCAAATATTCCTGATTGTTCGACCCAACATCTTCTCAACTTCCCTTCGATAAATATTTATGCAACTGAACACCTCAGATTTTTGGGTGATGATTGATACCCATGCCATTATTATAAAATCATCAATGAAGGGTACACAATATATCCATCCATCAATAGACCTTGGTGAAATTGGTGAACACACATCAATATGTACCTTCTCACGCAATTTCTTTAACCTTTTCTCTTTTGAATTGCATCTATTTCGAATGATCTTCCCCTATTGACAAGAATCACATGTATGGGAATGATCACCTGATAATATAGGGAGGTATCGAGCAATATCATATTTCACCAAATCTTCCAAAGATGTTTTTCTCAAATGGGAAAGAAGTTTATTCCATAACCTGTTTTCATCTTCCATGGACAGAAAGTACATATCTTATTTTCCACTCACAAGATAAAGATTTCATTTTTTACTCTTTCCTCTAAAAAACTACCTCTTCGTTTTCCTTGATGACACATAATTTCTTTGAAATGTTTATAGAATGTCTTGAGTCACATAGTTTACTATCATTGGTAATGTTGTGACTGAGACCTTCAATAATTAATACATCAACATGTATCATGTCCTTTCCTACAAAATTGTATTTTCCCATCCCAAAAATCTTCAGTAACTCATCATTAACAAATCTTAGGATACCTTCATTATCGTACTTGATTTTAGTCACTAGATATTCATTAAAAATCATATGAGAGGTGCATCCACTATCAATAATCCATATACCAGTGAAATATGATGCTTTAAATAAAATTTCTGAAAAAAAATATTGTTCACATATCTTCTTCTTTTTCATCCATTATTTTGAATTCATACCCAATAGATATTGTTAATCATGACCTTCCTCAGTGTATGATATAACAACTTTATCATGTAGAGATGAAAATGAATTTTGAATTTTCTGCTCATTTGATAATACATTTGTCTATTGTTTATGACACATTTAGTATGCTTCAGAACATTCCTATGTACAGTTGAGGAGGAATAAATTTAAATGTGTCCAAATCCTCTACACATTAAATAATGAATATCAATTGACGATTTGGAAAATTGATCTCTATATGACAGTCTTTATTGGTCTTGGATCCTTCTATACCTCTTTTCTATTGAATAGAAATTTTGTGAGTGTCCTATCTTTCCACAAGAATTTCATATCATACAGGGCACATTTCTATGTGGTAATAAAACAACACTGGTTTTCCCTTGAGTTATATGAATATTTTGATTTTTCTTCATACAAAAATCAATATTCAGTCTCGGAGTGGGTGCTTGTGGTCTAAATTCAACTATTACTTCTTTCTATTTTCGATCAAGCCCCATACCGGCCTTAATAATTGAATTTGACTATTTCTTCTATTCTTCTAGACCACTATGCTCTCCTTTCATCTTTTTTGTTTCCTGTATTATCTTATTTCCTGATGTCATACCATGTGTAAATTGTTTTTATGGATCCTTAACTCTTTGTTGTATGTTGAAAAATTCCTCTTCAACTTCAGCAATACTTTTGATTTGATCTCTTTATGTTTCGTTCAAACTATCAATTTCTATTTTTTGTTCTTCAATTTTGAGCTTGTACTCAATAACCTTATCAGAACATTTTGGAATTTAAGACATCAATTTTTCAATTTCATTATTCATCTGAGACTTCTCTCTTTTGCTGCAGCTATATATAACTTTTTTTATCACAAACCCCTTTGTTGAATTTCTTCATTTTGGCTCTCCAAAAATCTATTTCCTCAGGATAAGCTTTATGTTTGACATAAAGGTTAGATCTTCTTTCAACTTAACATTCTTCATTGTCTATTTCTTCTTTTATTACATAATTTTCGACCACTGCCACTATAGCATTGGATTCATGATCTTTTCAGTCCTCCAAATCTTCTGCCTTAGATTCTTCTAAACTGTAATCTTCTCTTGAATGAAGAATTTTATTTTTTAAAAAATTTCTCTTAAAATTCTTATTTCCCTTTACTTAGGCATAAAAATTATTCATGGGAATTTAGACTGCATCCTCTTCATATTTTTGAAACTTCTTTGGGCACCTTGCTACAATATGTCCATCCTTTCCAAATCGAAATCATGAAAGTGAAAGTTTCCATTTGAACACTCTTTTTCCTTTTTGGAGGTCTGAGGAGATGAAGGACATCACATTATCTGTTTCCTAATCTTCATATCCATATTCAATAGAGATATTCATAATGTACTTGAATCCCACCTCTTTGGATTTCATCTTTTCCTAAGAATCATTTTCATCATTTATCATTTCATATGTGACAAGGATACTATGCAAGTTCTAAAATGCCATCTCATTTGGATATTTACCTTCAAATACTGAAGTATTCATACTAAACTGAGGTAGAAGTTTCCTTATGATACGCTTAAAAATATTTATATCTTTAACAACTTCTTCAAGACCACAAATGTTTTCCACTATAACATTCACCCTCTCAAAGAATTCATTAATAGATCCATTTGGGTTCATTCTTATATCTTCATATTTGTTCCAAAAAACCTGCATCATTGCCTCTCCAACCTTTGAATCTCCTTCATAGATATTAAATAGATTTTCCCACATAAAAAGTGTTGTTTTTCATGACATCACCTTTATATAAATTGAATTGGGTAAGGCTCCCACTAAAGCATTGATTCTGTTAGTGTTGACATCCCATTCTCTTTTCTCAACTTCTAACAAAGACCCACTTTCAATACTAGTTGAAATACCAAGCTTCTATACTCTAAAGATATCCATTACTCATGATAGGAAGTATTGCTACATCATAACTAAAAATTATTCCCATTAAATATCAGAATCTCTTTGTGGATGACAACCTCCATTGAAACCCTTGAGAGATAAATATAGATATTAACCTTTATATATAATACCAATTGTTAGGTCCACTATATTAAATACCCTAAGAGGTGGTGGGGGGAGGGGGGGAATTAGGGTATGACAGATTAAAAGTAATTCCCCTTTTGATCCTGTTTCATAATTAAATAAAACACATTTCTTTCTTTCTCCCATTGCAATATATTAACAGAAATTAAATAATGCATGGGACACATCAATTTTACTTGGTTCACTCTCACTGGGCTATATCCTAGGAAAATACAAGGACATTGTGCTGATGTAACAAATCCAATAAAAGTGCAATGGTCTTTATAATAATTGGGATATATAACTTCTATACCCAAGTTTACTACCTTTAAAAGGTTTATGGTCTTCTCATTTCATTTCCAAGGGTCACTCACTATGTATCTTCCTCTAGCTTACTGCCAGTGGGAAGGATCACCGTATTCCTATTTCTTCACTCACTACCAGTTTATATACTTGTAGGTCCCTTCACCATCATTGATGAATGCATCCTACACTGTATATAGATGCTCTATTTTAGTCTAAATTTAATTCACTGATGAATATTGCTTTACCGTAGATATACTGGGATATTTCAAACTCTTCACACAACCTTAGTTTGAATTCTATGCTTCTTTAATCATATAGAACAAGTGAAGCCTTTTTCATGAAACAAAACTTGCATGATACTCAAAAATTTCATTAAAAAACCTTTTTATACTCACAACTTGTGCGACACATACCCTTTTACTCCCAAACCACTATTAGTGTGCATCTTCCATCTTGTGTGAAACTTCCGAATAAGTCGCTACTTTCCCTCACTCACCACTTACGTGACAAGAGCTCAGATTTTCTCTAAGTATTGAGATTATATATAATTATGGGGGTATCCATATATTTATTGGAATTTTGAAGACACTAAGTGAAGAATGTGCAACTTTCCCCAAGACGTGATAGTCCCTTCACCCTAGCCTCTATCATGCTAGTCACCTTGCGCGCCACTCCATAACTTGTGCACCCTTATTTGATTTTCTGTATTTTGATGCACTAATATTGAAAAAAATATGGAACAAAACTTTCTAAACCTCTTTATGACTAGTGTAAAACTCCCTTATCCAAAAACAATTTCTCCATTCTATAATTTTTAGACCCAAAAATTTGGCATACGTAGAAAAACGATACCACCTTGTATACATTCTTTTTGTACCACCTATATATATTCCAATCCTTTTTCTTGGTTCTTTGTCAAAAAAGATTGTAAAAAATATCTATAAAACTCAACAACTGACCATGGATACCCTCTTTGTCAACAAACACAATCAACCCAAAAATGCATCAATATTTCATTGATTGAGTTTTTCCCAACAATATATACTATCCTAAATTGAATCACCATACATCCAAGTCACATAACATAAAACTATGAAACATCATCCTATTCACATGATATTAAACTATGTGAAAATAACCTTATAATAAGATGTTATACATTACAACAACCATGGTTCAACCTATATAACTTTAGACTACAAATCTATAATCTTCCTATATGATGTTTTAAACTACAAAATCAACATAACATCCTCTCTGGAGAAGATATCCACCTCTAATTCGAGCATTAGTCACATACCATTATTTTTTCTAGAACTATTTATAGCTTGATTCCTCATATGTGGAAAACATAGTGACACCTATACCCCTTGTCTCAGTCTAGACTAAAAATTCCTCCAGCAGGAGAGACTACCTTCACAAGAACTAATCCACCAACCATCTGACCATGATAGGATTGTTAATACTAGTTGGTAAAATCTTTTAAACATTACCAAAGTTCCAAGGATCATGACCTTAAACCACGTGAATCTCTCCCCCGTAATGTATGTTTGGAACAATTCTTAGTTATACCTCTCTTCACATTGAGTTTAGAACTCTCTAGCACCACACAAACCATTTTAGAACCCCCATTATTTAGTTTAATCTCCTTGAATTAAAACAAAAAAACCCTACTTAGTCTACACATCACGAACTTATACTTTATGCCTGTGATCCCTTATTGACCTTGATCCACATTTAGTTTTCATCACCCATAGTGTTTCAGTAGACTAATTCCCAATTTTCAATATGTTATCACTAAAGGAATACCCCCTTTTGGTGGAGGTATTCTATCACAACATATTCTAGAACTATGAGTGGATGGATTCCCCTTATGTGGGACACATAGTGATTCCTATATCTTCTATCTCAAACCCAACCAAAAAATCCTCTTGTCAGACACACCATATTTCACCACCCCTCATTCAACATAGAAATTTCATTTTTTTATGCTAAGGTGTTGTGACAATCAGATATAGGAGGTCCAATAATTATGACCATAAACTATATGTAAACTTATATTGTATAAGTAATCCTTGGTCTTGTTTTCATGTTGGGTTTATCATAACTTATTTTCCACAAAATCTTACCCAAATGGTCTTAGAATTATGACATTAATCTACTTGAAACTAATTTTAGATATGTCTATGGCATCCAGCCTTTTTAATACATATCTTTTCATTACATGTTACATACAGAGGATCTTAACAGTCTAGTGTCTTGGAAATAAGGAACATAATACATGAAAACATCATAGAAAATTCTTATAATCCAATTGTAAGGCTTAATAATAGGTTAATCATATGCACATTTAATACATATCATATCCTAGAGACAAACATCAAAGGAAATGGTGAGCAGAAGGCCCAATAAGGGTAATCAATTGAATCACTATACTTGTGATATCAATAAGAACTTGAATAAAAACATAAAGACATGAGAAATGGAAGAATAGGCATATCAAAAAGAAAAGAAATTGGAATATAACATGAATATGTGGATAAAACATTTCATTTAGACATTCATGAACATATCACCAAGGTCCATCCCTAAGATGTCATAAAAATAACCAAGGTTATTCACCAAGATATCGTAAAACTTGTCATCTCTAGAGATTAATTCTTTACCCAATGAATTGGATCTCTATCAGGGTGAAACCTTAATATGTATTTAAATTTATTTGATCCACATAGATCAAAATGAATCATTTCATAAATAACCCAAATAGAATCAATGAAATGGTCTTCATGACAAAATTGTGACGTTTAAAAAAAGCTTAAAAATAAGATCATTATATCATTTATAACCCCTAGAAAGGGAGTGCGTGTTATATGTATGTCAATTACAGAATCAAATATATCATATCTATATATTTATGAACACCCATAGAAACGAAATAGGTCTGGGTATTCACATAAATAAACAATATAATTTATTGAGATAAAGAGATAGAAATTTCGGGATGAAATTTCTGCACCATAACATCTATATAACATGGTTTTAAAAAACACTGAAAAGAGAGGGAAAAGGGTCACCCACTCATAAAAAAATTAATAATATAGTATGGGTACATAATAATATAATTTTATATATATTTGAATGAAATAACACATGAAAATGAAACCTGAAATAAAATAGAAGATGTGATTTCTTTTACGATAAATTCGTCAGCCTAACGGCATCACATAAAAATTCAGAAATCAAATTGATGAGAGAATAAAGGGTCTCTCATAAATTTTAAGTGAAATGGAAAGTAAGAAGAAAATATAATAACATACAATCAAAATAAAGATATGGAAAATAAAATACACAACATGAAGGAAGTCATGACTTAAAAGATGAGGGTGAAAAGATCCCTTAACTTGAAGAGTAACTTCAAAATATTGGAGGTTGGGACCTTGGGAGGCTTGAGGGAACCTCAGGGGGACTCATTGGGAGGTAAAGAGACCATAATTCCGTTGGAAAGGATTTGAAAATAAAATTAATGAGGTAATTTCTTGGTATTTATAGGACAAGTGAGGGGATAAGTCATTAATGGCCAAGGGACACCTCATCGGTGGTATTGGAAAAACCACGGTCTTTCCCATGGTATTTGCAAATGGTATTGGCCACTTAGGGCCCCTAATACCTTATCTTACTATTCATAAGTAGACTATAAATATTATATAATTATTACATCCTTAATGATGTCTTTAAACATCTGAAACTAAAAACTGTATTTTCACTATTCACCGAAAATTTAACTATTTTCAGAAAAATCCCCAAAAATCATCTTAATCCGATATCTATGATTTGAATTAAAAAATGAACTCCATTTTATGAATATTATTTTCTAAATATTTTTAATTTAATTTTTAAATAAAAAACACTATTCACCTGAAAAAACTAACACATAACCAATAATTTCTAAAATAGTTATTTACCTATTTTATTGAATCACATTACTTAATCAAGGTGCCTAAATTATATTAATACTTTATTAAGTGAGGTTACTTAATCTATTCGATCACATTACTAATCATAAGTGTAAAATCACTATTCATAATTTACTATTCATCAAAAAAATAAGTTGATCTTATTAAACTCTAAATTTCTTAGTGAACATAACTGTAGAAGACTATTTTTTGAAAACAATTACACATTATTAATTAATTAAGGAATACATAAATATTTTTAAAATATCCTTTTTCAAAAATTCATTAATAATATGGAAACTATATTTATCCATACGTTTGAAAATTCACAAACTTCACCATAAGAAGAAATCACAATTTTTATTTAAATAAAAGGATTACACATGGTAGTTGTAGTCTCGTTATATAGCCCCTTACAACACCAGCATAGGAATTAAGAGTAAGGTGTGCTAGGTTGATTGAATCTTGGGGTGGCTCGCCCAACAATGCCTGAGTAGTGACTTCTATCAGCTTGAACTTCTCGCGAAGGTGATCCCATTCCAGCTTCACACGATGAAGTTCGGATTTGGTTTGGTCCAGAGTAAAGACCAATGGTGCTTCCTCCTTCCCGAGTTCTGTTAGATGGGATTTGATCGGCCCAGGACTACTGGATGGGGCCATCGAATCTTCTTTATGTATTAATTAACCAAAATCACTTGTATTTATAGACAATAATCACAACACTAAGTATTTAGTTCCCCACGGTCATATTGACCAACGTTCATATAATAGTCATAACCCAATGGTCTCATTTTATTTATACTCATTTTATTAAATGAAATAATTTTGTTGAGTATAAAATAACACACAAAATTAGGAAACAAAAATTAATAAAAGTTTGGGTCATTACATTCTTCCCCCCTTAATAAATTTCTTCCCCAAAATTTTTAACTCATACCCTCATAAGAGAAAAGGTGTGGGTACTTCTGCCTCATAGAATCCTCTAGTTCCCACATGGCTTCATATTTGTGGTTCCTACACAACACCTTAACAAGGTGGGTAGTCTTGTTGCATAGAACCTTGTCTCTAACATCCAAGATCTCCATTGGTTTCTCCTCATAAGAGAGGTCAAGTTCCAGTTGTACCACCTATGGGTTTAATAAATGTGAAGGGTTAGGTATGTACTTTTTCAAGAGGGATACGTAGAATACATCATGAACTTGTGCTATATTTGGAGGAAGTGCAAGCCGATAGGCTACTTCTCCCACACGATCAAGGATTTAATAGGGGCCAATGTACCTGGGGCTGAGCATCCCTTTCTTCCCAAATCTCATGACTTTCTTCCAAGGTGAAATTTAATGAAAGACCTTGTCACTGACATGAAACTCCAAGTCCCTTCGATGGTTGTCGACATAGCTCTTTTTATAACTTTGAGCAGCCTTAAAGTGTTGTTGGATGGAATGCACTTTTTCTGTCATCTCTTACACAAGATCATGCCCAAGAAGCTTTCTCTCACCAGCTTCATCCTAACAAGTAGGAGTTCCAAATCGCTTCCCATATAGAGCTTTATAGGGTGCCATTTGAATGCTCGAGTGGAAGCTGTTGTTGTAAGAGAACTCAACTAAAGGAATATATTGATCCCATCCACCATTAAATTCTATTGAGAACATTCTCAGGATATCCCTGAGTGTTTGAATAGTCCTTTCAGATTTTCCATCAGTGTGGGGGTGATAGGCCGTACTAAAATTCAATTAAGTTCTCAGAGCATGTTGATAACTTCTTTAGAATTTTTATGTGAACCTTGGATAATGATTAGATACGATAGAAAGTGGAACTCCATACAGCCTTAGAACTTGCTTCATGTAAATCCCGGCAAGTTGGTCAAGAGAGAAATCTTCCC
The DNA here is from genome assembly GCA_963277665.1 of Viscum album. Classification (NCBI taxonomy): domain Eukaryota; kingdom Viridiplantae; phylum Streptophyta; class Magnoliopsida; order Santalales; family Viscaceae; genus Viscum; species Viscum album. Next base: position 1,374,011,971 of record OY728137.1, read on the forward strand.
GAATGGTGATAAAATGGGCAGTCTTGGTGAGACGGTCCACAATAACCCATATCGCATTGTTTCATTTGGAAGTTCTCGGGAGACCAGTGATGAAGTCCATAGTGATATTGTCCCACTTCCATACTGGTATGGGTAGTGGTTGCAACACCCCTTTAGCAAGTTGTCGCTCTGCCTTCACTTGCTGACAGACTAGGCACCTTGTAGTGTAGTCAGCAATCTCCCATTTCATATTATCCCACTAAAAATGACCACGAAGGTCTCTATACATTTTTGTGCTTCCAGGATGTATAGAGAAAGTAGAGCTATAAGCTTCATCCATCATCTCCTTCTTTATTTCTAGAATATATGGAACACATAGTCTTGTTCAAAATTTTAGTACACCTTCTTGATCAATATTGAACTCAGGAAACTTCTCAACATTTAGAGCTTCAAAATTCTTCTGTAAGAAAGGATCTTCTTTCTGAGATTTCTCAATCTTCTCTAGTAATGACGGTTGAGAAATCATTTGGGTTAGGGTTGATGATGTCCTTTCCCTTATAATTCCCATGTCCAGATTTACTAGGTCATTGATTAAAGGATCTTTTTGAATCCTCATCATGGAAAGAACAACTGGGTCTTTCCTACATAATGCATCAGCAACTTTGTTTGCTCTTCTGGGATGATAATGAATTGAACAATCATAATCTTTAAGAAGTTCCAACCATCTCCTTTGTCTCATGTTCAATTCATTTTGTGTGAAATATATACTTCAAACTCTGATGGTCTGTGTATATATCACATTTCTCCCCATAAAGATAGTGCCTCCATATCTTTAGAGAAAAAATTACTGCAGCTAGCTCCAGATCATGTGTAGGATAATTATGCTCATGAGTCTTCAACTATCGAGATGCATAAGCAACAACCTTGTCATTTTCCATGAGGACGCACCCAATCCATTTTAGAGATGCATCACTAAAAATAACGAATTTTTCTCCACTTGAGGGCATATTTAACATAAGTGCAGAAACCAATATCTTCATTAGCTCTTGGAAACTTTCCTCACACTCCTTTGTCCAGATAAACTTGACAACTTTGCGAGTTTACATGGTTAATGGATTAGAAATTCATGAAAAGTTTTTCACAAAACTCCTATAATATACTCATATCCAAGAAAACTATGAATCTCAGTTATTGTTATAGGTTGAGGCCACTCCTCTACCACTTCTATCTTTGTAGAGTCAACTGTGATTCCTTCATTGGTTGCAATGTGCCCCAAGAAAGAAACTTTTTGAAACCAGAATTCACATTTACTAAACTTCCCAAAAAGCCTCTCCTTCCATAGTGTTTGTAAAATTGCCCTTAGACAATCCTCATGCTCCTCGCGACTTTCGTAATATATTAGAATATCATTAATAAAAACTACCACAAAGTTATCAAGGTAGTCCTTAAAGACTCTATTCATCAAATCCATAAAAATAGCAGGTGCATTAGTGGGTCTAAAGGGCATAACAACAAACTCATAATGCCCATATATTGATCGGAAGGCAGTTTTTGGAATATCTTCTTTCTTCACCCTCAATTGATGATAACCAGATCGAAGATCAATCATAGAGAATTATTGAGCCCCACAATGTTGGTTAAAAAAGTCATCAATTATTGGAAGCGGGTATTTTTTCTTCACAGTGATCCCATTTAGTTCTCTACAATCAATGCATAACCGCATAGATTCATCTTTCTTCTTCACAAAGAGAACTGGTGCTCCCTAAGGAGACACATTTGGTTGGATAAAACCCTTCTCTAAAATATCTTTGAGTTGTTTCTTTAATTCCTCCATCTCCACATTTTCCATCCTGTACGGGGTCTTTGATATTGGATGAGATCCAGGTACGAGCTCAATAGAGAACTCTACCTCTATTTCAGGGGGAGGTCCAAGAAACTCCTCAGGAAATACATCAACATATTTCACGATGATGGGAACACTTTCTATTCTTAAACTCTCATCATCTTCTTCTTCTTCACCGATCAAATCCACAAAGAAGGATATAGGGGGTTATTTTAGAAAATTATTAGGTTGAGATATCTCTCCTTGGAATATAACTGTTGGTTTTCCATTCAATACTAATGATATTTCCTTGCTTCTACAAATTATCTTAGCATTATACATTGAGAGCCAGTCCATCCCTAGTATAATGTCAAATTCTAGCATGGGAATGACTACAAGATTTGGATTAAGATTGTGCTCACTAAAGTAAATACTAGAGTTTCTAAACAGTGACGATGCTTGGATAGTCCCACCAGGAGTCTTGAATGATAACTCTACTTTTAGAAAATCGGGGTTTGAAACTAAATTCTTTGCAAACATGGAGGAAATAAAAGAATGCGTAGAACCAGAATCAAACAAAGTATTTGCTATCTTTGAGAGGAAAACAAGAGTACCTGCTACCACATCATTCAGAGCTTCAACTTCAGCTATTGTGATAGAAAAAGCATGACCTTTCTCCCTTTTCCTTTGTTGAGGTTGATGGTGGTTCCCCTCCACTGCCGTCAGATTTGGACAGAGATTAGAATAGTGACCATGTTGTCCACACTTGAAGCACTGGACATCAGGAAGGGCCGGTACCATCTTCCCCTTGTCGTTTTTGTTTGTAAGTTGAGGTTTCACCTCACCATGAAAATTCCTCTCAATGTGGCCATCTCTACCGCACATGTAGCACTTCCCACTCCCAAGTAGGTAGTTCACTGAATGATTCTTCCCAAATTTATTACACGTGGGAAGTTGAACATTTTTCCTCCTCTCCCCTGATCAAAAGTCCTCATTAAGATGGACTCCATTGATCTCTTCTTGTCGTTGGATTTATGAGACCACTGCGTCTCACCAAAATCTATCTCGACTTTCATCGCACTCCGCACGATCTCCTCATAGCTATCATAGTCTCGGTTGGCTAGATTATTCTGCAGATGAGGTCTCAGTCCATCAAAGAATCTATCAACCCTACCATTTGGATCCATTACAAAGCTAGAGGTATATCGCGAAAGCCTTGTAAATTTCATCTCATAGATTCCCACAGTTTCATTCTCCTTTCTGCTTCAGCTCGAGAAACTCCTCCATTCTTGCTCTCATGGATCGAGGAAAATACTTATTGAAAAAGATCCTTCCAAACTATTCCTATGACAACCCTGCTTTTTATTACAACTTAAACATGCTTTATTACATAAAACTTCACTTGATACAACAAAGAAGATCGAGAGGTTTAGTGTCTTTGGGGCTTAGGATCATCATAAAAACTTTAAACTTGAAATACAACATCTTTATTGAAAACTTCCTCTACATGACCACTACATTCCTTCGTACTTAGCATTGCATGGGATAACCTGAGGACATGCATAAGAAAAGGGTGATCTATAAAGCCCAGTAAGGGAGTAAACAATGAATAACATGAGGAGTGAAATACATGTTAGGAAATAGGAATATTAATAGAGAATAAGAGAAACATGAACATAAAGGCATGATAAAGCATGATAATCATAACATGGAAATGTGGCAACAACACTTAACATTGAATTAGCATGAGCCAAGGCTCATTGCACATGGAGCATGAGTAAACCCTCATTGCACTTGAAGCACGAGTAAACCCTCGTTGCACTTGAATTAGAATGAGTAAACACTCATTGCACATGACATATCATGATACTATACATTACCCAATGCATTGGAGCGCTATAAAGGGCGCACCCTTCTTAAACATTTCATTTCATGCATAAGTGTGCCACATGGATCATAAAACATGGATTCATAAAACATAATCATTTCTTCCACGATAAAGGAATGTGGAGTTCATACATGAAACTTTATAATCAATGTGTAAATGTGCATAAAGGTGAATACCCTTGATGGAGAATTGGGCATGGTATTCACTACACAAAGACATTGGCTTAGAAAATCGGTGCGATTTCGGCAGCGTAACGGCGTGACATAAGAATTCATAAAAAAGGTTGATGAGAGAGAAAGGGGTTCCTCATCATATTTACATGTAATGGACAATAAGGAGATCATATATATACATGTCCCAACAATAGAAATGGAATTTAGATTCATGATACAAAAGTATTGCTTGAATGTAAAAGAAGAGAGAGAAGTTCCTTTCGGAATTTCGGCATAGTAACGGGTGTACATGGGAGGCATTTAATGAGAGAGAAAGGGTTCTCCCATAATTCAAACAATAAGAGGGCAGTATGGGGGAGGTGCGAAACCATACCCCAACATTCATAATTTAATTAAAAAGGGAAATACAATTTAAAGAAAATTGAAAAAAAATGAGAAAGGAAGAAAACCCCTTACTTGGAAGTGTGCTTCCAAAGGCTAGAGAGAGGCTTGTGAGAGGCTTCTTGGGAGCTTGGGGCACCTTGGGAGGATTCTAGAGAGAGTAGGGCAGAGGTTGGACGAACTCCAAGGGATTTTAGTGAGGAGGAAGTGGGAGCTTGGGTGGGTTTATATAGGAAAGGTGAGAGAATTCTTTATTATTTAGTTTTGGGACCCCTTATATTAAAATAATCCAAACCACAAACCAACCCATGGTATTTGCCCATGGTTTCTGGAAAAGGAAAGAGGAAAAAAATATTTTACTAGGCCAAGGTCCGAACTTATTAAAAAATCAGGGTTTCTTATGTGGAGGTGAGTCACACTCCCATGGAAATGAATTTAAAAAGGAAAAGTGTTGAATAAGTCTTGAGGGCTCCATTAATGCTTTGAAAAGTAAGTCAAACAAACCCAAAACCTCATTATTTTAATGATAAAACACATATTGGCCGAACATATGGATTATGATATTTTATTACATCACCATTGGGTCATTATGACGTCATAAAACATATTATATATTTAAATGGTATTTAATTTTTACCCAAAAATTTGACTGTCTCAGAAAATTATGAAAAATTCACCGTTGGATAATTTCGACATCCTGATTCCAAAAATAATATTTATTTTATCTAACTAATTTTCTAAATATGTGAATTTTAACTTTTAAAATAAAAACCGACATTTATAAAAAATTCATGGGTTTTGACAGAAATGGCTTTCAAACCTTAATAAAAATTTTAATTGCATTCATAAAATTATAAGATGATTTATATTTAATAAAAATTAATTTAATATTAATAAAAATATTTTATTAAAATATTATTTAATCCAAAAATCCTTTAATTTAATAAAATATAATTCTTAATTAAATAATAACTAAAAACACCATTTATACTTTAAAAACTAATTACAATGTATCAAAAAAATTATATTCATTATTATATACAAAAAATAATGTACATGAACATGATGCTACTTATTTGTTACATAACCCCTTAAAATAGCCGCATAAGACCTTAGGGTAAGGTGTGCGATGGTGACAAACTCTTGGGATTGCTCGGATAACATCGCTCGAGTGGTAATCTCTATCAACTTCCATTTTTCCCGTAGACGATCCCGTTCGAGCTTGACTTGATGAAGCTCTGCTTGGGCTTGGTCAAGGGCAAAGCCCAAAGACGCCACCTCTTTTCCGAGCTCCGACAAATGGGATTCGTAAGGGGAAATTCTACTGGATGAGGCCATCGCTTCCTTTGTCTGAGTAGAAATGGTTTCGTTAAAGCCTTATATTTATACTACTCAGATGATCACTGTTCAACGGCTATAGTCACAAATCATAACGTAAAACTAAAGAAGTTGACATCTTATAAAAAAAACATTTTTCATAAAGAAACATTTAACTGGATCAAGAGGGATTTTCCATTAATGAAACTTTGGGTCGTTACAACATTCCCCCCTTAAGAAATTTCGCCCTCGAAATTTTCCTTTTCCCACACTAAAACAAATGTGGGTAACTTAGCTTCATCATATCCTCCGACTCCCAAGTTGCTTCTTCAAACTTGTGGTTTCTCCACAACACCTTGACGAGGGGCATTGTCTTATTTCGTAGAACTTTTTCTCTACGATCTAAGATCTTCACTGGTTGCTCCTCATAAGAAAGATCATCTTCCAATTGTACCACCTCGGAAGAGAGTACATGTGAAGGGTATGGTATGTACTTCCTTAAGAGGGATACATGGAAGACATCATGCACCTTGGCCATAGTAGGTGGAAGTGCTAGTCGATAGGCCACAACCCCAACACGATCAAGAATCTCGAAGGGGCCGATGTACCTTGGACTTAACTTCCCTTTCTTTCCAAACCTCATGACCTTCTTCCACGGAGATATGCGTAAAAACACCATGTCTCCAACTTTAAACTAAAGGTCTCGTTGACGATTATCTGCATAACTCTTCTGTCAACTTTGGGATGACTTGATATGTTGCTGAATTGTTTTCACCTTCTCCACCATTTCTTCGACCATTTCTTGTCCAAGAAGCTTACGTTCACCGACCTCGTCCCAACATGCCGATGTTCTACACCTTTTCCCATACAGGGCTTCATATGGTGCCATTTGGATGATCGAGTGGAAACTATTATTATAAGAGAACTCAACCAGAGGAAGATGTTGATCCCATCCTACTTTAAAGTCCATTGAGCACGCTCTCAACATATCCTCAAGTGTTTGGATAGTCCGCTCGGATTGGCCATCAGTTTGAGGATGATAGGCCGTACTGAAGTTCAGTTCAGTATTCAGAGCATGTTGAAGACTCTTCCAAAACTTAGACGTAAATCTTGGATCTCGGTTAGACACAATAGATAGTGGTACTCCATGCAACCGTACCACTTCCCTGATATATATCCGTGCCAGTTGATCCAAAGAGAAATCCTCTTGAATAGAAATGAAGTGTGCAGTCTTTGTAAGACGATCCACAACAACCCAGATTGCATTGTTGCCTTTGGATGTCCTTGGAAGTCCGGTGACAAAGTCCATGGTGATGTTCTCCCATTTCCATTCTGGTATGGGCAATGGTTGCATCATCCCCTTAGACTTCTGCCTCTCTGCCTTCACTTGCTGACACACCAGGCACTTTGATGTATACTCAGCGATCTCCTTCATCATATTATCCCACCAAAAGTTTTCTCGGAGATCTCGATACATCTTTGTGCTCCCTGGGTGAATAGAGAAATTTGAACTATGTGCATCATCCAAAAGTTCCTTCTTCAGCTCCGAACTTGATGGAACACATAGTCTTTTCCCAAACCGCACAATTCCTTCTTCATTAACATTAAACTCTGAGGATTTTACCTTTTTGATAGCTTCCACTTTTTCTTGGATTCCCGCATTATCCTTTTGAGCATCCTTTAACCTTTCCAAAAGAGATGGTTGAGCAATCATTTGTGAAAGGATTGATGATGTTCCCTTCTTTATGATTCCCATATCCATCTTCATCAAGTCTAAGAAGATTGGATCCTTCTCAATTCTCATCATTGATAGAATTTCTGGATCCTTTCTACTTAGGGCATCCGCCACCTTGTTCGCCTTCCCAGGGTGGTAATGTATTGAACAGTCATAATCCTTGATGAGCTCTATCCATCTTCTCTAGCGCATATTAAGCTCTTTCTGTGTGAATATATATTTAAGACTCTTGTGGTCAGTATATATCTCACATTTCTCTCCATAGAGATAATGCCGCCAGATTTTCAAGGCAAAGATCACCGCCACCAACTCCAGATCATGTGTTGGATAGTTTCGCTCATGGATTTTCAACTGCCTTGAGGCATAGGATATCACTTTATCATTCTGCATTAGCACACATCCTAAGCCCTTCTTCGAAGCATCACTGAATACCACAAAAAGCTCCCCACTTGTGGGTAAAGTGAGCACGGGTGCAGTGATAAGCCTCCTTTTCAACTCCTTGAAGCTTTCTTCGCATTCATCACTCCAAGAAAACTTTACTCCCTTTCGAGTTAGCTTGGTAAGAGGGTTGGACAATCGTGATAAATTTCTCACAAATCGTCGATAATATCCAGCTAACCCCAAGAAGCTACGGATATCAGTTACCGATGTTGGCCTCGGCCATCCCTCAATTGCATCTGTTTTGGAGGGGTCCACAGATATCCCATTGCTTGTGATGATATGACCCAAGAATGAGACTTCCTTCAACCAAAACTCACACTTGCTGTACTTTGCATAGAGCTTCTCCTTGCGCAAAGTCTCTAGTACAGTTTTTAAATGCTCCTCATGGTCCTCCTTGGTTTTAGAGTATATTAGAATATCATCTATAAAGACTACCACAAATTTGTCTAGGTAATCTCTAAAGAATCTATTCATCAAGTCCATGAATATTTATGGAGCATTGGTGAGTCCGAAAGGCATTACTATGAATTCATAGTGCCCGTACCTTGTACGAAAAGCAGTCTTGGGGATATCTTCCTTCTTCACCCTTACTTGATAATATCCCGACCGCAAGTCGACCTTGGAGAAGTATTGTGCTCCACGCAGCTGATCAAACATGTCATCGATTCTTGGGAGAGGATACTTGTTCTTTATCGTGATTTTGTTAAGTTCACGATAATCGATGCAAAGCCGCATTGACCCATCCTTCTTCTTGACGAAGAGGACTGGTGCACCCCATGGTGATGCACTTGGGCATATAAACCCTTTATCCAGATTCTCCTATAGTTGTTTCTTCAGCTCTTCAAGCTCAACAACAGCCATTCTATATGGATTCTTGGATATTGGTAGCGCCCCAGGTATAAGTTCAATTGAGAACTCAACATCTCTTCTTGGAGGAAGACCAGGAAGTTCCTCAGGAAATACTTCAGCGAATTCCCTCACAATAGGCATTTCTTCAATGGTGGTTTCTTCCATGGACTTAATCATCTGAGCCAGATATGCGTGCTCATAAGGCAGTAATATCCATGCTTGAGATGATGGAGATAAAGGAGATTTATCTTCCTCCTGACACTTGTAAAGAATCGGGGGTCGATTCTCCATATGGAGTGTGATTTCCCTCTCCCGACAATTTATGTTGGCTCTATATAAGGAAAGACAATCCATGCCAAGAATTGCATCAAATTCCACCAAAGGGAGTATGACGAGGTTCGCTGGGAAATTAAATCCACATATTATAATAGGGGAGGACTTATACTCATGGGATGCAATGATTGCCCCATTTGCCGTACTCACCGACATCTTTACTTCCATGATTTGTGGTGGTGCAGGGATTGTTCTACTAAACTTTTGAGATATAAAAGAATGCGTAGAACCTGAATCAAAAAGTACGTTCGCTATTCTTGAATGTATAACTAGCGTACCTGTCACCACTTCGTTGTCGGGGTTCACTTCGGCAGAAGTGATGGCAAAAGCTCTTCCTTGCTGTCTTGGAGGTTGTTGATTGCCTCCGATAACCCTTGGATTAGGGCACTGATTCGCAAAATGACCCAGTTCTTTGCATTTGAAGCATTGAACAACGCGTTGAGGTTCGAACGGAGCGTTCCTCTCCTCTGTCGCAGCCACGGGTCCTTCTTGCTGACAGTTAACAGCTAGGTGTCCTTCTCTTCCACACTTGAAGCATTTTCTTGTCCCCCTAAGGCAATTTCCAGGGTGCTTCTTTCCACACTTTTGGCAAGTGGGGTGCTGGAATTTCTTAGCGCCGTTGGATTTATCCATCGGACCACCAGTATTGAATTCCACCTTACGCTTCTTGCCCCCATGATACCCCTGTGATTCTCCGATCTCCATTTCAACCTTGAGGGCACATCGGACAATTTCGTCATAGCTATCGAAGTCACGGATCGCTAATGCTTTCCGCAACCTAGGCTTCAGCCCACCAAAGAAGCGGTCAACCTTGCATTCGGGGGTAACGACAAAGCCGGAAGCGTATCGTGTAAGCCTTGTGAAGTTTGCCTCGTACGCTCCCAAAAATTCTTCATCTTTCTGTTTGAGGGAAAGGAAGCCCCTTTCCATCTTAAGACAGAGGGTGCGTGGAAAATATTTATCGAAAAACATCTTCCGAAATTCCTTCCATTCCAAAGCCTCGATCTCCTCCTCAGGCTTCGTATTTTTGATCAACGTCCACCATTGATCAGCTTCACCCTCCATACGATAAGCCGCCAGGAGAACCTTCTCTTTTTCAGAGCATTGGAGGATGGAGAATATCTTTTCAATGGAGTTGATCCATTGTTCAGCAATCGTGGGATCGGATGATCCACTAAAAGTAGGAGGCCTTTGTCTCATGAAGCTTTCAATAGCGACTTGTTCTTTCCTAGGGGGGTTGAACGTTCCTCTTGACCAGTGTTTCTATTCAAAACTTGAGTTAGCTGAGAGAGAAGCGTGACAAAGTTCGCGATTCCCGCTCCCATTGGATTGGGCATCTCATAAGTACAATCATCACACTGATCATTACAACGGTTGTTAGCCCGAGTTCTCCTATTACCGGCCATTGGCTGGAATAAAAGGAAAGTTAGGGGTAACACATAAAGGGTAATCCAAAGACAAAAGTTTGATGACTTATAAATAAACTTTAATCTCTTTTACTCATGAGTCTATAGGATTCAATCCAGGCTTTTCATGATCTTCCTTCTAACATATATTCTTAGGGGAATTTTTCTCTTAATAAGGGTTCATACTAAGATTGTGAATTTATCAAAACATATCCCTCGGGAGTGTCGTAACCAAGAGTGCAGCAAGGCCCGTTGTCGTGCACCAGTTCTCGTTCGAGTCTAGCTCAAAGCGGTGTTTTCGGGTTTTACCCCTAGGATACATCTGTGCCAGAGCCGCCTCTACCTGCTCGTATCCAGACAGGGATGTATTTGTTTGATAAACCATTTACTTAGTATTTACCAAAACTTAGGGATGTTTTTATTATGCTTAGTCTTGTATCTAAGGCTTTACTAGGGTTTCCTAATCCAAAAAATAACTAAACCTATCCTCTGATACCAACTATGACAACCCTTCTTTTTATTACAACTTAAACATGATTTATTACATAAAACTTCACTTGATACAACAAAGAAGATCGAGAGGTTTAGTGTCTTTGGGGCATAGGATCATCATAAAAACTTTAAACTTGAAATACAACATCTTTATTGAAAACTTCCTTTACATGACCACTACATTCCTTCGTACTTAGCATTGCATGGGATAACCTGAGGACATGCATAAGAAAAGGGTGAGCTATAAAGCCCAGTAAGGGAGTAAACAATGAATAACATGAGGAGTGAAATACATGTTAGGCAATAGGCATATCAATAGAGCATAAGAGAAACATGAACATAAAGGCATGATAAAGCATGATAATCATAACATGGAAATGTGGCAACAACACTTAACATTGAATTAGCATGAGCCAAGGCTCATTGCACATGGAGCATGAGTAAACCCTCATTTCACTTGAAGCATGAGAAAACCCTTGTTTCACTTGAATTAGAATTAGTAAACACTCATTGCACCTGACGTATCATGATACTATACTTTACCCAATGCATTGGAGCGCTATAAAGGGCGCACCCTTCTTAAACATTTCATTTCATGCATAAGTGTGCTACATGGATCATAAAACATGGATTCATAAAACATAATAATTTCTTCCACGATAAAGGAATGTGTAATTAATACATGAAACTTTATAATCAATATGTAAATGTGCATAAAGGTGAATACCCTTGATGGAGAAATGGGCATGGTATTCACTACACAAAGACATTGGCTTAGAAAATCGGTGCGATTTCGGCAGCGTAACGGCGTGACATAAGAATTCATAAAAAAGGTTGATGAGAGAGAAAGGGGTTCCTCATCATATTTATATGTAATGGACAGTAAGGAGATCATATATATACATGTCCCAACAATAGAAATGGAATTTAGATTCATGATACAAAAGTATTTCCTGAATGTAAAAGAAGAGAGAGAAGTTCCTTTCGGAATTTCGGCATAGTAACGGATGTACATGGGAGGCATTTAATGAGAGAGAAAGGGTTCTTTCATCATTCAAACAATAAGAGGGCAGTATGGGGGAGGTGCGAAACCATACCCCAACATTCATAATTGAATTAAAAAGGGAAATACAACTTAAAGAAAATTGACAAAAAAATGAGAAAGGAAGAAAACCCCTTACTTGGAAGTGTGCTTCCAAAGGCTAGAGAGAGGCTTGTGAGAGGCTTCTTGGGAGCTTGGGGCACCTTGGGAGGATTATAGAGAGAGTAGGGCAGAGGTTGGACGAACTCAAAGGGATTTTAGTGAGGAGGAAGTGGGAGCTTGGGTGGGTTTATATAGGAAAGGTGAGAGAATTCTTTATTATTTAGGTTTGGGACCCCTTATATTAAAATAATCCAAAACACAAACCATCCCATGGTATTTGCCCATGGTTTCTGGAAAAGGAAAGAGGAAAACAATATTTTACTAGGCCAAGGTCCGAACTTATTAAAAAATTAGGTTTGCTTATGTGGAGGTGAGTCACACTCCCATGGAAATTAATTTAAAAAGGCAAAGTGTTGAATAAGTCTTGAGGGCTCCATTAATGGTTTGAAAAGTAAGTCAAACAAACCCAAAACCTCATTATTTTAATGATAAAACACATATTGGCCGAACATAAAGATTATGATATTTTATTACATCACCATTGGGTCATTATGATGTCATAGAACACATTATATATTTAAATGGTATTTAATTTTTACCCAAATATTTGACTGTCTCAGAAAATTATGAAAAATTAACCGTTGGATAATTTCGATGTCCTGATTCCAAAAATAATATTTATTTTATCTAAATAATTTTCTAAATATGTGAATTTTCACTTTTAAAATAAAAACCGACATTTATAAAAAATTCACGGGTTTTGACAGAAATGGATTTCAAACCTTAATAAAAATTTTAATTGCATTCATAAAATTATAAGATTATTCATATTTAATAAAAACTAATTTAATATTAATAATAATATTTTATTAAAATATTATTTAATTCAAAAATCCTTTAATTTAAAAAAATATAATTCTTAATTAAATAATAACTAAAAACACCATTTATACTTTAAAAACTAATTACAATGTATCAAAAAAATTATATTCATTATTATATACAAAAAATAATGTACATGAAAATGGTGCTACTTATTTGTTACATAACCCCTTAAAATAGCCGCATAAGACCTAAGGGTAAGGTGTGCGATGGTGACAGACTCTTGGGGTTGCTCGGATAACATCGCTCGAGTGGTAATCTCTATCAACTTCCATTTTTCCCGTAGACGATCCCGTTCGAGCTTGACTTGATGAAGCTCTGCTTGGGCTTGGTCAAGGGCAAAGCCCAAAGACGCCACCTCTTTTCCGAGCTCCGACAAATGGGCTTCGTAAGGGGAAATTCTACTGGATGAGGCCATCGCTTCCTTTGTCTGAGTAGAAATGGTTTCGTTAAAGCCTTATATTTATACTACTCAGATGATCACTGTTCAACGGCTATAGTCACAAATCATAACGTAAAACTAAAGAAGTTGACATCTTATAAAAAAAACATTTTTCCTAAAGAAACATTTAACTGGATCAAGAGGGATTTTCCATTAATGAAACTTTGGGTCGTTACAACATTCCCCCCTTAAGAAATTTCGCCCTCGAAATTTTCCTTTTCCCACACTAAAACAAATGTGGGTAACTTAGCTTCATCATATCCTCCGACTCCCAAGTTGCTTCTTCAAACTTGTGGTTTCTCCACAACACCTTGACGAGGGGCATTGTCTTATTTCGTAGAACTTTTTCTCTACGATCTAAGATCTTCACTGGTTGCTCCTCATAAGAAAGATCATCTTCCAATTGTACCACCTCGGAAGAGAGTACATGTGAAGGGTCTGGTATGTACTTCCTTAAGAGGGATACATGGAAGACATCATGCACCTTGGCCATAGTAGGTGGAAGTGCTAGTCGATAGGCCACAACCCCAACACGATCAAGAATCTCGAAGGGGCCGATGTACCTTGGACTTAACTTCCCTTTCTTTCCAAACCTCATGACCTTCTTCCACGGAGATATGCGTAAAAACACCATGTCTCCAACTTTAAACTAAAGGTCTCGTTGACGATTATCTACATAACTCTTCTGTCAACTTTGGGATGACTTGATATGTTGCTGAATTGTTTTCACCTTCTCCACCATTTCTTCGACCATTTCTGGTCCAAGAAGCTTACGTTCACCGACCTCATCCCAACATGCCGATGTTCAACACCTTTTCCCATACAGGGCTTCATATGGTGCCATTTGGATGATCGAGTGGAAACTATTATTATAAGAGAACTCAACCAGAGGAAGATGTTGATCCCATCCTACTTTAAAGTCCATTGAGCACGCTCTCAACATATCCTCAAGTGTTTGGATAGTCCGCTCGGATTGGCCATCAGTTTGAGGATGATAGGCCGTACTGAAGTTCAGTTCAGTATTCAGAGCATGTTGAAGACTCTTCCAAAACTTAGACGTAAATCTTGGATCTCGGTTAGACACAATAGATAGTGGTACTCCATGCAACCGTACCACTTCCCTGATATATATCCGTTCCAGTTGATCCAAAGAGAAATCCTCTCGAATAGAAATGAAGTGTGCAGTCTTTGTAAGACGATCCACAACAACCCAGATTGCATTGTTGCCTTTGGATGTCCTTGGAAGTCCGGTGACAAAGTCCATGGTGATGTTCTCCCATTTCCATTCTGGTATGGGCAATGGTTGCATCATCCCCTTAGACTTCTGCCTCTCTGCCTTCACTTGCTGACACACCAGGCACTTTGATGTATACTCAGCGATCTCCTTCATCATATTATCCCACCAAAAGTTTTCTCGGAGATCTCGATACATCTTTGTGCTCCCTGGGTGAATAGAGAAATTTGAACTATGTGCATCATCCAAAAGTTCCTTCTTCAGCTCCGAACTTGATGGAACACATAGTCTTTTCCCAAACCGCACAATTCCTTCTTCATTAACATTAAACTCTGAGGATTTTACCTTTTTGATAGCTTCCACTTTTTCTTGGATTCCCGCATCATCCTTTTGAGCATCCTTTAACCTTTCCAAAAGAGATGGTTGAGCAATCATTTGTGAAAGGATTGATGATGTTCCCTTCTTTATGATTCCCATATCCATCTTCATCAAGTCTAAGAAGATTGGATCCTTCTCAATTCTCATCATTGATAGAATTTCTGGATCCTTTCTACTTAGGGCATCCGCCACCTTGTTCGCCTTCCCAGGGTGGTAATGTATTGAACAGTCATAATCCTTGATGAGCTCTATCCATCTTCTCTAGCGCATATTAAGCTCTTTCTGTGTGAATATATATTTAAGACTCTTGTGGTCAGTATATATCTCACATTTCTCTCCATAGAGATAATGCCGCCAGATTTTCAAGGCAAAGATCACCGCCACCAACTCCAGATCATGCGTTAGATAGTTTCGCTCATGGATTTTCAACTGCCTTGAGGCATAGGATATCACTTTATCATTCTGCATTAGCACACATCCTAAGCCCTTCTTCGAAGCATCACTGAATACCACAAAAAGCTCCCCACTTGTGGGTAAAGTGAGCACGGGTGCAGTGATAAGCCTCCTTTTCAACTCCTTGAAGCTTTCTTCGCATTCATCACTCCATGAAAACTTTACTCCCTTTCGAGTTAGCTTGGTAAGAGGGTTGGACAATCGTGATAAATTTCTCACAAATCGTCGATAATATCCAGCTAACCCCAAGAAGCTACGGATATCAGTTATCGATGTTGGGCTCGGCCATCCCTCAATTGCATCTGTTTTGGAGGGGTCCATAGATATCCCATTGCTTGTGATGATATGACCCAAGAATGAGACTTCCTTCAACCAAAACTCACACTTGCTGTACTTTGCATAGAGCTTCTCCTTGCGCAAAGTCTCTAGTACAGTTTTTAAATGCTCCTCATGGTCCTCCTTGGTTTTAGAGTATATTAGAATATCATCTATAAAGACTACCACAAATTTGTCTAGGTAATCTCTAAAGAATCTATTCATCAAGTCCATGAATATTTATGGAGCATTGGTGAGTCCGAAAGGCATTACTATGAATTCATAGTGCCCGTACCTTGTACGAAAAGCAGTCTTGGGGATATCTTCCTTCTTCACCCTTACTTGATAATATCCCGACCGCAAGTCGACCTTGGAGAAGTATTGTGCTCCACGCAGCTGATCAAACAAGTCATCGATTCTTGGGAGAGGATACTTGTTCTTTATCGTGATTTTGTTAAGTTCACGATAATCGATGCAAAGCCGCATTGACCCATCCTTCTTCTTGACGAAGAGGACTGGTGCACCCCATGGTGATGCACTTGGGCATATAAACCCTTTATCCAGATTCTCCTGTAGTTGTTTCTTCAGCTCTTCAAGCTCAACAACAGCCATTCTATATGGATTCTTGGATATTGGTAGCGCCCCAGGTATAAGTTCAATTGAGAACTCAACATCTCTTCTTGGAGGAAGACCAGGAAGTTCCTCAGGAAATACTTCAGCGAATTCCCTCACAATAGGCATTTCTTCAAGGGTGGTTTCTTCCATGGACTTAATCATCTGAGCCAGATATGCGTGCTCATAAGGCAGTAATATCCATGCTTGAGATGATGGAGATAAAGGAGATTTATCTTCCTCCTGACACTTGTAAAGAATCGGGGGTCGATTCTCCATATGGAGTGTGATTTCCCTCTCCCGACAATTTATGTTGGCTCTATATAAGGAAAGACAATCCATGCCAAGAATTGCATCAAATTCCACCAAAGGGAGTATGACGAGGTTCGCTGGGAAATTAAATCCACATATTATAATAGGGGAGGACTTATACTCATGGGATGCAATGATTGCCCCATTTGCCGTACTCACCGACATCTTTACTTCCATGATTTGTGGTGGTGCAGGGATTGTTCTACTAAACTTTTGAGATATAAAAGAATGCGTAGAACCTGAATCAAAAAGTACGTTCGCTATTCTTGAATGTATAACTAGCGTACCTGTCACCACTTCGTTGTCGGGGTTCACTTCGGCAGAAGTGATGGCAAAAGCTCTTCCTTGCTGTCTTGGAGGTTGTTGATTGCCTCCGATAACCCTTGGATTAGGGCACTGATTCGCAAAATGACCCAGTTCTTTGCATTTGAAGCATTGAACAACGCGTTGAGGTTCGAACGGAGCGTTCCTCTCCTCTGTCGCAGCCACGGGTCCTTCTTGCTGACAGTTAACAGCTAGGTGTCCTTCTCTTCCACACTTGAAGCATTTTCTTGTCCCCCTAAGGCAATTTCCAGGGTGCTTCTTTCCACACTTTTGGCAAGTGGGGTGCTGGAATTTCTTAGCGCCGTTGGATTTATCCATCGGACCACCAGTATTGAATTCCACCTTACGCTTCTTGTCCCCATGATACCCCTGTGATTCTCCGATCTCCGTTTCAACCTTGAGGGCACATCGGACAATTTCGTCATAGCTGTCGAAGTCACGGATCGCTAATGCTTTCCGCAACCTAGGCTTCAGCCCACCAAAGAAGCGGTCAACCTTGCATTCGGGGGTAACGACAAAGCCGGAAGCGTATCGTGTAAGCCTTGTGAAGTTTTCCTCGTACGCTCCCAAAAATTCTTCATATTTCTGTTTGAGGGAAAGGAAGCCCCTTTCCATCTTAGGACAGAGGGTGCGTGGAAAATATTTATCGAAAAACATCTTCCGGAATTCCTTCCATTCCAAAGCCTCGATCTCCTCCTCAGGCTTCGTATTTTTGATCAACGTCCACCATTGATCAGCTTCACCCTCCATACGATAAGCCGCCAGGAGAACCTTCTCTTTTTCAGAGCATTGGAGGATGGAGAATATCTTTTCAATGGAGTTGATCCATTGTTCAGCAATCGTGGGATCGGATGATCCACTAAAAGTAGGAGGCCTTTGTCTCATGAAGCTTTCAATAGCGACTTGTTCTTTCCTAGGGGGGTTGAACGTTCCTCTTGACCAGTGTTTCTATTCAAAACTTGAGTTAGCTGAGAGAGAAGCGTGACAAAGTTCGCGATTCCCGCTCCCATTGGATTGGGCATCTCATAAGTACAATCATCACACTGATCTTTACAACGGTTGTTAGCCCGAGTTCTCCTATTACCGGCCATTGGCTGGAATAAAAGGAAAGTTAGGGGTAACACATAAAGGGTAATCCAAAGACAAAAGTTTGATGACTTATAAATAAACTTTAATCTCT
This sequence comes from Viscum album, assembly GCA_963277665.1. Taxonomy (NCBI): domain Eukaryota; kingdom Viridiplantae; phylum Streptophyta; class Magnoliopsida; order Santalales; family Viscaceae; genus Viscum; species Viscum album. The sequence continues at coordinate 1,374,030,063 of OY728137.1, forward strand.
TTAACTCATGAGTCTATAGGATTCAATCCAGGCTTTTCATGATCTTCCTTCTAACATATATTCTTAGGGGATTTTTTCTCTTAATAAGGGTTCATACTAAGATTGTGAATTTATCAAAACATATCCCTCGGGAGTGTCGTAACCAAGAGTGCAGCAAGGCCCGTTGTCGTGCACCAGTTCTCGTTCGAGTCTAGCTCAAAGCGGTGTTTTCGGGTTTTACCCCTAGGATACATCTGTGCCAGAGCCGCCTCTACCTGCTCGTATCCAGACAGGGATGTATTTGTTTGATAAACCATTTACTTAGTATTTACCAAAACTTAGGGATGTTTTTATTATGCTTAGTCTTGTATCTAAGGCTTTACTAGGGTTTCCTAATCCAAAAAATAACTAAACCTATCCTCTGATACCAACTATGACAACCCTTCTTTTTATTACAACTTAAACATGATTTATTACATAAAACTTCACTTGATACAACAAAGAAGATCGAGAGGTTTAGTGTCTTTGGGGCATAGGATCATCATAAAAACTTTAAACTTGAAATACAACATCTTTATTGAAAACTTCCTTTACATGACCACTACATTCCTTCGTACTTAGCATTGCATGGGATAACCTGAGGACATGCATAAGAAAAGGGTGAGCTATAAAGCCCAGTAAGGTAGTAAACAATGAATAACATGAGGAGTGAAATACATGTTAGGCAATAGGCATATCAATAGAGCATAAGAGAAACATGAACATAAAGGCATGATAAATCATGATAATCATAACATGGAAATGTGGCAACAACACTTAACATTGAATTAGCATGAGCCAAGGCTCATTGCACATGGAGCATGAGTAAACCCTCATTTCACTTGAAGCATGAGAAAACCCTTGTTTCACTTGAATTAGAATTAGTAAACACTCATTGCACATGACGTATCATGATACTATACTTTACCCAATGCATTGGAGCGCTATAAAGGGCGCACCCTTCTTAAACATTTCATTTCATGCATAAGTGTGCTACATGGATCATAAAACATGGATTCATAAAACATAATAATTTCTTCCACGATAAAGGAATGTGTAATTAATACATGAAACTTTATAATCAATATGTAAATGTGCATAAAGGTGAATACCCTTGATGGAGAAATGGGCATGGTATTCACTACACAAAGACATTGGCTTAGAAAATCGGTGCGATTTCGGCAGCGTAACGGCGTGACATAAGAATTCATAAAAAAGGTTGATGAGAGAGAAAGGGGTTCCTCATCATATTTATATGTAATGGACAGTAAGGAGATCATATATATACATGTCCCAACAATAGAAATGGAATTTAGATTCATGATACAAAAGTATTTCTTGAATGTAAAAGAAGAGAGAGAAGTTCCTTTCGGAATTTCGGCATAGTAACAGATGTACATGGGAGGCATTTAATGAGAGAGAAAGGGTTCTTTCATCATTCAAACAATAAGAGGGCAGTATGGGGGAGGTGCGAAACCATACCCCAACATTCATAATTGAATTAAAAAGGGAAATACAACTTAAAGAAAATTGACAAAAAAATGAGAAAGGAAGAAAACCCCTTACTTGGAAGTGTGCTTCCAAAGGCTAGAGAGAGGCTTGTGAGAGGCTTCTTGGGAGCTTGGGGCACCTTGGGAGGATTATAGAGAGAGTAGGGCAGAGGTTGGACGAACTCAAAGGGATTTTAGTGAGGTGGAAGTGGGAGCTTGGGTGGGTTTATATAGGAAAGGTGAGAGAATTCTTTATTATTTAGGTTTGGGACCCCTTATATTAAAATAATCCAAAACACAAACCATCCCATGGTATTTGCCCATGGTTTCTTGAAAAGGAAAGAGGAAAACAATATTTTACTAGGCCAAGGTCCGAACTTATTAAAAAATTAGGGTTGCTTATGTGGAGGTGAGTCACACTCCCATGGTAATTAATTTAAAAAGGCAAAGTGTTGAATAAGTCTTGAGGGCTCCATTAATGGTTTGAAAAGTAAGTCAAACAAACCCAAAACCTCATTATTTTAATGATAAAACACATATTGGCCGAACATAAAGATTATGATATTTTATTACATCACCATTGGGTCATTATGATGTCATAGAACACATTATATATTTAAATGGTATTTAATTTTTACCCAAATATTTGACTGTCTCAGAAAATTATGAAAAATTAACCGTTGGATAATTTCGATGTCCTGATGCCAAAAATAATATTTATTTTATCTAAATAATTTTCTAAATATGTGAATTTTCACTTTTAAAATAAAAACCGACATTTATAAAAAATTCACGGGTTTTGACAGAAATGGCTTTCAAACCTTAATAAAAATTTTAATTGCATTCATAAAATTATAAGATTATTCATATTTAATAAAAACTAATTTAATATTAATAATAATATTTTATTAAAATATTATTTAATTCAAAAATCCTTTAATTTAAAAAAATATAATTCTTAATTAAATAATAACTAAAAACACCATTTATACTTTAAAAACTAATTACAATGTATCAAAAAAATTATATTCATTATTATATACAAAAAATAATGTACATGAAAATGGTGCTACTTATTTGTTACATAACCCCTTAAAATAGCCGCATAAGACCTAAGGGTAAGGTGTGCGATGGTGACAGACTCTTGGGGTTGCTCGGATAACATCGCTCGAGTGGTAATATCTATCAACTTCCATTTTTCCCGTAGACGATCACGTTCGAGCTTGACTTGATGAAGCTCTGCTTGGGCTTGGTCAAGGGCAAAGCCCAAAGATGCCACCTCTTTTCCGAGCTCCGACAAATGGGCTTCGTAAGGGGAAATTCTACTGGATGAGGCCACCGCTTCCTTTGTCTGAGTAGAAATGGTTTCATTAAAGCCTTATTTTTATACTACTCAGATGATCACTGTTCAACGGCTATAAAAGTAACAGTCACAAATCTTAACGTAAAACTAAAGAAGTTGACATCTTATAAAAAAAACATTTTTCATAAAGAAACATTTAACTAGATCAAGAGTGATTTTCCATTAATGAAACTCTGGGTCGTTACAATTCCCACTCCATAGCTTCAACCTATAATCTTGGACTCGTGTTTTTTATCAGTTCCCACCACAGATATACTTCTCCATCTAAGAAATAGACAACTAGGGTGACCTTCTCTTACTCTGAATAGTGGAGAAGAGAAAAGATCTTCTCAATGGAGCTGATCCACTGCTAAATAATCAATGGGTCAATCGATACACTGAAGGTTGGTTGTCGTTGACGCATAAAGGACTCAATAGAATGTTGTTCCCTTTGCGGTGATATCGGTCTCTCAGCTTGATTCAAGTTATTTCCCATAACTTGAGTCAGTTGGTTCATCATTCACATGAATGTTTCCATTCCGGCTTTCATTGGAGGTCCGTCAGCGCATGGTCCATTGCGGTCACCACTTGCACGATTCCTACTATTTCCCACCATTTTATAAAAGAATAAATCCTTCGTGAGAAACTTATATCATTTACAAATCTTTTAACTATAAAGGATTTTATGTCTTAAAACATCATGCCTAAACAATATATTTCTTGATAATTCTTTCATAATCATTCATAAAAAGCTTGCGATTAACCAAACATATCCCCTGGGAGTGTCGTAACTAAGAGTGAAGCAAATCCCATTTTCGTGAACCAGTTTGCATTCAAGTCTAGCTCAAAGTAGTGTTTTAGGGTTTTACCCCTATGTACATCAGTGCTAGAGTCGCCTCTACCTGCTCGTATCTAGACAGGGATGTATTGTTTGATAAACCACTAACTCTATACTCACCAAAATACCAGGAGGTTTTCCTATATTTAATCTTTTATATAGGGTTATTCCTAAAGTTTTCACAGCCTAATTTCCATAAATAAATAAACTATCCTTTGATACCAACTATGGAATCCTGCCTTTTTAATACATAACTTTTCATTAAATTTTACATACAGAGGATCTTTAAAGTCTAGTTTCATGGAAATCAGGAACATAATACATGAAAAAAATATAAAAAATTATTCTAAACCACTTGTAAGGCTTAATCATAGGTTCATCCTATATACATTTACAAAATCTCATATCCTGGAGACAAACATCAAAGGAAAGGGTGAGTAGAAGGCCCAGTAAGGGTAAACAGGGGAATCAATGTACTTGTGATATCAATATAAACCTGAATAAAAACATAAAGATATGAGAAATGGAAGAATAGGCATATCATAAAGAAAATAACTTTGAAAATAACTTTAATACGTGGATACAAAATTTCATTAAGACAATCATGAACATATCACCAAGTTCCATCCCCAAGGTGTCATAAAAATTACCAAGGTTATTCACCAAGATATCGTAAAACATATCATCTCTAGAGATTAATTATATACCCAATGCATTGGGGTGCTATCAAGGAGCACCCTTAATATGTCTTTACTTTCATGTTATCCACATAGATCAAAAGTAAAATTTTCATAAATAACCCCAATAGAATCAAATAAATGGGTTTCATGAAAAAATCGTGATGTTTAAAAAGAGCTTAAAAACAATATCATTATGTCATTTATAACCCATGGAAAGGGAGTGTGAGTTATATGTATGTAAATTATAGAATAAAATATATCATATTTATATCTTTATGAACACCCATATAAACGAAATAGTTCTGGTTATTCACATAAATAAACAATATAATTTGTTGAGAGAAAGATATAGAAATTTTGAGACGAGGTTTCTACAGCATAACGGCTATATAACATGGTTTTAGAAAACATTGAAAAGAGAGGATACAAGGGTCACCCAATCATAATAAAATTCACAATATAGTGTGGGTATTGAATAAGATCATGGTATGGATATTTTAATGACATAAAACATGAAAAAGAAACATGAAAGAAATGAGAAGTTCTGATTTCTTTTACGAGAAATTCAGCAGCCTAACGACGTCACATAAAAAATCTGAAAACAAATTGATGAGAGGAGAAAGGGTCTATCATCATTTGGAAATTAAATGTAAAGTAATAAGAACATATAATAAAATACCCTCAACATAAAGAGATGGAAAATATATGACACAACATGAACGAAGTCGCGACTTAAAAGAGGAGGGTGAAAGGATCCCTTACCTTGAAGAGTAACTTCGAAATCTTGAAGGTCGGGACCTTGGGTGGATTTAGGGCACCTTGAGAGGACTACTTGGGAGGTAAAGAGACCAGAACATAGTTGGGGAGTATTTGGAAATGAAATGAATGAGGGAATGGCTTGGTATTTATAGGACAAGTGAGGTGACAAGTCATTAATGGCCAAGGGACACCTCATCAGTGGTATTGGAAAAACCATGGGATTGCCCATGGTTTTTTCCCATGGTATTGGCCAAATGGAACACCTAATACCTTATCTTACTATTCATAAGTCTAACAGAAAGATAAAATAATTATTACATCCTTAATGATGTCATTTAACATCCGAAACTAAAAACTGTATCTTCACTATTCACCGAAAATTCAAATTTTTCAGAAAAATCCCCAAATATCACCTTAACCTTATATCGATGCTCTGAATTCAAAAATTAACTCCATTTTATGAATATAATTTTATTAATTTTTGAATTTAATTTTTAAATAAAAAACACTATTCACTCGAAAAACTAATACTTAACCAATAATTTATGAAATAGTTATTTACATATTTTATTGAATCACATTACTTAATCAAGGTGCCTAAATTATATTTATACTTTATTAAGTGAGGTTACTTAATCCATTTGATCACATTACTAATAATAAGTGTAAAATCAGTATTCATAATTTACTATTCATCAAAAATTAAGTTGATCTTATTAAACTCCAAATTTCACACTGAACATAACTGTAGAAGACTATTTTTTTTAAAATCATTACAAATTATTAATTATTTAAGGTTTACATAAATATTTTTAAAATATCTTATTTCAAAAATTCATCTATAATATGCATACTATATTTATTCGGACATTTGAAAATTCACAAACTTCACCATAAGATGAAATAATAATTTTTATTTAAGTAATTGGATTACACAAGGCAGTTGTGGTCTTGTTACATAGCCCCATATAACACCAGAATATGACCTAAGAGTAAGGTGTGCTAGGGTGATAGAATCTTGGGGCGGCTCGGCCAACATTGCCCGAGTGGTGATTTCTATCAGCATGAACTTCTCGCAATGGTGTTTTTGTTCCAGCTTCCCATGATGAAGTTCGGCTTGGGTTTGGTCCAGAGCAAATCCTAAAGTTGCTACCTCCTTCCCAAGTTTCGCCAGATGGGCTTCAATTGGCCTGAGACTACTAGATGAGGCCATAGAATCTTCTTTCTATATTAATTAACCAAGATCACTTGTATTTATAGACAATAATCACAACACCAAGAGATTAGTTCCTAATGGTCATATTGACCAATAGTCATATAACTATCAAAACCCAATGGTCACATTTTATTTATACTCATTTTATTAATTGAAATAATTTTTTTGCGTATAAAATAACACAAAAATTAGGAAAAGAAAATTAATAAAATTTTGGGTCGTTACAATGTCTGTTTGATGAAAGGCCCGCTTGGCCCTCCGTTCATGTTGGGTTCATGATATTTACCATGCAATACAATCCTCTCCAAAATTACCCCTTTAATGGGTCTAAGGTTCATTATTTTAAACTATAAGCCTTGGTCTAAGCATCATGGACTTAAACTGTATGAAATCATCCACACATATGACAATAAACATGTAACCATCTGATTTAACTAGAATAACCTTGAAATAAAAATTTCAAGAGGGAGAAATTAATTTTAGATTAATATTTTTTAAAGGGATATCTAATTGAAATTTAGTCTTTAGACCTCCAAGTCTACCCTATGTCTTGGGAAAATGTATGGGTGTTAATGTAAAATGTACAAATCCCATGCGTGTCCCCCCTATGAAATGTGCTTCTCCCACTAGACCCACTGGTTCAAGTAAACATTATATAAAAATAATACATCACCCTATTTCCTCCTTCAAGAGATCCTTCAAGAGGTATAAATATATTTACTACCCTTTTGTTCACCCCCAACATCGACAGGGTGGCTGTTGTTCACATAAGATCATGCATTCTGGTTATATGACGTTAAACTGTGTGATGAATCATCCTCACCATTCAACATAATACTGAATATTTAACTCCCCATACATAGATGTTAAAATTCACACTTATCATCCTCATTTCATTATGTAAAATTAATGAATGTTTTAGGCCCTTCCCTAAGAGGATATTTCCCCCATTTAGTTATGGTCACCCACCACACCACTCGAGTACCATATCTATTACCTGAAAAACGACAATACACCCCTAGGGTGGAGCGTCTAACCCTTGATCTGGTCGACATACCCACTGAACGTGCTCAAATATATGGTGGAGTAACACATACAAAGTTTATTTTTTTGAATATTTTATTAGTTCACCCCATCACTTCACGTGTTTCTCAATGTGGATCCTCAAAATCTTCAACATTCAATCAAGCTCCTCTAAATGTTAAAATGCCTATCCAGAATATCTCACATCCCATCCTAGTCAGACATCACAAAGGAATATCAATGATAATTTGATAGGTCTAGTGTTTTGAACATGGTCAATGGATGAACCATATTTTTCAGTTCCTCACTCATGGTAGCGTGATTGTGGAACCTATGTTTTCAAAACGGCCATTCATCATCCTCATTCATCATGTCAAAACTGCTTGAATTCCATAACATTGACTTCTCAATTAACATCCTATATTTCCCCATTTTTAGGTATAATAAAACTCCCATGGAATTACCCCACTCATGCACTCATGTATATTGAATAAGTAAGTTGGTTGTGAAGAGTCACTATCCCTAATGAATATCTTCCTTGTTGAGACACTCCCAATAGTTAATAGATAATTATAACCATAATTTTTTCTTTTCTATTTTTATTTCTCATATAATCAAGTGATATTATATTTATCTGTTATTTCCCACATCAACTATGAATTACGTGAGCATATATATTTATAGTTGGTCTTCTTGTAATTGTGATTGAGATGTAGAAAAAACAAAGACAAATAAGGAATTAAAAAAAGAATTATTATGAAATTATATGAGGAGGGTAATCCACATACTAGAGCCTCTCCATTATTACAAGGAGAACAAGAAAAATTAAAGGCTTCATATGGCTTGTCCAAATAAAGGGAAACCTCTATATTGGGTAGCCTCTACCTGGATGCCTTTGGATCATGATGTCACCTGAAAATCTCTACCATCTCCTCCTAAACTATAGAAAAAATTCATTAGATTGGATTTCCACATCACCATGTTTTCCATATAATCAGGCTCCAAAGAATATGCTCTCACCACTTCATCCTCTACAGCCACCAATCACACCTTCATCTGGTAGATGATTTCTCTTTTAGTAGTGTTTATGACCTCATGTTGTTGATTCCTCTCCTCCAACTAACCTATCCCTTTTTTAGATTCTCGGTGTGATTTAAACCATACAGAAGTTTCCTTATACTAGGTGAAATCAAAATCTCCCCATTCTACATGCACTTTCTAGGAAAGATAGTCTCAGGACATCACATGGAGGGAGTGGGATTCCACCCTTCTGGTCTCTATGTTTAAATTCAAATATAATAGGGATCTCGTTTGGCCTACTATTTCCATCCCATGAGGTGTGAGTGTTGAGTTTTCACATGACCCTCTACATAATATTTCAAATGATTTTATTCTCTTTAGTAACACCAAACTCAAAATCATCTAAGTCTTAGGGTGGCGCATGCTATTATTTGGGGAATTCCACTATAACTTCTATATTTGGATTCACCTCTAGAATTATCCTGGACAATTTTGGATCCATGTTGAGAGAGATATAAACCTCACTTGACCCTTCACAAGTAACAAACACCTCATTGACCTCAGGCTCCACTAACACCTTGGATGCATCCGTTGGTTGGGAAAGTTGACCTTCTAGACAATGGTTGGTTCTCAATGTATGGTCTAACCCTTTGAGACCACCCAACCCACTGGAACATGCCCTAGAACCTTCATCCACGCATGCATTCTAGGTTACTACAAGACCACCATAATCACTTCCAAAAACATTAGAAATGTATTTAGATTAATCTAAAACAAATAGGACATGTGTGACCCATTCAGAATGAAATTTATGTGATATAAGGGAAATGATGAAATTCATGTCCCTCAAATCCTTGACAAATGTGTCACAAGAAGCTACCATCCTAACCAATATTTCTATTTATAGGGTCTTGAAAGGGATGTCTACCCCCAGATACCCCTCCATACTGGCAAGAACCTCCACGACTTCTAGATGATTATTCTAGGTCATGAGCCTAGGAGTTATAAAATATGAAAAAACATGTCAGTATAGAATGCTTAAGAAATAAATAATGAAAGTCAATAAATTGGGGTGGGTATAATTCATAGTTTACCTACAGGGTGCATGGGTATCTGGATGATCAGCCATACCAAGTGGCCTATCCCATAAACATGAGATTCAATAAAGACACGTCTTCCATCGATACTAGTGAAACGGACTCAAAGGTAGGCTCCATAGTGTCCACAAAGGCACTCTTCCCACCATCAGTGGGGTTTTCCTAATCTAATTTTAATGATTCAAATGTGAATAAAAAATCATGGGTTAGAAATGATGGAATGGAAAATATGGACAAATGAAGTCATCAAACTTTTGGGATGGAATCTTACCTCGATGACGATAAGTTATCTCAAGTCTTCATCCTTATGAGTGACCTCCCTACACAATGGAGGACTCACCTGCACAATACCAGATCCCCAAGACATCTCATGACTAGATACTTGAGAGACAAAACCTCTTGATAGGGTTATCTAGCCACAAATATCTCCTTATAATCCACTTTAACCATCACATGTACCTGGGATATGGTATGCTCACCTTCTGCGGGCTAGTGCACATTGGTGTATATATCCACCACATATGCATCCCTTTCCCAGAAATCCACCCAGAAAAAGATCCTCGAAAAATAAAGCTTTATAAATTCAATTATTCCAATGGTAATTCTCCCCCATAGTTTCTAAGGAATCTAGGATATACAGAACACCCACCATTCCTCCTAGAACTCATGGTAAATAGAATCTCAGGCCACCTGTTCTAGCTGGTGTGACTTCTTCCTTGGAGATTCCTGGGACCTGATCACTCATTCCCAAGAGATTTTTACCTACTCTTGGGTCCATTAATGAGGTATCTCAACATCATGATATGTTCCTACTCTAGGTTTATTTCTATAAGTTAGAGTTGTGGTAGGCTCTTGAGCACCCCACACCACCGCCCTAACTTGTGTTCTCCCTGAAACTTGGCATGTACCCCAGAGAGTTTTTAACCATCCACCCTACTACTCCATTGGATTATCCAAAGGTTCCAAGCTTCTTAATCCAAACCACAATACATCACTCGAGTACACCTCCATCCAATTTTTTGTGTAATTATTGTTGAATCCATCTTTAGGGTTGGCCAATGAGAAAATTATCACCTCTCTATAACCATTAATAACAAACATCCACAGTAGCTTACATATGACATGGGGGTGAATTTCTAAATGAATATTTTTTTGAACATGTCTCAATAGATACTGGTAGCACTTTAACTATTGAGTGAATCGAGATGGGGTGCATGGATCACCATAGGAATTATAGTTAATCTGTGTGACCAAAAACCCGTGTTGAAAATCTTGTATATACTCACTCTACCCAGGTGTCCCTTCTAGGTTGTCAACCATTTCACCAATCAGGGTTATAAATGGGTGGAAGTTGAAATTACAAATGTTTCTCATGCTATGAATCACCCTGACTTCACTGAGAACCACTTTTCAAACACCATATGTTGAAGAGGGATGTTTCGAGACAAAAATATAGGGGTGGGGTTAATGGAGTTTAGAAATTCATACCCCCTTGAATTGTTCCCTGACCTATCCATGCAATAACTAAAATAGACCATAGATGCATCGAGTATTTTCCCAATTTGTGACATTCCTTAGATAGAGGTACAAGCAGGCTAGCACTGGGAGATCTAGATTCACCCAGTTGTTATATGAAATTATTTCACCAAAAACTAAGGTCCTTAACTATTGAACCATGTGAGCATCCATGACTGAAAAAACCACCCACTTTTAAAGGTGTCCAACATCACTATATATTGGATCTATGGGATCCAATATATAGTGATTTATCCAAAATCTTAATACCATCTCTCCATCATCAACATTCAACATGACCAATACCACCTCTAGTACTTGACCTGGAGGCACTGATTTGGATGCTAAAGAATCATGATTTCAATAATGTCTAGGAAGAGGTCAATTAATGTCTTGAAAGTGGTTTCTTTATGGAAGGGAAATTTGTGACTCAAGTTCATTGTTAGATGATCATGTAGAATATTCACCAAACCATAATCTAAACTTAAACCCCCTAATTATTGTGTTCTATGGGGAACTCAGCATACTAAAATCATGTTAGGGGAATCCCTCTTGTAGAGTGAAGTTTTCAAAGACTAATCCCCACTTCCTCATGGTAAAGGTAGAAATTGTTTGTGTCTAGGGACCATCATCTAAGAAAATATGATAATATCTATAGTTAATGGTAAATGTGAAACTTGAATGTACAAACTACCTCATATGGTCCAATATGATGCAACTTGTCCCAATACTCTTTGCATGTGTAGCTTACCTAGTACACCCACACCCATTAATCTATTAAGTTCCTCTAAACCTATAATTCCCAGTCATTATACAATTCCATTTGGTTATTCAATAAATTGGCTTAAATGATGCTCACATAATGGGTGGGTAACTGCCCATATATCGACTATTGGAAAGTGACTACCCTCTCTCTTCCATTTATGATGTAGATAGAACTAGCCTTGCAATCCCTAATAGAGTTTCCTACTGAAAAAATATTTTGATGATGATGTTCATCATATCAGGAGAACCAAAACCTATATTTTTTTTATCTCCATGGTTGGGATATCTATATCTTTGATCATTCAAAAATTATAGTAAGGAAACTTGATTCTCAATAGATATCCCCTCTATGCTACTGTCAACAGATCAAACAACATCATGTTCTCTGAAAAACCCTCCAGACATGAGATATCATAGGGTTTCTGACTACTGCTTCCCTTATAAAAGCAATAGTTGTGGAAGAAACTATATGAGTGTCTTGGTTAGCCATTATTGATTATTTGTTGAAACTATCGAAGGATGGATAATGAAACTCAAAATAGTTTCATTTAAATCACTATGTGTCACACAATTTACGACTGGATCATGAAAATTCACGGGAAAGGAATATTTTTTGTGATTTTTTTAAGAGTAGTTACTTGAATGTTATAGTGATAAGGATTTAGTGTTAGAAAAATCCATACGAATTATTCATATGGGATAAGTCTTTTCATGTTGAAAAGTCAAGTGACCATACTAGGGAACCCCACATACTATTTATTAGCCGTATACTCCTTAGGATTTATGAGAACATAACTATGTTGCAGTAAAAAATATCATAGTTGTGTGATTTAGTGAAAAATCAACCAAAGTTCACTATTTTCTTCAAAATGTATCCATATAAATACCTGTTAGCTTTAATTCCATGGGGGAAACTTTTTTGGGTGTAAAATATGTTTCAGACATGAAAAATAATTTTTTTTCTAAAAAAACGACACAAATCAACCCATGATTCCATTTTGGAGCCAAGGGATTGAGTTCTTGAAATTTTGAACCTTTTTATGAAACTCGAAATTTTAGCATGAAAATGAATTGTGCATAAAAGGAAACATAAAATCTCTACCTTATGTGATCTTACCTGAGTGGAAAAGTCATGAGAGGCAAAAAAACAATAGTTATTCAAACCATACACAAGTTCTGTGACTCAACTAATGTTTCATGAGAAAGTTGATTTTTCAATACCTAGAACCCATAATCCAAATTATTTTATAAATAGAGAATCACATCCCATTTTCATGGATAGACCATTATAATTTGAAGCATCAAGTTTTCGTTCATTCAAACCAATAATTCATGATGTCACATAAATCCAACAATCCCATGTATTCCTATAGGTTTATAAATTTTGTGAAAAATATAAAATAGGCCCCAAATAAATTTGACTTATGTTAGAGAAATCATAATGTAAATTCCCTTGGTGGTAAGTATAGTTCTTGCAAGATGAATTACCTTTGCAGAACCCCAAGCATCATGTTTACCAAAATGTTTCATACAAATATGTCACATGATTCCTTTCCCCATCCATGTGTTAGATCCAATATATCATGAAACTTTCAAGGTTCATGAAACTACAAAGTTTCCAGAAACAACCTTCAGGTCACCAACCCAATTTCTTTTTTTCCACCAAACATAATATTCCCTAGCTAAGTGTTCAGGTGCCCTATACCCATAAAAAAAGGTTAATTTATGGAAAAAATCACTAACACAACTAAAATCATTAACCCTCATATCTATTACCTTTTATCCATATATGTACAGGGAAATCATTTCACCTCTTTCTCTTGGGAATAGGAAGACTAAAATTACAATCCCCACACATTTCCTGAATGGCCGCATCATCATGAAAATTGTCTTTCATTTCTAATCTATATGGGATAGCGATGTATCCTTCTATCCTCCATCCTTGAGTAGGAATGGCCAGATCATAGTGTAAGGCCCATTAATGTTTGATTTGCAATAAGTTAAGCTAGATATCCTAACTTTCTAGTCATATGACATTAAACTACACGACAAAGTCTTAGTTTCATGATGTTAATCAACATGAAAACATCATGAACACATGAATTTGAACTATATCCCTACCCTAAGTGATAGAAATAGAATACCTAGTGTGATAATGATATGATTTCCCCATATCCTGGGAGGATCTTATGTATAAGCCTCACAACACCCCCTCATTTTCTCTCCTTCTGTGACAGAAGCATCTTCACTAGAAAACATTAAACTGCATGCACTGATCCTTCTTCATGACCATAAACTTTACACTCAAAATACATGGGTTTTGTTCCCTATATCCTAATATGGTATGTAGGATTCCCCCATGAGGTTCAATATTGATATTCGAACACCATAAAAAATATTGATATCTTTGCCTCGGGTGGAGACAACCCCATTGTGTGATCATTTTATTTAGGGACACACTTAACCACTCACTATCCATACATAATGTCTCTATTGGACCTTGGAATTTCTATGTGAGACTAACACATATTTGGTTTAGTTAGTGATGAGTGTATACGGGAAACATACCTATAAGAATTTAAACATATGACCACAACCCCAGAATACATTAAACATATGACCACGTACCCATAAGACTACAAACCTAGGATCATATTCCCCAAAGACCCTAAACCAATGATCATGTCCCCAAAAAACAAAAACCTATGACCCCTTGTAATACATAAGAATATCTACCTCATACGCGGAGAATGATATTCATTAGGAATTTATAATTTGATATATGATGCCCCTGGTGTATGTTTCCCTATTATAGACACAATATGAATTAGGTTCTACACCAAAGACACCTCATACGTGAGATGCCATCAACTTCAAAATAGGAAGACTTTGTAGGTTCCCAACACACCAAATGTCCATAGTTGTCGATACATGTCCAATGTCACCATTATATCTAACTGTATGTAGAGTCCAATTTCATAATAGAAGAATCATAATTAACTGATTTCTACTTCAATATATCACAAGGAACAAGATTCATGGAGATGTCTAGAATCTATGAGGGAGACCTGGACTACATGACAAACACCAAGGAAGAATCCATGGATGAAGGGATTAAAATACCATCATACCTTCCCAATCAAGGATCAAACCTAATAAACCATGGTGGTTAATCCACCCACCTTTTCAATGTGGGAATTCAAGGAAACCACCTCACTCGAGGAGGTGAGACTAGTCTAAGGACACATGCTACTCTATAAGAGGCGAATAAACGGTATCATCACATACAATGCATGCACTGGTAGAAATAATTAGAAAATATCCATGTTGCCATGGATGGGTATCCCAACTGGGTATTAATGCCAAAAACAAAGGAAACCCATGTGGCCGACACACTGTAAAACTTAGAGTACACCCCTTATACCCATAATTAGCCAGAGAACCCTTGCTCAGTGGGTAATATGGCTTAGACCCCCCTGATAGAAACACATTCCATTTATATCATATTACACCCCATGCACCCTTAATCTCCCATATTATCTCATTTTCAGTGAGGAAAATGGCCTCGAACCTGAGTGGTACCACATTTCATGTCACTTAGATGACTCACCGTGTAATTTTGTTTTTCTGTCCAGAGTGATGTGATGAGACAGGACCTGTATTATTCTTCATGGGATAGAACATATACCCTAGTAGACCACATAATGTACTCCCCTTAGAATATCCTACATTGTGTATCTCCTTCTCTGAGACTTAGATATGTGATTGAAAGTATCCAATCCTAAGTATTTTCCACAGAGTACATGATGATGGAAATTGTTTTGGAAGTAGATATATTACATGAGGTGTTGGGAGTGAGAAACTTCTTTCAATGATGCTTGGATGATGGTTGTAATCGAGTTTGATCATATAAGAGATTCCAGGGTCATTACTCCCCTATCCCACTAGGATGTGGGTACCCCATACTCTTATAAGGTAGATTTGGTACTCCCCCAAACAATAGAGGGTGTGGGTCCTCTATATACAGTGTGGTACTCCTCCATCATCAAGATTTGGTGGGGAGAAATTCCTCCAAAAGAGTTTTTGATCTCTCAACTATGTATTGTAGTGGAATGGTGTAGGCCCTCCACCCTGATTATTGTGAGGTTACATATGGTTATTTTCATTGTAGATGAAACCATTAGGATATTTAGGCCGAATCATCATTCTTAGCTAGTATTGAAGATGTATATACCTTATCTCTATTATCTTGGGTTTCTTTTCAACTTATATTATATTGGGTTTTTTTATCCTATTGCCTATGGGTTGAACTAATTATCTTGTCCTTTTACTTCCCAATTTGGTTTTTATGTTTTCCTTCTAGTTATTTATACAATTCCCCCAACATCAGATTCTCTTGTATGTGTTGTTTCATACACAGTTGAATAATAGATTATCAGTGACTATGTTGGACCTTGTATCAATGGATTTTAGTAGTACATGGTGGAATTGATCATGTTCTATGGTTGAACTTTGGGATCTTCTGTTGGTATCTCCCATGATTTATCTATTTCAGTTATTATAAATTTGTGTTTCCTATATATTTCTAGTTGGTCTTGTATTTTTCCTCTTGTAAATTTTTATTACCTTATTATACTCAGATATACATCTTTAAGTTTGTTACAAACACTACTTAATATATAGATCCTACTAGTTTGTTATATATTATCACCATTTCATAGAGTCATGTGTTTTTGAGAGTATATGTACTTTGAGATAAGGACTACCATTTTAGTGTTATGAAACCTCAGCATTTATTTGTAGCTCGCAGACAATTGGAAGAAGGCATGGCGTGTCACTATCAGCTTATTTTTATCCCAGGTGGGGTCTTAGTGGGTGGGGTCATAACACATTAGAATTAATGAACTCAAGGTCAAAGAACTATCTCCTAAATTTAAGTGATTCAGTTTGCATGTGATTTTTGTTGTGTTCGTAGAGATTTTTATTAGGAGTGTTTTCATTGAAAAATCTATAATATTTATTATTTAAATATTTTTTCTATGATTCTACATGATCAAAGTGATTCAGGGGATAAGAATCTAATATTCTAAAATTCTTTCTTGAGGAATTCTGAGGATTGGATTTTTTTTGATCCTGTGATCAAAAAGTGCTTGAGGACAGAGCTTGCTTCTACTAACATCTGTCGAAGAAGTCTTAGTATATGAGTTGTATATTTTAATAAATTATATCAAATAATTTCTAAATTATTATATATTTATATATGAGTATTGATTCTCCCAATCCTTAGGATTAAAAGAGAGGATTTCCATTGAATTGAACTATTTATATCCTCAAATAATATATATTTACGGATTTTATGTATTTTCATAAGAAACCTCATTGCATGGTTCCACTTAATTTTATTATTTTTTATATCAATTTACTTATCTGGTTACATTTTATCTTCAAAATCATTTAATTTAGGTTTCATTTTTTGTTCATTGGTATGTTGATCTATTAAGATATTATAACTGTCATCTATTTATTATCTAGAGTTGAATTTTTTTTAATATTTTTAAAATTTAATTCACCCCTATTGAAGCTTCCATATATGAGATAATTGATATCAATAATTTCCAGATGTACCTCAATAGAAACTATTGAGAAATTACTGGTGGGAATCATGTGAGGTGGCCTAAGTTCTCATGAGGAGGGTGGTCTAGTTGTGGGAATATGAGTTGTTATTTGTGTTGTCTTAGAGGGTGTCTCTAACATCGTTTAAATTTTTCCAATAGTATTTGACTAATTGATGGTCATCAAAATTGCCAAAATATTTTTTCCCTACACTAGAATGTCAGTGAGGGTCAATATCAAAATGTATATTTAGAGTGTATTTAACATATAATAACATAAAAATGAAGCTAAATAGTAAAAAATAGTACCAATGGAAATGGTGATTATAATGGAATATTGGATTCAAGGAAAAAATAAAAAATACAAAAAATTAACTAATAAAATAATGGTAAAACAAATACGTAAGTGTAATAAACAAGTGAAAAAAAGATTTATTAGTGAACCATAAGAATTAGTTATGGTTTTTATAAAATTTTAATGTATTTATATGATTTAATTATTGAAAATTTATTCAGGATTTAGCTAAAATATTTTTTATTCTACTAACTATCTCCACCAAGAATGATGAACAATCCACTGGTTAAATCCTACTATCTATCGAGAGACATGACTAAAATACTAGTTAAAAATAAATAATGAAACAATCATCCTTGAAATCATATTATCATATAACTAAATAAAGGTTATTAACTAAAAAAAGTAAAAGTAAATATATAAATATTCAATTTATGTTGAAAAAACATCTTAAAAGAAAAAGAATTAAACAATACCTTCTTTGGCCATTTCTTTTATAGTGTACATTAATTGATTTATTTAAGGATATAAGGCATTAAAAGACATAATTTTCATGAATTAAAATATATAAATGAATAAATTATGAATATTTAACAAAATATTTGATTCCAAAACATAATTATCAATCAATATATTTTTTGACAAAAAAATGCAGTGATCATTTTAATCAAACAAATATTAGATTCCATCTATCACTTTATTCAGATAACACAACAATCGTACAACAAATAATCATATCTGAGGTCCCAATATTTATACTTAATAACCCAGTGTTCCCAAAAATTATATAGCCACATGAACACCTCACCCCATCTATCACATTATATGATTAAATAAATTAAATACTTTATTGAAGATCCAATGGTGAATTTCCTCTTAAACAAGTACCACGCAACAATTTAACTAGAAACTAGGCCCAAGAACCAAACAATTATCATTCAAAGAACTAAAAAAATTATTTAATTATAATTAAAAACTATTAAAAATAAAAAAAATACAATATTGAAATTGTAATTTCCCAAATAATTAAATGAAACCCAAAATATACTCTCCTTTAGTGAACATTCTAAACTAATGTTTAAAAGGTAATTAAATTCGCCATCACAATGAGAATGAAATTAAGAAAATATAATTATTTAATTTATATTCTCAAATAACTAAATCCAAAAAATTACAAATTCACAAATAAAAATATTCTAAAATTAAACTTATATTGTTTTAAAATTGTTTATAAATAAATTGAAAATTTATCATAAAATGGTCATGTTTCATCATAAAAACAAAGGGAATAAAAAATTCGAATAAAAATGGGCCAGTTAAAAGAAAAAATAAAATTTAAATCTATTTGGAGAATGAAAACAATGAAGAATCAATATAAAATTAATGTAGAAAACATGAAAAATAATGACACACCAAATATCCCCACACATAATATAATATTTTTCCTCTAGTAATCAACTCCAAATATTCTGTAAAGAAATTTTCAGTTCAAAAGGAATGTTTAATTCATAATAAATAAGTATCACTGAAATATTATTAATCCCCCATGATAATAAAATAATAAAAATATATTATTACTCACTCAAAGTAATTATAAAATTTAAAACTAGTGAAATAAATTGAAAAGAATTATGTCTTGTTTTTATATTTTCTTTTAAAGCTCATTATTTTCCTCTATGATCAGACATATAAAACACAAAACCATAACACATAACTAATTCATAAAAATAGATTCAATAAGTTAAACACATAAAAGTCCAATGAATGATAAAGTAAAAGAAAATAAATTTTTATAATAAAAAACTCATATATAAACTAAAATAGAATATTACACATGAAACATCAATCATTGATTCATTATTCATACATAAAAATGATTAAAAATTTAATTTGAAAATTTATTTTGAAAATTGAATTTGAAACTTGAATTTAAAAATTGAAATTGAAAAAAATATAAATTTGAAATTTTACCTCTTGATTGATCCATGAAAAGATATTTTTCATATAAATTTAATAAAAATGGTTCCAGATTATTATAATAGGGAAATAAATTTAACCACTCAATATGAATAAAAACAACCACTATTTTTTAGAAAAATACACAAAAATCAATATGATAACTAGAATATTCAGATAATATTTTTTTAAATCATTTTTAAAGAAAATTTGTTGTGTAATCAAAAGAAATAATTAGAACACAAATGAAAAAACCTTCACCACAATAAATGTAGAGACCCGAAGCTTGACGTACATGGACATTACATTACTTTTCCGGAATACTTAGTACATAACAAAAACACACACACAAGGACCGTAATAGTTTAGTGTCTTTGGAAACTCGGAATACAATCTTCTAATCGTGGTGAAAGATCTTCAAAATCTCCCATAAAGATCTTCCCTTTTATTACCTAAAACCTTTCTTTATATCCTGGGAAAAAGAAAACATAAAAGGGTGAGCTCAAATTCTCAGTAAGGGTAAACAAAAGAAATATCAATCACATCATATACATAAGAACATATTTTTGGAAATCTTAACCTGCAAAAGAAATCATAATTTCATAACATGGGATAAATCATAGTAGTGAAATGTTATCCCAATAATCATAACTTAAAACATGAAACTTTGTGGAATACACACATAATCATAGAGAATCATTTATTATTAGTCAAGACTCATTGCTAAGACTATCTTAGTGGACAATGTCCATTTCTGAACCGAGTTCACTCCTCATTTCAGTCCTGTTTCACTGAACCGGTTTAACCTACCGTTCCAGCCATGTCTATCTCATGAGATATAAAATCTTTAACCAATGCATTGGAGGGAGATATAGGTCCACCCATCCCATAATGATACCATTCTTATGTGTGCCACAAAATCATAAACCATACATCATAGCATAACCCATGTAATAAAAATGGGAATCTTTAAACATCGTGACATCATAAGACAATTCATATAAGATAAAGGAATTAATAAAAATATTCCCATCACAACATAATCAAATCCATGTAATAATAGGGATAAAAACAGAACCCAATATTTTCTTATATGGAAAATAATTTTGATAAAACTCTTGAACTCCATTCTTGAGGAAAATATTTTTTCTACTGCA
The DNA here is from genome assembly GCA_963277665.1 of Viscum album. Lineage (NCBI taxonomy): Eukaryota > Viridiplantae > Streptophyta > Magnoliopsida > Santalales > Viscaceae > Viscum > Viscum album. Next base: position 1,374,050,846 of record OY728137.1, read on the forward strand.
ATTTTTTTCCTTTCTTAACTTGTCATACAATTTTAAACTAAAAGAAGTTTATTACAAATAAACTTGAAAACTTGTAAAGGAATATTATTGGAAATATTGTTTTAAAATCCATTCATGCCGTATAAGTTAAAAAAAACATTCTTCTCGTACTTTTGTCGGAAAAGTCAAAAAGTACCTCGTACGAAAAACGACAAAAGATTCCTTTCATATATTCTACTAAAAACTCACCGAAGGTAAAAATTGGATTTAAAAAAATGTAGGTGGATGGAAATAATATTACATATTTAGGAAACATGGACGTGGATGATAAAATACACCCCAGTAAATTCGAAAGTATAAACAATCTCGGATAAAAATGAGATTGTCATATTTCCCTTACCTTAGGTCCGATTTGCTTCGTAAGTGTCCGAACCTCTTGTATAATGATTTAAATAATGTCATTTACTTATTCCATAATCATACTCATTGTTATGATAACATATATGGTTCACTTATGACTTTATTTTACCCTTTCTTTTGTAAATTCCATGTTAAAGAGCATTTTGGGTAAAATCGTTTCATTTGTCGTCCGTGTTTTGACTTATAATTATTCATATGATTACTTAGATCATGATTAATTAATTCCAGAATATAAAACATGATTTATATATATATTCAGAATATACATATATATAATAGATTAGTAAATGGAAAGAAATACACCGTTCATAGAGACGGTAGGCCGTACGTACGCATGAACGCTGTTTTCGTTTCCTTATTGAGTTGAATGGAATTAAGTAGATGACATACACATAAATCCAGTATCATTATTATGTCATATACTTCATGATTACTTATTATATATACTTTATAATAATTCATGAATGGTTAACATGGAGAATGAATCTCATCGCGTCATGGAGACGGTAGTCCGTACGTACGCACAAGCGATGATATCGTTCTCATGATCGTGGAATTGTATTGGAGTGTATGTATACTATTTAAGAATCAATATCACTTTAGAATAATCATATATAGTTATTATGTACACCATTATACCCATCCAAGTAAGGTGGTGGTGGAAAATAGATTACCCCACGGCTTGGAGACGGTATTCCGTACGTACACACGCGCGGTGATTTCGTTTTCTGTATGATGGATAAATGGTGAAATAGGGTTGTTTCATACTTATAATAACATATCAGTATATGAGTGATAATTATGTTATTACTTCATAATGAAACAATCTAAGAAGAAGAAGTGGAAGAAGAAATAAAGATGAAATAATCTGTAACAGACATTACCTCTTCTTTGAAGCGCCTCTTTGAGTCCTCCTCTTAGGGAACTAAAATTGGTCTTTGAAGAAGAACATGACTTCTAGGATGTTGCTAGGGAAGCAGAGAAGAGAATTTTTCCGGGATTGGCCGAGCTTGAAGGCTCAAAGTGGTGTTAGAAGAGAGGGAGGAGGTGCCCTTTTATAAGGGAGGAGAGGGGCTCTTTTGGAAAAACTAAAAAGTTTATTTTATTATAAAGCCAAATTCGGTTATAAATAGCTAAAAATTGATTTATTTAGAAGATAAGGTGGGGATGGGTCGAAATCCTCTAGTCCAATATAATTTAGACAAGTTTAGGTTCCTATTTTAACCTTATCATTTATATTTAACTTTAAGTTAGATAATTTTACTCTTACCGTGTCTTTTTGTGTTCTTACACTATACGGTTAATAAACATACTATAATAAGCCAAAAGAACCCCAAGTTGTTTATTATTAATATATATAGCCTTATATAAGTCATTTGGCCGAACCTTAGATTTTCAGGAATAAAATAACAATTAATATTATAATATTTGTTTTAAAAAATATTTTAGGTCAATTTTGACACTATTTTGTAATTGATTTTTGTGAAAATCATAACAGAATGATTAGTTCAAAAAAATTTAATTAAATCAATAATAACATGTCATATTAACCTAGAAAATTAGTTGAATTCATAAAAAGTCTTAAATTAAATTTATTTGGGTATTAATAACATCAATTATGTCAATATTTCATTAATAAGATAATTACTGCATCATCTTTGTGTCATAAATAAATTAACTTTTTTAATGTCTAAAAATTAAAAATAAAATATCATTATGTAGTACATAGTATTAGCTTTCTAAGTAAAATTTATATTCGAATTTATCTTATGTATAACCCTATATGAAAAATGATTTAGTTATTAAACATTGATTTTAACTATTTTTACCCTTCTTTAAATAAATTAATAATAAATGTCCTAATCTAATACAAGTGGGCCTAAATGGTCATATTTTATTCCTAAGGTTGTTTGTGGTCAAATTAAACTTATCCAGTAGAATTAGGACATGTGTTAGGGTAATAATAATAACATTTTCACCCTTAATTACCCTATTTACTTTTAACCGTGGTAAAAAAAAGTAAAAAGTTACTATTCACCAAAATTATTTTCATCTCATTGAACCACATTTTACTTACTGAAATCAACCGTGTGTCTCGGATTTTTGAAATTCCTCTCACAAAAGCGGTAAAATTAAGTTTTATGAAAAATTCATTTTTTTTAACTATCACTTAGTGGTTTCACTATTCATCAAAAAATGAAAGTTTCCAGAAAAATACCAAAAATTAGCCCTAAGATATATTCGATTATATGAATTAAAAAATGATGCCTATTTTATCAAATTCAAAACATATCAGTTACATTAATTAATTGAAAAATTAATTCCCGTCGTCAAAACAAATAGCGTGTACTTTAAGAGATAATAACTATCAAAAGATTGACACGTGTTTATGTCTGGTTAAAATGTGAAATTACATCCAATGAACAAAATTGTATTAAATTGTAAAAATATATTCTAAATATACTTTAAAACCACTCAAATTAATAATTTATCACTATTAATTATTTCGATTAAAAAGGTTGTTTTTAATTAAAATTTTGTAATTTTCACTATTCATCAGAAAATGAATGTTATCAGAAAAGTACCAAAATTTCACCCTAAGCTAATTTCGATATTCAGAATCCAAAAATGAAGTCCATTTTGAAAAATAAAATTTACAAAATTTCAAAAAGTGGTTATTACTATTCATAACGGATAGTTTTAATAATATTTTAATAGCTTGTCATTGTTTAGTGAAACTCGGTATTGCGTACTACACACGCTATCGAGGAAGGTCACGATTGCGTGTAACGCAAGGAAAATCAAGGATGCGTTTTGTGCAAGATCCTTTTGGTGTAGAATACAACACAAGACATTAATGATATTAAAAAGGATATTTTTCATAAAAGCTCGGGGTGTTACATTCTACCCTCCTTCAAATGAATTTCACCCTCAACATTCGTCGGGGTTATAAATGGTTTAATACTCAAAAGTTTCTTTAATATAAACCCACATCGTAAAAAGGAATACCAAAACCAATCTTTAAAAAAAAGTATGAAACATAACAGTTACCCAAATAAAGTAATCGCTCAGTTTCCACATAGGTGAAAATATGGATATGGAAGAGAAATATAACCATCATGTTCTGATCGAGAGTTATAGAGAACATGACTATGGAAAATCCAGCAATCACAAAGCCATAAATTTGTGATGATCTAAGGTACCATCTGATTCATCAGATATAAGAGCAATAGGACAACATTTTTGTTTTTCAAGATCATTTCCCTAAAGTTGATGAAATTGGAAATAGAAGAAATACTTTCGTGATTTTGGTATAGTCTCACCGTTGGTCATTCTTTGGACAATTTCCACTTCATCTCTTAAAGAAATGAAGTTGAATTTGTCATTCGTAATGTGTTAGTAGATCATGTGATTGAATGATGGGTCATTCCATCTATCTCAAACAAAAGGTTAGAAAAGTTATCAAAAAATACACAAGTCCATCTATAGTGAGATTAATCATATATGGTTTCTAAAATGGAATTATAATTATTATTTCATACTTCTTAATATAATAAAACTAGTTTCTACTAAACAGGGACTTCCTGTAGGCTAGTGGTAGGCGATAAAGGCCAGTCGCACTTCGATTGTGGGTTCAATTCCCACAGCCTTGTCCGATGTGATGGGCTGTCGCCCATCCTACAGGTTGTCCTTTTTCTAAAGCTATATTACTATAACATTCTATCAATAATATCGAAAAAAGTTCTATCCTAACATATTTCCAACATAATCCATTCCAATCTTTAGGCTTATCTTAAATACTTCGGTCCAAGCTCATATTATAAAGAAAATGATTACTTGAAATTTCACATAACAATAACGTGAATGCCATCATTTATCCCCAATATATCATAAGATATATCTTTTTGGTCAAATTACAAACATGTGAATACCTTAATCATTTATTATCTTGAAGAATGAATACCCATTAATTGAACCATAGTGAAAACATGAATACAGTTAAATGTTAACACTTTCCATATACCAAAATCCTCAAGATTCTATATACTCAAACCATGATATCACATAGTCCTTATATCAATCATGAGCTCATGAATACAATCAAACATCTCATTAGCTTCGTATCCCTTCATTATGCACATATCATCTGCTTACCAAAAATAACTCAATCACTTTCTATGGTTTCTGGTACCATAAAATTATTGAAAACCACAATAGACCAATACATATATATTCCAATATTTCACGATAATATATACAACATTATTTTGGAATCCCATTACAGAAACACTTAATCATTCCACCACATCGTTGTCATATTCAACATCGCCAATAGTGATCGCATGTGACTTCCCTTTGTCCTTTTCCTTAAGTGGTTGCTCATGTCTATCATCACTAACCCTTGGATTAGGAAATTTATTAGTACAATGCCCCATTTACTTTCACTTGAAGCATTGAATTGTTGGTGGTGTGTTCTATGCAGTCTTTTCTTTATTCACATCATTAGAAACCCTTTTTCAATTACTTCGACACTCACCTGCTCGATGACCTTCTTTTCCACACTTAAAACATTTTCTAGTCCCTTTAAGACAATCTCCACCATGCTTCTTTCCACACTTTGAGCATAAGGAAACATTCATATTCTTTTCTCCATTATTCTGAGATTTCTCCTTGAACTCCATCTTTCGTTTCTTATCAAAACTATGAGATGGATAAGTAACACCAACATCCATTTCTACCTTGATAGCACAACACACAATTTCTTCATAGCTACTGAAGTCTCTTATAGCTAATGCCCTTCGAAGATTTGGTTTTAAGCCAATGAAGAATCGATCAACATTACTTTTAGGTTGGATGATAAATCCAGATGCATACCTTGCAAGCCTTGTAAAATTCACTTCGTATATACCAACAGATTCATCATCGTTTTGCTTTAGTTCAAGAAACTCCTTCTCCATCATTGTTCGAAGAATACGAGGGAAGTACTTATTGAAGAATAAGTTCTTGAACCATCCCATTCCATGGACTCAATTTCATCTCTTGGCCTTGTATTCTTGATAAGATTCCACCATTGATCAGCTTCACCTTCCAAATGATATACTACTAAGATGACTTTATCATGTTCAGAACATTAAAGAACTGAAAATATCTTTTCAGTGGTAATGATCCATTTTTCAGCAACAAGTGGATCAGAAGACCCACTGAAAGAAGGTGGACGTGGCCTCATGAAGGACTCAATAGAATATTGTTCCCTTCTCTGCTCATTTGGAAGTCTAGAATAATTCATTGCTTGTGTAAGTATAGCAATAATATTTGGCACTCCATCTCCCATAACATTTGTTTGTTCAGGAGGACAATCATTGCATTGTCCATTACATTGATTAACACGGTTCCGTCAGGTTCTAGCCATCGTCTAAAACCCAAAATGAATAGTGTGAGAGGCAAAAATCACGCTAGGGAAAAAACATAATAAAGGGGTTGTACCCTCAATATCTAACATCTTAGGTTAAATTATAAGATCGTTAGCGCAATTCTTGGACTATAACCTATACTTATACTTAACCTTAGGGACATCCCTAGACATACCTTATAAATATCTCTAGGGATCACACTAAAGTTCTCGCATCCTAGTTTCCCAAGGTTGACTAAACCTTTCCTCTGATACCAACTATAGAGACTCGAAGCTTGACGTACATGGAAATTACATTACTTTTGCAGAATTCTTAGTACATAACAAAAACACACACACAAGGAACGTAATAGTTTAGTGTCTTCGGAAACTTGGAATACAATCTTCTAATCGTGGTGAAAGATCTTCAACATCTCCCATAAAGATCTTCCCTTTTTTTTTACCTAAAACCATTCTTTATATCCTGGGGAAAAGAAAACTTAAAAGGGTGAGCTCAAATGCTCAGTAAGGGTAAACAAAAGAAATATCAATCACATCATATACAGAAGAACACAACTTTTGGAAATCTTAGCCTACAAAAGAAATCATAATTTCATAAAAAGGGATAAATCATAGTAGTGAAATGTAATCCCAATAATCATAACTTAAAACATGAAACTTTGTGGAATAAACACATAATCATAGAGAATCATTTTTTATTAGTCAAGACTCATTGCCAAGACTATCTTAGCAGACAAAGTCCATTTTTGAACCGAGTTCACTCCTCGTTTCAGTCCTGTTTCACTGAACCAGTTTAACCTGCCGTTCCAGCCATGTATATCTCATGAGATATAAAATCTTTACCCAATGAATTGGAGGGAGATATAGGTCCCACCTATCTCATAATGATACCATTCATATGTGTGCCACAAAATCATAAACCATACATCATAGCATAACCCTTGTAATAAAAATGGGAATCATTAGACATCGTGACATCATAAAACAATTAATATAAGATAAAGAAATTCATAAAAATATTTCCATCACAACATAATCAAATCCATGTAATAATAGGGATAAAAATAGAACCCTATATTATCTTAGATGGAAAATAATTTTTATAAAACTCTTGAACTCCATTCGTGAGGAAAATATCCTTTCTACTGCAAAAACATTTTTCCTTTCTTAACATGTCATAGAATTTTCAAATAAAAGAAGTTGATTAAAAATAAACATGAAAACTTGTAAAGGAAGATTCTTGGAAATATTGTTTTAAAATCCATTCATGCTGTATAAGTTAAAAAAACATTCTTCTCATACTTTTGTCGGAAAAGTCAAAAAGTACCTTGTACGGAAAACAACAAAAGATTCTTTTCATATCTTTTACTAAAAACTCACCGAAGGGTAAAATTGGATTCAAAAAATTGTAGGTGGATGGAAATAATATTACATATTGAGGAAACATGGTCGTGGATGATAAAATACACCCCATTTAATTCCAAAGTATAAACAATCTCAGATAAAAATGTGATTGTGATATTTCCCTTACCTTAGGTCTGATTTGCTTTATAAGTGTCCGAACCTCATGTATAATTATTTAAATAATGTCATTGACTTATTCCAGAATCATAATCATTGTTATGATATCATATATGGTTCACTTATGACTTTATTTTACCCGTTCTATTGTAAATTGCTTGTTAAAGAGCGTTTTGGGTAAAATCGTTTCATTTGTCGTCCGTGTTTTGACTTGTAATTATTCATATGATTACTTAGATCATGATTACGTAATTCCAGAATATAAAACATGATTTATATATATTCAGAATATACATATATATAATAGATCAGTAAATGGAAATAAATACACCGTTCATGGAGACGGTAGGCCGTACGTACGCATGAACGCTGTTTTCGTTTCCTTATTGAGTTGAATGGAATTAAGTAGATGACATACACATAAATCCAGTATCATTAGTATGTCATATATTTCATGATTAATTATTATATATATACTTTATAATCATTCGTGAATGGTTAATGTGGAGAATGAATCTCATCGCATCGTGGAGACGGTAGTCCGTACATACGCACAAGCGATGATACTGTTCTGATGATCGTGGAATTGTATTGGAGTGTATGTATACTATTTCAGAATCAATATCACATTAAAATAATCATATATTGTTATTATTTACACCATTATACCCATCCAAGTAAGGTGGTGGTGGAAAATAGATTACACCATAGCGTGGAGATGGTATTCCGTACGTACGTACGCGCGGTGATTTCATTTTTCGTAGGATGGACAGATGGTGAAATAGGGTTGTTTGATACTTATAATAACATATCAGTATATGAGTGATACTAATGTTATTACTTCATAATGTAACAATCTAAGAAAAAGAAGTGGAAGAAGAAATAAAGTTGAAAGAATCAGTAACGGACATTACCTCTTCTTTGAAGCGCCTCTTTGAGTCCTCCTCTTAAGGCACTAAAATTGGTCTTTGAAGAAGATCAGAACTTCTAGGATGTTTCTAGGGAAGTGGAGAAGATAATTTGGCAGGGATTGGCCGAGCTTGAAGGCTCAAAGTGGTGTGAGGAAGAGAGGGAGGAGGTGCCCTTTTATAAAGGAGGAGAGGGGCTCTTTTGGAAAAACAAAAAATATTATTTTATTATAAAGACAAATTTGGTTTTAAATAGATCCAAATTGATTTATTTCAAAGATAAGGAGGGTATGGGTCTAAATACTCTCATCCAACAGATTTTAGACAAGTTTAGGTTCCTATTCTAACCTTATCATTTATATTTAACTTTAAGTTAGATAATTTTACTCTTACCGTGTCTTTTTGTGTTCTTACACTATAAGGTTTATAAACTTACTATAAAAAGCTAAACGAACCCCAAGTTGTTTATTATTAATATATATAGCCTTAGCTAAGTAATTGTTCCTAACATTAGATTTTCAGGAATAAAATAACAATTAATAATATAATATTTGTTTTAAAAACTATTTTATGTCAATTTTGACAGTATTTTGTAATTGATTTTTTTGAAAATCATAACAGAATGAGTAGTTTGAAAAAAGTTAATTAAATCAATAATAACATGTCATATTAACCTAGAAAATTAGTTTAATTCAAAAAAAGTTTTAAATTACATTTATTTGTGTATTTATAACATCAATTATGTTAATATTTCATTAATAAGTTAATTACTGCATCATCTTTGTGTCATAAGTAAATTAACTTTTTTAATGTCTAAAAATTACAAATAAAATATCATTATGTAGGAAATATTTTTAGATTTCTAATGAATATTTATATTCTAATTTATCTTATGTATAACCATATATTAAAAATGATTTAGTTATTAAACTTTTATTTTAACTATTTTAACCCTTATTTAAATAAATTAATAATAAATGTCCTAATCTAATACATGTGGTCCTAAATGGTCATATTTTATTCTTAAGGTTATTTTTGGTCGAATTAAATTTATCCAATAGAATTAGGACATGTTTTAGGGTAATAATAATAACATTTTTACCCTTAATTATTCTATTTACTTTTAAGCGTGGTAAAAAAAGTAAAAAGTTACTATTCACCAAAAATTATTTTCATCTCATTGAACCACATTTTACTTACTGACACCAACAATGTCTCCCGGATTTTTGAAATTCCACTCACAGAAGTGGTAAAATTATGTTTTATGAAAAATTCATTTTTTTAACTACCACTTAGTGGTTTTACTATTCATCAAAAAATGAAAGTTTCTAGAAAAATACCAAAAATTTGGCCTAAGCTATATTTGATATTATGAATTCAAAAATGATGACTATTATATCAAATTAAAAACATATCAGTTACCTTAATTAATTTAAAAATTAATTCCCGTCGTCAAAACAAATAGCGTGTTCTTCAAGAGATAATAACTATCAAAAGATTAACACTTGTTTATGTCTGGTTTAAATGTGAAATTACATCCAATGACCAACATTGTATTAAATTGTAAAAATATATTCTAAATATACTTTAAAACCACTGAAATTAATAATTTATCACTATTAATTATTTCAATTAAAAAGGTTGTTTTTAATTAAAATTTAGTAATTTTCACTATTCATCAGAAAATGAAAGTTATCCGAAAAGTACCAAAATTTCACCCTAAGCTAATTTCAATATTCCAAATCCAAAAATGAAGTCCATTTTGAAAAATAAAATTTACAAAATTTCAAAAAGTGGTTATTACTATTAATAACGACTAGTTTTAATAATATTTTAATAGCATATCGTTGTTTAGTGAAACTCGGTATTGCGTACTACACGCGCTATCGAGGAAGGTCGCGATTGCGTGTAATTCAAAGAAAGTCATGGATGCGTGTTGTGCAAGATATTTTTGGTGTAGCGTACAACACAAGACATTAATGAAATTAAAAAGGATATTTTTCATAAAATCTCAAGGTGTTACAGTAAAAATTCATAATTTTTCCAATGTGGAATCCAAAAGTGATGGATTTTGATAGATAATAAATTTCCATTAAATTTTCTTCATAAATCAATGATTTAAGACACACCATTTTTCAATTTTGAGGGAAATATCATCATTTATATTTTTTGGGAATATTTTGGAATTTATTGTGAAAAATATATAATCCTTTATTTGAGGTGACCTGGGTATTTTATACAAATTTATTAAATCATTTTAGATGAATATTAAATTAATCTCATAATAATACATTCCAAAAAACCGTAAAATTTTAGTGAATTTGGAGACTAGATACATAGTCATCTAATTTCATGAAAAATATTCAACACAATACTACAAAAATGGACATTAAGAGTGCTGTTATTTATCATCACTATAAGAAAACACTAATAAATGACATATTTATCAATGTTAAAGAAATAAATGATACATTAAAACTTTTAACAGCACATTTATTTTGGAAGTGATAAAGGAAACCTCTATCAGTGCTTTTTTAGTGCTGATAAATGGTATCCTTTACGAGTGCTATATTTTAAGCACTAATATAGGGTATCTTTTATCAACCCTTATGTTTTAGCACTGATAAATAGTACAGTTATTCAGCGATTTATGCCTAGAGTTGGTAAATATTTCTTTCATCAATGCATTTTTAATGCTGATAAAATGAAATAATTAAATAAAATAAAACATAAAATGTGTTTATTACCAAATTTGTTAATTAAATTATTGATAAAAATGAATTGATTGATTATACATTTTTAAATATTAAACATATTATTAAATATATAATTAGGATAATTAAATTTATTAAATTGTATATATTAAATATATAGATATATATTAATATAGATAAATATTATTTATATATTACAAAATATTTATGCACATTACATTAAATAATCATATATTTATTGAATAATGATATATAATTAAAAATTAATACGAATTAAAAATATTGACTGATTGCATAGCACTCGAAAAATATTTGAATGTTATTTGATTTTTTAATTTAATACAGATCAAATGTGTGTTATATTGATTTCACATATATGTAATTAATGCATTTTTATATATAATAGGCACACAGATAGATCTTATCCATTTTTTTCAATATTGTTAAAGTGTACCTATATTCTTAATTTATTCAATTTCACTCGTTTTTAACATAAATGCATGTACTCAAAAATAGACATTAATTAATAATGTTTAAAGGATATTTTTAAAAAATATTTATAAATAAAAATATTTATAAATGTATAGTCACTATATTTAGACAATTATATATTTATATTTATAAATAAATAAATATATTTTTTTAAATGTATTTATATAATTATAAATAAATAATTATAAATATGTTTAAATATATATTATATTTATAATAGATTTACTTAAATAATGAATAAATTTACTATATACATATATATATTAAATATATATGTATAATTATATAAATATATATACTTATTTAATTATAATTTTTTAAAACTATTTCTATAATTAGAAATAAATAAATAAATAATTATAATAAATATATTTTAAATGGAATATATTTACTATTTTTAAATAAATATATATGTAAATTATTTATAATTTTTTACAATATATTTATATATATTTATAATTATAAATCCTTTAATAACAGTTCAGTAATAAATGCTGATAAAAAAATCATTATCAGTACTTTTTCTATGCTGATAAAGATGAGGATTTATCAATACTAAATAAAGCGCTGTTAAACAGATCATTTATCAACACTCTAATATTATTGTTGATAAATATTTCTTTTATCAGCGCTCTTTTAGAACTGATAAATATCCCACTTATCAATGCTTATGTTATAAGAGTTTAAAAAAGGTCTATTTATCTATTCTTATTTTTAATCATTGATAAAAGGGTCCTGATCTATTTCAAAAACCCTAACCATTTGCGAAACTATCATGATAATGAAATTTCCATAGAAGTCACTTGCTACTGGTGCACCTCCTTGAAGAATCGGTGGTCAAATCACACCACTTGACTACCTCCGAACATCTCGCCCGACATTCTAAGTGGGTCTCTAATTTTCTTCAACCTGGTTAGGTAGGCCTTCTAATTTTCTTTGTGTATTTTTTTATTTGTTCTTCTATGTTTTTTTATGATCCATTGTTTATGATATATTGTTTACAATTTATTTGTGATCCATTTTTTAGGGAACAATTTTTGGTCCGTTGTTTGTATTTAATAACGATGAATGATTGGTTGTTTATACCAATACATCTATTGGATCTTTATGAAAAATATGACACTACTTTTTGTTGTTATGATATCTCTTGTTTCACTCATGCACATGAAATTTTAGATATTTCAAGAAATCTTATTCACTAATTTGAATTAGTGTTCTCCTATCAAAAAATAAGATGGAGGGTTTAATATATCTGTCCATATCATGTGTGCCACTGGTTGTTTTATTCATTATCATTGTTATAATGATACATGTTTCCAAGGTTGCATATCATTTATTGATCTGGGTGGAGGATAGATAAAGGACACTTACGGTGTGAACCCAATGTTTATCTTCTATGTATATCTCCGGGAAGGTAAGGATCATCCTGCGTGTTAACTTTTTTTTGAAGATCAACAGCTTGTTCTCCTCTTCTGATGCATCATACACTTTGGATCCTCTCATGTTTTTTTTCATTAAACACATTTCTGGTGCTAGAAAATTTCATATCATGCATCCTATTTGTATTCATCTTTAAAAATTTTAGGGGGTGAGGATTGGGAAACCATCTCATTCTCAATATTTTTTAAAAAAATAACTACTTATAATCATCCTTTATAACTTCATAGTATGTATTAAAATGAATTATCATATTTTGATGTAATTTTAGTCTATTAGACATCTTCTTGAAACCTCTTTCAACCCAGTAATCTTATTTAACCATCCCCTAAAATCTATTCCCCAGTGAAATATACTTTTCATTGAGTTCACCTTGGTTCCTTGCTTCTATTCTTGTTAAATATCACTTGAGTCATCCACTAGAGACACAATTAACATAGAAATAATTATTTGATTAATATACATAACTTCATTAGTATAATTGGAAACATTATTTTATAAGTCTTCATTTAACTTCAGAATAGTGAATATATTCCAAATATTTAAGCAAAAACTAGAAAAATACCCCTGAAATAAAAAATAAAATCATAGGTATTTTTACCTTCTAATATAGCTCAACTGGTTGTCCTTACTCTTCATACGAGTTATCTTGAGTGTATTTAAAACATATTATCTATTTTAACTTTAACTGAATACTTCCAAATTTCTATTTATGAACCTAATATAATGGATATGAATTGAAAATAGATGCACACTAATTTTTTGACAAATTAGTATAAATATGGAGTTAAAGAGTTCATTATGTTTTCAAAATAGCATGATGATGGCCCTTCAAAAATTCTCTGTCTGTGTTTATGTTTTTTTATTGAAGATAAATTAGTCTCTAAGATTTGGAAGAATATTTGATTTTTCATGGAATATATCAAAGCTATAAATATTAGAATAAACATGGGGGAAAAATTAATGTGGACATCGATTGGGATGATACATGGTTTATGAATCCTTTGATATGAATACCTTTGAAAAATATGATGGATATCACATGGGAAAAATGAAAATGAAAATTGAAGATGACCTTCGTGATTTTCATTATATTTTGGGGATTTAAATATTTTTTCCAATAAACCATTGTATAACGGTTGTACTAAATACACAATATTGTCTGCTACATTGATGTTATATAATGTGAAAGATGACAATAGATGGAGTGACACAAGCTTTACAGAACTAATTGTTCTTTTAAAAGATATGATAAAATAAATAAATGAACTACCATACTGAACATATTATGAAAAAATAATTTTACATGTAATAGAAATGACCTCTAAAATATACATTCTTGTATAAATTATTTTATTCTATTTCTAAGGGCCATGAATCACTTCTGAAATGAACTTAGTGTGTCATGGATCAATACAAGAAAAATGAATCAATTAATTTAAAATTTTTATGGTACTTTACTATCATTCCACAGTTTAGAAGACTATATGGATGTTAGAAAATTTCAATAAAATTTACATGGATTGCAGATACAAAAATTAAAGATGTGAAGGTACGTCATCAAGTTGATTCTCCACAGTGAAATAAAATTTATTTGAGTTTTCTAAAATTGGAGATGATCTGGGAAACTTTTATCTTGCATTATCTAATGATACAATATATCATTTTGGTGTATAGAGTACTACTCCCAATACATGGCATATCATGTTGGAAAATTATAACTTTCCTCCATAGTTATTCAAGAAGCGCAAATACATTATGTTTTCTCTTCTTATATCCGGAACAAAGTAGCCTGGTAATGATTTTGATTTCTATTTTTCTTCGTTGATCGATGATCTGAAATTGATGTGTTATATAGGTCTATATAATGTATGATGCTCATATAAGTTAAGAATTCACATTGAGGTCCATGTTTTACAGAATGATAAATGACTTCCCTCTTATGGAAATTTATCAGGCTATAACATTAATGTCATGTTGGGGTGTTCGATTTGAAAAAAATGCACACACTCAGTTCGGTTGAAACATTTATCAAAGAATCTATTTTTAGGACAGTGAAGTTTTTTACCTTGATGACATAAAAACCAATCCTAGATGAAATCATTTGAGGAGAATATTGATCAATACACAACATTAACTTCAGCAACGAGTGATCAACTATTTCAAAAAGTAAAAAATATTGACACTCTTTTTGGTAAACCATTTTCTAGAACCCATAGAAAAATAGGTTGGAATAAGGGATCAATTTTCTTTGAATTACCGTATTGGAAATTTTTGTATGTTATACATTTTAATGATGTCATTCATGTCGAAAAAAATGTATTTGATAGTTTTATTGTCACTTTACTAAATGTTCTTGAAAAAAATGAAAGATGGCATCAAGGCTAGGTTTAAATTTATTGAAATAGGGAAATTGAAGAGTTAGAATTGGTGAAGGGTAAAAGCCGGTCCTTTATTCCCTCAATAACTTACAATCTACCTAGATATAAAAAATATTTTTTTCCCTTTTCCTTAAAAGTGTAAAATTTCCACAGATGTATTCATAAAATATTAAGAATTTCATGACATGGAATAATTTGTAGTTACAAGGAATAAAATCACATGTATTTCATGCTTTGATGAAAGATTTAATTCCTATTACCTTCCATTCCATTCTAAATTAAAATGTATGACATAAATTAACCAAACTATACTTATTTTTAAAATCCATTTGTAGAAAATTTGTAGACCTTGTCATGTTCACCATCATGAATAATGATATTTCAATCATATTATTTGAATTAAAAATTTTCTTACCATGATCGTTATTTGATATAATGGTCTACCTAATGGTTCACATGGTCAGAGAGGTTCAAATATCTATTCCTCTCTATTATAGATTGGTGTACCCATTGAACGATATATAAAGATTTTGAAACGGTATGTCCGAAATCAAACTCAGCCAGAAGGTTGTATTGCATAACAATATATTGTTGAATAATCTATGGAATTAGGTACCAGTTACCTACCATATGTTGAAAGCATCGGTCTCCCAAAGTCTCATCATAGTGAACACTGTATGGGTTAAGGGATTTCTAGAAGAGATGTGGTTAAAATTACCTTGATAGAGTGGGAGGGAAAAAAATACTTATATATTACATAATAGTGAAGATGATGATCCATACATTGAAGACACAACAAAATTCATAGATATATGAATCAATCAAGAGATGAAATATGGATATCAGATTCATATAGTCACAAATTTATAGGATGGTTCAAATATCAAATTTATAAATATTTATTTGAAAATAGGAATTCAATTGCCGAACAACTTCAATGGATAGCTAGAGGACAAAATTAAAATGTTATATCTTACACTATGTTTGTAATCAATGGTTATAACTTCTATATAAAAGAACACAATGACTTCAGTATGATGAAAAATAGTGGTGTTACGCTTGTGGAAAAAGTCATGAAAATATCTATTTCTAAGGATAGAAATGGAATTTATGAAAATATGTCATATTTTGGAATTATCGAATAGATATACAAGTTGGATTATACCAAATTTCATGTTCCGGTTTTCCATTGCAAATGGGTTGACAATATCAATGGATTGTTGGATTTGTGAATGTGAATTTCAATGTAGAAGGGGAAAATGATGAGCCATTCATCTTGGAATCATATGTAGTGAAATTATTTAATGTCTATAATCCAACAAATAAGAGTTGATTGATTGTCTTACTAGTGACTAATTTTTGTTTGAGCTAGATAAAAAATAAATTTTGGATGGACCTTTCATTGAGACATCACAATCAGTTCATGATGGTCCCTATGTAGAAAATTACTTGTATATTAGATGGGACCACAAAGAGGGGATTTTGATTATATAAAGAAGAACTAAATCCCTGAAATCTTTAAAAAATATAAAGAGAGTTCAATGAGAAGGTATGTTTTTTTAATATATTATGTTCTTCTTAATAATATTATATATTATCTGTTTCATTAACATAATATAAATTAAATGTTTGAATACTCATGTAGACAATTTATTATGCACAGGATGATGTTACCAGTCCCTCATAAGAACAAAATATAATGAAGGAAACCCTTTGGAAATACATAAAGGTAATGTTACAACATACTTTCTCTATTTTTATGAAAACTTATATAATGGAATGTTGATTTAATATTAATTATTCCTTGAAGAGTTTATTTATATTATTACTCACATAATAATAGTTTTCTTATAAAGCTGTGTTCTTTTTCTCAAACAGGGGGTGGTTCGTTTGAAAATAGTGTAAGTAATGTCAGGATTAAAAGACAAAGGATCACTGATGTTTTTGAATATATGTAATAATTTGTATTTATGTAATTGCATAAACCATTGTTTGAAATGTCTAAAATATTGTGTTTTTAGGGTATTTGTGTTTTAAACTTTATATCATTTAAATTATGTTTTGGGACTTGTTTTTGTTGATATTATATGTCTTTCTGGTGCTGTAATGTGTTGTTAAAGCACACTAAAATATGTCCCTTTATCAGAAATTTTACAAGACCTAATAAAGGTCAACTTTATAAGTGCTTTTATCAACACTGATAAAATTCCTCTATCAGTGCTTCTATATGTGTTAATAAAGGAAGCGATTAGCGAAGATAAATTAAAGAATTGATAAATGATATTTTTTTGCACTTTTAAAAGACCTACTAAATTTCTCATTTACCAACGTTTTTTAACACTAATAAATGGACCCTTTATCAGTTCTTTTTTCTACACTGATAAAATTCCAAGGCTTTTATCATCGCTCAAGTTATCAACACTTTTCTAGCTCTGATAAAGGCTATTTCTAGCGCTGTTAGATGCCAGTTTCGTAGTAGTGACATCAGTGACATCTCCAATAATGTTCTTCTCATATAGTATACTTCTTAAACATACCCTATATAAAACAATTTTTAAATTACCTCGGGAAAGGAAACATAAAAAAGGGTGAGATCATATACTCAATAAGGGTAAACATAAGAATTATCAATCAATGATCATAAGTCTGCATAATATAAGAGTAAGGGTGTGATAAGATGAAAACAAATTATAATAATCCTATATAATTATTCAAATATAATTTATAATAAATCATGGAATAAGGATTTATAATAATAAAATACATAAGTCATAAGTATGTGATATCCTCAATAATCAAACCTTAGACACGAGAATATATAATGTACATAAGACATAAGTTTGTGGCACAAAATAGCTTAGAACATTATTTCCTTCGTCAAGTATCACTGCCAAACTATCATAGTGTATTGGGTTCACTGCACATTCAATCATTTCCATAGTCAACGTTGACTCCCAATATCATCTTATTGGATAGAGTCTCTTATTGGAATGGGTTCAATCCCTCTTCCATCCCTTATGATTCATTGAAATATCCATCATTACCCAATTCATTAAAGGAATATATAATTATTGACCCACCCATAAAATAAAACAAACCACACACACATGTGTCACATGATCATAAAACATCCATCATATCATCATATAACAACCCATGTAAAAGAAACAAGATTCATAAACATTTCATCATTTCATCATAACATAACCCAAGGGAAAGAAATGAGTTTATTAAAATCATTCATAAATCATCATCATCATAAACCATAAAAAGAAATAAAATAGATGGAATAATAAGATCATATCCCGAGTGAAGCATTAAAATCCTTAAAAGATGTAGATATAGTTCAAATATACCTATAAAAGAACATTCAAACATTTCTTTTAAAATATGAGAAAAATATCCTTTTATTTTAATGACATTTATACTAAAAATTCCCAAAACATTGATAAAATTATCCTCTTTGAAAATAACCATGGGAAATTTTAAAGTAATATTTAAATAAATTAGTGGTCTTGATTATGGAAAAATATATTAATATCGTATTTATTGAAACAGAACATTATTTTCACACTTTTGAAAAAATCCATGAATGAATTTTTCATAATAAATATATTTAAAATTATTCATTTTTAGACATTATAAATAAAGCAAAATTTAATGAAAATTAAATTTTCAAAAAATTTATTTTATATGTAAAAAAACCCACAAAACAATTTTTAAGAGCATGGAGATGGAAGAAAAGGTTCAATAACGAAAGTTAAAATAAGGTCAACTTTTCGTTAAAAATATTTATTGATAATTTTAATTACCAAAAGAGGAAAATTTTAATAATATATAAAAATTCTATAAATAAATAAAGGATAAAAAATATAGGGGGTTTAAAGGACAATATTCATATAACTTCCCTCAATTTAAATTTAGCATAGACAATCCCAAATAAAATGATACTGCAACATAAACCCATACCTCAAGTCATGGTTTCTTCATACACATTCAAATATAATGTATAATAGATGAAAATTAAGTATAAATATATCATATATCCATATTCATTATTAAATTACTATGTATCATTCCTTTATAATTGTTAGTTATCCATTTATTAGAAAATTCTTTTTCAAAGTGAACATTTTGGTGAAAACATGACTATTTTCCATGCATGTTTCAGTTCGATGGTCCTGGTACATTCAACTTGATCATTATTTCATTATATAAATAATATTAATCATCAAATAACTATAATATTTATTCATCATATACACTTTTATAATTATTCATATAATGCAGCAATGAAAAATTATTTAAATCATTTCCTGGAGATGCTAGACCGTACCTATGCATGAGTCGTGATTCTAATTTTCAATATATGGAATGAAAGAAAGATAAATAATAATTTAAAATTAAATAACCATTATTATATCATAAATATCATATATATTAACTAATTCTATGCCTTTTTACACTCATGTAAAGGGGAAATGAAAAACCAATAACATTACTTTGTGGAGGTGTTATTCTATACGTAAGCACATGTGACGTTAACAGTTTCCATGAGATGGAAATGTACGAAGGTATAGATTATATAATAATTTATAAGACATAATTGTTTCATAAATATAATATATACACATTAAATCTATAATACTGACCAAACATGAAATATGGTGATGGAAGATGAATTATATCATTACATGGAGGTGGTAGTCCACATGTATGAAGAAGCGATACTTTTATTTCCCATTTGATATAAAGGATGTGTAAAATGGTTTTCACATAATAACAATAAAATCTAATTATATTTATTATATCATATTATTTATGTTTTTATGGATACAAAAATTTTATATTGATTATAATATTAATGAAACTTTAAAAAGATCAGTAAGAACATATACCTCTTCTTTGAGAAACCTTATTTTAATCTCTTCTTAAGGACCTTTATTTTGGTCCATTAAGAATAGGAAAAACACTAGGATGATTATTAGTAATTTGAAAAGATATTTGGGAAAGGTTTTATTGAGATAAAGGGATAAATTTGTGTGGAAAATATAAGATATGGGGTTCCCTTTTATAAGTGAGGGGAGTGTCACACTTATAAATATTAATAATAATAAAATATAATAAAGTTACTGTCACGAGAAAGAGACTATAAAATGGATAAATATAGAATATATGATGGGATATAATATAAATATATTCATGTAATAGGATTTATAAAATTATTAGGCCATTTTAACCTTATCTTTTTTGCTTAACCCCTTATTAACCCCTTTTAACCTTTACTATAGTAATAAATTTTTACCTCAGTTACTATTCAAAATGAAAAAATGAATCTGAAATTATTAAAGAATATTATTTATTATTATTCCATATGTATAATCTATTTTATAATATTAATTTTCTATAAGTTTTAGAAATTCATTTTTATGAAGTGCGTGAGACATAACAAAACTATTTTAGTAAAATAAATTTTATACATAAAAATGTGTTTATATTCATTCCTAACTATGTAAAAAATATTATATTAACATAAAAATATTTTATTAAACATATTATATATGGATTTAGTTAAAATAATTCATCAATAGAGATTAATTTATTTTATTAATAAAAAATTTATTGTGACATAATAGTAGTTTAAAAAAAACATATCTTTTTACCTTCAAATTATTTAATTTTAATTTCGAACCATTTTAAAAATAATGGATTAATTTTTGTACCCATGTAAAAAATAATTTTTAATAATTTATTTATTCCTATTAATTCCCACCAATCCGATTTATAGGAGATATCAATAATATTAAAAAAATAATATTACAATCCAATATCTCGGTCCATTTAAACTCGGGGTTGCGTGTAAAGAAGGATATAAAATCATCAAATTTATTAAAGTAAAAATATGTCAAAAAATATCATTTATTTAAATTATTTTTAATAGTTTTATTCATATCATATATTTGTTGGACAAGACAAATACTTAATTATTTTAGTTTAATTTTACCTTAAGTACACAACACATCTGTATAAGTCATTTTTTCATAAATATGAATAATTCTAAAGCATACTGTGAGACATGGTTACGTGGACAAAAAATGTAAAATTAATAATAAAATGAATAAAAATAGAATCCCATTTTCTATAAATAAGTTTAGAGTATGAGTTCCATAAGGTGCAAGAAGTAAAGATTTAACAAACTAAAATACTCTTACATGAATACATGAAATTTACTTTCAAGGTGCTTAAAAGTAAATACACATTTACTAATGAAAGCTTAAAAATAAATATTCTTATTAATTGAAAAGGTAGAGTCATTATAAAAAAATGGATGTAAATCTACAAAATTCCTGAATAAAAAATTGATAAAACCTTATGCATAAAGGTAAATCTGTGCATCTGTAAAAGTAACTCTGAGTTCCCATGGATGTATAAGAGTCATATTGTCTATGTACTGAATAAATTGATAATGTTTAAAAATGTGTAAAAGTAAAACCTACATCTTAAAGGACATGTAAAAGACATATAATATTCCATAGGGATTAGTTTTCGATACATAAGGGTACTTTCAGTTGATTCAATGATATAAAGGAGTCATTCACTTATCAGTTGGAGATGAAATTCTTATTGATAATGGTTACTACTACTAATGTGGAGGTCTCAACCATTGTGAAAATTTAATAACCAAAAGCACAAATACCTAATGATTATATTCACAATGTTTTTAATGTTATTTTATTAAAAATATATTCCTAGGAGAATTGATTGGAACCTAAATATCATGATCAAAACCATGTCACAAATAGTCAAAATTTTTAAGAATTTAGGGATTATATTAATTCTATACACTATAGGCTAAACCCTATTCTGGTGTGGTGTTGGATATTATGTCATGTAGATTTCAAAAACGACATGGAAAAATCCATTATTCTCTACTATTATGATATTTATTTTTCATTAATGGATCATTTGATTTAATTAATGAAAATACGAAGGGATGATGACAATAGAAAGATTTGAAAGAAAATTTAAGGAAACTTGTACCTATAAGAAAATGAAGAAAAGATCAATCCATCTTTAAAGGCTATTTCCAGGTTAAAATTAAAGCATACCACTATTTTAAATTATTTTTTCTTGCACTATGAACAATATATTTATATGAAATAATAAATTATTGGTGGTATAATGAATGGAATCACATATAACTAGGATTAATATGACTTGGGATCAAGTTATTAAGAATAAAATGGAGTTTTTTTCAGGTTTAACCATGTATAGATTAAACCCTTTACGATTAGAAGTACTAGAGACCCCTATAAACACATTAAAAGATCTATTTCCATTGTAACAAATTTTAATTATTATAAATATTTCTTTCTTAAATAGAATTTGGTACTCTATGTTCTTGAAATCAATCCTATTTTAATGATATTTTAATTTTTTATTAAATCTATGAAATTAAAATAGTTTTTCTTAATTTTCAAATTTCTTAATCAATGTATTGCTTAGTAGTATATTAGATTCAACTAGATTTAATTTATTTGAGGTATTTGAGTAATTAAACCACTTACATAGGAGGATAAAAACTCATATCGATGACTTGGCATGATCTTCAAGATGAATTAGGTGCACATATTAAGGTATTAGAGTGTGTATTGAATAATTAAAATAGAAAAAAAATTTTGACAATAAAAAAGGGTGTGTCTAAAGGTCAAATCTAGTTTACAGTTATGATTTCTATTTAAAAATATTTTTAATAATTGATTTTATTTTCCCAAAATTTTGATAAAATCAATAAATCCCCTTTGAATATGTTTTTAAAAGTGATAGGTTTTGAAATTAGTTTTACCCTCCTCATGAGATAACCTTAGGGGATACTATAATACATTCCATGGAAAAAAAATTTCAATGGAATTAATGAAAAATACCACTTTCAAATAGATCCATTATTGGAGTGGTTTATTATGTTTTTTAATCTATTTTTGTTTGAAATAATGATTAAACACTAATTCAGAGATCTTATCCCCAGAAATAGATAAGACATATCACTGAATAGAGAGGGTAATAAATTCTAAGGTAGCGATAACCCCACTTTTGGAATCTATAGAACAAATTGAGAATTATTTTATTAGTTTGGAACACACCACCCCAACAAGAATAGAAACATTTATACATGAAATGATAGTAGAAATAACATATTCATTAATGATATAACCTCATAATAGGAATAAAATATAATGTGAAATATCAAGAGGCACATACTAGTTTTGAAATCAAATCATGTTTTATCCATAAAATTTATAAATTAAATAGACTTATGAGGGAATATGCACAAACATATTGATATAATTGAGTTATATTTGTTTTAATATGAATCATTAAAGATTTAATTAAGAAAAAATGACCCAAATACATTTTACTTTTAAATTTAGAAGAAGTTCTAAATGAGTCATTCTAATACTCCCCCTCCACTCTAATAATTTCTTGTAATGAATTAATAAAAAAAATTGAAACATTTGTCACATATTCTTATTGAAAAAATATATGAAAATAAATATTTGTGATTATAAAAACTCAATTTGAAACATTACATGAGCATTGTGAGATATTTAAGAGGTTATGTTTTAGTTCCCCCAAAATTAAATCTGTAAAAAATTATTGATTCAATTATTTTATGAGAGACTTTATATAACTGATAGGATCATGCTATATGTTACTATTTTTTGTGTTTTTTTGTAAATACACATCTAATTATAGGACACTGATTCCTAAAAGAGCCTAAAATTCCTAAAATTTTTGAACTAGGTTCATGATTCATGTGAAAAATTCTTAGGATGTTCCTACTTATGGTTCAAAATAATATGATTTTGACTCATTTTAGTGATCATACTCTTATGGAAAGTTTGATGATGCTACCTGATACTTATCTATAACAAACACAACCTGGAAAATGTTTCATAACCGATGTTCATTAAAGAATTTGTGCCTCAACCGAGCACATTAGTGACTAATGTCCATAAATTCCAGAATCATATGACGCATATATTTACACGGAGTCCCTTCCAAAAAAATAAATATAGACATTTAAATACAATTAAAAATTATATAAAATGTTTTAATAATCAATAAAATAATAGTTCTATATAAAATTAATAGAGATAGAGAGATTTATATAAGATCAATTATGTAATATTCAGTGTATATACATCTAGGAGCTCTCCAATTCTCAACCTGTAAGAAATTAACAACCGATAAAACACACTTAGAAATAAACAATATTACTTGAAGAAACATTTAAACAATAAAAAATTATTTTCAACAATCTAATGCTTTAAATAGGGAAAATGCATACAGATATTGGTAGCATAAGGATCCAAATGAGAGGATACCTTCCTTTAAATAAAATTTAAACCCTAAAGGTAAAGGTAAGGGTAATGTTTGGGACATAAAAATTAGATTTGGTACTCCATTTTATAGTAACAAATCTATGAAATGTAAAATTGAACAATAAATTTAACATTTTTAGGATAGATACTTCATTGATTAAAACCCAAGACCTATTGAGTCTCATGAAACCGTATAAAATTTAATGAAAAAAACCAATTTCTTATGAGGATGTTTTTATTAGTGGAACTAAAATATATGATAGGAGAATGATATGACCTTATCGTTCTAAAAAAATTATAAGTATGAATAAATTTCCAAACCACCATTTACATACCATAGGTTTAGTCCACTATTTAAAAAGAGTCTTGAGAGTGAATTAGGTTAGGTTATAGAATGTTTTTTGACAAGTTAAATTGACTATGTTTTTAATTTTTCTTAAAGTCTTGGGAAGAACCTAGGTAATATATCAAGTAGATTTTGTGGTTTAAAGCGTGTATTTTTAATAAAATTGAATAAAATAGGGGTGTCGTTTTCAAAAAATTTTTAAAAATAAAATGACATAATTAAAGTGTTTAATAATTGAAAAAGAAGGTGGTGTTTTTTTAATTACAAGATAAGGGGGTCATTTCATGTTCACTACACATCTTGGATAACTAATTTTTCTAAAAATTACACGCGGTTTAATTTAATTATTTTGTTGAGGGTTTTCAAGATCTCAATTTCCCCTTGACTCTTAAAATGAGGCACAAATAACCTATCCTTGACAACACAATCTCGTTATAAAGGTTTGAACCTCAAGAAAAGATCAAGGGGTAGAAAATAATAATGAAATATTATGTATGTTAATGTGAAATAGGATGATTTTGTTGTCTAATTGGATCAAACTAAGATTTCAAATTGAAATCTCAACCCAATAAGTGTTGAGATAAAAAGTCTTTAACATTATTATATAAAAAAAGCATTCAAAGAAGAATCATGTTAATTTAAAACATCAATGAAATATTTCACATATCAATTTCACAAAACCAATAGCATAAAATGTACCAAAACTTTCTCCTAATCATGTGTAACTCCCTCAAAATGATCATCCACCATTTATCACACCATCAAGAGGAGGAGGAGTCTCATGTCAATCTTCATCTTCATCATTGAACCCCCTATGAGGAGTGGGGCCTCCAAACTTCTAGAATGATGATATAACTCCTATCAGACTCCAAAATATGAAAATATTTCCTAATTGTTAAAATTCAAAATTGGATTCCCAATGTTCCACTTTAGAGGAAAAGTGGAATGTGGTATTGAGCCCTTATATTTCTAGAAACCAATTGTCTCATGGTTTTGTGTGACCAGAAAGTCTTATCTCGCTTTGGAGAAAATTACAAATCTATTTCTCCATGTCTTGACTATCTTCAATTAAAATTTGAAACAATTTGAAAAAATATATCCTGATATATAGATTAAATACATAACACAACTTTTGAAATCTCCTTCAGGTTAATTTAAAAGAGGATATTTTATTATCTTATTGGATTAACTCAAGATTCACACATGAAATCTAAACCCAATAAGTGATGAGATAAAAATTATTTCACTTGATTAAATAAAAACAATGAATTCAAGGAAGACTAATTTTATGTTAAAACATAAATGAAATGTTTCAATCCCAAATTTCACAGAAATATTAGTAAAATAAGTGTTGGAACTACGTCCCGAATTTGTGTACCTCATTCAAAATGATCATCCAAAATTTAGCTCACCGTTCAGAGGAGGATGAGGCTTGGGTGGAACTTCATCCCCATCCATGACCCCAATATGAGGATTGAAGAATACATAAATCATAGGTTAAGTATATTACTCATATATGAATCCAAAATATCATCACCTTGACACCTGGTCGAACTTACAAATGTGTTTCCCAAGGTAACTTTTTTATAGGCAAAGTGGAAGGTGGTTTTGATCCCCAAAATTGCAATAAACCTCATTTCACATGGTTTTAATTGGAAAAAAGTATTTTTTTGATAAATATTAAATAAAAAAATTCCCAACTCTGGAATATGTACATGAAAAACTTGGCATAATTTTGAAAACTACAACCTGAGATATTGAAGAAATACAGAACACAAATTTTGACTATGTGAAACTTCTGTGTCTTAGAAAGGTCAGTTTTTGGTACCAATAATGGATTAATTCAGATTTTGAGACTTCATAAGTGTTTTATACAAATTTTTTTTGTATAATTCCATAATATTTCATCCTAATTAGATTCACTTATTAGTTGCAATGTGCGTTTGAGTTCACATATGTTCTTGGATTCCTATAAAATTTTTCCCATTTTTCTTCAACTTTGTATGACCCTAACAATCACCCCCACCTAAAATGAAATAATAAATACAGGTGAAATTTTCCTTTTTAACAATGATTTAAATGACATAATTGAATCAAAAAAGAATTTAAATTTGATATTAAATTTAGAATTTATGATATAAAATTTGATTAATAGAGTTGTATAAATGTGGAAATGAATAGTGAATCGCTACACAACTAAACATTTTCACTTATGTGAAAATTATAATTTCAACAAAAATTATGCATGGAGATATTCCCAAATTCAGGAATATTTAACATCAAATGATAATATAATCTGTGATAGAAAAGTGATCATAGAAAAAATCACAGAAATGTGTTATTCTCGGTGATCATGGAAAAAAATGTCTCATAAATTGTATAAAAATGAAATTATAAGAGATGCATGATAACAATCTGAGCAAATAATTCAAAACATAACAATTTCATAATTCTCCATGTGTGTGTGAAAACCTTTTAATTCTATTTTTTCCCATTTCTATCCAGTAAATATGGGTTATTTTTAAAAATTCCTACTTAAATGATTCTGTTCACCGAATCTACCACACATAATTTATAATGAAATTTAAATACCCACTCAATTAAGCATTACCAAAATTCTAACCTTGATCTTCCAACCAATATTTACCCAAATGATTTATATTTAATCAATTCCCTCATTTATTTATTTATGTTTTTGTTTTTCAAAATTTAAAGTTGGAAAAAATGTCACACTCATCTCTCAATGCTAGTTTGATTTCCAATCAACCATTATTATAAGATTTGTAATAATATAATAGGGTTAAGAAGAGTGTATTTTGACCTTACCAAGAAACAACCCACATTTTTTGTGTTTTTTGATTTGATGTTTTTTGAGGGCATACAACTGTCAGATAACTGGAACACACACATAGGCCTTGATAAGGAATGAAGGTATGGAAAAATAATTTTGGAAAGTAGAGAAAAATTATCCTAACTTATAATTACCCTCTATTTTGTAATAAAAAATCCTACTTCATGGTAGGGTGAAAATATATTTCAATATATTAAGTGATAAAATGTTCCCATAAACTACTCACACAAATGGTATCAATATTCTCAAAAGTTTCATAGAGATATGGCCGTGTTATCCTAACATGTCAAATTTATTATGATTTAAAGATGATTTTATAGTCTATGGAAGAACCCATTTCATCTATCATGGAGCTTTTATAGGATTAGAGTGTGTATTTTTAATAACAATGACATAAAGAGGGGGTGGTTTTGAAAATAGTTTTAAAAATAGAATGACTTAATTTATAGAGTTAAATAGTTAAATAAAGTATATTCTAAAATTATATGATTCATATGTGATCATTTATCAGTTAATACACCACTTGAAATTTTCATTGATCTTATGTAATTATTAGTATTTATTATAATCCTTTGATTAATGGTTAACCATGATCTTGGGTACCCACAACCCCTAAAATGATGAAAAGTGTACTAAACCTTGAAATAAAAATTGTAAATTAAAGTTTCATACAGTTATATTGAATTTAGGTTTTTAAGGAACACTGTCATCTCAAATTATTGGGAAATAACATGAGTCTTTTGTTTTCATATGGAAACAACACAAGTCTCACACTTAAAATTAAACACTGATTGATTTTAAAATAAACAGTGTTTCAATTAAATGCATAAAAACAAGTTAATATTCATATCAAAGAACAATTAAAAAACATTATATACACAAAACCAGTAGATAATTATGTTTTGGAACTCCATTTTCAAGTGTTCGTCCCCCTCACAATGATCACCAACCGTTAACCCCTCCATCGAGAGGAGTAGGAAGCTCGAGTGAAACTCCTTCTTCATTCTTGAACCCCCTGTGAGAACAGGGGACTACGAAATTTCTAGGATGAGGATGATACTCTTATATGGCTTCAAAATGGTAGATATTTTCTTCTAGTTCAATATTGGAAATGAGGAGCCCAAGGATCCATTATATGGGAAATGTTTAAGGTGGTTTTGGGGACAAATATTTCTTAAAACCACTAGGAACATGGTTTTCAAACTTTTGGAAGCCTTATCTCTCTTTTTAGAAAATTAAAAATCCATATCGCCACTAACTAAATATCTCTTTTGAATGTTTGGCTTCATTTTGACACATACATCTTGAAATATGGAAAGATCACAACACACCACTTTTGACCTCATGAAGATTCAGTGAGATGGACATATTAGGAAGGTTGGGACACTTAATGAATGAATTGGGCTTGTATATATTAATAAGAGTTGTAGAAATTTAATTTTTGACCAGATCACAAAATCTCATCCCATTTGGATGCACAGATGTTTTGTAACATTCACAACAGTGGACATCTGTTCATGGATCCTATTCAATTTTATCCCATTTTCTTCCCCATCATCATGGGCCCTCTAAATGACCTCCACCTATAATAAAATTATACAAAAAGTGAAATTAATCTTTTTAACAGTGATTAAAACAAAATAATTCATTCAAACATTGAATGAAATTTGTTATAATAATTGACATTTATAGCAGAAAATCATTTAAATTCAGTGGTGTAAAGGGTGAAAATGAATAGTGAATCACAGTGTGATCACAACCCCAAAAATAAACATTTTCGCCCCTAGGTTAAGTCATATTTCTAAAAATTATTCTTGTAGATATTTCCAACTTCATAAAGATTAAACATTCAATGAAAATTAAATTCTTGATATAAATGTTATCAAAGAAAAAATAACACTGAGGTGTTATTATCAGTGAGCATGGAAAACGACATCTCAAAAAATATATTAGAAGGAAATTAAAATATATTCATGATACCAATAGAAAAAATAATTCCAAATTTAATTATGTCACTAATTCTCCATGTGTGTGTGTGTGAAAACCATTTCATGCTATTGTATTTCCAATTTATATCAAGTAAATATAATTTTTTTTAAAAATTATCTACTTATGTGATCCATTCCACTTAACCTACCCTACATTCATTATAATCAAATTTTAAGACCCACTCACTTAAGAATTCCTAAAAGTCAAACCATAAGATCCAGAATAAGATATCCCCATATTTTTTACATTTTATCACTCCCCATAATTTTTTATTCAATTTTTTCACTTGGAACAAAAATCACACTTTCCTCACAACCCATGTTTGATCTCCTCATCCCATTAATTGTAATAGTTATAAAAAGATAAAAAGTCAATGATGGGTGGTTTTTGTCCTGGCCAAGACACAACCCCTTTTTATGGCGTACAATAGTCGGATAAATGGTACACATACATAGGACAATATTCTATAGTAATGAAATAGATCAGATGAGGAACGAATGTATGAAAAAATCATTTTGGAATGTAGAGGAAAATCAACCTAACTTATATTTACCTTATAGTAAGTATTAAATTTTCACAATTCATGGTTGGGTGCAAAGTTGTGTGGAGAAGTTAAGTGACACAATTAACCCTTAAACTAATCACACAAATGGAACCATTCTTCTCAATGGTTTCAAAATGATACAACCATTTATTTCATCGATAATGAACTTAATTTCAAGAGAAACTAACACCAGGTTATTAGGTTCTTTCTAAAAGTTACATATAAACATATTTTTTTTTGAATTTTAAAACAATATGTAATAGAGAAATTACTCATGAATGTTCATTAAATTCTCTGATTATGTGGGCTTCATTTTCCATGATAAAGTGGGAATAAAAAAAATAACATTATTGTAAGAAATTGAGGGGAGAGGGGAGGAAAGGGGGAACAAGTGAAAACTAAATCTTGCAAGCCAAAAAAGAGAAAAAGAATAAAGATGATGAACATTACTAACTAACCCAAGTAGATAACCATCCCCCACACCAAGAGTTTGGAGTGTCCTCACTGTAATAAAATATAATGTGGCAAATAAGGAAGCATAAAACCTAGTGGGTTTCATTGGTAGGTTGTTTCTTGAACAAGGAGTTCATCTATTGGGAACTCCGAAAGGGCTTCATGGAAGTGCTTAAGCCGCTACCCATTAACAATGATGGTTTTTTTTCATTTATTCATTTTTTACCTGAACAATGAGAAATAAAGATACATTAGTAACATTATATCATTAAAAATACTAGGAACAAAGCTTCACTAGATGAAAATTCATCCTTGAATTATAGAGGAGGACATTCTGCCCAATGTGCAATTGACTATGAAGGATGAGATGGTCATGGGATGCCTTCGTTCTCTCTTTATAAATCCTAGAGTTCTCATTTGAATCGATTATCATTTCCTATAACTCTTGAATCTAAAACTAACTTTTATAATCTACACAAGAAATATTATAATTGCATTGTTTGATGGCCCAGTAGGCCCGATGATCAATCTGAATTGGGAGGTGACAACTCTTTCTGAAAAAAAGCTGCTAGGGTGACATTTAAATGGGTGTTTGGAAAGCAGTATGGTATGTCCATAATGAATCATTGAGTCTAAGAGACCAATTATTTCAATTGGGTTAAACAGCTTTTTAAATAAATTTTTACCTCTCTATTCGACACCTCATATTGGCCATTTTTTAGTTGGTGATAAGTAGTAGACACTTGATGCCCGACCCCATACCGATGCAAAAGAGATTTCATTGTTCAGTTGAAAAAATGATAACCCTGGTAACTAATGATAAACCTAGGTAATCCAAACCTATAGAAGATTTAGGTTCTCAAAAATTATATAAACACCTTATAATCATCATTCCTTGTAGCTCGTGAATCTACTCATTTTGGAAAATAATCCACAGCTAGAAGAATGTAAAGTTTATGAAATAAATTGGGGAATGGTCCCATAAAGTAAATTCCCGAAACATCGATAATGTCATGGAAGATAAAGGGTTGTTATAGGATTTAATTTATTTTAGATACATTCTCCATTATTTGATAGTGAGGACAAGATTTACAGAAATCCTGGGCATCTAGAAAAAGGGTTGGATAGAAGAGACCAGAATAAAGGACCTTGCAAGCTGTCCATTGGAGATCAAAGTGCCCCCACAAGCAAGATTTTGATAAAAACCAAGGGTATACTGAAACTCACTATAAAAAATAAAAAACCTGAGAACTTTATCATTACATCTGGGCCAAAGGTAGGGGTAATCCAAAATGTACCAATGAGACTCACGTTTTAGATGGTCGGACTGGGTTTTGTTGAAATTAGCAAAAATGTAAGATGCTACCAAATAATTTAAAATTTTAGCATAATAAGGAATTACATCATTCAATCAATACATTTGGTCATCTAGAAACATGTCATTTATAGGATAATAGGGAGATGATTCAATGTTTGAGGATGGGTGGATCCTTCTGATGTAGTCATCCACCACATTATATGCTCATTTTTATCAATAATTTCTTAATTGAATTTATGAAGGAAGATGATCCAAAAAATCAGAAGAGGTATGTCTTCTGGTTTCTTTAGGAGATACCAGACCACTGTGTGGTCTAAGAACACAATGAATGTTGGCCCTTAAGGGCATGAAATGAATTTATCTAAGGAAAACACAATGGTAAGAAATTATTTTTCAATTGTGGTGTAGTTTTCTTGGGTAGGTTCAAGTGTACGTGAGACATATGCAATTATATATGGAGCTTGATCAACACTTTGTGATAAGACATCCCCAACTGCATAGTTAGAGGATTCACACATGAGATACATTGGTAGTTACCATCGAGGTGGTTGAATTACTGGGGGTGACGTGAGACTCCATTTTAACTTATTAAAAGTTTCCTAAGATTCTTTATAAAAAATTTCCTTTATTTTTGGAGAATTCAGTAGAGGGGGAGTGAAATTTTACTAAAGTCACAGATGAAATGATGGTAAAATTCATCATAACCTAGGAAATACCATATATCCCATAAATTTTTGGGGAATAGTGGGGAATAAATGAAATATAATTTTGATTTATCTTCTTGGATACCATCACAAAAAATGACATAACCCATCACTATACCTTGTCGCACCATGAAATTGCATTTCTCATAATTTAATATGAGATTCTTTTCAATACAGAGATGTAGAACTGAACCAAGACTACATAAACATTCATCCAAATAACAGACATAAACAATGAAATCATCCATTAATACATTCATGAAATTCTCCAAGTAATCCACAAAAATAATAACCATGCATCGCAGGAAAGTATCCAGAGCATTGCATAGAACAAATGGCATCCTCTAATATGAAAATGTACTAAAGGGGCAAGTAAAGGTTGTATTTTCTTGATCCTTAGGGGAAATATGGATCTAAACATATTTACAATTCCCACTATGGAAACAGTAATGGTACTTCCCTACTACCTCTCTAGAATTTAGTCAATTAATGGAAATGGGAAATGGTCCTTTCTAGTGTTTTGGTTTAATTGGCGATAGTCAATAAAGACACACTAGCTATTCTATACACGAGTTGGAACCAATTCATTTTTTTCATTTCTTTTACTATTAGACCAGTTTTTGAGGAACTACATTGAATGGATTGGCCAATTGGATATCATAGATGGGGTAAATGATTCCAGTAGCCAATAATTTTGTTACCTCCTTTTTGACAACATCTAAGAGGTTTGGGTTATGTCAATGTTATGACTGCCTCACTAGTTTAGCCTCATCATCAATAAGTATATGATGTGTAAAAAATTGATGGGATAATTCCAAGAATGTCATAAAGTGTCTATTTCAAAGAATTTTATACTCCATCAAAATTTTAATAAATCTCAATTAATTATCAGGAGGGAGTGAACTAACAATGATAATAGGAAACTTGTTTCTATTCTCAAGATATGAATATTATAAATATTGAGCTAGTTTTTTTGTTCTAGTTTCGGGGTATTTTGGATTGATGGGAGTGTGTGTGAAAGTGAGAGGTCACTAATTTCATTTAACTACTCAATGGAACCATCCTCAGATGAGGAATTATCTTTTACAATCCTAGAAGTGTCATCGATGGTCATTCAATCCTCAGTGTGAACGAAATAATCAATTAAAAAATATCCATACATTTTTCTAGACCACTACAAAAATCAATGAATGATTCATTACCTATAATTTCAACAAGGATGAAAAAATAGAAAAGGGATCTGTGGAAATAAAATATGTTTTGTTCAGGGGAAGGGATTGCATAAATTTAATTGACAGAGAGAGAGAGAGGAATGTTCTTCTAAGGGGTTATTCATGGAATCAAGGATGTTCAAGTGGACTATTCCCCCACAGAAACCCATAGAAAATGTACCATTATGGACATTAATTATGGTTTTTGTGTTATTCAAGAATGGTATCCCCAATATAATATAGGAATGTCTATTTATCATATCATCTTCCATTTTAAGCAAATAATAATCAGCCAAAAAATTAATATTTTCACCCTCACAAGAACATCATTTGACACAGCAGTGGCGTGTGATGAACTTAGA
The DNA here is from genome assembly GCA_963277665.1 of Viscum album. Taxonomy (NCBI): domain Eukaryota; kingdom Viridiplantae; phylum Streptophyta; class Magnoliopsida; order Santalales; family Viscaceae; genus Viscum; species Viscum album. The sequence goes on from OY728137.1 coordinate 1,374,085,269, forward strand.
TTTTCAAGATGAACAACAATTCTTGATGGTGTTATTTTTAGGAACTTCAATGAAGAGTAAATGGAGTGAGGTATAAAAATTATAGAAGCACCCAAATCATGTATAGAATTGGAAAATGAATACTCCCATATGGTGCACATAATCGAGAATGTTCTTGGATCCTTGAATTTAGTGTGAAATGATGTCTCTATCAATGCTAGGAAATTTCTCACTAATATCACCTTACATCACCTAAAATTTACCTTTAGTGTGTAGACATCTCCTTAAAAAATCACATTGTGGAATTAACTTAACATCATCAATTAAAGGAATGGAAACCTCAACTTTTTTTAAAGTTTTCAATATTTCCTTATCAAGTTCAGTATCCTTTTGCTTCCTAGGTTGGGTGAACCTTTGGGAAATAGATGAGGAATGGTTTTGATAGGTGACTCATCAATAGAAAAATTCTTTCCTTTAGAAAATATTCTATCAGGACATGTTTTACCTCATTTTAACCATTTACATTGGTTGGGATGGTGGTTTCCTCGATATGAGTGACTCTATTGGAGGGTTCATTTGGATTTTAAGTTGATTTCTACTCATAAGGGTGATGGAACTAACATTTCCCTTATCCGTAGGGTTAACTAATGGTTGATAGAGTAGTTCACCTGACCCATGACATTGAATTTCCCCCATAGAGTTATCTAGTCTGTATAATTGGGATTTTAGGTCTTGTATGGCTTCTTGGATGGTTTTTTGGAATTGTAGATTGTTGGATTCCATTTGTTTCATCATATTTTCTAGAATAGGATTGGGTTTTAGAGGGGGTGGTTGGAAAGGCCTTTGTGGTGTTTCAGTATTTCTAGGTTTTGGTGGTGGATGACTACTCTACCCTAGTTGGTGCCATTGTTGGTGAGTATGGTTTGAATACCTCCCTTTACTATAAGCTTTGTTTTCTTTCCAGCCATGGTTGGATGGATAGTATGGTTCTTTCCTAAAGGGTTTGTTATTGGGGCGTCCTTGAAAGATTTCCACACAAATATTAGTTGCTTCTCTTAGTTAGGGTAATTGGTCAAAATAATGGATGTCAGAATAAAATATTCCATAGTGGAGGGGAGGAAGATATTGGGATTTAACTTGGGAAAGATAAAGTTATTGAAGAAGGGTACTTACCTCTTCAAACTTCATGTCCACCTTCTTCTTGAATTCTGTAATTTTCACCTCATGGACACCTCTAATGGGTAAATTGGATCTTGAACCAAATTGTTGAGTGTTCTACACCATGTTCTCAATCGGGGTTCTTAAAATAATTGGGATTTTATCTAATAGTGCACCATCTACAATAGCTTCAATAATATCTCGATGAATAGGAATCAAACCTTCATAAAAATATTGAATTAAAAGTTGATAACATATTTGTTGGTGTGGAAATCTTGAACTTAACCTATTAAATCTATCCCAATATTAATGAAGTTTTTTCCCTTTGGATTTTATTTCCCCACATATTTCATTCCTTATTGTTGCAGTTCTATTGGTTGGGAAATATTTTTCAAAAAAAGGCGTTTCATGTCCACCCAACCTCTAATTAGTGAATTAACATAATACAAAAAATGTTTTATAGTGTCTTATAAAGAAAATTTGAATTATATAATTTCTAATTTTTTTTCATCTACATTATCAGGTTTTAAGTTTTAACACAATGTATGAAATTCTAATAAGTGCTTATGTGGATATTCTCCCATGAGTCCATCGAATCTGGGTAATAAATGAATTAAACTGGATTTAGGTTCAAAATTGGGGGCCTCACATTGTAATTGACTGTATGTGGGTTGGATATAAACATCAAGAGAGGTTATTTATTTTATTGTTCCACTGTTTTCATCCATGTTATACTCATTAATTTTAGGTTTTAATTTTTTCCCAAAAAAAGAGGGTTTTAAAAAAGTTTCTTGTGGCGGTGTTTCCTCCTTCAAAAGGTTTTCTTTTGCATCTCAGTGTTGCTGATATAGGAACCTCTTTGGTTCGGGTTCTAATGGTTTCAAGTTTACCTATGTAAAATTTACAATGAACATAACCTAAAAAATAAATAAATCAGAACACAAAAACATATACAAATGTTTTAGATAAAACAAATTCATATTAATAAAATTTACAAAAAACATTTAAAAACATGCACTAAAAACAAAAGAACTCCCCAGAAACAGTTCAAATTTTTTACCACAATGTCATGACATGTCAAATTGATTATGATTTAAATAAGATTATATTGTATAGGGTATACCCTAGGTTGTCTCTCAAGGAGTGATGACTGGTTTAGAGTGTGTATTTTTAATAACAAGACCTAAAGAGGGGGGTGGTTTTGAAAACAGTTTTAAAAATAGATTTACTTAATTGAATGATTTTAATAGTTGAAAGACAATTTGATTATAAAAAATATGTAACACCCCAAGCTTCCATGGTACACTCCTCTTTGAATAATAGAGCATCGTGTGTCGTACGCAACCTCGAGTTCTAACACACCGCAACCAATAAAAGTAGCAGTTATGAATAGTAATACCCAATTTTTGAAATTATATAAATTTTATATTTCAAAATGGACTTCATTTTTGGATTCGGAATATCGAAATTACCCTATGTTGAATTTTTGGTATTTTTCTGAGAACTTCCAATTTTTGATGAATAATGAAAAATACTTAAAAACAACTTTTTTAATCAAAATAATATATAGTGATAAATTATAAAATTGAGTGGTTAAAAAGTGTAATTAGAATATATTTTTACCATTTTATCCAATGGTGGTCATTATAATTAATTTCACTTTGAAATTAGACATAAACAATTGCCAATCTTTTGATTGATATTGTTTCTTAAAAACACGATATTTGTTGTGAAAGTGGGAATTAATTATTAAATTAATTAATTCAACTTATATGTTTTTAATTTGTTAAAATAGGCATCAATTTTGAATTAGGAATATCAAATATATCTTAGGGTTAATTTTTGGTGTTGTTCTGAAAAACATCGATTTTTGATGAATAGTGAAACCACTAAGTGGTAGTTAAAAAACGGATTTTTCATTTGAATGAAAATTTACCACCTTTGTGATTTGAATTTCCAAAATACAACATACATCGTTGTCATTAGGAAGTAAAATGTGGTTCAATGGGATTAAAATAATTTTTGGTGAATAGGAACTTTTAAGTTCTATTAATCGCGATTAAAGGTAATTAATGTAACTTAAGGTAAAAATAATGTTATAATAATATGAAATTACCTTTACAGTTGTCCTACACTTATTAGATGAGTCATGTCCGACAAAGACAATCCATGGGTAAACTTGGGGACCCCATGGAGCCACTTGGGTAAGAAAATGTCATTAATAACTTTTTATTTAAAGTAAAAATAAAATTGTCACAAACATGTGTTATTTTACTAAAACAATTATTACATAGGGTTATATAAGTTATATTTTAGACTATGAATACTCATTAGAAAGATAAAAATATTTATTACATCATTATATTTTTTTTTATAATTTTATACATTAAATAAATTAAAATTTATATGACACCATGATGATACAGCGATTACCTCATTAATTAACGATTTAAATAAAATGAAAAGATAATGTAAATTATAAGACTTACACATGTCAAAAACCTATTGGATGAGTATATTTCGAACAGTTATCACTTTATCCTCGAAATATATCATTGTGGGACCTTTTAAATCCGAAAATCATTTCATGATAATGTAACATTTCATGACTTTCCAAGAGTGCCTCTCCTCTCCTCTTATAAAAGGCCCCCACATCTACCACCTTATTCACACCATCAAAGCCATTTGGCTCGGCCAAAATCTTCCCAACTACTCTATAAACTTCCCTATATTACTCTTTGAAGCCTCACTTTGGGCATAATTCTTCCCAAGGAAGCCTTTGGATGAAATCAAAAAGAGTTACCCGATTTTAAGGTAATGTCTTCTCTTATGTTATTTATTGTTATTTTGCTTCTCCAACCCCTTAAACTCTTTTTATTCATTTATTTTGTAAAAACACCAGTATATTAAATATACTAGGATGTTTTTATGAGAAGGATGTGATTTACACTTACACACACCTTCGTCTAATGGTTAAATAATATACTGTTTCTGTGGTTGGCAAATTTCTGCCCCACGAAACGATGATTGTTCAATCTTCTTTTAACACCTCTCATGGTAGAAATTAAGATGTCACTATATTTATATATGATACATATTATGTTTATGTTTTACTTATGATTCTTTAATTCTCATTTATGGCATACCTTTATGATTTCCATTGTGGGTAATCGTGATAATTTCATTTTAGGAAGTGCGGACTACCGCCCACTCAAAGTGATATGAATCGTTAATGCCATATGTGGGATGTATAAAGGATGGTGTAAATGATATTATATATGATATTATACTGGAATTATAATATACCTTTATATAATTATGATTTAATTCCATTAAATATGAAATATAAATGAAAGTATCATTCATGCGTACGTACGGCTTACCGTCTCCAAGAACGGTGCATTTCAATTCTTACCTCTAAATGTTAAGTAATATTATGAATGAATTTATATACTGGATATATATGATATATATGATATATAAATCATGAATATAATTCTGGTGATAATTAATATTCTACCACATAAACAACTTGTAATTTTAAGAAGTTTATTTTTGACTCAAGTACCAATGATCAAAAAAACAACCGTTATTAACTTCAATAATTACATAATGTTCATAACATGGTAATAAGTGATATAAAAGGAATAATGATATTGAAAAAGTTTCTTAATCAATTAGAAATTATCTCTAGTTTATTATTCAGGAGGTTAAAGAACGATCGAGTGAAGTCGGACCCGAGGTAAGGGAACTTTTTAACACAATTAATATTTTTTGGGTTAATCTACTACTTTCAAATTATGTAATGATATTATTATGTACTATCTTGTATTTTTACTTTATTTATGTGAACTTATAGTGAATACACATAATAGATCTATTTTATTTAGAAAAATGTTCTTTGTAAGGGACTTCGTCTCAATCTCCGTTCATTGAGGCATATTTTGTTTCATACACAAATTTCTTTTATACGGTGTATAAACCCCTTCGAATTTTACATTTATTCAAAAGGAATATTTTTTATATGAATTGTTTTACTAAATGAAAAAATGGAATATATTTTTTTGTCGTACATATGCGGTGGCAATGACTTCTCCGCCGCTGTGACCATTATTTGAGTTTCGGCTTCATCTACAAGCCATAACTTTTTTAAATGAAAAATATAAAAAAAGTGTTAATTTTCTTTTATTTTGGTATTGAAAATTGTTTTGATAATGTTTTATTATATCAATGTGTTATATTGATATCTTGTGATTGAAATGTGTAAATGATATGTTTTCTTTATGCATGTTTTATGTGATACGATTATGTTATGCTTTATGATATGTTTAAACCTGTTCATATGAGGAATGCATTGGAATTAATAAGTGACGGGTGGAGCCCGCTATAGCTCCTTGATGCATCAGTAGGTCTTATGAGACAAACTGGTGTCTTGACACGAGGCCTTGACAAAATATTTTTTGTAGTCTTGGCACGAGGCCTTGGCAACATGGTTATGATAGTCTGGCATTATGCATTAGATCATTATGAAAGTTGTTATTGATATTGCATGTGATTATTTGAATAGTATAATAACCTTGTGAATAAGTAAATGGAATTATTTCATTTTACTTTTTCCATATTATGCTGAAGCTCAAGTTTAAAAGGATTTTGTTTTAGTTATACATTACCTTAAATTTTTATGTTTATTTATGAAAGATTCTGCAATATTGTTATCCTTACTAAGCATCTGAGCTCATCCCTTTCAATGTTTTAATATTTTTCAGTGTGTGAAGAAGTATTTTACGAATGACCTGTAGGGATAGTCAGAAGGGGATATGAGTGTGGACTATGGAGACCATGTTATTGTAGTTTTTCACTTTATGATGTAATGTAACTTTTATGAATGTATCTAGTGTTTCCAAGGCTACTAAACTAATTGGACTTCCGAGACTTGATCATTGTGATCATGCCAATGTTACACAATAACGCACTGACTCTGGGTAACTGGGGTCAGGGCGTTACAGTTGATATCATAGGCAGTTTAGTACTAACCTTGGAAGCTAGATTTAGATAAACTCTGATTAGAGTACATAGACCTAAGATAAAATTTGAGGATTAGTATAGAATAACATCCTAGAATTTTGGTATTATAGAGATTTTGTGAGTTTTGCAAGAAATACATCCCTGTCTGGATACGAGCAGGTAGAGGCGGCTCTGGCACAGATGTACCTAGGGGTGAAACCCAAAAACACCACTTTCAGATAAACTCGAACGGGAACTGGTGCACGATAACGGGCCTTGATTCACTGTTGGTTATGAAGGGTTTATGAGTATATAATTCCTCAAGGAAATTTTTTTTATGATTATAGATTATATCCATAAATAGTTCAATTTATGTTATGTGTTTTGAAAGATTGTTATTATGTATTTCAATTTATAAACTAATCTAGTTTATGACATTGTTTAGAAATGGAACCTAGTGGAAGGAATAAAAACCATATCAATTCATGCACTCCATGTAGGGATTGACCTCCTTCTCAAGATAATTATAATGGAGCTAGTGATACAACTGGTGCTGATCAACTTATCACCATACAAGGAGAACTCACTCAGGTTATGAATAATAACCTTTCTCGTATGGAGCACCCAGATCCGCAACATGGAGGATCAATGTTAGACTGCTTCATGAGGCAAAAAACCGCCAAAATTTAATGGGGGTAAAAATCCATTAGTAGATGAGCAATGGATAAATTCCTTAGAGAAAATATTCCACGCCTTGGGGAGTAGCGAAAGGGAGAAGGTTGTCATGGCAGTTTACCACCTCACTGGAGATGCTGATCAATGGTGGTCGCAGATTCAAAACACAATGGAAGATGAATAAGTATCAAGTATGGAATGGATAGAGTTTAAGGAAATTTTCTTAGAAAAATAATTTCCACATGACCATTGAGAAGATATGGAAAGGTAATTTCTGAGTTTGAGGCAGAAAGAAGATGAGAATGTTGCAAAATATGAGGCTAACTTTACAAGGTTAGTGAGGCATGCTGCAGATTATATACGTAAACCAAGAAGTAAGATTGATAGTTTCTTTGATAGGTTAAAACCATTTATCCTTGAAGCTTTAGTATCACAATCTTTCTCAACATACGAAGATATAGTCTCGTGTGCTATCAAGACAGAAAAGGAATTCTCTAAGTCTCATGACAACAAAGTAAAGTAAGAGAAGAAGAGAACGGTGGAACAAGAGACAGATAAAGGGAAAAAGGGAAAAAATGATTTTCCATTATGCGATAATTGTGGGAAGAATCACCCCAGTACATGCCTAAAAGGAATGGGAGTTTGTTATAAATGTGGAGAAAAAGGTCACCAGGCTCGTGATTGCAAGGTAAAGAAAGAGGCTATCAATGTTGAATGCTAAAATTGTAGGGAAATGGGTCATTATGCAAATGAATGTCCTAAGCATCAGGGAAACTTACCTTAGAAAAGGCCAAGGGATCACAGAAAATCTTATGCTATTAGTACCGTTGAAGTGGAATAATTAATGTATTGGTGCTTTTGGAAGCAAGGATTATATTCTAGTTATAAGAATAATGAGATACATATAAGGATTGTACTGCAGTACTTGTTGTTTTCATTAAGGTTTTAATATGATGAAGGTAATAATACTTTTAGTATGTGACAATAAGAGAAACGTTACTTTGTTTGGGGAATGTAATGTTACAATTGATTTTGGAATTTAATGACCTTTTAGAGAAAGTCTGGATGGAGGTATTTTGGATAACTATAAAGGTTGGAATGGATTAAGTTGAACTTTGGATAGTATTTTTTAAGGTTAAAACATTTATGAAGATTATTTTTGGAAATTATAATACTATAGTTTTAGTAAAAGGGAAACCTATAGGTTGGGGGATAACCCGTCACGTCGGACAAAACTGTAGGAATCGAACCCACAACCATAGTGCGACTGGCCTTTATTACCTACCACTAGCCTACAGGAAGTCCCTAGTTATTAAATTTTTTTTCCTAACCTACATGGTATGTGTTAATATTTGGAAGCTTATACAATTATGATAAATAGAATATTTTTGAGTTCTATTAACTTTTGGAGTGAAAGATGAGTTTGTGGTAAAATTTTATTAAAGAATGAAAGTATAACTGAAAAGTAAGTATATTTCCTTATGTTCATAGTAAATCTCCTATATAAATTCCTCAACATTATGAAAGGTAACTTAAAAAAAATTGTTGGTTAACTTTTCCAATTGGGGAATCAATGACCGTTTAACCAATCACAAGTTTGTGATTTTCTTGTAGTTAACTTTCTCCTAATCCTGTTTTATATAACTCTCCATCAGACCTTGATGGTTTGTTTTTCCTCTATATCCATATACTCACATAATCCTAGTATGGGCTATCTCGGGTGACCTTTGTACTTCTATTTCTTTATTTAAAAGTTATATTTTTATTAACCTTATTTCTGATGTGGGTTTTCCACAAAGGTATTTTCTATTTTCAACCTTTTATTTTCAAAGAAAAATTTTAAATTGCGAGGATGCATTTTATTGAAAGAGGGGAAAATGTAACACCCAAGCTTCCATGGTATTCTCTTTGAATAATAGAGCAGCGTGTGTTGTACACAACCTTGAGTTCTAACACACCGTGACCAATAAAAGTAGCAGTTATGAATAGTAATACCCACATTTTGAAATTATATAAATTTTATATTTCAAAATGGACTTCATTTTTGGATTCATAATATCAAAATTAGCCTATGTTGAATTTTTGGTATTTTTCTGAGAACTTCCAATTTTTGATGAATAGTGAAATATACTTAAAAACAACTTTTTTAATCAAAATAATTTATAGTGATAAATTATACAATATATTGGTTATAAAGTTTCATTAGAATATATTTATACTATTTTATCCAATGGTTGTAATTATAATTAATTTCACTTTGAAATTGGACATAAACAATTGTCAATCCTTTGTTTGATATTTTTTCTTAAAAACATGATATTTGTTGTGAAAAAGGGAATTAATTATTAAATTAATTAATTCAACTTATATGTTTTGAATGTTTTAAAATAGGAATCATTTTTGAATTAGGAATATCAAATATATCTTAGGGTTAATTTTTGGGGTTGTTCTGAAAAACTTCGATTTTTGATGAATAGTGAAACCACTAAGTGGTAGTTAAAAAACTGATTTTTTCTTTTAAATGAAACTTTACCACCTCTGTGATTTGAATTTACAAAATCCTACATACATCATTGTCATTATGAAGTAAAATGTGGTTTAATGGGATTAAAATAATTTTTGGTGAGTAGTAATTTTTAAGTTCTATTAATCGCGATTAAAGGTAATTAGTGTAACTTAAGGTAAAAATAATGTTATAATAATATGAAATTACCATTACACATGTCCTAAACTTATTGGATGAGTCATGCCCGACCAGGAAAATCCATGGGTCAACTTGGGGACCCCATGGAGGCACTTGGGTAAGAAAATGACATTAATAACTTTTTATTTAAAGTAAAAATAAAATTGTCACAAACATGTGTTGTTTTACTAAAACAATTATTACATGGGGTTATATAAGTTAACATTTCTACTATAAATAATCATTGGAAAGATAAAAATATTTCATACATCATTATATTTTTTTGTATTTTTTAGACATTAAATAAATTAATTTTTTATGACACCATGATGATGCAACGATTACCTCATTAATTAACGATTTAAATAAAATGAAAAGATAATGTAAATTCTAAGACTTACACATGTCAAAAACCTATTGTATGAGTATATTTATAACAATTATCACATTATCCTAGAAATATATCATTTTGGGACCTTTAAAATCCTAAAATCATTTCATAATAATGTAACATTTCATGACATTCCAAGAGTGCCCCTCCTCTCCTCTTATAAAAGGGCCCCACCTCTACCACCTTATTCACAGATTCAAAGCCATTTGGATCGGCCAAACTCTGCCCAAATACACTCTCAAATTCCCTCTATTACTCCTAGAAGCCTCACTTTGGGCATAATTCTTCCCAAGTAATCCTTTGTCTCAAATCAAAAAGAGTTACCCGATTTTAAGGTAATGTCTTCTCTTATGTTATTTTGTTTTATTTTGCTTCTCCAACCCCTTAAACTCTTTTTATTCATTTATTTTGTAACAACACCAGTATCTTCAATAAACTAGTATGTTTTTATGAGGATGATTTTATTTAAACTTACACACACCTTCGTCTAATGGTTAAAGAACATACTGTTTCTGTGGTTGGTGAATTTCTATCTCACGAAACGATGATTGTTCAATCTTCTTTTAACACCTCTCATGGTGGAAATTAAGATGTAACTATATTTATATATGATATATATTATGTTTATTTTTTCCTTATTATTCTGTATTTCTCATTTATGGAAAACCTTTATGATTTCCATTATGGGTAAACATGATAATTTCATTTTAGGAAGTGCGGACTACCGCCCGCTCAAAGTGATTTGAATCGTTAATGCCATATGTGGGATGTATAAAGGATGGATTAACTGATATTATATATTATATTATACTGTAATTATAATATAACATTATATCATTATGATTTCATTCCATTAAATAAGAAATATAAATGAAAGTAGCGTTCATGCGTACGTACGGCTTACCGTCTCCATGACTGGTGCATTTCATTTCTTACCTCTAAATGTTACATAATATTATGAATGGATGTATATACAGGATATATATTATATATATGATATCTACATCATGAATATAATTCTGGATATAATAGATATTCTACCACATAAATAACTTGTAATTATAAGAAGTTTATTTTTGACTCAAGTACCAAAGATCGACAAAACGACCGTTATTAACTTCAATAATTTCATAATGTTCATAACATGGTAATAAATGATATAAAAGGAATAATGAACTTGAAAAAGGTTCTTAATAAATTAGAAATTAAATCTAGTTTATTATTCAGGAGGTTAAAGAACGATCGAGTCAAGTTGGACACGAGGTAAGGGAACTTCTTAACCCAATTTCCGTTCTTTGGGTTAATCTCATAATTTCAAATTATGTCATGATATTATTATGTGCCATCTTGTATTTGTACTTTATTTATGTGAACTTATAGTGAATACACATAATAGATATATTTTATTTAAAAAAATAATCTTTGTAAGGGACTTCATCTAAATCTCCATTCATTGAGGCATATTTTGTTTTATACACAACTTTCTTTTATACGGTGTATAAACCCCTTTGAATTTTACATTTATTCAAAAGGAATCTTTTTTATACGAAGTGTTTTACTAAACAACAAAATCAAATGTTTTTTTGTCGTACGTATGCGGTGACAACGACTTCTCCACTGCCATGACCATTATTTGAGTTTCAGCTTCCTCTACAAGCCATAACTTTTTTTAAATGAAAAATAAAAACAATGTTTTAATTTTCTTTTATTTTGGTATTGAAAATGGTTTTGATAATGTTTTATTATATCAATGTGTTGTATTTATATCTTTTGATTTAAATGGGGAAATGGTATGTTTCCTTTATGCATGTTTTATGTGATACAATTATGTTATGGTTTATGATATGTTTAAACCTGTTCATATGAGGAATGCATTGGACTTAATAAGTAATGAGTGGAGCCCGCTATAGCTCCTCGATGCATCGGTAGGTCTCATGAGACAAACTAGTGTCTTATCACGAGGCCTTGACAAAATATTATTTGTAGTCCTGGCACGAGGCCTTGGCTACGTGGTTATGATAGTCTGGAATTATGTATTCCATCATTATGAAAGTGGTTATTGATATTTCATGTGATTATTCTACTAGTTGAATAACCATGTGAATGAGTAAATGGAATTATTTCATTTTACATTTTCCATATTACACTGAAGTTCAAGTTTAAAAGGCTTTTGTTTTGGTTATACATTTCCTTAAATGTTAATGTTTATTTATGAAAGCTTTTGCAATATTGTTATCCTTATTGAGAATCTGAGCTCACCCCTTTCAATGTTTTAATATTTTCCAGGGTGTGAAGAAGTATTTTATGAATGACCTGAAGGGACAGTCAGATGGGATATGAGTGTGGACTATGGAGACCATGTTATTGTAGTTTTTCACTTTATGATGTAATGTAACTTTTATGAATGTATATAGTGTTTCTAAGGCTACTAAACTAATCGGTCTGTTGAGACTTGATATTTGTGATCATGCCAATGTTACGCAATAATGCACCAACTCTGGGTAACTGGGGTCGGGGCATTACAAAATATATGATATTTATGTTATCATTTCCATGTTACTACACCAATTGAAAAGTTTATTGTTCTTAATTAATTATTAGGCTTTGGTGTAATCCTATGATTTAAGGTTAACCAAGGTCTTGGGTACCCAAAAACCCTAAAAAGATGAAAATAGGAATTAACTTTGACATAAGAATTATAAAGTAATGTTTCATCACCTTAGAATGAATTAAGGGGTTTCAAGTCACATTGAAATATCATATGTTTGGGAAAAAATTTGAGTCTTATGTTTTCCAATAAAAACAACACAATTCACACACATAAAATTGCACACGGATCGATTACGAAATAAAAAGTGTTTCAATTAAATTCAACAAAACAAGTTAAGATAAATATAAAAGAACAATTAAAAACCAAAATATACACAAAATCAGAAAATAATTATGTTCTATAACTCAATTTTTGAGTGTGTATCTCCCTTACAATGATCAACCACCGTTTATCCCACCATCGAGAGGGGGAGGAAGCTCGTGTGGAACTAATTTTTCATTATTGATCCCTATTTGAGGATAGGGGCCTCCATAACTTTTATGATGTGGGGGAGACTCCTCTAGGAATCCAAAATTTCACATCTCTTCTTCTTGTTCGAACTTGAATATGAGGATCGCATGGTTCTATTTTATAGAAAATGTGTAAGGTGGTTTTAGAACACAGATATCTTAAAACCAATGGGCACATTGTTTTCGACCTTCTAACAACCTAATATAACTTTTTAGAAAATTAAAAAGTTGTATCCACATACCTTACAATCTCCACTGAATGTTTGGATTAATTTAGACTCATATAGCTCAAGATATGGATAGATCACATCATAACACTTTCGACTTTGTGCAGATTCGGTGTTTTGGATAGATCAGGTAGGTTGGGACATATAATGAATGAATTGGGATTATTTGTCTTAATATGAGTTGTATGAAATTGAATTTTATACTATCTCAAAAGACATCATCCCATTTGGATGCACCTAGTTTTAGTAACATTCAAAATAGTTGAATGGTGTTCATGGATCCCATGCAATTTTGGCCCATTTTCTTACACTTCATCTTGGGCCCTCCAAATCACCTCCACCTACTATGAAATTATAAAAATAAAGGAAATTACCTTTTTTAATAGTGATTAAATTAAAATAATTGATTCAATCATGGATTTAAATTTTTTATAATTAATTTATTTTATAATACAAAATTAGTAGTGGTGTAAAGGGTGAAAATGAATAGTGAATCACAGTGTGAATACACCCCCACACATTGAAGTTTTAACTCATGGGAAAATTCATATTTCCAATAATTTTTCATGTAGATTTTTCCAACTACATAAAGATTAAACATTCAATGAAAATTTAATTCCTGATAGAGATGTGATCAAAAAAAAATCACACCAAGGAGTTATTCTCAATGAGCATGGAAAAAGACATCTCATAAATTGATTCAGAATGAAATTTTAAGAGAAGAATGATAATAAAAGAATAAAATAATTAAAAATTTATTCGTGTTACTAATTATTCACGTGTGTGTATGAAAACCATTTCAAGATATTCTTTCAACTTTCTATAAAGTAAATATATGTTATTTTAAAAATTATTTATTTACATAATCTATTACACGAAACCTGGCCTACATAATTGCAATCAAATTTCAAGACCCACTCAGCTAATCATTTCCAAATGTATAACCATATGCTCCCAATGTAGATATACCCATATGTTTTACATTTCATCACTCCCATCATTTATTATTTGTTTTTTCAAAATTCTCACTTGGGAAAAATCTCACACTCTTCTATCAACCCATGTTTGACATCCTCACAAAACTAATTAAAAAATTTATAACAAGATCAAAACTCAAGAAAGGGTGATTTTTAACCTTGTAAAAACACAACCCTTTTTTAGTGTATAAAAAAATCTGATAACAGGTATACATGCATAGGTCAATTTGGTATAGTAATGAAATATATTGGATGAGGAATGAATGTATGAAAAAATCATTTTGGAAAGTATAGAAAAATAAACCTAACTTATATTTACCTTATATTAAGTAATATATTTTCACACTTAATGGTTTGGGGCAACATTGTGTGGATAAATTAAGTGTAATTTTTTCCCTTAAACTACTCACACAAATGGTACCATTATTCTCAAATGATTCAAAATGATACAACCTTTAATATAATCGAAAAAGAAAAAAATTTCAAGAGAATGTATCACCATAGTATTTAATTCTTGCTAAGATAAACATTTTATCACAATTTTTTTGAATGTTAAAACAATAAGAAATTAATAAATTCCTAATAAAATTTTATTAACTTCAATGATTAAGTGGGAATAATTTTCCATAATAATGTGGGAATAGAAAAGTTTACATTCCAAAAAAAGTTAGGGGGGGGGGGTGGAAAGTGGGGAGCAAGTGAAAATACATTCCAACAAACCAAAAATAGAAAGAAAAAGAAACATGATGAAAATTCCTAACAAACCCAAGAATATACCCATCCCACCACACCTAGAGTGTGTAGTGTCCTCACTATAATAAAATACAATGTGGGAAGTAAGGATAAAAACTAATAGGTATCATTGGTAGTTTGTTTCTTAAACATGGAGTTCCTCCATCAGGAAATTAATAAGGTCTTCGTGGAAGTTCTTAAGCTACTTCCCCTTGATAGTGAAGGTTTGTTACATTTCATCATTTTTTACATAAACAATGACAAATGGAGAGACAATAGTAATAGTGTATGGTCCCAAATAGTAGGAACTAAGTTTACATGGGTGAAACATTAGCCTCGAATTCTATTGGAGGACTTTTTTCCCAAAGTGGAATTGACGATGAAGGATGAGATGGTCATGGGAAGCCTTGGTTCACTCTTTATAAATCTAGGAGTTCTCGTATGAATATATTCTCATTTCCTCTATCTTGTGAATCTATAACTTCCTATGAGAACATACTCCAGAAAGATTATAATTTCATTATTTTGACTGCCTAGTTGGCTCAGTGCTCAATCTCAATATGGAGGTGACATCTCTTTTCAAACACAAGCTGATAGAGTGACATTATTTAAAGTAGTACGGTAGGCCCGTAATGAATCATCAAGTCTAAGACTCCAATATTTTCTATTGTGTTGAACCATTTTTTAAATAATTTGTTTAAACACTCTATTCGACACCTCATATTGACCATTATTTTGTGGGTGATAATCAGTGGACACTTGATGCCTGGCCCAATACTGACAAAAAAGAGATTGCATTATTCGATTGTAGAAATGAGAACCCTAGTCCAGGACGATGAACCTTGAAAATAAAAACCTATAGAAGATTTGGGTTCTCAAAAATTCTATGACATCTTTAGAATCATCAGTACTTGTAACTTGTGCATCTACCCATTTTGAAACATTATCCACATCCATAAGAATGTAAAGGTTCCCAAATGAATTTGGGAATGGTCTTATAAATTCAAATCTTCAAACATCGAAAATATCATGGAAGATAATTTTTTTGGAATTTCATTTATTTTAGATACATTCCCCATTTATTAACACCAAGTAAAGATTTAAAAAAATCATGGGCATCCCAAAAATGTGTTGTCCAAAAGTGACCAGAATCGAGGACTTTGCGAGCATTCCGTTGGGGACTAAAGTGTCCCCCACAAGAAAAAGTGTGACATAACCTAAGGATAGACAGAAAATAATTATCAGGAAAACATATCCTTAAGAATTTATAACTAAATGTGTGCCAAAGGTTGGGGCCATCCCAATTATACCAACAAGACTAATTTTTTAGATGGTTGGCATGGTTTTTGTTGAAATCTGTAGGAATGAAAGATGATACCATATAATTTACAATTTCAACATACCAAGGAATAACATATTTTACACAGTATAATTTCTCATCTAAAAACATGTCATTTATTATAATATAGGGGTATGATTCAATGTTTATGGATGGATGGATCCTACTGATATGGCCGTACAACACATTCTCTACTCATTTTATCCCAAATTTCTAAATTGAATTTATGAAGGAAGAACATCCAGTGAATGAGATGTGGGTTGGATTCCAATTTCTTAAGGATGTACTGGAGGGATTCATGGTCTGAGAACATAATTAATTTAGACCCTAAAAGGTATGACCTGCATTTATACATGGAAAATGCAATTGTAATAAGTTATTTTTTAATTGTGGTGTAGTTTTCATGGGAAGGGTCTAGTGTATGTGAGGTATAGGAAATGACATGTGGAGATATGTCGACCCTTTGTGATAATACTACCCCAAAAATATATTTAGAGGAATATCATATGAGATCAAATGGTAAATCCCACTGAGGTGGTTGGATTATCAGAAGTGACATGAGACACTTTATTAACATATTAAAATCTTCCTCATATTGTTTATAAGAAACAAATTCCTTTTCTTTTTGGAGCAATCAAGAGAGGGAGAGTGTAATTTTACTAAAGTTACGAATGAAACGATGTTAAAATCCAGCATAACTTAGTAAATACTACACATCCCATACATTTTTGGGGAATGGTGGGGAAGAAATGACATCTACTTTTGATTTATCTACTTGGATACAATCCCCAATAATGACATGTTCCAAAAATATACCTTGTAGCACCATGAAATTGAATTTCATATAATTTAATATGATATTCTTTTCAATAAAGCAATGCAGGACTGATCCAAGATGACTCAAACATTCATCAAAATAAGGGCGATAAACAGTGAAATCATCCATGAATACTTCCATGTAATTTTATAGGTAATTAAAAAAAAATACTAACCATGCATTCCTAGAATATACCCAGAGCACTTCACAAACCAAATGACATCATCTTATATTAAATTATACCAAATTGGAATGTGAAGGTTGTCTTTTCAAGATCCTCGAGGGAAATATGGATCCAAATGTATCCAGAAATACCAATCAAGGAAACTGTAATGAGACTTCCCTACATGCCTCTCTTGCATTTGGTTATTGAATGGGAATGGGAGATGGTCCTTACAAATGTGTTGGTTTAATCAGTGGTACCGTATAAAGACTTTCCAACTATTCTTTACACGAGTTTGAACCAATTCATTATTTTCATTATTTATTACTATTAGACGAGTTCTTTTAGGAACAACATGGACTGGAATAACCCAATCCTTTTCATAGATGGGGTATATGATTCAAATAAGTAATAATTTTGTTACCCCCTTTTTAACAACATCTAGGAGGTTCAGTTTCAGTCGATGTTATGACTGCCGCATTGGTTTAACCTCATCATATAACAATATTTGATGTGTACAAAATTTATGGGGGTATTTCCTGGAATTTAAGCAAGTGCCCATCCCAAATATTTTTTATACACCCTCAAACGATCAAAAAGTCACAATTAAAGCTCCTGAGGTAATGAACTAGAAATGATGACATGAAACATGTTTTAATTCTCAATATATGTATATTTTATGCCAAGAGGTTGTTGTTTTAGTTCTAGTTCAGGGGGATTTTTTATTTATTGGAGTGTGTGTAAATGTGATTTGTCACTCATCTCATCCAATTGCTCAATGGAATCATCCCCAGACAAGGAATGTGCTTTTAAAATCTTAGCAGTATCATTGATGGTCATATAATACTCTGTGTTCAAGAAATCATTAATTGAAAAACATGAATGAAAATTTTCTTGACCACTACAATAATAAATGCAAGATTCATTACCAATAATTTCAATCAAGGATGAAAACTTAGAAAGGGGATCCGAGGGAATTTTTTTTAGGGGAATGGAGTACATAAATTCAATTAATAGAGATATAATAATATTCTTATAAGGGGTGCTTTGTGGAATCAATGATGTTGAAGTAGAAAATTTCACCACCAAAATCCATAGTTAATGCACCATTGTGGGAATTTATTATGGTTTTAGCGGTTTTATAGAAAGGTATCCCTAATATAATCAGGGAATTTCCATTCATCCAATCATCTTACACTTTAAGCACATAAAAATCAAAATGAAAAATTAAAATTTGCACCCCCATAAGAACATCTTCTAACACACTAGTGGGGTGTGTTGTACTTCTATTTTTGAGTTAAACAAAAATTCTTTTTGTTTTTTTTTCTATGAACTACACTGAAGAGTAAATGGATTGAGGAATTACATTTATAGAAGCACCCAAATCAAGAATTTCATTGGAAAATGAATAATCCCCTATGGTGAAAGGAATCGATAAGGTTTCGGGATCATTGAATTTGATGGGAAGTGATGGATCAATCAAGGGTGAGATGTTTCTCCCCAATCTCACCGTGAAATCACCTCGAAGTCTCCATTGATGTGTACACATATCCATTGAAAACTTGGAATATCGTGGAATATTCATTATGAAATCAATTAAAATAATTCTATCCTGCACTTTTTTGAAAGTTTCCAATATTTTCTTGTCATGTTTAATTTCATTTTTCTTCCTAGGTTGGGTGGACCTTTTGGGAAATAGAAGAGGAATGATGGTGATAGGTGAATCATCAATAGAAACACTCTTTAATTTTCCAAGGCTTCTCTCATGACAAGGTTTACCTCATTTGAACCATTTATAGTGGTTGGGATGGAAGTTTCCTCAAGAGGGGATTACTCTATTGGAGGGGTCATTTGGATTTTAAGTTGAGATTCACTCCTAAGGGTTAATACACTAACATTTCCCATATCCATAGGGTTAAAAACTAGTTAATAGTTTAGTTTACCCAACCCATGATATCAAATTCCCCCCCCCCCACAAAGTTATCTAGATAGCCTAATTGGGTTTTTAGATCTTTTATGGATTCTTGGGTGGTTTTTTGGAATTAGGGATTGTGTAAATCCATTTTTTCATCCTATATTCTAGTCTAGGCTCAGGTATTTGAGGTTGTGGTTGGAATGTCCTTTGTGGTGGTTGGGTATTTCTGGGTCATGGTGGTGGATGACTACTCTACCCAGGTTTGTTCTATTACTGTTGAGGTTGATTTGACAACCACATTTTCTATAAGATTGGTATTTCATTCCACCCAGGGTTGGATCGATAGTTGGGTTCTTGTCTAAAGGGTTGGTTATAGGGGTGTCCAAGAAAGATAGCCTGAGAAATCTCAAAATTTTCTCTTAGTTTGGTGAATTGGTCATAATAATCTGTGTCATAAGAACATATTCCACATTGGATGGGAGAAGTATATTTAGATTTCCCTTAGGAAATAGAAAGTTGTTGAAGAAGTGTACTTACCTCTTCAAACATCGTGTCCATCATCTTCACAAATTCTGTATTTTTCTCCTCATAGACACCTCGAATTGGTACATTGAATCTTGTACCCAATTGTCGAGTGTTCTAAACCATGTTGTCAATAAGGGTTCTTGTAGAAATTTGGGTTTTATTAACTATTGCACCATCTACAACAATATCAATCATATTTCAGCCAATAGGTATTAAAACATCATAAAAATTCAAAATTAAAAGTTGATCACTTATTTGGTGGTGTGGATAGCTTAAACATAACCTCCTAACTCTTTCCCAATATTCATGATGTTTTCCCCTTGTAGTGTATTATAATGAAAATGGGAATTATCTATGATTAACATGTTCATAATAAACATTAGATTGTTCTATGGTTTAACACATAGTATGAATTTTTTTTATGTTATTATGTGGATCTTCTCCCACAAGTCGATGGAATCGTGGTAATAAATGAACAAAACCAGATTTAGGTTCAAAAAATGGGGGCCTTGCCATGTAATTGAATTTATGTGGGTTGGATATCAACATCAGGAGAGGATAGTTCTTTTAGTGAACAATTTATTTTATCCATGTTATTATTGTTAATTTCAGGTTCTAATTTGGTTCCATAAGAATAGGGGTTTAGAAAAGTCTCACGTGGTGGTGTGTCCTCTTTCAAATAGTTATCTTGTGCATCTCGGTGTTGCTAGAATAGGATCCTCTCTAGTTCAAGTTTGAAAGGTGGTAAATATTTTGGAGTATAACACACCAAGAAAAAAACCTACAAAAGAAATAAATCATGAAAAAACATATGCAATTGGATAAGATGGAGCAAATAAATATTAAAAATATTTACAAAAAATTTATCAAAAACACACACTAAAAACCAAAATGCTCCCTGGAAATGATGCCAAAATTAGACCGTGTCATCATGAAATGTCAAATTTATTATGATTTAAAGATGATTATATAGTCTAAGTAAGACCCTAGGTCATATCTCAAAGCGCTTTGATAGGTTTAGAGTGTGTATATTTAATAATAAGGACTTAAAGAGTGGGTGGTTTTGAAAATAGGTTTAAAAATAAAATGGCTAAATTTAAAGAGTTTAATAATTGAAAAAAGTTGATTCTGAAAAATATATGATACGTTTGTTATCGTTGATAAAATACAAAACATATTGAAATGTTTATTTTTCTTAATTTATTATTAGGTTTTGGTTTAATCCTTTTATTGAAGGTTAACCAAGATCATGGGTACCCACAACCCCTAAAACGATGCAAATTGGACAAAACATTAACATAATAATCATAAATTAGAGTTTAATCCCATTAGCATGAATTAAGTATTTTTAAGGAACACTAAAATCTAAATTTTTTGAAAAAAGGAGTGTTATGTTGTCTAATTGGAATAATAGAGGTCACACATAGAAAATTGCACACTGATCGATTATTAAATAAAAGGCGTTTCAATTAAATGCATCAAAAAAAATTAATATAAATTTAAAATAACAAATTGAAACCACAATATACACAAAACCATTAGAGAATTATGTTTTGGAACTCCATTTTCATGTTTGTATCTCCATTGAAATGATCTCTCACCATTTAGACAGCCATCGAGAGGAGGAGAAATCATGGGTAGAACCCCTTTTTCATTATTGACCCCCCTATGATGATATGGTCCTCCATAACTTATATGATGAATAACAGACTCATATTGGACTCCAAAATGGTAGAGATTTTCTTTTGGTTCTAACTTTACAATGAGGATCCCAATGTTCCATTTTAAATGCAAAGTGGAAGGTGTTTTTGGGAACACAGATTTCTTAAAACCACTGGGAACATGGTTTTAGACCTCAATAAAGACTTACCACCCTTTGGGTAAATTTAAAAAGTTGTACCCCCACCTATATAATATATTCACAGAATGTTTGGATTCAGTTTGACATCTAAATCCTGAGATATGGACAAGTAAAATCACACCACATTTGAATTCGTGCAGATTCAGTGTGCTGGACAGATTAGGTAGGTTGGGCCACTTAATGGATGAATTGGGTTTGGATATCTAAATAAGAGTTGTATCTAATTAAAATTTAGACCCTCTTAAAAAATCAAATCCCATTTAGATTCTCTTATTTTTTGAAACATTCACAAAAGTGGACTGGTGTTCATGGATCCCATGCAATTTTGGCCCATTTTTCCTCCACAACATGCTGGGCCCTCCAAGTCACGTCCACCTACAATGAAATTATAAAAATATTTGAAATTAATTTTTTTAAGAGTTATTAAAAAATAATAATTGATTCAAACATGGAGTTAAATTTGTTATAATAATTGAAATTTACCATACAAAATCATTTAAATTTAGTGCTGTAATGGGAGAAAATGAATAGTGATTCATAGTGCGATCAAGATACTATCATGAAATATCAAAAATAAATAATCATTTTACTATAAAAAGTGACACCTAAATGTTAAATTTGTGATAAAACACACATTTCCTAAGTGAAATATTTTTTTTGTTAAAACAACATAAAATTGGGAAAAATTTCATGCATTTTCAATAACATCTAGGATTATATGGACATCAAAAATGAATATTATGGGAAAAAAGTTAGGGGGGAGGGTGGGTTAGGGGGAGTAAAAAAACTATACAACAAGAAAAAAATATAAAAAGAAGAAATATTATGAAAATAATTAAATAACCCAAGATTGTACGAATCCCCCACACCCAAACTATGTAGTGTTCTCACTATAACAAAATAGAATGTGGGAAGGAAGGATAAAACTTGTTTGGTGTCTGTGGTATGTTGCTTCTTGAACTCCGAGTTCCTCCATCAGGGAATCTGAAATGGCTTCTTGATAGTGCTTCAACCGCATCCCATTGATAGTGAACATTTTTTTGGTTTTTTCATTTTGATTTTGAACAAAACCAAATGGATAAAAATTAATAAAAATGTGTGGGCCAAACCACTAGGAAAAAAGTTTTCATGGATAAAAATGGAACCTTACATTGAAAATGAGGAGTTTCAACCCAATGTGGAATTGAATATGAATGATGAGACAATCATGGGCAGCCTTGGTTTTCTCCTTATAGATCTGTTAGTTCTCATACGAATCTATTCACATTTAATCCAACTCTTGAATATGTAACTTCCTCTGGGGACCGGAAACAGAAAGATTTGAATTATATTGTTTAATGGTCCAATTGGACCAGTGATCTACCTCAACAGGTAGGTAAAAAATATCTTCAAAAAACAATCAAATAAGGTGACATTACAAGGAGAGTTTTGAAGTTAGTATGGTAAGCCCGTAGTGAATAATCAATTTTAATACTCTATTCTTTTATGTTTGGTTGAATCGTTTTTTCTAGAATTTTTTTGACCACTCTATTAAATACCTCATGTTGAACAATTGTGTGTGGTCAATATGCCATAGACACTTGATGCCTAAACCCATACCGACAAAAAAATTATTTCATTGTTTTGTGGCATAAATGAGATCCCTAGAAACTATTTATGAACCTATATAATCAATAATAATAGAAACTTTGGGTTATCAAAAATTCCAAAACTGTCTTTGAACCATCCCCCCTTATGGCTCAGGCATCTGCCCATTTTGAATCATAACCAACTTCCAGAAGATTTTACATGTTACCAAATTAATTGTGTAATGGTCCTATATTTTCAATTCCCCAAACAAGGAAAATGTCATGAAAGAGAAAGGGTGGTTGTGGAATTTAATTACTTTTAGAGATATTCCCCATTCTTTGATAGAATTCAAAATATTTATAGAAATCATCAACATTTGGAAATAGTGTTGGCTAAAAAACAAACAGAATCAAGGACCATGTGTGTAGTCTTTTGAGGTCCAAAGATTCCCCCACTAGAAGGATTGTTGAAATACCCACGTATGTACTGAAACTCACAATCTGAAGCACAACGCATAAGTACTTGATCACTAAAAGTGCACTATTGTTAGGGGTTACCCCAAATGTCCCAACAAGATTCATGTTTTAGATGACAAGATTTTTTTATTGAAATCAGTATGAATGCAATATAATATCAAATAATTTACAATTTTATAATAAAAAGGAATAACATCTTGAACTCAGTAAAATTTCTCATCAGAAAACATGTCATTTATGGGAATACAAGGGGATGAGTTAATGTATTAGGATGAGAGGATCCTACTGATATAGTCATCCACCACATTCTCTACTCATTTTATGTCCAAATTTCTACATTAAATTATTAATGGGGGAAAATTCAATGAATGAGACATGGTTTATCTTTTAGTTTCTCAAGAATATACCATAGGACTACATGGTTTGAGAATATAATCACTTGGGACCCTAAAAGATATGACCTAAATTTATCCATGGAAGACACAATGGAAAGAAATTATTTTTAAGTTGGGGTGTATTTTATTGGCTTGGGTCCAGTGTGCATGATGCATAGGCTATGAAATGTGGAGATTGATTGAGCCTTTAGGATATGATTTCCCCAACTGCATAGTTATAGTTGTTACACATGAGCTCAAATGGTAAATCCCTCTATGTTGGTTGTATTACCTAGTTTTATGGGAGACATTATTTCAATTTTTTAAAATATTAATCAAATTATTTATAATTTTTTTTTGAAGTAATCAGGAGGGGGGTGAAATCCTACTAATTTCATGAATGAAATGATGGTAAAATCAGCATGACCTAAGAAAGACCGTTCATCCAACAAATTTTTGGGTAATGTTAGTGATGAAATGAAATCCACTTTTTATTTATCTACTCGTATACCTTACCTAGAAATGACAAGCCCTGGTACTATACATTTTCAAACCATGAAATGTAATTTATCAAAATTTAAAAGAATAATCTTTTCAATACAATGAATTATTATAGAAACCACACGACAAAAACCATTCCTCTTCTACTTCCTTAGAAACAATAGAACAATTTGATTTCATTCTCATGAAATGCCAGATTTATTATGTTTTTAAAGTTAATTTATGTTCTAGGGAAGACCATAGGTCATCTATCAAGGAGCATTGGTGGTTTGAAGTGTGAATTTTTATTAAAATGAACTAAAATAGGGGGTAGTTTTGAAAATAGTTTTAAAAATAAAATCACTTAATTATGGAGTTTAATTGTTGAAAAAGTAAGGTGGTTTTTTTAGAATTATGAGAGAAGTAGAAAATTTCAGGTCCACTACACATCATGGATAGTTAATCTTTTTGAAAATTTCACATGGTTTAGTGGAATTTATTGGTTGAGGGTTGTCAAGATCTTAATTCCCCTCTTGCCTCTCAAAATAATGCACAATGAACCAACCCTTGACATAAGAATCTTGTTGTCATGGTTTAGACCTCAACAATAGAATAAGGGACACCAATGAATAATGAAATACCCTGAATTTTTATGTGAACAAGGATGATTGTGTTTTCCAATATGATCAACCAAATATTCCCACTTGAAATATCAACCCAATCGGTGTTGAGATGAAAAGTGTTTCACCTGATTAAATTAAAAATAATAATTAAAAGAAGAATCATGTTAAGATAAAGCACAAATGAAATGTTTCAAACAAAAATTACACAAAACCAGTAGCATAAAATGTTCCATAACTCCCTCCTAAGCGTGTGTAGCTCCCTCAAAAATGAATTTCCACTATTTAACTCACCATATAGATGTGGAGGAGGCTCGGGTGGAACTTCGACTTCATTATTGACCCCCCATATGTGGATATAAGCCTCCAAATAATCTAGTATGATGAGAGTACTATTATAGGAATAAATAAATATCAGCATAGTGCCTCCTATTTGAAACATACAAATGGGGTTCCCAAGGTTCCCTTTTATAGGCAATGTAGAAGGTGGTTTTGAACCCCTAGATTTCAAGAAACCACTTGGACCATAGTTTTGTGTGGTCAAAAAGTCTTATCTCACGTTGGAAAAAATTGTAGAGATTTTCCCCACCTCTTGAAAATCTTCAATAAATTTGTTTCACCATTTGGAAAACTACACCATGATATATGATTGAAATACAGAACACAAATTTAGAATTCATGCAGATCATATATCTTCGAATGTTAAATTTAGTTGGGAACATTAATAGAAAAATTTGGCTTGAGTTTCTTCATAATAGATATAGAAAAAATAATTTTTTATCATAAAATAAAATTTCATCCCAATTAGATACATGGATGTGTATCAGTTTGTGTTTGAGTCCATATATGTTCTACTATTCCTATGCAATTTGGCCCATTTTTCTTCAAATTTGTATGGGCCCTCTAAATCACCTCCACCTACAATGAAACAATCCAGAAAAAGTAAAATGAACAATTTTAAACATTATTAAAAAAATAATTGAATAAAAAATGTAGTGAATTTTTTTATTAAAATTGGAATTTATGATACAAAACCATCTTAACATAGTTGTATAAGGGTGAAAATGGGTAGTGAATTTCTACATGATCAGATATCTTGGAGAATTTTAATAATTTTAATATTCATATATTTTTTTGATGCAGTGAAAAAAATTCCAAAAGAGAATATCTTTTTTAAATATATGTACTCTTGAAATAGAAATTTAAAGGGAGGAGAGATGGTGAACCTTTGGAGAAATTTTCCCTCAATGATTCAACACACTATCCTCATCATATTAAAATATTCTAGAACTTTTACAATTCCAGGAACTATAAGAGTTTCTAAATTCCAAGGTGGTATGTTGGATTTAAGAGATTCAATAAATGTGATTCCACATTTGGTTTTCTCAACATTAAAGGCTGGAGAACAAAAGCCTTCTAGAATTGTTATTAAATTAGTCAACCAAATTTTAACCAAACCTACAATAGTTATTGAATATGTATTGGTACAAGTAAAGGATATGGTTTCCCCTATTTATTTTTATGTATTTCATATGTAAGATGATATATTTAGTATACTTTCACATTTAATTTTAGGAAGACATTTTCTTAAAACCACTAATGAATTCCTAAATGTTCACAAAGGGACATGATGAGTTTAATTTCAAAAAAAGTGTTCACTTTAAATTTTTTGAATCCATGACATATTCAATTGAGGATCACTAATCCCAAAAAATAAACATGATTGATTAATTTTACATTATTTTAATATAATGTTTTAGAATTAATGAACCATACATTAATTATTTTAGAAACAAGTATTTGTCTACTACTGAAAATTATTTGAATAATTTTAAATCTGTTTCTTTAGAAGATGTTTTATGTGTTGAAACAACTGCATGTAAACATTCAATAACTAACAAATAATTAACTTTTTCCAACAAGGGCATATCTGTTGGTTAACAGGCATTTTCTATTGGTAAAATTTTTTACTAACAAAAATTATCCTATCACTAAACTGTTGGTAAAAACTATTTCTCAAAATGTTATTGTGACAGATAAAATAGTTCTATTGGAATTATAATAATAACAATCGATAATATATATGTCAGTAAAATTTCTTAGCAACATATTTCTAGAAAAAATTTATCTATGGGTAATATTATTACAAACTTTGATAACCAATAAAAATAATAAGTATTTTTTGTAATTTTTATTTAAAAATAAGATATTATGTTTCGATATTACAACATTTATTGCTAAAATTTTATATTGTATTTATTAATTTATCATATATAATACACTGAGAGTAATTATCAAATCATAAATTATTTTCACAAAATTTCAAACCTAAAAAAATATTAATCATATTAATAATGAAATTTAATAAAAAATGAATCTATACATACTTAAGTTGATTGATACCTAAAAATACCATAAAAATCACAAAAACCTAGGATCAACATATATCATCTCACCCCCACCCCACTGAAAAATGATAAAATAGATTGATGTCTCTTGAATTTAATCTTCCATCAACCCCATTGTAGAAGAATAATCACTCTCACCAATGATATTTCATCACCCCCCAAATAGACTATTAGAAGAAACAAAGCAAATCTATTGAAGTACCCATGAGAAACCTCAAGTCGTTATGTCATGCCCTTCAGCTCCATGATCTACACTGCACAAAACTAAAGAGAATACCTAAAAATCAGTGAAAAATGGGAATGAATTGAAACAAAAAAAATAAAACTATAAAAAATGACCATCATAGAATGATAATTTTTCATTGATCATCTCTGTTGACATCTCAATGAATCAAGCCAGCTACAATACCAGTGAAGGAAATCAAGTCTCTGTTATTCCACATCCTTCGGCTCCATGATAAACACCACACCCAACCAAAGAACATACCCAAAACTCAGTGAGAAATATCAACATAATTTAAAACAAAAACCTAAAGAAATTAAAATATAAAAAATGGCATGAATAGAATTGAAATTCGTCATTCATCATCTCTGTTGACCTCTCAATGAATCAAATCATCTATAGTACTTGCGGGGATCCTCATTTCAATGATGTGACACACCCTTCAGCTCTAAGATCTATACCACACATTACCAAAGAATGTACCCAAAAATTCGTGCAAAATATATGCATGAATTAAAGCCAAAACAGAAATAAATGGAAGTATAAAAAATGAAAATATAAAATGATATAAATTTGTATTCAACTTCCTTTTGACATTAAATAAAGTTAGTACATTCACAAAAAGGAAATAAACATTCAAGAACAAAAATCTATTTATAAAAAAATGTAGACAAGGAATTAGGATTGAAATAATAACTTGAAAGGGACACATGATATCAAATTATGCTAGTTAGTGGGCCTAATAGTATCAATAACCCACCTTCCAATAATCATCTCTAAGAACAAGAAACCATATATGTAGACATCTAATTTGGTAGTCAACTGGCTAGCCCATGAATACTCATGACCACAATAACAATGTTCACCCTGGGTCTTATCCGTAGTTAGACCAATCTTGGAAAGACTAAAATCACCAAGTTTCAGTTTGAATTCCTCATCTAGAAATATGTACAATGCATTTAAATGATGGTATATTACTTCTAAGAAAGTTATTTCTAGCTTCATTTTCAGATATTTTTATATATATGAACTATGAAAAGGTTTAGAAGTTGATGACATGTCTTTACTTATATACAGGGATATCTAGAAAATGAGAGGGAAAAGAGGACGTGTTATCACACACCTCAGCATCTTACAACAATTTTCATCCTCATCTGGCATAATACTAGTCATCTTGTTCCTTATTCAAGATAATGTGAACTCAAATATAAGGCCCCTCAAAGGTGGGAACAAGGATCATATTTTATAGGAGTGTGCATAATCGTACATAATCGAACAGAATTATACATTCCATGTGTTCAAGCCATGAGTAAATGAACTCATAGCCTGTATTGAATTGAACACATGGCCATTAGTAATGTGACATGATTTGTGGGCTTGTACAGACCATCTGATAGACCATTATGTACATGCCTCTATAGGTGATGGCTATGTGACCAACCATCTGTCACAGGTAATATACCATGATGTACAAGCTTATACAAGGTGTTTGTTTAATTTTTGAAGAATTTGAATCATGTATTGCACATCAGCAAGAAATAATTTAGGTCAAGCAGGCCTGTAAAATTCATAGTCCTCCCTTCAATACAATATCACTATTATAGAAACATGGGTCTTATCAATTTAATGAAATAAATAATAAATGAATGCAAAGTGAAAAATAAAAATAATAAGAAAATATAATAATTTTACCATATTGAGTAAAAATTTGAAAAAACTATAAAAAATAGATAATCTAATATGTATATGATCAATAAATAAAGAAGATACCAATGGATGTGGCATGGTATCCCACTGATCCATAAATTCCCATGAATAAAATAAATACATTACATAGGATGTAATGGAATGCATATTTAATATAAATTTCCTCAACCGATATGTTGAATTCATATTAAATATAATTTAATATTGAAACTCTATATTTTACATAAGTTGGAATCCTATTAAAAATTGACATGATATTTTAAATTAAAAAGGAAAAATGAAGGCATATTATACAAAATGAGGCATATTGAAGCTAATAAGGATTAAGATAAGATGAATCAATTTAGAAGAGTCTATCTTTTCACTTGGTCAAATGTATTTCAAAGCGATTCTTTGTAGCTACAACAATAGAACACTCCTTAAATGCACACAAATCAAACATACCATAAAAAATAATGAAGTGAAATACATAGTGGAGAGAAATTTTTTAAATGTGTTTATAATGTCGAACTAAATCATAAAGGAAATAAATTTTATCATACCATTGGGTAAAAATATGACATTGATTAAATACTTGAGTCATTTTTCCAGAATCTTGCATCTGATGAAACACCCTGTAAGGAAATAAACAATAATGAAGTCTGAATATGGACGTCGTATACCAATTTTATATATGTATGTATCCTAAAATTGACTGTATTTGGTATGTTAAATAGGTTTCAAGTTTATACCCTATGTTGGTTTACAAGATTTTGAAAATCTATGATGTGTTCTTCATAGTCAGTAATAAAGATAACTTTGAATGTGTTTTGTTCTAATTGTTGATGTTTGATTCGTATATTGAATTCAGAGATTTCAACACTGAGAAGCGTTGTTTTATACTTGAATACATTCAAATTTGTAGGAAATCAAAAATCTTCATTATACTATAATTTACAAACATGTGTTTGATACAAATTGAACACCCACATGAAAAATAAAAGATTCTAATCATTCACCTGAAAGAGTATATCACTTAGTTGTGAATCTTGTTTTGGTATAAATTGCATTACATGTTTTCTCAAGAGAAAAATTATAATAAATTCATCATTAAAGTTGAATAATAATCTGAATCAATATCAAGGAAAATACATATTCACGTTAGAGTAGGTGAAACTTCTATCAAACATGTCATTAATTTTAGTATTCAAATAATGCAAGATTCCATTTGATAATATTACCTATAGGACAAAAATGTATCTATAACTTGGTATTACATTTTTAAGAAGTTTTTGATATTTTTAATCCATAAAATGGTTAAGAGAAATTGTTAGGAATATATTAAAGTTATGATTATTTCAAAATGTACATATATCATTATAAATCCAAGGTAATAGTTGAAAAGATTTAATCCACCCCTCCATAAGGAGATCTATATCGAGGATTCAATAAATATTTATAAAATAGTGAATATCGATTATCACTAGACCATTAACAATAGTACAAGAATACATACCGAATATGAGGAAATGGGAAAATAGGACCAGTGTCAATATACAAAAAATATCAAGCGACATTGGCACCCTCAGAAACCCTAAAACTGCTGATGGAAGAGAGACATATGACAATGCTACCATCATGTCTCTAGAGAGGTCCCTACACCTACAGATTTGAGGAAGCAACAACTTGTGAACACTCTAAGTAGATGGATCTAGGATGGATCATCCTGCATCATCATCTATAGGGACTCTGAAGTAGTTGTGGTTAAGAAAAACCAGAGGGTGCTGGAGTGACCTGAATAGAGGGAAAACAAGATTCTGTGAAACGACGTAATAAGAATGACACCGTAAGAAGGATATAAACCCCAAATCAAAAAAATATTCTTCCCATTAGGGTCAAAGTTTGGTAAAGTATTTTTAAAAATAAAATAAAATAACTAAAATATCATATATCATATATTTTTTAAATTAAATATATAAATTGTATATATATGAATTTATATAATTTTATAAAAATTAGTAATTTTATTTTATAACATAAAATAAATTTTTTATATTTGAATATCTATTATTAATAAAATAATATTAAACAATTGTTTGTTAGTAATTTTATTTATTAAATTTACATAATTAAATTTTAGAATTTATTTTGATTATATTTAATTATGTTTATTACATAAATATAAAAAAATTAAATTATCTTGTATATAGAGAGTATTGGAAATATATTTTAATATATCCAATATAGTAATGAATTAAATTGTTTTTAGTAAATACTATTTAAATTTTCATCAAATGAAAAACATTAAAAAATATATACATTATTTATATTTAGATAAAATTTAAAATAAAAATCATTTTATGAGATTTTTTTAGTAAGACCATATAAAATGGATGTTAACTTTGGTCATAAAAATAATATTATAAAAAAATTGGTATCTTTTAATAGGTTATCAATAAAATATTTGTTGGTATTGGATGGTTTATTGTAATAATTTTTTTAATGGTACATGATTTGCTTGTAATTTTTGATATTACCAAAAAATTTATGTGTTGGTAAAAAATGTTGGTTTTTGTATGATAAAACAATATATTTAATCATTTGTAAAAGATATGTTAGTATTGAATGATCAATTCCCTGAAATATATATGTTGGTAAAAAAAGTATTGGTACTTAAAATTAATACCCATGAAACTTAATATCTGTTGGAATTTCTCATTTTTACCAGTAGATATATAATCTGAAAATAAATTTATGTTGGTATAAGTCATTTTTTTAGTGTATGAATAATTATTTAATTTATAACCCCATTCAAAATTCTATAATCTTTTATGTGATGAACTAGCATACTATTTGTAGAGAAGACTATCAAATTTTAATACCAAACAAAATTTGAGTGTTATAAAACCACTAAAATTAATGCATGTGATTCATATATTGAATGTTTTTTTTGAATCTATAAGTCTATCTAAAATCGATGATTTTTCACATATTTATAAATATTTTTTTACTACTACTATAGATTTAAAATATTATTGTCTTATAAGTGTTTTTGGTGTTGATCTAGATTTCATTGAGTCTATAACACCCTCTTTCCCAAGTTAAAACAACCCTCTTGAGTAATAACTTAACCCTTTTCCTAATGATCCCAAATAGGAATTTTTAGAGAAGAATAAAAAACTAATTGTCATTATTCCTATTATTCTATCCATAGAACAATATAATAACAAATTAATAGTCCTTAATGAGCATAATAAATACATATGATGGACCTTAGTTAACCTACATGTAATTATTCCATTGGTATGAATAAACGAGATTTTATTGGAGGAAAACAAAAAACTTTATAGGTAGTTTCAAAGTAGGTTATATTATAAAATTTTAGCGGTTTTCAGAAATCAAGTGGCTAATTTGATAGTTTTGGGAATTAGTTTCCCATTTTTGGATATCCCATAAGTTTTCCATCCAAATAGTACCAAAAAAGAGTGTTTTTTTGATTTCAAACCATGATTTTGGAGAACCTATACATGATAGAATAAAAAATACTTGTAGATTTTGAATAGATTATAATAAAATAAACCTTGTAACTTGGAAAGATCACTTAAATCTCCCATCACTTTACCAATTTCTTGAGAGTGTTATAGAGAAATTCCATTACCATTTTCTTAATTGTTTTTAGGATACTTTCAAAATCACATTGCACCTAAATATGAATATAAAATAATACTAAAATACATTTTTTGAAAATTTTTATATAAATTAAAACCATTTTTATTATGAAGTCCTCCAGGTTCCTTTAAAAGGTATATGGTGAGTATTTTAACTAATTTATAGAGATATTTACTGAAGTTTTTATATATGAATTTACAACCTATGAATTATATTTAAATATTTTTTTAAAGAGTCTTCATGTTGTTATCAAAACCACCATTGAGAAAAACATTATTATAAGATTTTATAAATTCCATTTTATGGTTGATAAAGTAGTTATGTTAGTATGTGTATTATCTAGATATATAATCCAATTTTACCTGTCCAAGGTTGATATTATTTCTTGTAACACCCCCCAGTATGATGTATTTACCAATTGTTTGGATTATATAAACTTAGAGAATGTCAAGGTTAATACTCTTCAAGTTTATGGATGATTTTTGGATGATTTTTTTTAAGGTTCATGGTTTCAACATCTTTATTAGAAACCATACTCAAGTCTCTAGGAAATATTATGAGGTGTTTGGGTGTCACAAGGATGGTGTATGGTTAGAACATGGTTTGAAAAAACCCTGGTGATAACCATGATACTTAGAATTTTTACTATAGAAATGATTCACATGGTTAAAACAAGGGTTGTTAAACTATGTGACCTAACCGTGTGATGAGAAATAAGTTATACACAAATTGGTTTAAAACCCCAAAACTCACCCAAAACCCTCATTATTATTATAATGAACATGGATATTTATTTTTAGGGTTCATTTAGTACATATTCAGTGATATTTGATATCTAGACTTATATTTTCATGATATTTCAAATGTTTGATTGTAGAAACAAAAGAGAAATGGAAGGAAGGGGTTAGATCTGTTGGAAGATCTAATAATATCTATACCACATGAATCCTTGGTTGGTAGTTTTTTTTCATTTTAATTTTTTTAATGTTAAGGATTTCATGCCTCTGATTGATTCTTTTTGTATTGACTAAATAGATTTACAATTCTCTTCTGAATATCTTTTGGATTTACCTCTTTCATTATTTCCTGATTTTGGGTATGTGAGGAACACCACATGACTTTGAAATGGACGGTTTCAAATAGGGAATCCTATTATGAAATATGATGGTACTGGTGGTTGTTGATGAAATATATTGGGCTGCGTGTGTAAATTTTAATAGAGAAAATAGTTTATCAATGGAGGTTACCATGATCACATAACCATCTTAGGAGATCCACGTTATGCAGATGAGTGTGTGTGTGTGGGTGTGCATTGTTTAATATGAACTATTAATGGATTAATCATGGAATAATGTAACCATGATCGTATGATCAATTTTTGAGGTATGTAATTGATAT
Organism: Viscum album; assembly: GCA_963277665.1. Taxonomy (NCBI): domain Eukaryota; kingdom Viridiplantae; phylum Streptophyta; class Magnoliopsida; order Santalales; family Viscaceae; genus Viscum; species Viscum album. The sequence continues at coordinate 1,374,119,678 of OY728137.1, forward strand.
TGGATTGAACTTTTTTTCTCATTTTAAAAATAAAATTTTATTTTTTGAAAAGCTATTTTGATTTCTAGATTTCTAGTTTAGATATGTTTTGTTAAAATATTTTTAACTTTTTATATTTGTTTACACTTATTTAAACATTTTTGGTACTCTTAATCATGTTTTATGAAACTATGATCTAATATGGTTATGGTCTGAGTGTTATGTGGGACATGCTTCTTAGGATCTACTAATGGATTATTATATTCACCAAAAGACATGCACCCTGATGTACATGTTGATGATGTATTCTATGATATAAGAGAGGGAAAATATTTATAAATCACAAGTATAGTACCTTGATAGCTGATGTTATGGATTGTTAGAGATAAATATTTGATGCTTGGTCATTATTGGATGTTAGTGTGGTTCCACATTGGGTGCCTGAGTCTATTGTTGCTCTAAAGGCTTATATATTTGGTTCTTTTATATCTTGTGTTACTATAATTTTTTTTATTCTTTTTAATTGTTTTATATTATCTCATGCATAATAAATAGTTTTCACTTATGTTGTTTATATGTTATTATTTGTCTTGGCTCCCGTTTATGGTAGTGTTCCCATGTTTATGGGTAAATGTTTCTCCCCATACATTCTTCTGTTAAACCCTCAAAATTTATTACCAATCTCTGGTGTATGGGGAATATCACCTAATTTAAGTAGCACCTATGACCCGGGGTAATCCAATGGGTTGGACATGGGTGTTTGAAATAGAATTGTATAGAATACTCATCACAAAGTGTAGTAGAACCACCAAGGTATGAGGGGTATGGTCCAGAATGAGGATTTTTTCCCTCAAAAGGGTGGAGAATGTAACACCCCTAAAAAAGCAAGACATAAAAGGCTAAATGTTACAAACCACCTCAAAAAGGTGTAATGTTTTTTTTCAGAATATTACCCGACTAGAACTTTATAGTTAATCATTCATGTCCTAGAGCAGTGCCAATGATGGTTGACCTCTAGGAAAGATTCATAGGGTGTGTGTGAGTTAAAAAAACAACACTAAATGAACTTTTCTTGGAATGTGGGGATATTCATTATCCTAATAAGTTTATTAAGTGGATAGTAGCCTATGGTGTGGTGGGAATGAAACCAAGGTAATACACGAGACCAATGGGGTCAAATTATCTGGTTCATGTCCCAAAAAAGGATGGTAGCAATGAGATATGAAATGTTGGAACTTTAAATGCATACCATAAAATTAAAAATATAACATTTTTATACATAAAATCAAGTTATTAAGGACGATTGGGTATAAAAAATATTCTAAAACACTTTTAGGTGGTTTGTAAAGTCATCATCATGGGTTTTATCGATGAGTGCTGGGTATCATGCATTACTAATGAGACATACCACTAGGACTAAATAATCAAATGGTTATTAGATTTTGATACTATGATATTGTGATTGTTTTTCCTTGATATATATAATTTTAACAAGAATAAAAATATTTGAAAAATTAATTGAAAATTGGTTCTAAAATAAAAATTCCAAAAATGAGAATGAGAAACTAGAGATATGGTGAAATAGAGAATGTGATACTTCCTTAACTCTAGGTGATCCAGTAGTTTTTTTAGAGACTTGTATATGAATTCCAATATACTGACAAGTGACCTTGGGAAGAGGAACCTTTTTGTATTAATCCCTCATCAGAGTCTTTAAGTGGTATCTACTAACATTCCAAGGTGATTCAAGACATGCAAAATTATAATTTTGGATAACTAAGATAAAAATAATTCTTGAATTCCTCAAAAACCTAGTTGTATTAAATGTCAGGCTAGTGATGTACAAGATAAAAGACTTTTCACTACTGTGGTGAGATTTAATAGTTCATGAAAAGTTGGATCTAAACCTTAGTGTGGAAGGGTTCAATGATTTTTCAATAAAAAGTTTTATCCAACCATATTCTATTTGGCTAAGAAAGTGGATTTATTCCAAATGAAATACGGAAAAATTTAAATGACTGAACATACTGCTCAATTCACTCACTTGGTTCACATTTCATTAAAGGCAGTATCAAATGATAAACTAAAATCCCAAATATTTTATGCCGGAATACAACCTAAGGTATGATCCAAAGTTTTTATTTACTATCTTCCAAATTATTCTAAAATAGTTTACAAGGTAAAAGCCCTTGAGAGAGAGAGAGATATGGTAGGAAATCCTAGTGTAGGGGTTACCTTTCTCTATTAAGGTTCATTCACAAACTATATTGTAGAAAAAATACATAAAATAGAGGTATAACCCTACAGAAGTAGGGAATAAAATAATTGTCTTCTATATTAGTCTCTAATCCACTTTGTTATATAAATTAACCAATATTATTTTAGTGTGTCTCTATTTATAATATGAAGAAACATCATACAATCAATCCAAATAAGTTACAAAATTACAGAAAATAATATAATATTAATCGGTATTGAAAAAAATTCTAATGATAATGTAAAGAGATGGATTTACATAGAATTATGCCTTATATTATCAGATAAAATAATCTCATTACAAAATTTCTTGTAACTATAATTAATTGAACCTGGAAAACTCCAAGAAAAAATTAGTTGTCTAATCGACACCTTAGTAGGGGAGCAGAAACTATTCTATGGAGAATAATGAACATTTATTGTTTATGGAACATATATTATTGTTGAGCATTTTGGTCCCTCTATGGTGTGAGGTACAATCATTTTGAACTAGACTCTTATTAAAAAAAATTTTCATACTATATTAGGAATTTCCTTTATTTTATCTAGTGTTATAAGAAAATTGGGATTGTTAAATAAAATGATTCCTCACATCATGAGTATTAAGAAAACTATCAGATAATGAATGTGTATAGGATTCAGGTTAAAAAATTATTCCATTACCATTAATGCAATAATGTTTCTATCGGAGTATGTGGTCCTAGGGATGTATATTTTGTTTCTCGATCTGTGGAAGGGATTTTCCATTAGAATTTAAAACCACCAATGACTTCCATGAATGATAAGTTACTTTTCTATTCTTAAAGGTTATGTTGATTTATTCAAGGAGGATTGGGATATTTATGAATGTAGAGAAGGAAATTTAATAGTAGTATACAAAATAATATCTAGCCATTCAAAAGCACCAAACATGGGTACTATAGATGAAAATAAGAGTATGAATATTTATATTATAATGGAATGATACGTGGATGTATTTATGAATGATTTCTCTGGGCTACCATAATAGTGGGAAACTGAATTTACTATCAATATACTATTGAGAACTAGTTCTATTTTTCTTCCGTCAAATAGAATTTCTCTAATAGAACTATGAGAAATAAATATGAAAGTAGAAGAATTATAAAACAAAGGACTCACCAAACAAAACATACCACCTTAAGATTTTCTAATTCTAACCATATGACATTGATTTTTTTAGAATAGATATAATTCAAATGGTTAGAACTTTTTTTCAAACTATGTGGCCTAACCATGAAACAGGAAACAAATTTTACATGAATTGGTTTTAAAACTATAGAATTGACCCAAAAGCCGCATTATTATTCTAGAAACATTGGCTGTCGATTACCTAGGTTATCTTGGTCAATTATTAGTTATTTCTGATGAATGTCCATTATTCTAATGACTCTTTGAGTTTTTTATTGTTAAAATTAAATAAAAATGGATGAAATGGGTTAAATATTTGGTGTTATCTATGAATTGTGGTTCTAAATGAATTTTAGGTGGGAAGTTTTTATTCTCTTCCACTTTTTTAGGAAATGTGATGGCTTGCATGCCACTGATTGATTCATCTTGGTCTGTGTATATTGATTTTCCAAAAATTACTGAATATTTTTTTGGGATTTATTGTTGATTTAATTATTATTGTTTGGGATGTGAGAGACAACACACATGTTTGAAAAGGATGTTTTCAAAATATTATATTTTAATAATAAATTGAGGGTTTTGGTCTATGTTCATCACATATAATGGGTTGTGTATATTTACATATATTTGGAAAATGGGTTAGTGAAATATATTTCCATGATCACATAACTTCTATTGACTTTATCGGTTATTCATTGGAATATATGTGTGTATGTGTGTGTGAGTTGTTTAAGATGAACTATTAGTGGATGGATCATGGATAGAATCCACTCGGAACACATGATATTTTTGAGAGGTCCAGGATTGGACATTTGTGTGTGGGTGATTATATAATTGATGTTGAATAAACTGTTTCTATTATTCCTAAAAGAAATTTTAATTTTTGGAAAAATAGTTTTCATTATTAGATTTTTGGATTAGAACTATTTTGGTAAAATATAATTAACAATTTATATTTTTATAAACGAATTTAAATTATTTTTGTACTCCTATTTAATAAAAGTGATAGATAACAAGATTATAGTCTTATTGTCTTGGGGGAAAAATATCTTGGGGTTTCCTACAGGGTTATTATACTCCACCATGGATATATTGATGTTTCCATATATGAAATCAGAAAATAGAGAAGTTTCATACCTCACTAGTGGAATACATTGACAGTGGAAATTGTGGATGTTTATAGATAGATCTTAGATGCATGTAAATTCTTGGTTGTTATTATGGTGACACCTTAGGTGCCCAAGTATGTCGCTACTCTAGATTATTAACTATTTAGTTCATTTGTTATTATTATTATTCAGATTTTTATTTTTGATTCCTTTGAGCTATTGGATATTGTCTTATACATTATTTATAGTTATCACTTTAATTTTTTACTTTTATTTTCTGTATCTATGTTCCTCTTTATTGTTGTGTGTGTGTTTAAAGGGTAAATCACTCCCCATTCTGTTCTTGTGTTAAACATTAATAATTTATTTCCAAAAATTGGTGTTTGGGGAATGAAACCTAAGGTTAGTATAACCTAAATCTTTCCCCAGTACAATTTTTTAGGAGAAAATGATACATTTGTTCACTTCTATACAAAAAAATTGATGGATTTGAGATGTTTTCTGGGACATGTTGGCTTCTATATGATTTTTATGAAGGATTTCAACAATTTATCCTTACAATTAAGAAGATTTAATCCATCACAATATTAGTTTTTATTTTATAATATTTTTTTTAAAATCCTTTAGAGAGATGATTTTATTTGATAACCCCACCCATTATCTATCCACCTAAATGGGATTGATATTTTCAATTAACAAATGATGCATCAAAATTGTCCCTAAGTTCCATTTTGATTAAAAATTTGTAAATAAGAACCAATGTAATAACCATACACATAGGATTATTGATTTAAAAAAATATAAATACAAAATAAATGAGAAGGAATTTATAGAAAATGTATTTGACTGAGACAAATTTAAACAATATTTGATATTCTCGAAGATGAATGTCTTCACTAACCATTATTACATTAAATTTTTTACGAAGAAACATGAATCAAAATCAATGATACTAAGATATATTTTATTTATTTAATAATTTGACAAGGAAATAAAGGATTAAAAGGGTATTGGAAATTTTAGGTTAACCATTTTAGTTGAACACACATTTTTTAAGTAAAAACCCACAAATATATCTTTATAGTTACCCAAATATTTCATATATATGTATCACATGTTATGTGATGAATATTTAACAAATAACATTAGGATAAATGGAAGAATCATGTATATCTAGTTTATTTTGAATCTTGGACACATAATGAACTTGTTAATAAGATATATATATATATATATATCATATCTTATTAAATTCTTCATAACTAACACCATTCTAGGAAATATAATACTTAAAACCATTTTTCATAACCTATAGAAAGGAAACATAATAATGGTTGATCTCTGATGCTCAGTAAGGTTAAAAAAGGGAGATATTAATGACCAATTAAATATAACATGAGCATATGTATAGAATAATATCAAAAAATAATTTTATAAAAATTTAATTTATATCATATATCATAATATTGATTTATGTATTAAATCATGGATGTTCTTCAGACATAAATCCTAAAAGAATCAAATAATATAAGCCGTGAAAGATTATATTTGGTATATTACATAAGTTTATGGAATATATATAAGAATGTAAAATAATTTCCTTAGTTATGGATAACGTTGAAGATAATCACAGTGGATTGGGTTCACCCACATTAAATCATATCCCCTATCAAGGTTTTCTCCCAAGACTATCACAGTGGAGAAATTCTTTTACTAAAATAGTTTCAGTCCTCCTTAAAGTACTTATTATCCCACAAGATATCCATATTTACGCAATGAGTTGGAGTGATAAATAATACCAATCCCAAATTTCACATAAGTAAAATCATACATATATTTGAAAAAATATCACAAACTATTAATTATATAATAACCCATGGAAAATGTATTATTTTCATAAAAAGTTCAATAATTTTATCATTTCATGACCGATACAAAATAAACAAGTTTCTTAAACGTATTTCAAATATAATAAGAAACCATCCAATGAAATAATATGAATTGTGTCATTTGATCATATCCTAGTAAATATTAAGTAACTCAAAATATTTCATCGTAGATGAAAAATTCATTTAAAATATCACTAACATATTTCTTGAGGAAGACACAAATTTCATTTTTAAATAACATATTAAACTATAAAATTTCACAAATATAAAGGAAAAAAATATCTATAAAAATGAACTTGTAAACATGTAAAATAAGATTCCAATAATTTAGTAGTCATGATGGTGGGAAATTACATTCATTCTGTATATGTTAAAGTAATGATTCCATTCTCATTTTCAGTAAAAGAAAAAAATGCATTGTAAAAAAACAAGAATTTTCTTTTGATTTTTTTATAAAAAGAAAAAAAGTCAGTTAAATATAATTTCAGTAATCATAGAATAAATTTAAATACTATTGAACACATTTTAGATAAAACATAGACATGAAAGAAAAATTACTTTCAACCAAAGAGAAAAATAAGGTTTATTTTCCTCAAAAAAATATTTTAGTCTCTATAGTTATTAAAGGGAGGAAAATGAAATGAAAAATTAAAACTTAAAAAAAAACATAGGAGAATAAAATTCGTATAATTATTGGGGGATAATTCATAAAATTACAACATCATAAACTTAATTATAATTAATCATAATAAACAATGAGATTGTAACATAAATCCCTTACATTGAGTTTGAATTAGATAAGAAGTGATTTAACCTCATTTCTAATAAATTTAAATTTATTTTAACTATATAATAGATTTATTTAAATATTTATAATATCTTATATTATCAACTTAAAATATTTCAACACCCATTTTTTAGTAATTCCTTTTTAAAAGTTTCATTTTTTGGAGTTAATCATTTAGTTTTCATGGGAATTTTGGTTTAGTAGTTAGGATGGTTTTAAATTGATCATGGTTACATAATCTAAAAAATATTAAAAATGATATATATATATAATATGTTTATTATATATTCATTTATAGTCATCGATAGAGGATAGAGATAGAAAAATTAATTACACTTTTCATGGATACGGTAAGCCGTACATACACATGATCATTGTTTTTTCTTTTTGGAAAATAGAATGAAAGAAAGGAAAATATTTATTAAAATTACAAGAATAATTATTATATCATGTATATAATATATGTTCATTAAATATATCTTTATTTCCATCCACGTAAAGCATAAATGAGAAATGAATCACATCGCTTTGTGGAGGCGGTAGACCACAAATACGCAAAAACAACATTCCCATTTTACTACAAATTAGAAGGTAATAAGTTAGATATGATATTATAATTTTAAAAGAATAATTATAACATAAATATAATATATGAAATTCAATTCCATCATAATAACCATCCATAAAATATGGTTATGGAAAATGAATTGTATCACTGTATGGGGTTGAGAATCCACACGTACAATGAGTGATACTTTCACTTCCCATTTTATAGAATTGAGGGGGAATATTTTTGGTTCCATAATAATAATAAAAATTATTTAAATTTTAGATACTTAATTTATTATTTTATGATAAATATCACAAATTTATAGAGGGTATAATAATAAATAAATTAAAATAGGTTAGATAAGATGATTACCTATGACAACCCTCCTTTTATTACAAACTTAACCATGATTTATTACGTAAAACTTCACTTGATACAACAAAGAAGACCGAGAGGTTTAGTGTCTTTGGGGCTTAGGAACATTACATAAAAACTTAAAACATCAAATACAACATCTTTTTTGAAAACATCCTTTACATGAATACTACATTCCCTCGTACTTAGCATTGCATGGGATAACCTGAGGACATGCATAAGAAAAGGGTGAGCTATAAAGCCCAGTTAGGGAATACACATGGAATAACAGAAGGAGTACAATACATGTTAGGCAATAGGAATATCAATAGAGAAAAAGAGAAACATGAACATAAATTCATGATAATGAATGATAATTATAACATGGAAATGTGGCACTAACACTTAACATGGAATTAGCATGAGCCAAGGCTCATTGCACATGAAGCATGAGTAAATCCTCATTGCACATAAAAAACGAGTAAAACCTCATTGCACTTGAATTATCATGTGTCAACAATCATTTCACATGATGTATCATGATACTATACTTTACCCAATGCATTGGAGCGCTTTAAGGGAGAACCCTTCTTAAACATTTCATTTCATGTATAAGTATGCCACATGGATCATAAAACATGGATTCATAAAACATAATCATTTATTCCAAGATAAAGGTATGTGGAATTAATACATGAAACTTTTTATTCAATATGTAAATGTTCATAAAGGTGAATACCCTTGATGGATAAATGGGAATGGTATCCACTATACAATGGCATTGGCTTAGAAAATCGGTGCGATTTCGGCAGCGCAACAACATGACATAAGAATTCATAAAAAACGTTTTATGAGAGATAAAGGGGTTCCTCATCATATTTACATGTAATGTACACTAAGGAGGTCATATAGATACATGTCTCAATAATTTAAATGAAATTTAGATTCATGATACAAAATTATTGCTTGAATGTAAAAGAAGAGAGAGAAGTTTCTTTCAGAATTTCGGCATAGTAACATGTGTACATGGTAGGCATTTAATGAGAGAGAAAGGGGTATCCCATCATTAAAACAATAATAGGGAAGTATGGAAGAGGTGAGAAACCATACCCAAACATTCATAATTGAAATTAAAAGGGAAAAACAACTTAAAGAAAATTGGAAAAAAATGAGAAAGGAAGAAAAACCCTTACTTGGATGTATGATTCCAAAGGCTTGAGAGAGACTTGAGAGAGGATTATTGGGAGATTGGGGCACCTTGGGAGTATTATAGAGAGATTAGGGCAGAGGTTGGACGAACTCAAAAGGCTTTTAGTGAGGAGGAAGTGGGAGCTTGGGTGGGTTTATATAGGAAAGGTGAGGGAATTCTTTATTATTTAGGTTTGGGTCCCCTTACATTAAATTAATCCAAACCACAAACCATCCCATGGGTTTTTCCCATGGTTTTTGGAAAAGGTAAGAGTAAAAAATAATTTTATAAGTCCAAAGTCCGAACTTCTTAAAATAATAAGGTTGCTTATGTGGAGGTGAGTCACACTCCCATGGAAATTAATTTAAAAATACAAGGTGTTTAATAAGTCTTGAGGGGTCCATTAATGCTTTGAAAAGTAAGTCAAACAAACCCAAAATCACATTATTTTAATGGTAAAACATATATTGTCCAAGCATAAAGCTTGTAGTATTTTATTACATTACTATTGGGTCATTATGATGTCATAAAACACATTATATATTTAAGCAGTATTTAATTTTTACCCAAAAATTTGACTGTCTCAGAAAATTATGAAAAATTAACCCGTGAATAATTTTGACATTATGATTACTGAAATAACATTTTTTATATAAATAATTTTCTAAATATGTTAATTTTCACTTTCAAAATAATGCTGACATTTTTCGAAAATTCACGGGTTTTGACAGAAATGGATTTCAAAACATAATAAAAATTATAATTGCATTCATAAAATTATAAGATCATTTATATTAAAAAAAATTAATTTAATAAAAATATTTTATAAAAATAATTTTTAATTCAAAAATACCTTAATTTAATAAAATATAATTCTTAATTAAATAATAACTAAAAACACTATTTTTACTTCAAAAACTATTTACAATGTATCAAAAATGACAAGGAGGTATTTTCATTATTATATACAAAAATAATATACATGAACATAGTACTAGAGATTTGTTACATAACCCCTTAGAACAGCCGCATAAGACCTAAGGGTAAGGTGTGCGATGGTGACAGACTCTTGGGGTGGCCCAGATAACATCGCTCGAGTGGTAATTTCTATCAACTTACATTTCTCCCGTAGACGGTCCTGTTTGAGTTAACATGGTGAAGCTCGGCTTGGGCTTGGTCAAGAGCGAATCCCAAGGATGCCACCTCTTTTCGGAGCTCTAACAAATGGGCTTCGTATGGAGGAATTCTACTGGATGATGCTATCGCTTCTTTTGTCTGAGTAAATTGGATTTATTAAAGTCCTATATTTATACTAATCATGTGATCACTGTTCAACGACTATATTAGCAATGATCAAAATTCTTATCATGAAACCAAAGAAGTTGAAAATTTATATAAATATAACGAGACATTTAATTAGATCAAGTGGGATTCCCATTAATGAACCTTTGGGTCATTACAATATTCCCCCCTTAAGAAATTTCACCCTCAAAATTTTCCTTTTCCCACAATAAAACAGATGTGGGTAACTAAGATTCATCATTTCCTCTGATTCCCAAGTTGCTTCTTCAAACTTGTTGTTTCACCACAACACCTTGACGAGGGGCATTGTCTTATTTCGTATAACTTTTTCTCTACGATCTAACATCTTCACTGGTTGATCCTCATAAGAGAGATCATCTTCCAATTGCACCAACTCAGAAGAGAGTACATGTGAAGGGTCCGGTATGTACTTCCATAAGAGGGATACATGAAAGACATTATAAACTTCGTCCATGGTAGGTGGAAGTTCTAGTTGATAGGCCACATCCCCGACACGATCAAGAATCTCGAAGGGTCCAATGTACCTTGGACTTAACTTCCCATTCTTTCCAAACCTCATGACCTTCTTACATGGAGATATGCGTAGAAAAACCATGTCTCAAACTTTAAACTCAAGGTCTCGTCGACGGTTATCTTCATAACTCTTCTGTCGAATCTGGGATGCCTTGATATGATTATGAATGGTTTTCACATTCTCCACCATTTCCTCAGCCATTTCTGGTCTATGCAGCTTACAGTCACTGACCTCATCCCAACATGCCGGTGTTCTTCACCTTTTCCCATATAGGGCTTCATATGGTGCCATTTGGATGCTTGAGTGGAAACTATTGTTATAAGGGAACTCAACCAAAGGAAGATGCTGATCCCATCCTCCTTTAAAGTCCATTGAGCACGCTCTCAACATGTCCTCAAGTGTTTGGATAGTCCTCTCGGATTGGACATCAGTTTGAGGATGATAAGCCGTACTGAAGTTCAGTTCAATATTTAGAGCATGCGGAAGACTCTTCCAAAAAATAGAGGTGAATCTTGGATCTCGTTTAGACATAATAGATAGTGGTACTCCATGAAGCCTTACCACTTCCCTGATATATATCCGTAACAGTTGATCCAAAGAGAAATCCTCCCGTATGGCAATGAAGTGTGCAGTCTTTGTAAGACGATCCACAATTACCCAGATTGCATTGTTGCCTTTGGATGTCCTTGGAATTCCGGTGAGAAAGTCCATGGTGATGTTATCCCATTTCCATTCTGGTATGGGAAATGGTTGCATCGTCCCCTTAGACTTTTTCCTATATACCTTCACTTGCTAACACACCAGACACTTTGATGTATATTCAGCGATCTCCTTCTTTATGTTATCCCACCAAAAGTTTTCTCGGGGATCTCGATACATCTTTGTGATCCCTGGGTGAATAGAGAAATTTTAACTATGTGCATCATCCAAAAGTTCCTTCTTCAGCTCCAGATGTGATGGAACACATAGTCTTTTCCCAAACCACACAATTACTCTTCATTAACATTAATCTCTGAGGATTTCCCTTTTTTGATAGCTTCCACTTTTTCCTGAATTACCACATAATACTTTTGAGCATCCTTTAACCTTTCGAAAAGGGACAGTTGAGCAATCATTTGTGAAAGGATTGATGATGTTCCCTTATCTTTGATTCCCATGTCCATCTTCATCAATTCTAAGAAGATTGGATCCTTCTCAATTTTCATCATTGATAGAATCGTTGGGTCCTTTATACTTAGGGCATCTGCCACCTTGTTCGCTTTCCCAGGGTGGTAATGTATTGAGCTGTCATAATCCTTGATGAGATATATCCATCTTCTATGGAGAATATTAAGCTCTTTCTGTGTGAATATATATTTAAGATTCTTGTGGTCAGTATATATCTCACATTTTTCTCAATAGAGATAATGCCGCCAGATTTTCAAGGCAAAGATCACATCCTCCAACTCTAGATCATGTGTTGGATCGTTTCTATCATGGATTTTCAACTACCTTGAAGCATAGGATATCATTTTATCATTCTGCATCAGCACACAACCTAAGACTATCTTTGAAGCATCACTGAACACCACAAAAAGTTCCCCACTTGTGGGTAAAGTGAGCACAGGCGTAGTGATAAGCCTCCTTTTCAACTCCTTAAAGGTTTCTTCACATTCATCACTCTAATAAGACTTTACTCCCTTTCTAGTTAGCTTGGTAATAGGGTTGGAAAATCGTGAAAAATTCCTCACAAATCATCGATAATATCCAGCTAACCCCAAGAAGCTACGAATATCCGTTACCGATGTTGGAATCGACCATCCCTCAATTGCATCTGTTTTGGAGGGATCCACAGTTATCCCATTGCTTGTGATGATATGGCCCAAGAATGAGAACTACTTCAACCAGAACTCACACTTGATATACTTTTCATAGATCTTCTCCTTGCGCAAAGTCTATAGTACTGTTCTTAAATGATCCTCATGATCCTCCTTGGTTTTACAGTATATTAGAATGTCATCTATAAAGACTATGAAAAATTTGTCAAGGTAATCTCAAAATACTCTGTTCATTAAGTCCATGAAGATTGATGGATCATTAGTGAGTCCTAAAGGCATTACTGCGAATTCATAGTGCCCGTATCTTGTGCGAAAAGCAGTCTTGGGGATATCTTCCTTCTTCACCCTTACTTGATAATATCTAGACCGCAAGTCCACCTTGGATAAGTATTGTGCTCCATGCAACTGATCGAAACGTCATCAATTCATGGGAGAGGATACTTGTTCTTTATCTTGATTTTGTAAAGTTCACGATAATCGATGCATAGCCGCATTGACCCATCCTTATTCTTGACGAAGAGGACTGGTGCACCCCATGGCGAAGCACTTGGGCGTATAAACCCTTTATCCAGATTCTCCTATAGTTGTTTCTTCATCTCTTCAAGCTCAACAACAACCATTCTATATAGAGTCTTGTATATTGGTAATGCCCCGGGTATAAGTTCAATTGATAACTCAACATCTCTTCTAGGAGGAATACCATGCAGTTCCTCGGGAAACACTTCCGTGAATTCCCTCACAATAGGCATTTTTTCAAGGATGGTTTCTTCCTTGGACTCAATCATTAGATTCATATACGCATGCTCATAGGGAAGTAATATCCATGCTTGAGATGATGGAGCTAAAGAATATTTATCTTCCGCCTGACACTTGTAAAGAATTGGGGGTCGATTCTCTATATGGAGTTTGATTTCTCCCTCCGAACAATTTATGTTGCCTTTATATAAGGAAATCCAATCCATGCGAAGAATTACGTCAAATTCCACCAGATAGAGTATGAAGAGGTTCGCCGAGAAATTCAATCCACAAATTATAACATGAGAGGACTTATACTCATGGGATGCAATGATTTCCCCATTTTCCGTACTCACCGACATCTTCACTTCCATGATTTGTGGTGGTGTTGGGATTGTTCTACTAAACATTCTAGATATAAAAGAATGTGTAGAACCTAAATCAAAAACTACGTTCAATATTCTTGAATGAATAACTAGAGTACCTATCACCACTTCATTGTCGGCGTTCACATCGATAGAAGTGATGGAAAATGATCTTCCTTGCTGCCTTGGAGGTTGTTGGTTGCCTCTAAAAACCCTTGGATTAGGGAACCGATTTGCAAAATGACCCAGTTATTTGCATTTATAGCATTGAACAATGCGTTGATGTTAGAATGGAGCGTTCCTCTCCTCTCTTGCAGTAGCGGGTCTTTCTTGCCGACCATTAACAGCTAGGTGCCCTTCTCTTCCACACCTGAAGCATTTCCTCGTACCCTTAAGGAAATTTTGAGGGTGCTTATTCCCGCAATTTTGGCAAGTGGGGTGCTGGATCTTCTTAGCACCGTAGGATTTATCCATTGGACCGCCAGCATTGAATTCCACCTTACGCTTCCTGTCCCCATGATACCCCTGTGATTCTCCGATCTCCATTTAAACCTTGAGGGCACATCAGACAATTTCCTCATAGCTGTCGAAGTCACGGATCACTAATGCTTTCCACAGGCTAGGCTTCAGCCCACCAAAGAAGCGGTCAACTTTGCATTCGGGGGTAATGACAAAGATGGAAGAGTAACATGAAAGCCTTGTGAAGTTTTCCTCGTACGCTCCAACAGATTCTTCATCTTTTTTTCTTGAGGTAAAGGAAGTCCCTTTCCGTCTTAAGCTGGAGGGTGTGCGGAAAATATTTATCGAAAAAAAACTTCTCGAAATCCTTCCATTACAACACCTCGATCTCCTCCTCAGGCTTCATATTTTTGATCAACATCCACCATTGATCAGCTTCACCCTCCATACGATAAACCGCCAGGAGAACCTTCTCTTGTTCAGAACATTGAAGGATGGAGAAGATCTTTTCAATGGAGTTGATCCATTGTTCAACGATCGTGGGATCAGATGATCCACTAAAAGTAGGAGGCCTTTGTCTCATGAAGCTCTCGATAGCGACTTGTTCTTTCTTGGGGGGGGGGGGTTGAATGTTCCTCTTGACCCATGTTTCTATTCAAAACTTGAGTTAGTTGAGAGAGAAGCGTGACAAAGTTTGCGATTCCCGCTCCCATTGGATTGGGCATCTCATTAGTACAGTCATCAAACTGATCTTCACAACTGTTGTCAGCCCGAGCCCTCATATTTCTGGCCAATGGATGGAATAAAATGAAAGTTAGGGGTAACACATAAAGGATAATCAAAAGAAAAAAGTTTATGACTTATAAATAAACATTTATTTCCTTAACTCATGAGTCTATAGGCTTCAATCTAGGCCTTTCATGATCTACTTTCTACCATATATTCTTAAAGTCATTTTTTAATTACCTTAATAAGGGTTCATACCATGCTTCTGAATTTATCAAAACATATCCCCTGGGAGTGTCGTAACCAAGAGTGTGGCAAGGCCCGTTGTCGTGCACCAGTTCCCGTTCGAGTCTAGCTGGAAGCAGTGTTTTTGGGTTTTACCCCTACGATACATCTGTTCCAGAGCCGCCTCTACCTACTCGTATCCAGACATGGATGTATTTGTTTGATAAACCACTTACTCAGTACTTACCGAAACTTAGGGATGTTTTAATTATACATAGTCTTGTATCTAAGTATTTACTAGGGTTTCCTAATCCCAAAAATAACTAAACCTATCCTCTGATACCAACACTGACAACCCTGCTTTTATTACAAACTGAAACATGATTTATTACATAAAACTTCACTTAATACAACAAAGAATATCGAGAGGTTTAGTGTCTTTGGGGCTTAGGAACATTACATAAAAACTTAAAACATGAAATAAAACATCTTTATTGAAAACATCCTTTACATGACCACTACATTCCCTCGTACTTAGCATTGCATGGGATAACCTAAGGACATGCATAAGAAAAGGTTGAGCTATAAAGCCCAATAAGGGAGTACACATGGAATAACATGAGGAGTACAATACATGTTAGGTAATAGGAATATCAATAGAGCATAAGAGAAACATGAACATAAAGGCATGATAAAGCATGATAATCATAACATGGAAATGTGGTAACAACACTTAACATGGAATTAGTATGAGCCAAGGCTCATTGCACATGGAGCATGAGTAAATCCTCATTGCACATAAAGCACGATTAAACCATTGTTTCACTTGAATTAGCATGAGTCAATACTCATTGTACACGAAGTATCATGATACTATACTTTACCCAATGCATTGGAGCGCTATAAGGGCGCGTCCTTCTTAAACATTTCATTTCATGCATAAGTGTGCCACATGGATCATAAAACATGGATTCATAAAACATAATCATTTATTCCACGATAAAGGAATGTGGAATTAATACATGAAACTTTGTAATCAATAAGTAAATGTGCATAAAGGTGAATACCATTGATGGAGAAATGGGCATGGTATCCACTATATAATGGTATTGGCTTAGAAAATCGGTGCGATTTCGGCATCGTAACGACGTGACATAAGAATTTATAAAAAATGGATGATGAGAGAGAAATGGTTTCCTCATCATATTCACATGTAATGGATAGTAAAGTGGTAATATAGATACATTCCCCAAAAATTGTAATGGAATTTAGATTCATGATACAAAATTGTTGCTTGAATATAAAAGAAGAGAGAGAAGTTCCTTTCGGAATTTCGGCATAGTAACGGGTGTACATGGGAGACATTTAATGAGAGGGAAATGGGTCTCCAATCATTCAAAAAATAACAGGGTAGTATGGAAGAGGTGTGAAACCATAACCCAACATTCATAAATGAAATTAATATGGCCAAACAACATAAAGAAAATTGGACAAAAATGAGAAAGGAAGAAAAACCCTTACTTGGAAGTATGCCTCCAAAGGCTTGAGAGAGGATTGAGAGAGGCTTCTTGGGAGATTGGGGAACCTTGGGAGGATTATAGAGAGAATAGAAAAAAGGTTGGATTAACTCCAAAGGATTTGAGTGAGGAGGAAGTGGGAGCTTGGGTGCGTTTATATAGGAAAGGTGAGGGAATTCTTTATTATTTAGGTTTGGGTCCCCTTACATTAAATTTATCCAAACCACAAACCAGCCCATGCTTTTTGCCCATGGTTTTTGGAAAAGGGAAGAGTAAAAAAATATTTTATAAGGCCAAAGTCTGAACTTCTTAAAATAATAAGGTTGATTATGTGGAGGTGAGTCACACTCCCATGGAAATTAATTTAAAAAGACAAGGTGTTTAATAAGTCTTGAGGGGTCCATTAATGCTTTGAAAAGTATGTCAAAAAAACCCAAAATCACATTATTTTAATGTTAAAACATATATTGGCCAAACATAAAGCTTATAGTATTTTATTACATCACTATTGGGTCAATATGATGTCATAAAACACATTATATATTTAAACGGTATTTAATTTTTACCCAAAAATTTGACTGTCTCATAAAATTATGAAAAATTCACCACTAGATAATTTCAACGTCCTAATTCCAGAAATAAAATTTATTTTATCCAAATAATTTTTTAAATATGTTAATTTTCACTTTTTAAATAAAAACTGACATTTATCGAAAATTCACGGGTTTTGCCAGAAATGGATTTCAAACCTTAATAAAAATTATAATTGGATTCATAAAATTATAAGATCATTTATATTTAATAAAAATTAATTGAATAAAAATATTTTATTAAAATATTATTTAATTCAAAAATCCCTTAATTTAATAAAATAGAATTCTTAATTAAATAATAACTAAAAACACTATTTTTTACATTAAAAACTATTTACAATGTATCAAAAATGACAAGGAGGTATTTTAATTATTATATACAAAAATAATATACATGAACATAGTACTAGATATTTGTTACATAACCCCTTAAAATAGCCGCATAAGATCTAAGGGAAATGTGTGCGATGGTGACAGACTCATGGGGTGGCTCAGATAACATCACTCGAATGGTAATTTCTATCAACTTCCACTTCTCCCATAGATAGTCCCGTTCGAGATTAACATGGTGAAGCTTAGATTGGGATTGTTCAAGAGCAAAGCACAAAGATTCCACCTCTTTTCCAAGCTCCTAAAAATGGGCTTCGTATGGAGGAATTCTACTGGATGATGCCATCACTTCTTTTGACAGAGTAAATTGGATTTGTTAAAGTCCTATATTTATACTAGTCATGTGATCAATTTTCAACGGCTATATTAGAAATGGTAAAAATTCATATCATGAAACCAAAGAAGTTGAAAATTTATATAAAAATAAATAGACATTTAATTAGATCAAGTGGTATTCCCATTAATGAAAAATTGGGTCGTTACATTACCTCTCCTTCGATTGGCCTTCTTTAGATCCATTTTTAAGGACCAGTTGAATGTTATTTTAAGAAGAACAGGAATTCTAAATTTTGGATTGGTAATTTTATAAGAATTTTGGGAATGTTTTGGTCAATATAAAGGGATTATAGATACATCAAGAAGATAAAGGAGTGGTGACCTTCTCTAAGTGGGGAAGAGGACACACTTGGAATGTATTAAAATATAATAAAATAATTCTCATGAAAAACGATCACAAATGGATATATATTGGAATTTGGGACTACTTTAGATCTAAATATGGCTAAAAATATTTATTTAATCATTTTAATTGGAATATTTACCATTATCTCTTATTTTAACCCATAATAAACATGTTTTATCCTTAATCATAGTGACATTGTTTTTTAATTTTTACATTTAATTATGATACAAAATGAAAGAGGAACCATTAATGATTTTAGAAATTCTAATTTTAAATATGGAATAAATTTTATCAATATCATCCTCACAAATTTGAATAAATTACTTTTAAAATAAACGTATAAAATGTGGTGACATACTTTTTTCAACAAAAAATATCTTCTTAATTATAGAAATTTTTATGCCAAAATCCACATAAAATTACATCAAATGAAAATAATTGGATTATTCATCATATAAATGAAATAATTTTCTTTTAAAACCATTTTAAAATAAAATTTAAATTTTTAAATGGTTTTAAAGAAAATATTGTTTTCAATCAAAATCAGTATTTTCATTAGTCACCCAAAAAACAAACTTTTCATAAAATTCAAATACATTCACTATAAGATATTTTTGACATGATTATTTTAAAAATAAATTTCGATTTTTTGAAATAAATTTCCTAAAATTTTATAATATTAACTATGTTATTAACTCACAGAAGTAAAAAAAATGTTTTGGAAAATGTATTTTTGATGAATACAATTATTTTACTAAAAATTAAGTACATAATTATAAATATATATTATTTATCTAAAAAAATTATTAATATTTAAAGAATGTGTTAATTACTATTCATACATCCAATTTAATGGATATTTTATGATGCTATGCTATATTACGGTTCATTTAGACACAATGTTGCATATATTTTACTCAATTGAAAAAATTATATTTATTTTTAAAAAATATCATAAAATATCATGTTGTTATAGTCATACTATCAGGGAACTATTACATAATGAATAAATTCATTTGGTTGAGATTTTTAGACCCCATTTTTATATTTATTTTATTATTTAGATTCTAATTAAGTTCATCACTGGTATTCAAGAATTGTTTTTTCCAATTTAGTAATAGAGAAAAGGAAGTACATATGGGGTGATCATTATTTATGGCATCATATAACTAACTAAATGATTATAAGATGAATTTTAGATTCTTAAATATACAAAATTTAGTATTTTTATCATACTTTTAGTTTTGGTGGATACTTTAGACCACAAAGTATAACTTAGTGCTGAAATCATATTTTTTACACCACCATTGTGTATAATAATTTTGAATTATTTAGATCATGTAAAGTCTAACAGTTCTGATGAAATATTTTTAATATAAATGAGATTCCACAACAACTAATATTATTTAGGTATGTATTTTTTATTGGGTTATGGATTTAATCTATCCATTTATTAATTATTTTGGATACTTTTATATTTGACTTACTGTGAACTCTGTTAAAAATTGGAAAAAACCTATACCCCACTAGAACATATAATGCTTAAGTGGTTTACAAATATGTATGAAACAACCAATATTATAGGTGTATACTTCTAAGGTTTATCGTCACTAATCAAGATGAACAATTCTTTAATAAGACATCTGAAACAACTTAAGGAAATATAGAGTATTTCATAAGTGTACTAATCCTTATCATCATCAAACAAATGGAATGGGTAAAGTTTCTAATAGAGAGATAAAATAGATTCATGATAAAAATATTTATCAAAACGTTAATTATTTGTTTTTTAGATTGGATGATTATAATTAGGATTATCGAACTTGTTAAAAAACACCATAAAAATGTCACCTTTAGGATAGTGTTTGAAAGATATTTTAATATACTTATGGATTTAAAACAAAAAATATTTTAATCTATAAAAAGTCTCAACCTAAATCTATGTGAATATGGGTAAAAAGGAAAATTTTGATATTTTTAATGGGAATAAATGATGAACAATTATTATACAGTTATTTGAGTTTTTCTTGATTGAGACATAGCTTAATTTTATGTTTCCGAGTTCAGGTACCTCCCTAGGGGTAAAATAGTAAATTTTACTTTTAAAAGGACTTAAAAAACTTATTGTTACATAGAGATATAAATATATTATTTCCCCCCCAGTATTTGTTTTGATGAAATTTAGAGTATATTGAGTATATTGAGTTTTTTAGTAATTACTACTTTAATAAATATTACTCATAGAGCTTGGATGGTAATGTTAAAGACTTGATTTTGGTGTTTGGACATAAAAATATTTTTAAGTTGTATTTTTAATGAAATATTGAGAAAGAGTGGAATTACAAGCATGGTGGGGTATTTATAATTTAGTTTCTAGTATAAACTAATCATTTTTATTCTAATGCACACTCATTATCAAAAATTATGATTTTATATCAAAATGAATCCTTAGATGAGAAATTTGAGACCACTATTTTGTTTGAAATGGTGGGTTTACCCTTGTACTTTTACTAATTGAGTTTTCTTTGGTATTCTCAGAGATGAATATCACAGTTTTAATATTAATTAATTAATTAATGAATTTGAATTAATTCCTAATCCAAATTATACGCATATGTAAACCACCTAATTGAATATAATTATGGTCTGTAATAAACTAGAATTAGTTGGAGGAGAGTAGTGGGGTAATAAGCTTAATGAGATGGATGAATGATAAATTAGGAATGATTCCCACATCAGATAAAAATAACAAATGGATCATCGATTATTCTCCTTCAAGGTGGGATTTTTTTATTCGGATATATTATTTATGATAATTCTTTGGTGAAATCATGTTTCATTTATTAACATTTATTTTATCCTATGTATCTGAAATTTGGGAATATTTTTTAGTCCCCCTAACCATGTTTGATATTTTTATGCACATTGATGATAAATTTAATGTGGAGTGGATGTTCAGAGGTATTACCGTTAAATATATCCTCCATATATATAAACACCATGGTTCATTAGAATAGTTTGAGATACTATCATTGGGTGATGGTGTGATGAAATTGAAAGGACGAGAAGACATGAGGGTCTAAGTGGATGTTGGTTAGAGCACACATGGTGCGAGACTAGAGTGTTAGGTGATTAATGTAATATGTAGATGACATTGGTCTGGTGGTAGTGGTGAAAAAAACATATCATGGAGATGTATTTGACCACAATAGTTATAGTTGAATGTTCATCCATATTTCCACCAACATAAGGAGAACCGATGACCATGAGTGCTTCTGAAATAATATCATGAATGTAGTAGAACTGTGGTTCCACTATGACATCTGATCCCTTAAGATCAGATAACACCACTCCCATTACGTGTTAGGTGGGGATGGATGAAGCATGTCTTGCCGGTTGGGCCCTGAATAACCCCCGGTGTGTGGTGTACAATGAATTTCATGAGGGAAATGTAGTCAGGTCAAGTCCTGCCCAACCTAATAGTTCCCCAGACCTAATCAACAACTAATAACATGTCTTAAAGAAAATAATTAATGAATATACATTCCAAATACATATTTGGTTTAGTGTGTTATAGAATCAGGATAAAAAATTTAGTGGTAAAACTCATTTATTTTTAAACTAATGGACATTTTCCTATTATATAAATAACTACATAATCCATAAAAAGTATTTAATGTATCATAGAAATTATTCTCATAATATACTCTTATAGAAACATCTTATATATTACATTTCATCATATCCTAGGGAAATGAAAACATAAGAAAATTGGTAAGCTCAAATACACAGTAAGGGTAAACATAAGTGACAATAATCAATGATCCCAAGAGAGAATAATATTTTAATATTATTATAATCAATAGTATATAATTAAATCATTTTAAAACTCAATGAATTTTAAATAACACTATGTTTGATAGTGTATAAAAACATGAAATACCAAGCCTAAAAGAAACCATGAAATATTATTATTTAAATATGACCATTTTAACCATGAAGTTACATTGGTAGGTATGAATATGACTAACTAATTTATGAAATATATATATAAATATTATATTAAATATAATATCATTTATAACTTCTTATTATATAATAACTCAATTTTTAGCAGTCATTTTATTATACAAAAATAAGTTTTCTTCAAAAAATGGTTTTTATTTATTTTTATGAGAAAAATATTATAATTTTTTATGGAACTTTAGGAAATTTTATTTGATGAAAGGGATATCATTTTGGAAATAATCATATCAAATTTATTTTATAGTTAAATTTTGACGCATTTTTGAATAGATTGACTTATTAATAAATAGTGAAAAAATATTTTTTAATTGGAAAATGTATTTTTATTTCAATTATTTACACAGTAAAATCATATTTATATTAGTTTTATGATTTAATTAGTTTCTATTTAATAAAAATAATCATATTATGGCCTTTTTAATGAATTTTATACATGAATTTGGTATGAAAAAATTTTTATACATAAAGGGATTTTTTATGGAAGAATCTAAGTTTCGTTGTGTTTTTAATTTTTATATTTAACTAATTTCCACCGTATATAAATTAAATCATGAAAAATGGATTCTATATTTTAAATTAGGATTTAAAAATTTGGTAAATAGGTCGCTTTTATTTTTGGTCATTATGAATAGTCACCATAATAAATATTTATCATAATGATAAATGGTAAATTGGGAAATTAAGATTAAAAATTATATAATAAGTAATAAACAATGATCATTAAATTTTCCTTTATTATTTGGTACGATATTTGCCCAAAAATTTCCAACCATGTTTTGAAAGTACTGCAACTTATTGCCATATTTATTTGATTTTTACCTTTATATTATTTTATGTAATAAAAACTAAAAGATGGAATTCTCTTCATTTTATTACCTATAATTATCAACATAGGGATAAACAGAGGTTATGTTCATATCTAAAATTTTTATTTCAAATATAAATGATTTTTTACTAGGTTAATTTACTTTTAATTTTTAGGAATGAAATAATTACCTCACATTCTTATACAATTCCAAAACAAATTTTTTTTCAATTAATAAGAATATTAAAAAAATATAAAAAAATATTAAAAGAAAAAAATTTGAATAAATTATTTTTTCTGGAGAATTTTATAGATAAAAAATATATTAGAGGGATGTGAATGGATAAAAAGAATAGTTCCAAAAATGATATTAACATTATTTTATAATAAATTATATTTTATTAAATGATTTAAAATTATTGGAAATCCATTATTTAGTAAATTTATTGGTATATGTATAAAAATATAAAATATGGTGCATTTATATACTAATTTTCCTTGTATAGTGACAATATTAACCCCTAAAGAGTAAAAAAAATTCGATATCACGGTAACTATAAAAAAGGGTTGACACGGGTCAAAAAAAATATACAATGCTAAAAAACCAATATAAACATGTATAAATTTTGATTGAGGAGAGTGTTTATACCCATAATCATCCTATAGTTTAATTATATTATTTTGGATCCTTTTTTCTTGAAATTTATTTTATATGAATTTAATATTTTATGTAATTCAAAGAGTGCCCATACCCTCTATTATAGAAGTGCACATCCTCTTATATATTATTCACACATAAAAAAAGAGTTATATTTACATCAATAAAAACCTAAATCCATATCTATCATCTCTCACCACGTTCTGGAGGTATTTTTTGGCCATAATAGCAAGTTTAGAGGGTTTAATTTCTAAAGAAAAAGATGTTTTTAGTAATGTATTATATTTAACTGAATGTTTTAGTTTTATTTGTTCTTATAACTCAATAAAATATTCCTAAAATGATGTAAAATAATAAAATATGTATTCCCATATACTGATATTTTATTATATTAATGGAATAACATAAATCCATCCCATTTTTTCTAATGGGAAATGAAATCATTTTTTCGAGTGTACGAAGAACTACCGCATCGCGAACTGATATAAATAAATTTCCATAATAGTCTCTTATAGATGGTCATAATGAAGTATTTAATAGATATATATTTTATTTATCATATTTTTATGAAATTTAAAATGTAAAATATTTTTTACCTTTCTTTTATTCCAACCACAGAAAATGGAAATAGTGTTCATGTGTATGTACCACCCACTATCTCCATGAATGCTGTAACTCATTTTTCATCTCTACCATTTATGGATGAAATTATATATATAATGAACATGTATGATATTTATAAAATGGATAATATTATTAATTTTATGGAACTATGATCACGGTATAAATACTGAGACTATCAATCCAAAACCTGAATTAAAACAAAGTAGTTTTCGAAGGGGATAATGATTGTAAGTAAAGAATTATTAATATAATGGTTATAAGATTTTATAAGAAAATAATAATATATATGAGTATCATTTTTTAATAATTATATAATATATATATATATATATTTTATACTAGTGTTTCTAACACATATAAAAAAGAAAATACTAAAGGGTAATGAACAACACTTTTTATTTAGGTTATGATAATTCTCTCTCTAACTCACTTTATCTAACTCTTTGATGTTATATTTTTTTCTAAATTTTGTATATATATACATTAAATTTTTATCTACCTCATTATATATTCATTTTATGTGGTTTTACAATGCATAAATTCATTTATCAAATTCATTATTTAAAATAAAACCTAATTAAGGGGACCCTTTTATTTCCTTCATCATTTTATGTAACACTCATTTGCATTATTTATCCCCAAATGAACAAAATATTTTGATACCTATAATTATGAAATCAGACATGAAAATAGATTATATTTAATTCATTATCCTCTTTATAATCCTTATAACCTTCACTTTGATTATGATATGAAACATGACTACACAACCCATTTCCTTCCATAAGAAATTGTTATTATTATGCTTTATGATTGATTTCCTTGAGGAAAAAGTAATCATGATCATTTTATGATGGGTGCACTCAGATAGTGATCCATTTTATTGGGTAATGTTTTCGTCTCATGATTCATTATGCCTGACATTAGATAGTAAACCTAATCCATGATGGGAGTTTTTCCACCATGTAATGTTGTTTAGAAATTAGCCTTTAATTTTACTTATGTCAAGTTTTATGTTTTAGCCACATTTATTATGTTTCCATTATATTACGATACCATGTTATTTATGTTATAATTATAGTTGATTAGTGATGATCATTTATTTTATGATATGACTTAATACCTTTGACTCACACATCATGCTTCATTGCCATGTTTATTCCCCTATTGGGTTTTTTAGCTCACCCCATTTTCCTAGGTATTCCCCAGGTTATCCCATTCATTTTTTGTAGTGAAATATAACTTTGGAGCTCATTTTAGAGATTTAAAATAATTTTTTTTTATTTTCATATAAATGTGTTATGTACCTTGTCTTACAAAGACAAGATGCTATTCAATCCTTGCTTTGAATTTAATGGATAATTAATTCTTTTAAAATGTATTAATTTGTGAAAAAAGGATTGGGCCATTATATTTTGTATAAAAAGAAGGAGTCATTATTTTTTGTGACTAGGAATATAATATATATAAGTGATAAAACTATAGATAATTCAATTTATAGGATAATATTCTAGAATTTTGGTGATATATAGAGTAAGGGGTTTCCAAGGAATATCATCGTTGTAAGGATACTACAAGTGGATGTGGATTTGGAACAATTTTACTTAGGGGTAATAACTTTGAAAAGTTAACATTGGGTATTAATAAAATCATCACTCGGAACATGATCAACATTCCTTACTGAAAACCATTTTTACACTCACTAGGGATATTCTTTGACAAATTCACACACTCATTATAAACCATTATGTAGGTTTTGAATATATTTTTAGGTTAAAAAACATAATAGGAAAATTACCATGGATAACCCAAATTGAAACCTAGTGAATCATAAGTTAGGATATAATTATCATTTATAAGATATTTTTTCTAATTTTACCATTATTCCTTTTTAATGTTTATTATTTAAAAATTTCTTATATGGGTTTCTGAGTTAAATGAATAAAATAGAATAAGATTTCCCAAAAACCAACATGATAAACAGTGTGTTGATTATTCCAATTATATGACTACCTATATGTGAGTGGGAGATAAAAATATTATGGAAGTACTTATCTTAATCATGTAAGTAATAGTAACTTGAATCATGTAAAAATTGCACTTTCTCTAAGAAATAGAATGTTGCAGTCAGGTATTTTGTACGAAAAGGACTCCTAATTTTAGAAGATCTTTTAATCCCCACATCATAAAAGGGTGGATTAAATAAATTGAAAATTTATTATCATTCCTATAATGATTAGAAAAAAATAATTTTGTATCTAATATTTATTACATGGAGGGGGAAACTGATCAGTTATGGTTGCAAATCAATAACATGAAGTCTAAAAAGGATATTGATTCCATGGAATGCGGAGAGTTCAAGAAAATATTTTTTAGTCAATATTTTCCCCAAACTATTTATCATAAAACCGATAGGGAGTTACTCAAACTAATTCAAAAGAAAGATCACAATATTAATGAATATGAGGAAAATGTCACAAATCTTGCACGATACACCTCTAACTTCATCACCAACACTGAAAGAATGGTGTAACACTTCTTTAGTTGATTAAATCCAAGTATATGAAAAAAATTAGGGATTAAAACATTGATAAATATGAATATATTGTTCATTTGGACCTCAAGATTTTAATTGAGTTTGGAGACTCACAATGGACTCATGGTCTTAGAGATAAAAAGCGTAAAATAGTGTTTTGTTCTAGTGGGTAAACAAATAAAAATAATTAAGGAAAGAAAAACCCTCATCCCATGTTTCAAAAGTGTAGGAAGAAGCATCCGTATACTATTTAAAGTAAATTTTGAGATGAGAAAAGTGTGTAAAAGAAGGGTAATAGGATAATCAATGTTGAATAGAGATGAAAAAACCTCTAATTCAATAGATAAAACCAAGGAATAGATTAATAATAATCCTTAGGTATAGTGTTTCAACTATAAAGAACCTAATCATTATGTAGGGAAATTACTTAATATAATGGATATCATAGATATTAAATTACAAAAACTTATAATGCCTAATTTGAAAAGAAGGTAATATGTTATCACTAATACTGAGGTGGATCCTAAAAAGGATGTGGTAATAGGTAAAATTGTTATTCATTCCAGAATAGTGGATATATGTTTTGATTATCAGTCTATAAAGTCATTTAAATTTTTCTTGTTCAGTAGAACTATTTTAACCCCTCCTGAAAACATTGGGGTTGTGCTATCTATTTGAAAATAAATTGGAGAAATTTTTACATCTCAAGTATATAACTTATCCATAATTGATTATTGTAGACTTAATGTTCTAGAAAATATCATTTTTACTCCTTTAGAGGAGTTTGAAACTATATTTTTCATAGATTTCCTATCCTTATATAAATCCTACATTAACTGTTAGGAGATGGATATAAGTTTCCACATACCAAGGCATCCATTTGTTCTATACAAGTGTGTGGGGGAGGATGAATCTCCCATGAAATATTCTCCTCATGCGTGGATATAATTTCCTTATAAGCAAACATAAGTACCTTAAATGATTTAGGAATTATAGAGAATAATTATTGACAACATTATTAATATGAATGATTATACTGATGTATTTCCTAAAGAGCTTTATTATCTTCCTCATGACCATGAGGTTGGGTTCATAATCAAACTTATACCTAGATCACTATCCATATCCCAGAATCCTTGAAAAATTTTCATGATTGTGTTATAAGAACTGAAAAACAAGTTAAAATAGATCTATAGAATTGTTTTATACCCATAAGTTCTTCATTATGGGGTACTTCGGTCCTATTATTAAAGAATATGGATAGGACAATTTGCCTTTGTATTGGTAATCATCAACTCAAAAAAAATCACAATAAAGAAATAGTATCCCCTTCTAGGGACAAATGACTTGTTCAATCAACTATGCGGGGATCGGTATTTCTCTAAGATAGAACTTTGGTTAGGATATCACCAATTAATTCTTAATAAGTAATATATTCCCAAAACTTCTTTTAGAATAAGGTATGAATTCTATAAGATCATAGTGATTCTTTTTGGACTCCCTAATTCTTTATAAATATTTATGGACTAAATGAATAGTGTATTTAGAGATTACCATGACAATTTTTTGGTAGTATTTATAGATGGTACTCTGATATACTCCAATTGTAAGATAAATCACGTGTGGAATTTGGATAATATGATAATGAATTTTTGAAAGGTTAACGTGTATGAAAACTATAGTATATGTGAGTTATAGATGTAGGAAGTATAATTTTTAGGGAATGTTATCACTAATAAATGTATATCCATGGACTCTTATAAGAAAAAGACAATTGAGGACTAGAATAGACCTAAATTTTTAACTAAGATCCATAATTTCCATGGACTGTCTATATATTATCATAATGTTGTGGGAAATATATCACGATTTTAAAATTCACTAACCAATATAACTTGGCAGGTATTAAAGTTTTATTTACTAGAGAATGAGAAGATAGATTTAAGGAATTGAAAAATAGGCTTATCAATGCACTAGTTCTCACGCTTCCCTCAGGTGGGGAAAATGTTGTCGTATATAGTGAGTCTTTAATGAAGGGTTAGAGCTCTGTACTAATGGAAAATTATAGATTAATATCCTACCCCAAAGGGTAGTGGATAGTTCAGGAGAATAACTATCCAATGAATGATTTGGAGTTGGATATAGTGATATTTTAATTGAGAATATAGAAGGAGTATCACTATAGTGTGATGTGTGAAATATATATGTATCATAAGATCATAAAATATATATTCACAAAGAGGGAGCTAAATATTTACCAGTGAAGATGGTTAGAGTGGATTAAGGACTATGAATTATCAATCCATTATCATCATAGGAAAGAAAAAAATGTGGTAAATGATCTAAGTAAAAAGGATCTAGAAACTTTATCAACGAAGATAATTAATAAGAATCTAATATACTTAGACATAAATAAGATTGTACTATGAATCATAAAGAAAGGAAAATGATCATTACTTTCTCAAATGATTTCGGAACCATCCCTTTCAGAGAAGATAATGGATTCCTAAATAGATGATGTGGAAAATCAAAAGAAGGTGGAAACTATAAGAAAATAGAAATACATGAAGTTAAAAATAGATGAATAAGAGGTTGTATAATCTAGTTCATGAAAATGTTTACTATAAAATACTGTGGTATAGAAGGAGATATTGAATGATAAAAATTTATTAAACTTATCCATCCTACTAGGGAGAATGAAGATGTTTTGGGATCTCCAAGAGAACTATTTGTTGGAAAATATGAAGTAAGAGATATCAAAATATAAATAAATGTGTTTGTTATGTTATCAAGTGAAGGTTGAATGAAAAATTTCTAAGGGGATGATGCAAACATTAACCATACCAAAATGGAAATGGGAAAAACCACAATAGAGTTTTCACTGGTATTAAAATGAAATCAGGATAAATTAATTATATATGAGTTAAAGTGAATTATCTTAAAAATACTTCCCACATAATTGCAATTTGATAGGATGTATCACTCAATCATCTTACAATTATATACATTATAGATGTGGTGAGACTGTATAGAACACATATTTCAATTGTATGTGAACAAGATTTAGGATTTACCTCTATGTTCTAAAAGAGTCTCCAACATAAAATATAAACTGAGTTGAACCTTAGTTCAAACTATCCCCATAAATAGATGGAAAATATGAGCAGACTATCTGAACACTAGAGTTCATGTTGAAAGAAAACTCAATGGACTTTAAAAGAGAAAAGGATCAATATATTACTCTTATTGTGTTCTCATACAAAAAAAAGAATTCACTCAATCATATAGATGGATCCTTATGAATCCTTTTATGGGAAGCAGTGTACAAAACATATGTGTTAGGATGAATTTAGTGAAAAAACGATATTGGGACCTGAAATGGTAAAAAATTTCAAGACAATTTAGTAGCACATCATGACTACTCAAAGTCGACAGAAGAGTTATGTTTATAATCATTGATGATACATGGAGTTTAAGGTCATAGATAAATTGATTCCATATATATATATACGTGAAATAAAGTCATATAATTTGTGAATATTGGTAAGATATATCCTAGGGATATAAAAACCTTTTATATTATTGATTGTGCTGGAGTTATGACATATTAACTAGAACTCCCAACAATAGTATCTCAAGTACATGAGGTATTCTAGGTA
The DNA here is from genome assembly GCA_963277665.1 of Viscum album. NCBI lineage: Eukaryota > Viridiplantae > Streptophyta > Magnoliopsida > Santalales > Viscaceae > Viscum > Viscum album. The sequence goes on from OY728137.1 coordinate 1,374,150,594, forward strand.
TCCCTCTTGAGGATTTATATACTAGATTACTCTCATGTAAAAAACTAAGAGGTGGTACATTTGCAAAATTATCTCTCTAATGAGGAGCATCTAGTGAGGATCTTGGAATATAGAGATAAATTTCACTGCAATTTTATAACTCTCCTAGTAAAAGTACTACGAAAAGACAATAAATATGAGGAGGAAACATGGTAAACAGAGGAATCCATGAAGAAGAAGTACCCACACTTGTTTTCACATTAGTATTTAATAATAAATTTAGTTGGAAAAATTCTTTATGGTGTGAATAATGTAATACTTTTATATTTTAAAATAACACTGTGTTCGATAGTGGATACGACACACAACATCAATCCTAAATGGAATGTGAAATGTTATTATTTAAAAATGATTATTATAACCTGTATTTTAAATTACAATGAATTAATAGGAATTATTAATTTATAATATATATAAAGGTAATACTCTATATAAATGTATTGGAAACATATTAGTAAATAATCACTCAATATTTTGTAAAGCCATTTTTTTATTCAATGAGATGGTTTCTTCAAAAATTTCATTATTGATTTTTGTGAGAAAATATTATAGTTAGTTTTTGAAAATTTTAGAAATTTTATTTGTTGAAATGATTTATTTTTTAAATCATCGTATCAAATTCAAATTATTTTTATGTTTTGAAATTTTTCTGAAAATATTTATTTTTTAATGAATAGTGAAAATACTGATTTTAATTGGAAAATGTATTTTCTTTTCAAGTATTAACATTGTAAAATTATATTTTGGCTTATTTTTAAAATTATTTTGGTCCTTTTGATTAAAATTAATCTAATTATGGTCTGAATAAGAAATTTTATACATGAAATTGATATATAATCATTTTCTCTACTAAAAAAGCATTTTTATGGAAAACGAATATTTTCGTTGCGTTTGAATATTCATTTTAAATTAATTTATTCCATTTATGTAGAGTAAATAATAAAAAACAGATTCCTTATTTGGGAATATGAGGTCCAAAGTAGGTAAATATGCCTCTTTTTTTGTTCATTAAGAATAATAACCAAAATAAATAACTGTGACAGTAGTAAGGGTAAATCGGGTAATTAATTTTAAAAAAAATATGGTATGTAATCTAAAATGAACATAGAACTTTAGTTTATTCTATTTTATTGCTTTAATTTTTCAAGGTCCATCCATCTTTCTAAATTATGGGAAATTGTTTCTATATTTTTTTTTATTTTGACCTTTTTATTATTTTATATAAAGAAACATAAAAAATGATATTCTATTTGTTTTATTATCTCTTAATTTTTGATATAGAGATAAAAAGAGAAAATTTTAGGTTATAAAAAATTTATTTATTTTAAATTATTATTTTTATCTTGGTAATTTTTTTACCTTTTTAGGATTGAAATAATTACCTCAAATGATTACATACCATCAATATGATATTTATTATATTAATAGAATAATTAAATAAATGATTAATTTTTTAAAATAATTTAATTTAAATGAATTATTATTTACCATTCGTTTTTTAGATAAAAATAACAAATTATAGAGTTTTTAGAGGATTTTATTTGAAATCCATTGTTTTCATGTTGTTTTCAAAGGCATATTTAATGAATAGTATCCAAAATTACGTTAATGTAGATATATAATAAATAATATTTTATTAAATGATTTGAAATTACTAAAAATTATATATTCATAAAATTGATTGGAATATGTTAAAAAATATCAATAATGATTCATTTATTGAATAATTTTTCTTTTATAGTGACTATTTTGACCCTCAAATAGAAAAAACCTCATTACATTAATAATAGAAAAAAAGGGTAAACATAGGTTAAAACAAAATGATAAGTGTAGAAACCAAAGATAAACTTGTAAAAAAAATTTTATGTGATATTATTTAGAGTCTTAACAATCATATCTTAAAATTATATTAGTTTTGAGACTTTTTATAAGAAAATTAATTTAAATTAATTTAATATTTTAATAAATTCCAAGGGATCCCCTCCTATCACTAATAAAAGGAAACTTCATCTCCCCTATACATCACACATAAAAAGCCATTTATTTATTCCATAAACTAACTTAATACCTTACAAACATCCCTCACCATGTTCTATAGGTCTTATTTTTGACTGAATACCATCCTTATAGGGTTTAAGGTGTAAAATAAAAGAAATTTGTCTAAAGAAGTTTTAAAGTGTTTAACTAAATGTTTTAGTATTATTTATTATTATACCTTATTAAAAATATATTCAAACATGAAAAAATAATATAAAAAATATCTTCAATTTACTTATATGTTATTATATTAATTTAATTACTTACATCTATATCCTATTTCATCAAAAGTAAAATGAAATCATTGTTCTTGTGTACGACAGATTACCACCTCGCCAACTGATGTAATTCGATTTCCATCACCATAACACAATCATGGTTATAAGGAATAATTTAACAAATATATATGTTATTTATGTTATTTTTATGATTACATAATTATTAAATATTAGTTACCTTATATTATTTTTATCCATTGAAAATATAATGAATGTTTATGTGTAAGTACGGGATACCGACTCCATGAATAATGTAATTCATATATTTTTTCTCTAATTTTTAAGGATGAATCAATATATATATATATATATATGTAATATATAAGATATTAATTTCATATTTGAAATTATGTAAATTATGGAACCATGATCAATGTATAAAGACTGATACTGTCGAACCAAAACACGAATGAAAAATGAAGCACTTATCAACCAGAACATTGATTTTAATAATGAATCGTTAATAAACAAGTTGTAAGGTGTTATAATAAACTAATATATGGTATTATATAAACTATTATGGGTTTTAATAAATTTATAATAAATCTATATTTATTATATAAGATTTTATAACAAGTATGAATAAATAAAAGACTTAATGTAAGGGATCTTTCAGAACAACCCCTTTTCTTCAACTTATGAAAATTATCTCTCTAAATAAATTTATATCTCCATTTATATCTTGGATTTATTATAAATTCAGTATATATTTATATTTCATATATACCTAGATCATTATCTTTTCATTTTATGGGTTAATAAAATCTATATATTTATTTCTCAAATTGTTTCTTTAAAATCAAACCTGATTATTAGCAACTTTTATATTTCTTAATCATTTTATGTAACAATAATTTAATGTTTTTATCAAATAATGAAAAACTTATTTTTAGATATATGATTATTTAATCATATATTAAAATCTAAAATATTTAATTCCTCCCCCTCTTTGTAATAATTATGTAGTTTCCTTTTATTATAATATATATAGAAAGATTATGACACACATTTTTTCCATGGGTAATTCTTATGATTAATATTTCTGAATGATTTTTTTTTGTGTTAAACATAATCATAAAGATGTTATGATGTGTTCACCCAGATAGTTATCTAATTCATTAGGTATTTCTTTTCTTATGAGACATTATGTATTAGACTAGGGAGGATCCTTAATCTATGATGAGACTCTGTCTACCATGTGATGTTGTTTTGGTAGTTCTCCTTGGATTATTCTTATTTCATATTTTATATTGATTCTAAATTTACTCTATTTCCATGATCTTATGATACAAATTACTTTATGTTATTCTCCCATGTTATTTTTCATGAGCCTTTTCTTTTATAATATCATGTTATACCTTTAACTCACAAGTTATGCTTCCTAATAATGTGTATAATTGAACTACTTTTTTTCTCACCCTTTTTTCTATTTTTTACCTAGGTTATCCAATGTAATTTTAGGATCTCAATTGGGTTTATGAGGACATTAAATATATTTAAAATAAAAAAGTTTTATTTTTCAAGTTTATGTTTTATATACCTAGTCTTTTATAAAAACGAGGATTTTCGATCATTTTTTGTATTTAATGAGAAATTAATTTAGAAATAATGAAATAACAGGATTTATAAGGATTGGTTCATTATCATAATACCCTTAAAAAATATATATATCATAAAACATGTGTCCAAAATAATAAAATATAGACATATAACATCAAATGATCTGACGTTTACCATGGAATAAGAAAAAAACACGATACATAAATCATGAGACATGAAACACAGGAAAGAAAGAAGAATAATTATAAACATAATATTTATTATCACTATGAACCGGGATACTCACCAACATTTTCAAACATAAAATTTTGAGTAGATTTACCTGTTATCACACTCACTCTTTGTGAACCTATCTACTCACTAACCGGTTCACATAACATAAATATCTCATGAGATATAATATTTTTCCAGTGTATTGGAGAGAGATATAGCTCCCAACCATCGTAGAATACATACAATTATGTTCCACTTGAACATTGTAATCTTATCCTAAAATAACCCATAAAAATTAAAATGGTTTCCTGATATTTCCAAATCATTATATAAAAGATCCATGGAAAGGGAATGGGTTTCATTTACCTTTTCAAATGGTATAACATAAGGGAATTTTTTTCCATAAATAACCATGATAAACCCATGGAAAATAAATGGTTATAAAATAAAGTAAATTTTTTTGGTAAATAACCTCGAAATAATAAAATATATTGTATTTACACTATATAGGTAATGGGTTTATAGTTTAGTCAACATGTTTCTCAATAAATTAACATTGAGGAAACTAAGTGAACACCCATTAGTAAAAGGAATTAATAATATGGTATTCACAGAGGAAATAAATTTAAATAAAAAATATTCCTATAAATATTGGATGATTAGGAAAAGAAAAGGTCGTGAAAAATAATTTCATTGAATGAAAAAAACATTTCATAAGATATCTTAATGGAGAATGTGGATTGTTTCATTTTAATAATATATTAGATTAGACGTAAGATATATAAATGAAGTAGATATATATGAAAAAACATTTAAGGAGAATTATAGAAATAAATTTTTAAAAAATAAGTACACTTAATCTCTTAATATTATTTTGAAATAAAAAATTATAAATATTTAAAATAAATAATTTCCATTTGAAATTTTGAAATCCCATATATGATGTTTCCTAGTAAATTAAAAAGGAGGTATAATGAATCATTCATACAGAAACATTAAAATGAGTTTTTTTAAATTATCCATATAGAAAACGTCAAAATATTATCTTTTAAATCATTTTTAAATAAATTAAACATAATTCAAAATAATTATTCATTATTTTTGAAAATACATAAAGGAATATATATAAAATCTTGGGTTGAAATAAATGTATCGGTGAAGATTATATTTTAAAAAATATTTTTTTTGAAATCTACATTACATAAAAGATTTTAGAACAAAAAAGTTAAAACGCGGTGAATAGAAATAGATATTTAGAAAATATATATAGAGGATAAGAAAATTATAGAGGCATTCTAATTAATTAATATAAAAAATCCCTATATTTATGATCACATTTGAGAAATATCTATTTCTATAAAGGAGTTGAAAATAAATATTTAATGATTGAGTAATGTATAAATAGAAATATCTTGAAGGGGAAAGATAATGAAATTTAACAGAAAGTACCATGAATAAAAAAACAATTCATGATATAATGTATCAAATCAGCACTATACACCTTATATTAATAAGAAACATTCACATAACATTAAAACATGTCTCAATAAAGAGATATTGAGAGGAAAACCCCTTACATTGTTTCATTTCTTTGTTGATGACACTCTAACCACATATATAAAAAATATATAGACCCATTAATAATCTATTTTATAAACTTATTTATATATTTTATATTTTATATACCTAATTCATATTAATTTATTTTGGGTATATTGGTTAGTTATAGCTTATTCCACCCATTAGGTGTTAATAAATTTCACTATTTGCCCATGTTATATAATGTTGCTATCATTAACCATTATTTGATACAACATTAATAGTTAAAATATAATATAATATATTTTAAAATACAAATTATACTGATTTATAATGCTCTGATATAAATTCGTAGGTGTTTTAGTTATGCTGCGGAAAGTGGAATTAGTGTTGGATTATTTGTGGAGATTTTAGAAAAAAACGATGATACATTAATATTATGTTAAATTATTAATTTAAACTTTCTAGAAAAATATATCAATCATTATTTAATTATAAAATTTAATGTTAGTGTATATAACGTGCAAAAACCATTTTTTAAATGTGTATTTTTAAACATAAAGTATATGTATAGAACCAAATTATCAGTGTTATTAATTATAATGATAAAAATAATTACATTTTTTTTAAATAATATTCATATGAAAAAAATATAATTCTCAATTTCAATTTCCCAATGCAAATATTTAACTAAAGAAATAGATGGAAAATACATTTCATAAAATATTTCTTAATTTTATAAAATTATATATATGGGTTTCATAAATTGAAAATTTTATTTTTAAATTATTCATTTTACTTTTGAACCGAAATTTTGTATTATAAAAATGGTTTAAAAACATTTATGTCATATTATTGTGATATTATTAACAAAATCAATATTTTTCAATTTTAATGTAAAACTAAATTATTTTAAAAAGAAAAAAATTCATCCTAATAAAATCTTGATATTATGAATTAAAATTTTTACTTTATTTTCTAAAATTTTATACTAAATTTTATATATTTTTCTTTTAAATTAAAATTAAAAATTATAAAGAAAAATTGTTTTATTTAAAAAATTGTGTTTTTTTAACATTATGTGTGATCAATATTATTTCATATGAATTTATAATTTAAGTATTTTATATAAAATATTATCATTTAAATGTTAATTTAATTTATTATGAAAAAATATATAATATTTAATAAAAAATATCATTGAAATTAAATAATACTTTTTTTCAAAATATACTTTAACATACAACATTAAAAAATTATGTATATTCAAAAATTTAATTTTACTACATGTTTTATATTAAAAATATTTATGTTGATTATATATATATATCCCATCATATTTTAATAATAATGATATTAATATTTATACATCACACACACACACACACACTCAAATATAATATTTTAATGTCAAATCATTATTTATAGTGTGTTATATTATTTTAAATTTACATCTTAGCAAGAAATGACTTCATTATACCAATTATATCTATAAAAAATGGCCATTTTTTCACATTCATAATTATAACATCAATCATTCATTACTCTATATATATTAATGACATCATATGTTCATTCCACTCTCATGTTGCAAGGAATAGTTCCTATTCCATATTATAGATTTTACAAAATGCTTTCTCTTCTATGTTGATCTTCCTAATTATAGGTTTTTTTTAGATATTTATGATCATCATGGTTGTTGATTATCTAAGGGGTTTCATAGTCTTGATGATTTTATTATTTTTATCTATTTTCTCGTATTTTTTTTACATTTAATGGATGTACTTTATCCATAATGATTAATAAGTCATGGTGTACAATGCATTGTATTATGTGATTTGGTTGAAAGGTTCCATTAATGAATGAATAATGTGTATTTAGTTTGGTTCATATAATGTCGTGAGCATTTTCTAATAATGTTTAAATTCTTTTGAAAGAATATATAATTGAAATTTATAATTATAGACATATAATAATAATAATAATAATAATAATCGCTTATAATATTTAGGGTATTATAGACCTAGGAGGGGGGTTTGGTGTTAGATGTGCAGAATTCTTGGGTGCCATAAACCAGTTCTAGACATGCCTTTCCCAAACCATTACACCACGTGGCACACTCAAAGGGAGATATGTGGCCCAAAAACTCATTTATGAGGTGTGTCTTAGATCATGTGCATCAGGCATTCATTTTGGAGAAATAAATATCCTACATTGAGTATTTTTATTCATAAAAGACAATGGTGAAAACCATTTATCCATCAATGGTAGTTTGTGATAAAATATAGGTATATTTTTTATTTATCAATTTACGGTTGGTGATTGGGTTTAGTTATGATGATTAGATTTTTATCAATGTGATCCACTCTCCCTAGTGGCATGGTTATGTTAGAGTGTGGGATCCCCCATTATGCATAGGATTTGGTTGGCTTTCCCCCTGTTTACTATGTTCTGTCTCGGGGTACGGGATAATCTACATATAGATTAGATAGGGTTGTTATTACCTCTAATGTACATAGGTAATTAGATCATCTATCAACAAAGTTTTTATTCCCCCTACCCATCAAATGAATGATATATTCTACCATAGTTCTAGAGAGATTATGTTGGGTTACTAGGTTTGGATTGATTGAATTCTAAGATATCTGTTATGTTTTCTTTTGTATAATGTTTGTTTCAAGAAGTACATTTTAATATTTTACAGGTTCCATACCTTACAACATTCTTGATTTGTTGCTATTTTGGGGTACAATGATCCATTGAAAGTAAAATATCCTTCCACAAGGGTTTGGTTCCTTTATTATTTAAAGAACAATGACTTAGGAATGATGGAAAATATAACATGGTACTCCCTCAATTGATGTGTGTGTCTGAGTGATGGGAATATTCCCCCATGTGGATTCTAATACTATTTTGAATAATATCTAATTAGTTTTTATACTTATAGGATTTAAATCCTTAGGCACCCTTGGGATTCCTTTGAGATACGTTTTATAAGAGGCTATCAACTTTTGACTTTGTAGACCATTCCATAGTAGATGCATAAGTTGTTTCTTGTGAGGGTTGACCCTTCTTGGAGTGAAGATGAGATTACTAGGATATATCTATATCCCTAATAATACTACCAAATTAGACTATATATATACATTACATTATATTTTTTTCCATATGGTACTCTCTAGTATCGGTGGATTTGAGATAACTCAATTGTTTTTAGATGCATTTTTTATTCGAGGTTTCCTACTTATTCTGTTTATGCTCTCAATTACATAGGATTTTCCCATACATGTTGTGACTGTGTATATGGTGCATATATTGGAGATGTTCATATGTACATGGAGTTGGAATGGATTATTCTGATCTAATGACTATATACCTTGGGATATGTGGTGTTGGTCAAGATTGGTGGTATCAAGAGGTAATGGTAGTGTAAAATGCTCATATTCAAAGCCATCTTATCATGGGGACTGACAGAATTATCATGAAACAAAAAATTTATTATATGTATAAAGATTATTTATTGTTTAAGGAATAAATTAGTTCATCTACTAAAGAGCATTGGTGTTTTTCATATATAAATTGCAAATATTTTTAATAAAATAAAATTGAAATGGGGTGGGGGTGAATGATGTTTCAAAATAAAACAAATTAATTAAGGAGTTTAATAGTTGAGAAATTGAATAATATATTGAGAATTATATGATAAGGATATAATTGTGAGTCTTTAACAAATCATTGAATGTTCATTGTTTGTAAAATTACATTTGATTTAGTGAAATTATTTGTATGAGGGTAATCAAGATCTTGATTCTCCCCTTTTCCTTTTAGGTTAGTAAAACATAAAAAAACCCTTAAAACAACAATCACATGGTTATGTTTTTTCACATAAATATGTAATGAGGGAGGATATATAATATTGATATATACAATATTTTTTGTGGAAAAATATCCCTAAGTGTTTTCCAATTGGAACAAACCAATATTTTAACTTGAATTCTAAAACCAATAAGTTATGAAATGAAAATTGTTTCGCTGGATCGTACATAAAAAATTCATTAAAATTAAAAGTTTTTCAATAGAAAATTTAAATTAATTTTTTGAAATAAAATTATACCAAACCATCAGAAGAAAAAATTCTATAACTTCTTATTTAGGTATGTAGCTCTCTCACAAGAATCACCCCTTTAGCATGCCATAAAAAGGAGGTGGAGTCTAGAGTGGGTATCCTTAACAAATTCTGATATCCTTCTGAGCGTATGGATATAAAAAACCTCCAAGGTGAAAATAAGAGTCCTTTATGACTCCAAAATGGAAGTCATTCACTTTTAGGTTGATGTTACAAATGTAGTACACAAGGTTCCAATTTATAAATAACGTGGAAGGTGGTTTTGGAAACCCTGAATTCCAAAAACCACATGGTTTGTGTATTTGGGTTATTTTATCATGTTAACTCACATTTAAAATACCAAAAAGTTTATTTACCACCTATTTAATTTCTTTAATGAAAACATTCCATCAATTGGATTCCAACATCTAGAGATATGGTGGAATTAAAAAAGTGTCCCCAAAATTGGAAAGAATGAATATTATCTCCAATAATAGTGCATTTTGGGACTTGAAATAGATGATTTGGGATCCCTATTATTCTATATGATTTTTTAAAACATATTTTTTCATTCACCCACTGAGTTTCAGCATAATTGGATGTATAAATTAAACATATTGTGCATTTTAGTCCACTTGTGTTCTTATGACCTAGCGTAGTTTGGTATGTTTTTATTGAATTTGATCATGGGCTCACCAAATCACCTATACCATTCATGGAAATATTTTAAAGAAAAAGTTATAGTTTATAAATTTTTAACAATTAAAAATTTAATCAAATTAATAGTATAATTGATTACTATATTTGAAATTTAAAATATAATCATTTTTTAAAAACGTAGTATGATGGTGGAATAAAATAGTGAATCATGCCACTATCACACCTCCACACCTGAAACTTTTCAATCATAGTAAAAGTACTATTTAAATAAATTATTCCTGTTGATATTCCCTAGATAAAATAATTTAACATTCATAGTAAATTTAAGTAATTGTTTAAACGTGAGAAATGAAAGAACCAGACCAATGATTCAATCTCACTAATCATAGAAATTTGTGTCTTCAAAATTTTTATGAGAAAAAAATTCATGGATATGCATGATACTAATATTTGAAAAGGATTAGTAAGTCAGACATTCCAATAAATATTCATTTATTTATGTAATAACCATTTCATTATATTATTTCCTCATTTGGTCAAATAAATATAAGTTATTTAATTTGTTTTTCTACTAGACTAATTATTTCCACTGAACATGCCCTTTACCCTTTATAATAAAATTTCAAGACCCACTATCTTAATCATTCATGAAATTAAATCCTTAATTTCTTGACCTATATATCTATATGTTATTTTACATTTCATCACACCCCTTATTTTTTTTGTTTTTTTCTTGATAGACTACAATAGTTGAATAATTAGTATACACACATTAGTAAATCTGATACATTAATGAAATAGAATAGATAAGTATTGAACATAGGGAAAACTCACTTTGTAATTTCGATAAAAATTAACCTAACTTATGTTTAAATTTAACTAATTATGAAATATTTACACTTCTAGGTAGAGTGAAATGATGCGTGGAGATGTTAAATAAAATATTTAACACCTAAACTTATCACAGAGAAGGTATCAATAACATGATGAATCTATATAGATATAACTAATCATATCATGAAAAATAAATAATATATTAAAATAAAATAATAATAATAAATTATTTCTTAAAATCACATGCCTTCTGTGAAATTAATTTTATTTATTTTTTAAAACAACATGAAATAGGAAAAGTAATCATTTATTTTAAAAAAATTTCATGTTCAAATAAGAATTTAAAATGATTATTCTATCATAAAGGTGAAAAAATTATGAAGATAGTGGAAAATTAAAATACCATTCTATAGGGAAAAAATTAATAAGAAGAGCGATGAAAAAATTCATAATAAACTCAGAAAAGTGGGGAAAATTAAAAATACAATACATTAACAAAAGAGTAGAAAAAAGGGAAAAAGTGAAAAAAAATCCTAACTAACTCAATAATGTATCCCCCCACATGTTATAGTGTGAAATTTACACACATTAATTAATGAGAAGATATATAGGAAAGATACAACTTAGTAATAATTATTGATAGGCTGCTTCTTAAATGTGGAGCTCTTTTACTATGAACTCTTGATGGGTTTAATGGATGTTCTCTATCTTCAGACCATTAAACATTATTTTTATCCTATAAAACCCAAAACGAATAAAAATTATTCAAAATATATAGGCTGAAATAGTGGGAACACATCTTACCCAATTGAGATATCATCCTTGCATTGTAAAGGAGGGACTTCTAAATAATGTGGAACTCATGAACAATGATGAGGTAGTCATGTAAATACTTGGTTCTGTCCTTATATATTTTGTAGTTTTTATATGATTCTCTATTAATTTCTTCTATCTTCTAAATATAAAACTTTCTATGTTCATCAACATCTATGGGATTTATATTGATTTTTCTAACAACTTAATATTCTTGGTCCTCTACCTATATTAGTTAAGTGATATGATTTTATAATGATGATACTAGAAAGTGACACTTTAATAAAGATTTTAAAAGCAATATATCATGCCCACAAGGAATTATCTATGTCTATACCCTTATCATTCCCATTGGTTTGTGAAGATTATTCCATGATTTTCCTAACATCACAATTTGAAATATTATTTTGTCTATTATTTCAGGGGTGATATATAATTGGGAATTTATGAACTAACCCATACCTATAGGGAAAGGTTTTCATGTTGATAAATATAAGTGTGAATCCTAATTGAAAAGGATAATCTTAAAAAAACCAAAATTACAAAAAATTTGAGATCTCACGAATTCAACAACAACTCGGGAGTCATAAATATATGTTTCATTTGACCCCACCCATTTCAAGACATAATATATTTTAAAAGCAATATACAAAAATACAAAAAAAATAACTAGTAAAGGGTCCCATTATATCAATACTCAAAACATAAAACATCTCATAGAAGAGCATGGGTTGTCAGCGAAATCCCATTACTCTTTGAAACATTTCTATTAAACTATAATCATGAACATGACTTAAAAAATTGATGAACATATCAAAATAATGTTGGTGAAAATAAACCATATTCTAGTATATTCAATTCAGTTGTTTGGGAACCATAGTGACCCTCATATATAAGAGATTGAAAAACTATGGGGATATATTGGAGCTCATGGTTGGGTACACATTTTCTTTTGACTTTTCATTACAATTTTTACAAAAATAGGGGTTATCCAAAATGTAAAACCTAAAACCACTCCTATGTATTTCTAGTTAATGTTTATTATATTCATGGGGTTTTAGGTAGGAAACCAAAAATTTCACAAAGTTAGAAAACCATGGGATGGTTTCACAAACAATATGATAATTCTCATTAAAGAAGGTTTCTAGAATTGAGGCTTTTTAGTTAAGTAGATGTCAAGGTTATGTAGATGTGAATCTCATCATTGAAAACTAAATTTATGCTCCTCATTTTTACTAACGTTTTATATCAAACTCTTAAAGAAGGGTAATCCATAAAATAATTCTTAGTCAAACACCAGGATTCTTCCTCAAATATTTAATGGTGATAAGGTTAGAAAACCCCACTAATTTTGACCTAAGGAGCTTTAATGAAATTTATCTAAGGATAACAATATAGAAAGGAATTATTTTTTAGTTTTGGTGTAGTTTTCTTATGCTATGTCTAGACTGTGAGATATATATTAATTAATAGGATAGGTTAAGTTTATCCATTGTTAATGGAACTCCTTAATAGTATAGTTGGATGCATCAAACTTTATTTCAAAGGGTAGATCTCACCTTGGTGGCTGTATGGTTGGTGGTGAAGTCAGAATAATTTTTAATTCATCAAATTCCATTTAATAATTTTCATAAAAAAATTCACTTCTTTTTGAAAAAATTTAGACAACATGAGTGAAAATTTACTAACATATTTAATAAATAGATGATTAAAACAAGAATGTCCCAAAAAATGAATACACATTCCAAATAATATTTGAGTGGAGTAATGAATAGAAAAATCTATTTATGGATTATCATACTTGATACTCTCACTAAAAACAACATGACCTAAAACAATTCCCAATTCCACCATAAAATTTCATTTTTCAAAATTTAAAATAATATTTTTTAAATGCACCAACAATGAACCTACCAAATATTATACAATGATTCATCAAAGGGGGACCCCTAAATAATGAAATCATCCATAAATACGTTTATGAAATTATCTGTGTATGATGAGAAAATACTAACTATACAATGCTAAAAAGTACTCAAATAATTAAATTATCAAAATGTAATCCTCTTATATGAGAATGTAACAAATATTCATATAAGTGAAATTTTTCCCGAATACCGAGGGGAAATATTTATCTTGAAGTATCCAGAGAATCAATAAGAGAAACATTAATGAAACTTCCTTGATAACCTTTCCAACATTTGTTCAATAAATTTTAATGGATAATTTTCCATTTTAGTGAAACAGTTATGCTTCTCGTAGTCTATGTAGAATCACTACCTATTTTCCACTCTAGTTGGAAATAATTTCTTTTCCCATTATGAACAATTATGAGGCCAATATGTTTAGGAAAAATTTGTATTATACTATCAAATTTACTATATGAGATAATATATAAAATATCATATTCTAATTTTTTACTTACCACCTTTTATACAATGTTAAAGAGTGTGGGGTTTAGTTGATGTTGTGGTTTTTTTATTGGTTCAGTCTCATGTTCAAGGATAATTATATACATTTATATATATGGAAAAATACTAATAATTTCATCCAATTTCCATCCAATTTACGTTTTAAACTATTTTATATGGTAAAAAAAATTTATTTCAAGTTATGAAGAATGGTTATTAGAAAAAATGACTGTCAATTGGTCAAATCCCTCAATAAAGGAAAGTTCTTCAGAATTGTGTCTTTGAAAAAATATCTTTTAAATAATTTAACTATTCAATATTTCCCTCCATGATGGTAAATTAAATATAAATGTTCATTACAAAAATCATCAATGGTTTTAAAACTCTCAATATGTAATAAATAATAAGTATAATTACATGCATGGATTTTTTCAACACCAATTTAGAAATATACTAAGGAATCATCGTCCAACATATAGAAAATTGGAGAAAATTGGAGATGGGATTACAATATGAATTTGTACTGGCTTATTGAATGAGAATCAGTTTTATCAAATAGATAGGAAGAGTGAAATTACCCCCAAGGGATGTTTAATTAGATCAAAGATACTAAAACCTATCTTTTATCCCATAAAATCCCTATATAATGATCTATTTTAAACATTGATGTTTATATTTTCATTATAATAAATGGTATCTTAAGTATGAGAGGATCATGTTCATGGGTTTAGGTATTATCCATCTAAAGCATATAGAATCTTATATTGTATGTGGGATTATTTTATCACATAATGATGTCCTATACCACTTTTTTTGGGTGTGTTGTTCATTGGTGAGAAAGATTCACTATGATTTCAATTGGTTTAGGATCTCTAACTTGAGATAAGTATAAACAGAGTAAGGCATCACATTAATCAAATAACCTAAATCATGCATTTCATATGAAAATAAAAACTCTCTTATAGTGAAATGAATCATAAATATTCTTGGATCATTTCATTTTGTTAGAATTTATGGTTGTATCAAGGATGATATATTTATTCAAAGGTTTACTCTATCATTCTACTTTATCCATCTTCAGTGGGTTCAAATATTTTTATGGAATTTTTCACAAACATGAATTTTTTTAACTGAATACAAGATAAGAATGTTAATTTTTACCATTTTAAAATGTATCAAGGATTTTTTTTTCTCAATTTCATTATCAAATATTTTATTTTATTAAGATACTATTTGGGGTAAAGGAAGTCGAATCAATATATCTGGGATATATTCTATGAAAAAATTTATACATATATCATTTTTTATCATCATATAAATATTTTGGTGATTGAGAAAGAGATTTTTAAAGTGGATGATATAACCGTTGTGTAGAATAATTAGAATGAGAAATTTCTTTATTACTATGTAGTTTGATTGAATATAGATTACCATTATATTTGGGGTTGAAATGTCATTTAGAATGTAGTCTTCCTGAACCTTACATCTTTATCTCACTTATTATGTTTTCTTATTTTTATCAATTGAATCCTTAGATATTTAATTATTGATTTAGTGTTTTTTTTGTATTGGAATGTTTGGGATTCCATTTTCTTCATCATATAATCGATACTTGGTTTATGTTTTGTTGGGGGTTATTAGAAATCCCTATGTGGTGGTTCTAAATTTTTTAGAAATTTTGGAGGATGATCACCTTTCCTTTGGAAGTTATATGAATGTAGATATTGGTCAGAATATTCCCTTACCTATAACATTGATTATCTTTCCATATTAATTTTAATGTATTTTCTGGTTCTTACCTAGTGGTTATGATGTATGGATGGTCTGAGAATATTTCCTCAAAACTCTTAGAGTGTTCTCTTAATTGAGAAAATTTTTCAAAATTGTGATTTTCAGTGGAACAAACACAAAAAAACTGAGGAGTAGGGTTGTATTTATCTTGATAATGAGAATGTTTTCATAGTTTGGTGCTCACCTCTTCAATAATCATATTCACCTTCTTCTTGATGTTAAAAATTATCACCTTGGACACCACTGGTAGGTATGATAAACCTCAAACCAAATTACTGAATGTTTTTTCCATGTTCATAATGGGTGTACTTGTATTGAAATGTGTCACGTCTAAAAATTATCCTCATATAGAAACATCAATCATATTATGATCAATATCAATTAAATCATTATAATTTTTTTTATTAAAAGTTTCCCGCTTATTTTGTGTCATGGAGAACTTGAAAAAATCCTTTTAAAAATTTTACAATAGTCATGAAGTATTTCCCCTTTATACTTTCTTATTAATTTTTTTCCTTTTTGTTTCAATTCTAGAGGCTATATAATATTTTTCAAGAAAAAGGAATTTCATTTTCTCCCAATATCTAATTGGTTAGTTAACATAGTATAGATAGACTTTTTTCATGTCATCAAAATAAAATGGAAGATCAAAAATTTTATATATTTTCCATTTACATTTATATGTATTAATGTTGATAATACTATATAAAATTCTATTATATTATTATTTGGTTATTTTCTAGAAATTCCATGTAATTTTGGTAATAAGTGAATCATATTATATTTTAGTTCAATGTTTTGTATTTCACCTTGTATTTTAATATATATAGATTGGATATCAATACCCAACAAAGTTATTTTTAATTTCTATTTTATTTATCCATATTATGTAATTTTAATTTAGTTTTTAATGTTTTAGAAGGTGTAGAAGGATATTGGAGAGTGTTGTATTTTTCAGTGTCTTCCTTCAAAGCATCGGTTAGTGCCTCTCAGTGTTGATGACATATGATTCTATATGGGTTGTCTTTGAAAGGTGGTAGTTCACCCAACCAATAACGTGTCATCTAAAAACCCTATAAATAATACAATTTAGAATGTTACATAGTACACAATGTTATTTTATTGAAAGGAAACATAAAAATATTTATAGAATACAATTTTTTCTAATAAATACACACTAATAACCGAATAACTCGCTAAAAATGACACCCCAATTTGACCGATTTTTCATGACATATCAAACCGGTTATGATTTTAAAGTTTTCTTATAGTATAAGTAAGACTCAAGATCATTTATTAAAGATTTTTTTAGTGTCTTAGTGTGAATGTTTAAATAAATTTTGTAAATTAAAACTAAAAATAGGGGGGTTGAATGGTGTTTCAAAATAGAACACATTAAAGAGTTTAACAGTTGAGAAATATAAGAGAGTTTGAAAACAATGTGATAATGATATTATTTTGTGTTCAATAAACATATTGCAAGGTTAATAGTTATGAAAATTTATTTTGGTTTAATAGAATTATTTGGTTCAGAGTAATCACAAGCATGATTCTCATATTTTACTTTTATAGTGGTGAACATAGAACTAACCCTTGACATGACAATAATTTTTTCATGGTTTGGACCATAAACATGGAATGATGTTTTCCAAATAAAATTGATATCTCATGTATGTGTGTTATAAAAAGGACTATTGTGTGGTCTAATTGAAAAACCCAATATTCCTATATGAAATATCAAACCATTCAGTTATGAAATGAAACATGTTCTAATAGATCATTCAAAAATAACATATTTAAAGTAAAATCAGGTCAAGATAAAATTTGAAATAAAAATTTCTAGAAAAAATCACACTAAACCAGTAGAACAGAATGTTTTGGAACACTCTCTCCAAGTGTGTATCTCTCATTAAATTATTTCTCAATGTTCACATTTCTATTAGATTTAGGAGGATGTTCAAGTGTGTCTTCTTCATTATTTTAACTCATACTATGAGAATAGCTATATTTAGTACCTCCATGTTGATGGAAACAATTTTTTGGAACTCCAAAATGGAATCACTTAACTACTTGGAAGAACATATAAATTGGGTTCCTAGGGTTCCAATTTACTGGCAATGTGAAAGGTGGTTTTGAGAACCTAAATTTTGAAAAAGATGATAAGAGATTTGGGATGGAATAAAGTGTTGTATAACTTTTGAAAATTTGAAATGTTTTTTACCTTACTATGCTATATCTCCACAAATTATGTGATAATAATTTGAGTAATACATCTCTATAAATGGATGAATTATATAAGTGACCCTGATACTATAAAGAGTGAAGATTCTCTCCAATTATTGAAAATTTTGGGACTTGAAAGGTGTGAATTGGGATCAATTGTGTTAAAGTTAATTGTTTATGACATATTTTTTTCTTTCTCCCATTGATTTTTATCCTAATTAGATGTAAAGATTAGGAATAGTGTGGATTTTAGTCAATATTTTTTCTTTGGACCTAGTATATTTTATACTTTTTTTTCTTAAATTTCAATGTGATCTCTTTAGATCACGTTCAACTATCATGAAAAAAATTAAAACAATTAATAAAACGTTTTTAAAATTAAAAAATTTAATCAAATTATAAGTTAAATTGATTATTATATATGGAATTTAAAATATAAAAAATGTATGTTACTATGGTATGATGGTGGAATAAAATATTGAATCACACTACAATCATGGATTTATTTATCATATAGGTTTATGTGAGTTTTTATTTTTCATTGTTGGTCATGAGTATTCCCAATTATTATTATGGTTTAGTTAATTGCTATTTTTTTAAATTCCATGGGGTGTCTCATGAATGTGTTTATACAATTCATTTTGTGTATATAGATATATAATATTGGTTATATTTATGTATTGGACATATATATCTATGGTAGGTTGATAGAGGGTAAGTGATACAATATTGAGAGATATGCATACTTGGTGAAAGTCACTAATGTCTTACCAATTTGGGGTGGGATTGTGGTGGCACACATGGGTTAATGCTAGCCTGGGTGAGGCCTCACTAAGTTAGGTTGTGACATTTTTTTTGAAAACTCTATGGTTTATATAGAAATAATATTTTCATGAATAATTAATCCTCAGTAAGGAGTATAAAAATGAGATATTGTGTTACTATTTAATTCTAGAATAAAGTTATTTATAGGTAAATTTCATTCCAACTGGAATGGATATTTTATTGTTACTAATTATTTTAATTTTGGTGGTATAAAGATCAAATAATCGGTAAAATATGTCCCATTCATATTCAATGGGAATAGTTTAATACTTTTTATAGATAATACTAAAGAGCCTGTAATGTAAGAGGTTCTCCTTCAACCTGCGAAACACATTTTAGGATATGTTGTGTCCTTCATTCTCATTTTTTATGATTTGATTATAATGAATTCTTTAAAATTTTAGTTTAATTTTTATACAATGATGAAAATTCACAAAAACATGTGTGGGGGAGAAACATCCTTTATTTATATATTAGGATTTTATGTGTTTTCATTTTTTATGTTTTTCTTTCATTTAAGCTATGTTTCCTTTTAATTTTTTTGTCCTTTTGAAAAATGTGATCTCTAATTGAATGCCTTTATAATTTTTTTAACCTATGATAACATGTGAATGAATTTGACCAATGAATCTCAGTTTTGATAAATACTGAAATATGCTTTGTTTCAAATTCAATGTTTTTGGGAATTCCTAAAAATATAACTAATTGTTTAATTCCATTCTCAGAATTACTATCCTACACTAAAATCACTTACCTGTGATGATTCTAAGAATTTTTTGATTTATTATTCACTATAACCTCACTTAATGAGATAACCAACACATGATTGGTTAACTATACTTTCAATAAATTATTTTTAAACTTTAGAGAATGATTGTTCTTATACTGAAATTTATTGAGGATTTATTTTAGTTTAAAATTATATTTTCATACAATTGAAACCTTATTCTGGCATAAATTTTACATATTTCCTTTTTTAGGCCCTAGTATCCTCTAAAAAACCCCCTCAGGTCGGTACAATAAAATATTAGTATCCTTTTCCATCCATCTATGTAAGTAATTTCATGATCCTACTGTAATTCATGTTTAGAGGAAGGTGTTATTTTTTTGGCTATTGTATCAATTGAGTCTACATTGGGAAGACAAAAATAATGCCAAGAATGTCTTTTGAAGATACACAAACTAAATAACTTTTTGAGTATATTTTAAAAGATATAATCAGCTCAATGAGATATTTTATAAGAAATTATGAAAAAAACCACAATTATGGGAAGTTGGAAGGGAATGTTGCCTTTAAAAACTGGTTTTGAATGTTCATACCACTATTTAAAGTTAAAATAATAACTTTATACCATAAAAAATAATCCTTATATATTGAATTTGAAAAAAAATATAATAAAAATGTTTCAGATGGTGGATGAGTGCTAATAATTACAATTGAAATGATAAACGTGTGAGTTATCTATTAAAATTAAGGTGTTGAAAACTAAATTGTTTCAAAAAGGGAGTGAGTAGGATATAATTATTGAGTATAAAACTATAATCATTATCTTTGATTCAATTATATCAAAACCTCTCCATTCTATACTATAATTTTTAATATTAAACAGATTATATACATTAACCATTAAAAAAGGCAACATGATTAACATAATTTGTTGACTCATTAGGTGGAAATATAATGTCTCAATAAGACCATGGTGACACTTGTATATGTTTGAATGATAAAATCACCTCTCAAATTATTATATTTTTTTGGTGGGTGGAATAATTCTAGTGAGGCAGGTGTTTATGTACGTGGGATAATGAAGTATGTGGAAATATACTGAATGTATATAATTGAGGAAATGGAGTTAGGAACCTTGAGGTTGATAGTTATGTTTAGCTTCATATTTTTCAAATAAGGACTGACATCATATAGTGTTTTGAATTTTAATTGTCAATATTTTTTATTCTTACTTGCCTAGGATTATAAGGATTATGTATGGGGTAATTGGTTGAAAATATATTTCCATTAGTTTTATTTTTTAATTCAATGATTTAATCCCCAATATTATTTCATTCAGGGGGAATTACATCATTTATAGTTTTTTGGAATATTCATGGGTTTTGTGTGTGAAAATGAGTTAATTCATGTTTTTAAAAGAATATAATAATTTATTAATGGTTCCCAACTAAAAAATTATTTTACTCAGTGATAATAGTTGTGTTTATCTATTTTATTCTTGTTGTGTTTGGTTTTTTGAAGTGTTTATTGTTTATATCTTGTAAGTGTTCCAACTCCACCCTTATAAGTGACTTTTTATAAAATCCAAAATGTTAATAATATCATTTTTTATTAATTTCTTATTCATATTTTTGATTTATAGGACAATCCATCAACTTAATATGTGTTTTTTAATTTAAATTAGGTACACAACACATTCATATGAATATTTTTTCTCATATATATTAGTAATTTAGAATCATGTTATGAGATTTGGAAAAGGGGATAATATAGGAAAAACCAATCATGAAATTAGAAAAGTTAATTTCTTTTACCTTTAAAGAAATATGTTGGTGATTTATAGAAGTTGATGTAAGTAAAGATCTATCAATGTAAAAGGCTCTTACATGAATACATATGAGTAAATATTTTGGTGTTTAGAACTAAACACATATCTACTCAAGGAAGTTTCAAAATAAACACTCTTATTCATGGATATATAAGATTCATTCTAATGTAATGGAGTGAAACATGGAAAATTAAAAAAATAATGTTTACCACCTCATGATTAAAAGATAATTTGTTAATGTTTAAAACCAAATATAATATCCCATAGATGCATAATATTCATTTTGACTCATCACCTATGATTTCAATAATGATCTAAGATGCGTAAAAGTGAAACTTGAATCCGATAAGATATATAAAATCTATATAATTTTTTTATTTTGATCAACTGCCAATATATAAGGTTATTGATTGTGGATTCACTAATATATATGAGTTCTTTACTTAGCTGTGAAGGATTAAATTTATATGAAAGAAAATATTCACTGCCTATGTGAACTAATCACCCATTTCAAAATTTGAATATCCAAAATCTGCATTCCATGGTGATTATAGTCATAAGTTTCGATGGCTGGTTTATTCAAAATATATTCCTATCAGAAGAAACATCGAATCCACATGTAATGGTCAAAGACATGGATCAAAACATTGAAGATATGCTACTATAGATATCATCCCACTTCTCAATGTCATGGCATGTACCCTATCACAGTGTGGTGTAGGATATTACGAAATGCATAATTTTAAAAGACATTAAAGTATCATATTGTATTTTATATTATCATATTTCCATTTTTTTAATAAATAATGTGGTTTTATTAAAGAAAATATATAGTTTCAAAAACTATGGGAGGATTTCAAAGCGTAGTTAAAGTTGTTTCTACCTATAAGAAGATAAAGGGGAGATTAATTCATGTGTGATGGCAATGTACATGTGAAAACTGAAAACTATAAAAATTTCAAATTATTTTACCCCTAAATATAAAGAATATATATATATATATAATGGATACATTATTTGGGGGGATCATGAAGAGAACCAAAATGATAGGAAGATGGATTGACCTTGAAGAAACAAACATGAAATGGAGTTCTCCATAGGTTTATCCAAGTTTGGATAAACCCCTTTAAAACCATGATTAGTGGAGACCCAAAGAAACCCCTTAAGTGTTTTGTTTTCCAATTTATCATTTAAAAATTAATTCAATAATTTTATTCTTTAATTAAAGATATTTTTATTTATTATGGAATTAAATTTCATTATAATTATATTTTGAGTTAATTTTTAATGAATGATAGTAAAATATTAGTTTTTACTATTTAATTTTCTTAAAGGAATTATTTTTTATGAGTACAATGGATTAAACTAGGTTTACTTTTCTAAAGTTATTTGATTAGTAAAATCACTTCTATAGGTTAATGAACACTCATACTAGGGTCTTGGTATGATTTTTTAGTTGAATTAGGTGTATAATTTTATGGAATTATAGCGTTCATTAAATAATTCAAATAAGTGACACTTTTTACAATGAATAGGGGTCCATGAAAAGTCAAAGATATATCATTAATACTATTTTATATGTGTTTAAACTAATTTTTTAATTGATTTTATTTTTCTAAATCATTTATATAAACTCAAAAAGTCCCTATTTTTTTTCTTCTTTTCAAATTTAATTGAAATCTTTTGAAATTAGTCATAACCTCCTCATGAGACAACCTTGGGGTTTTCTATACAACATCCTTAGGGATAAATTTTGAATGGGATTCATGAAAAATACCTCCTTAATTTTACATTAAAAAATTAAATTCATAAATAATTTGTAGTCTAATAGAAAAGATAGTTTAAGTGGGCCATAAAATAGATCAAACCCAGTAGGAATAAGATTAATTCACATCCATCCTACAAAATTACAACATGAAAAAAATATTTTAATCGTTAAATACATGAACATAATTTATTTTCATAATTAATTTTAACTAATAATTTAAAATATGAAGGAAACAATAACACAAATAAAATAATATTTAGAGATTTTTCACAAACTAGAAAGAACAAAAATTGAATTAACAAAATTTAAGATCTAAAAAACATATCAAGTTAAGTATAATATGAATTAGGTAAACAATATTCAATCCATTTAAGGCATTAAAAAACCATATAAAATATCCCCACAATAGGAAGAATGAATAATTTAAAATAATACACCCTTAATAATTACAAAATTTTCAAAAATAATTCTCCATGAGAAAGACTCGGATTTGATATGAAAACTATTTTGAATTAATACCATTCATGTTCCTATAAGAATTTTTTCTTCACGTTAGAATTAATAATTAAACCCCCGATCAGCTTAGCAGGAGGACCCCCCCCCCCCCCCCCCCCCCCGCGGGTCCGCCGTCCGTTCGAAGGGGGTGGCGGTTCCTCCCCTTCTACGCTCACGCGGCCCGCGGCGCCCGTGCCGGCCTGAATCAGCCGCGCCGGCCAGTCCGCCCACTCCGGGCCGGGCCACCCGCGTCGGGCGGAGCTGCGCCCTAATGGTCCGGACCTGGACCCTGGTCGGGTCGAACCATTTCGGGCCGACCAAGGGGGTCTTGGGCCGGGTCGGTCCGGGCCCAAAACCCCCTAAAACCGGGCAGGTTCGTTTAAATTCCCGTAACATGGGCTACGAAGCTCCAATCGATGCACTGTCAGTTGAGATGATATCCTTGGATCGGGATGGTCGTTTTGGTATATTACACTCAAGGTTTCGAAGAACTTTGGGTATGGCGGGGTTGGTTCGAACACGAAACCAACCGGGCCCTCGGATCGGAAACACTTATAACTTGAGCTCTGGACTTCCGATTGACGTGTCGTCGACTTTGTTGGATTCCTCTTAGTGAGAAAGACATTTTGGATTACTCTGGTCGAGGTTTGGATGTAGTTGGAGTGTGGTCAGGTTGGTTTTGACTTAAAAATCAACTGGGTCCCTAGAACGAAAAAGCCAATAACTCTTAGACCGTGCGTCCGATTGACGTTCCATCTATCGGGTTGAGTTCCGTCTGTCGAGATAGAGATTTGGGATACCTCAACTCCGGACTACATGTCAGTTGATGTATCAATCCCCTTGGCTCGTAGAGCAGACCCTCCCGGAATCAAGCATGCTGTGTGTGAGAACCCTAGAGCTGGCTGCGACTACGACGACGATGACGACTGCACTGAAATCCTCCGTGGGTTCGGCAGCGACAACGACGACACTAAAATCCTCCGTGGGTTCGGAAACGATGATGACCGTACTTAAATCCTTCGTGGGTTCGACTTCGATGACTACTGGTGTTGTATCCTATGTGGGTCCGACAGTACTACTGTTCTTGTATCCTACGTGGGTCCGACAGTATTTGACTCTGTACTTGTATCCTACATGGGTCCGAAAGAGAGGCTGGTCTAGTATCCTACGTGGGTCCGACAGCTTAGCTGGTCTAGTATCCGATGTGGGTCCCAGCATAGATGAATCAGTGGCTACATCTGATCATCTCTATCACCTTAAGAAGAAGTATACCTATGTGAGCTGAGTCTTGACTTTCAATCATTATCTTCAATATGATTGACTTGATTTCCTATGTGGATTGGGTTATACTATCCTTTGTGGACGTGATCAAACATGGGCTCAGATGTTGGAGCCGAACTGGAATTTATGACTTAGGTATATGTATGGGCATATACCTAAGTAGTGTTGGCTGTTACTTCGTGTTTGTATCTTTCCTTTGTGGATTCTGGGAGACCTTCGGGGGTCTCGGGGTCCCTAATGAGTAGCGTATACTCACCCCTGCACGGGTTATGCCCGCACAACGTTGTGTTGGATGCAGATGATGGACATCTTTGATCGTGGATGAGGCTTGTGGAGCAAGTCGGTACCTGGAGGTGGACCACTGGGCGTGACGTACATGGAGCGGACGGCTGGACCCGTGGAGCTGAGGAAACTATCTGTACCCACCCTTCAGGTGGGACTTCCAGTGGATTGCTCGACATTGCTGCTTTACTTTTCAGTTGTTGTACATTATTCCCAGTTGTACTTTACTTTCAGTTTGGGTTGTATTCTGGCCCATTTACTTTCCGCACTTACTATTGTACCCAGTTTACTTAGTGTTTACTTCGGTTTTCTTACTCTGTTGTGTTGTTTACTTTATAAAGGAAATTCCTTCCCCTTTTATCGGGATTTACGCCTTTGGTGCTAGTCGCCAGCCCCTGGCCTATGGAAGGCGGGCTTGGGGTAGTCACAGCACGGGCCCCGAGGTCGGGTCGTGACAAATTGGTATCAGAGGAGTTTAGTTCAACCGCAGAACTCAGGACTCTGATCTTTCCTCTATGTGAAGAAATAGTGTTAAGGGTATTGAGTGTGGTTATTAGTCCAGGGAGTCCAGTGTTGGTGCGGCGGCTGACGTATCCCTACACCAGGACCCTGACTTCTGATTTCTGACTCAGTGCACGAAAACATTGATTGCATGTGTGTTTCAAAAGTTTTTTTGTGATTACTTTGTGTCAGCTCACCAGGTATACTGTTTTGACCATGGCGCACCTATTTCTTTTTAGGATGGCCCCACGATGGCAGCCAGCTAGGGTTCCGAGATTTGTGTGATATGACAGCCCACCGAGCGATGAGTCCTCGGTGCAGGGCCCTTTTACAGCGGGGGCACCGGCGGTACCTCTACCCGCCGAGCCACCAATGCCACCAACCCCCGCCGCTGAGAGTGGACATCGTCTTAGTGCACTTCACGAGTTTCAGCATCAGAGACCGCCCAGGTTCCGTGGGGAGACGGACCCTCGGGCATCCGAGGATTGGCTGGAGGCTGTAGTTCCAGTTTTCAGGTTAGTGGGGACACCAGCTGACCTCATGGTGATCCTTGCAGTGGGCCTCCTACACGCGGCAGAAGGAATATGGTAGAGCTTGATGCTCCAGGTGCACGATGAGGCATCTCTCCTCTGGAAGGACTTTGAGAGCCTCTTCGGATCAGAGCTCGTCCTAGACACCCTCTGTGTGGTGCGCATTCAGGAACTACTACACCTGAGGTAGGGTAGCCTGATGGTAGCCCAGTACTCGGCGAGATTTACCGATCTCTCGCGCTATTCGACAGACATGGTACGAGACCCATTCTTCTAGGCCCGGACCTTCAAGCAGGGACTGAGGCATGAGATCAGGGCATCGATGATCCCCCTCAGCATTCTGACACAGGCAGGAGTACTGGAGCGAGCTCTTATCATAGATAACTTTCTTACTGAGCCAACACCAGCAGCGAGACCTACCGCAGGGCGGCACGCAGCAGAGTCTTCTTCTGCTGGCAGTCAACAGACATCACAGGTGTCCAGGCGGACCAGACTAGAAGGCGGATGACCTCAGGGCACTGGCTCAGAGGTGCGGGGCACACGGTGTAGAGCCAGCCTTCCGAGGAGCAAACAGTGCAACGCATGCAGCGGGCAGGGCCACATGGCTCGTGACTGCCCGACCCGCTATGAAAAGGAGCAACAGACAGTTGAGAGACCACCCAGGAAGATGCAGAGGGTCGACCGTGGTGGTCCGTAGGGAACAGGCGGATGAGGTAGAGGAGCTGGCCGAGCAGCAGGTGGTGGGAGATGCTTTGAGGCCTTACCACCACCACCACCAGGAGGTCCACCCCGACCACAGGGAGCTGGTGGGAAGAGGCAGGGTCATCTTCAGGAAGCGGAGGCCTACGACCACGGTGCACCAGAGATGATTCTATGTACTATCTGTGTCTACTCCACCCTTTCTGCAGTTCTTATAGACACATAAGAGAGTCATTCTTTTATTTCTACTGCCCTTGTTCGGATCTCGGAGATTCCGATAGAGCCGTTGGCTCGATCCTTACAGCTAGAGACTCCTACGAGAGCAGACTCAATGATTACACACTGGTTTCGGTAGTGTGAGCTTACTCTAGGAGGCGAGATCTTTGGCTGGGATGTTCTTGTAGAGGCATCGAGGCCTTGCGATGTCATCTTGGGAATGAATTGGTTATCTACAGTCCATGCTCAGATCGACTGTATTAGGCACAAGGTGCAGTGTGTTCACACCAATGGGAGTAGGTTCACCTTCACTGGCAAGAAGGGATCCCTTTTCAAAGCAGGATGGACTCACGCAGAGGAGAGGAAAACCCATCACTCATTAGTTGGCTAGCCTCATCCTAGGAGCAGTTGATGTGCAGAGTCCGAGTTTTCCTGTAGTGGTGGATCAGTATGCAGATGTTTTTCCTGACGACGTTCTAGGACTACCTCCTCGCAGAGAGGTAGACTTTTATATTGAACTGTACCCCAAGACAACCCCAATATCCACTCTAGCATATCGGATGGCCCCTGCTGAGCTTTGAGAGCTACGGGTACAGTTGGAGGACTTGTAGGGAAAGGGATTCATCCGACCCAGTGTTTCACCCTGGGCTTCCCCGATTTTGTTCGCCAAGAAGGCGGACGGAAGCTTGCGACTGTGTGTCGACTATCGTCGCATGAACCAGGTGACTGTGTGGAACAACTATCCTTTACCGAGGATTGATGACCTCCTCGATCCGCACAATGGAGCACGGTGGTTCTCAAAGATAGACCTTAGGTCTGGCTATCATCAGCTCAGAGTTCGGGATGAGGACGTGTAGAAGACGACCTTCAGATGTCGGTATGGCCACTATGAGTTATTGGTTTTGCCTTTCGGTGCAACCAACGCTACAGCGGTGTTCATGAGTCTCATGAACAGGATCTTTCAGCCTTACCTCAATCGATTTTTTGTGGTCTTCATCGACGACAGATTGTTATAATCGACCACTGAGAAGGATCACACCTACCACTTGCGGGTTGTACTGGACACACTCCGAGAGAACCAGCTTTATGGTAAGATCTTGAAGTGTCAGTTCTGGTTACGCGATGTCCACTTCTTGGGAGACGTCATCTCTGAGGTGGGAGTCACGGTGGATCCTGTGAAGAACGAGATAGTGCTAGCTTAGGAGCCACCCAGGAGCGTGACAGAGGTGCGGAGTTTCTTGGGGCTAGCTGGGTACTACCGGAGATTTGTTCCAGACTTCTCCAGAGTTGCGGAACCACATTAATCTTTGACGATGAAGGGGAAACCCTTCGTGTGGTCAGATAGATGTCAGCAGAGCTTCTGGGAGATGAGATAGAGATTGACCAGCGCACCTATCTTGAGGCTTTCGGATGAGGGAGTTGGGTGTGTATTCTACTGCGATGCATCAGGGACTGGACTTAGGTGTGTCCTGATGCAAGAGCGGTCAGTGATCGCCTATGGATCATGAAATTTGAGGCATCATGACCAGAACTACACTACCCATGACTTGGAGTTGGCAGCAGTGGTCTTCGCTCTAAAGATGTGGCGACACTATCTGATGGGCGAGCGCTTTACAGTCTACTCTGACCACCAGAGTCTCGGGTACATCTTCTCGCAGAAGGACCTGAACATGAGACATCGAAGATGGCTCGAGTTCCTCCAGGACTATGACTTTGAGATAGTCTATACTCCTGGAAAGGGAAACATAGTAGCTGATGCTCTCAGCAGGAGGACGAGCATCCAACTACTTGGGGAGGTGATAGAGCAGCTAGCTGCTTTGTAGATATCCTTCGTGGATAGAGATGGAGCAGCCTTCCTACAGTCACTCACAGTCACTCCTCCACTAATACAGCGAGTCAGAGAGGCACAATGTGGGGACATTGACTGTGAGATGTGGTTTGCACAAATTTCCATAGGACAGGCACCTAATGGTTTTTCTATTGGGGGAGAGCATGTCGTCCTTTTTAGAGGATGTACCGTGGTACCAACTACTCTACATGAGGAGGTTCTAAGAGATTTCAACACTTCCCCTTTAGCAGTACAACCATGAGTGGCGAAGATGTACCAGGATCTCAGACGATAGCATTGGTGGCCGGGTATGAAGAAGTTTGTGGCAGAGTTCATTTCTTGATGCCTTACCTACCAGGAGGTGAAGGCGGAGAACTAGGTACCAGCAGGCATGGTACAACCCTTGGAGGTCTTGGAGTGGATGTGGGATGGGATATCTCTGGATTTCATGACTGTACATCCACACACTTCCAGAGGTCACGATTCCATTTTGGTGATTGTTGACCTACTCAACAAGTCGGCCCACTTCTTACCCATCAGAGAACAGGGCTCAGTAGAGAGCTTGGGATGTCTCTATGTCCAGGAGATTGTGCGACATCACGGTTTTCCATCATCTATTGTCTCCAATCGAGATGATCACATTACTTCCCGGCTTTGGAAGGGGTTTCAGGAGGCATTCGGGACGTAGCTACATCTGAGCACTGCCTTTCACCCTCAGACGGATGGTCAGATGGAGAGGACCATTCAGACTCTTGAAGACATGTTCCGTGCATGTGTCCTCGACTTTGGTCACAGCTGGGAGGATCAACTACCTTTGGTGGAGTTTGCATACAACAACAGCTACCACTCCGCCATCGGGATGACACCATACGAGGCATTGTATGGACGACCTTGTAGATCACCTTTGTGCAAGACAAACCTTGGGTAGTCAGCACTTGTGGGACCAGAGATGGTCCAGGCCATGACAGAGAATGTCTAGGTCATCAAGGAGCGGATGAGGACAGCTCAGAACTGGCACATGTCTTATGCTGACAGGAGGCGGAGACCACTAGAGTTCGAGGATGGCAACTACGTCTTCTTACGGGTCTGACCTCGACCTGGATTACTGAGATTTGGCTGGGGCGACAAGTTATCTCCGCGCTTCATCGGACCATTCCAGGTTCTCAGCAGGATAGGTGAGGTGGCTTACCGCCTGGCCCTATCACCTCAGTTGCACCGGGTGCACGATGTCTTCCACGTATCTCAGCTGAGGAGATACATGCATGACCTGACGCATATCATCGACCATGGGGAGTTGGACATTGACGATGGGGAGATTTTTGCAGAGGTCCCGGTGGATATCGAGGATCGACTGGAGCGGGTCCTATGTGGGTGGTGGATTCCTCTAGTGCGCATCAGATGGCAGCACGTGAAACTCCAGGAGAGCACTTGGGAGCGGGAGGCTCAGATGCGTGCTCAGTACCCTCATTTGTACCCCTAGTTTTTTTGTATCTTTATGGGGACGTAAATCCCGGAGGTGGGAGTAATGTAAAGACCCATAAATTTCAAGGAAAATTTCTTCTTAATTTTCTTTGGGATTTTATGAGTACGCAGTTTTTGATGGAACCTGATTTTCTAAGGCCCGCTGTGCCCGGAATCAATTTTTGAATTTTAGCTCGGGTACGTTCAGTAAACGAACGAGCGGGTTTTTTCTATCTTTTGAACCGGTTCTCGTAATCCAAATCCGAGGGCACCGATGGAATCGCAGTGCCAATAATTGCTTAGGAACACCTTTTCTAGAGTTGTATTTTCTTGGGTGAGGTTATTAAATAAATGGGCTAACTGAGGATTGCAATTAAAATTTTTGCTACAATTTTTATTTCAATTCTATGTAGTGATAACATAAGCATGGTGGTTGGAGTGGGACCCACTAAATCCTAACTCCACTAGGTAGGATATTAGTGAAGTGGGGCCCACACGAGCCCCACCCCTTCAAAACCCTTAAAACCTCCCTCGTGCATTTATTTGTGTAACACACCTGCACCCCCTTTTTAATGACAGGTCAACTCTCCCAATTTAACAGACTGTTAAAGCCTCTTTACTTAATTTAATTAATTGAATGGGATCTTTTTAAATTTAAAATTTAATGATGGCATGCATGTGTTTGAATAAAATATGACAATGTCTTATTTTATTGGGGGTTGATTCATTGTGCAGAAACAAGGAGAGAACTCTTGCGCTCTAAAGAAAATCTTCTTCCTCGTCGAAGAATGCGAAGAACGTCGAGTCTACGACGAAGAACTCCGACACCGCAAGGGAATCTCCGTGTCGTCTCCTCTATTCTCCGCAGTCGGTGAGAGACGCCTTCTTTGGAGAACGACGACGTGCGACATCTTTCTTCAGGAGAACACCAACGACATATACGACACCATCTTTCGCGACCTCCTTTTCCCGCGAAGATCCTCGTTTGACGACTTCATCGAGGTAGGGGTTGATTTTTGTTCGTGATTATTCTTTGCCGTTCATCGTCTTTTTCTTTGAGCCACCTATTATCAATTTAATTAGAGGAGGTCGGACCCAAAAACATGGTCGATCCTCCTCCCCCTTTATTGTTGAATTATTTGCGGCTTGAATGAAGGTGGTGTAGTGCAACGACACTGCGTAGAAACAAAGAGGAACACGCCGAAGAAGCATGGCGCCATCGCGCCGTGCCGTTGAGACTGAAAGAATCCATGGCCGGAGTCGGGCCGCAGCGAAAGGAAGGGGTTCCATCGTGCCATGCTGGAGAACCATGAGGGGGCCGCGGCAGGAGCGGGGCTGCGGTGGAGGGGCGTGGTGCCGTCCAGCCACACCGGTCGAACCAAGGTCGCGGCCTTTGGCCGTGGTGGAGCAAGGGAGGGCAGTCGGAGCTGTCGGCCGCCGATGGCCCGGATGGTGGGACCAACCGGTCCCGCACGGTGTGTTGGCCGGCCGTTACGACCAGCCAGGTTCAGAAATCCATGGGTTTTAATCCCCAGTCAGCGCAGCAGGTGGACCCCCCCGCGGGTCCGCCGTCCGTTCGAAGGGGTTGGCGGTTCCCCCCCTTCCGCGCTCACACGTCGTGCGGTGCCCGCGCCGGCCGGACCGGCCGCACCGGGTGAGGCTGCACGTTCCGGGCCGAGCCTGGTGGACCCGGTTCGGGCCGAACCAGGGGGTCTTGGGTTAGGTCTGTCCGGGCCCGAAACCCCCTAAAACCGGATAGGTTCATTTAAATGCCCATAAAATGGGGTACGGACCTCCGATCGACGTACCGTCAGTTGAAATGTGATCCGTGGATCAAGGCAGTCGTTTTGGTATATTACACTCAAGGTTTCGGAGAACATTTGGTATGACCACGTTGGTTCGAACACGAAACCAACCGGGCCCTCGGAGCAGTAACACATATAACTTGAGCTCCGGATGTTCGATTGACGTGCCGTCGACTTTGTTGGATTACTCATAGTGAGACGAACATTTTGGCTAACTTTGATCAGGGTTTGGACGCAGTTGGAGTGCGGTTGTGTTGGTTTTGTCTTAAAAACCAACCGGGCCCCTGGAACGAAAAAGCCAATAACTCTCAAATCGGGCGTCCGATTGATGCGCTTTCTGTCGCGTTTAGTTTCTTTTGTCGAGACAGAACTTTGGGATAAATAAACTCCGGACTACATGTCAGTTGATGTATCGACCTCCTTGGCTCATGGAGCGAACCCTCCCAGAATCGAGCATGCTCTGTGCAGGAACCCTAGAGCTGGCTGCGACTGTGATGACGATGACGACTGCACTGAAATCCTCCATGGGTTCAGCAGTGACGACGACTGCTCTAAAATCCTCCATGGGTTCGACATCTATGATGACCGTATTGAAATCCTCCATGGGTTCGACGTCAATGACTACTGTTTTTGTATCCTATATGGGTCTGGCATTACTACTGTTCTTGTATCCTATGTGGGTCCGGTAGTATTTGACTCTGTACTTGTATCCTACGTGGGTCCGACAGCTTAGCTGGTCTAGTATCCTACGTGGGTCCCAGTTTAGATGAATTAGTGGCTACATCTGATCATCTCCATCACCTTACGAATTAGTATACCTGTGTGAGGAGTGTCTTGAATTTTAATCATTATCTTCGATATGATTGACTTTCATTCCTATGTGGATTGGGATGTATTATCCTGTGTGGATGTGATCGAGCTTGGGATCAGATGTTGGAGCCGAACTGGAATTGATGACTTAGGTATATGTATGGGAATATACCTAAGTAGTGTTGGTTGTTACTTCATGTTTGTATCTTTCATTTGTGGATTATACTTTGTGGATTCTGGGAGACCTTTGGGGGTCTTAGGGTCACTATTGAGTAGCGTATACTCACCCCTACATGGGCTATTCCCACACTACGTTGTGTTGGATGCAGACGACGAACATCGCTGATCGTGGTTGAGGCTTGTGGAGAAAGTCTGTACCTGGAGGTGGACCACTGGGCGGGACGTACATGGAGCGGACGGCTGGACCCATGGAGCTGAGGAGACTATCTGTGCCCACCCTTCAGGTGGGACTTCTAGTGGACGGCTCAACGTTGCTGCTTTACTTTTCAGTTGCTGTACTTTCTTCCCAGTTTTACTTTTTTTTCAGTTTGGGTTGTATTTCAGGCCCATTTACTTTGCGCACTTACTATTGTACCCAGTTTACTTAGTGTTTACTTATGCTGGCTTACTCTGTGGTGTTTTTTACTTTATAAAGGTAACGCCTTCACCTTTTATCGGGATTTATGCCTTTGGTTCTAGTCGCCAACCCCTGGCCTATGGAAGGCGGGCTTGGGGTAGTCACGACATTGGCCCCGAGGTCAGGTCGTGACATCTTATAACATTAATGTATTATTATTTTTAGTTATATTATCTTATCTGAAATAATCTATATTTGTACCCGTGGTATGGTTCCTCTATCCTATACACTAATTCTAGTACCCTTGGCCTTGTCCCTCTCTCTTATACTTCTATGTCTAGTAATTCAACCAAGAGGAAAACACTCTCATGATTTGTGGTTGCCACCTCACGTTTTCAATAACTATTGTAGTTATAATAACTTAATAAATCATTTCTTAGTGAACTTAAACCCATTTATATAGAATTTTTTTCTCTAAAAATAAAGTGAGGAGAACAAAATTAAAATTAAAATTCTCACTCAAACATTGAATAACACATTCAAAACATTTTTAGTTGACTGGATTCAAACTTTTACACAAATAGGACACAAAAATATTTATAAGGAATAATTTATATCATAAATTTAATGATCAATTCAAAATTCTTGAAATACCATATTGAATCATGTTATTCCATTCATGATTTTTTAGGTGTTTAATTACCATTAAGTCATCATTACATTATATGAATTAATAAATACCATAATCTGATAAATCATTGGAGGAACTTCTTCATTCAGTGGAATCTGTCCATTACAAATCCAAGGGAGCTTTCTCCATTTGGTGGCCTTTTTTCAGATCACACTGTCTGATGGGCCAATTAAGAAGCCTCTATTAAATGACATAGAATGTTTTGTCCAAATCCAATTAATTTATTTTTTTCAAAAGTTAAGTCTAATGATTTACCTTGAAAACTTAAATATGGTGAATTCATTCAGAGACCTTAATCTATTGTCTTCTCTTGATAAACTCTTTTAATGAAATCATGAAAGGTTTTTCCATGTCTCACTCTTTGATATAAAAAAAAATCTTCTCTTGTTTGTATCTTTATAAAGTATATCTAGGATAATTTTCATGTCTCTTCATGTTATAAAACTTTATATGGAACATTCCATGTTTTATAGTTCTATAATTTATTAAACATTTCTCTATCTGGTGAACTTGGAATGGAATCCATTATCCAAAAACCCTAGTTCCACCATTTTCACCAACTTATTATAATTAAAACTTCGAAAGACTCCATATTATATTCATATTGACATGATGTATGATACTTTGATGATAAGAAATTCGGGACCTGATTTAATTTTCTAAAATCCCATGTTTGATGGAACTATAAAATATTTTTAAAAAATATTTATTCCACCATACTTCAAATTACATCAATTCATTGGATCCTATCTAATTAACTCAGTACATTGGACTCTATTTTTTCACCCATTTAATGAAATCTCAAAATTTATATGTGGTTTATGTTTCAAAAAAAGACAATAAAAAAGTAATCATTAGTACTTTATAACTAGATTATTCTTAAAACAACACCTCAAAGAATCTGGGTCTAAAAAATATCCCTCTATAGATTTTTTTTCTCAACCAAGGAATATAAATCACTAATTCTTTGAAACTCAATAAATAGATCACTATCCAACTATTCTAACCATATGGAAGAAATCGTAGTGTAATAAAAAATAATCATCAAACAATAATACCATTTTTTCTATAAAAATTGATTAAAAAAGATTCCAAACTTCTCCCATCCTTTCATCTTCAAAATAGAAAATATCTCCAATTTGTATGAAATATTTCTAGCAACCACTTCAAAAAAATGATAAAACATGTAACACATGCTAAAATAATAGTTTACTCCTTTTAAAAACTCACCCTAAGTATATGATATCCCTTGAAAGGTAAAGTACGTTTCAATAAATAGATTTATGTTATATATTTTCTCCCACTTTTATATCACTCTCCAAAGATAAGTTGGGAGAGTGGATAAAAATCAATTTCCTTAATGTTAAATAGAGTGAGGTTTTACACCTATAATCAAAATCAACTATTAAAATGATTCCTTTTGAAATGGTATAATGCAGATATAAAAAAAACTCATATTTGTAGAAAAAATCAAGGTTTAGTTCTATTCATTCAATATTAACTTTGATGAAGTGATATTTAATATCAATGTGCTTATATTTGGAATGTTTTAATGGATTCTTAGTTATATTAATAACACATTTATTATCATAACCCAATAGAAGTGGCATTTTCACATCATATTCTTTTTCTATTTATATATTCCTCAATA
Source organism: Viscum album (assembly GCA_963277665.1). Taxonomy (NCBI): domain Eukaryota; kingdom Viridiplantae; phylum Streptophyta; class Magnoliopsida; order Santalales; family Viscaceae; genus Viscum; species Viscum album. Next base: position 1,374,187,072 of record OY728137.1, read on the forward strand.
TTAAACTTGTTTTAAGTTGAGTGGGATCTACATAGTCAACATTTGTTGTTCTAAATATCACAAAACTTTGTTTCTTGGTATTCAAACTAACACAACTGTCCCTCAAAAATAGTGACCCATCAAATATAAATATTCTATTTTTGAAAAAAAATATTTCTTCTGAAACTTTTGCTGAGAACTATCTGTGAATCATTTCACATTATAGACTTTATTTTCCCACATTACTACTTTATAAAGGAATGAATATTTAATCACTTTCAATGATGATGTATTATCCTTGACTGAAATGGGATGGTGGGATGTTAGTTACTCTTTCTAGGGATTCGTACATGGTTCCATTCACCTAATATGGGTCTCCCATAAAGATTAATTCATGTTTTTGGAACGCATTCCTAGTTGCATATCTACATTAATGAAGATTAATTACACTACATATATCTTTATAGAGAAAAAAAAACATATTTCAGATGAGTTGTCACGTTGGGAATCTTTGGGCATGTATGGACATTAGGAATATTGGTAACCAATAAATATCCCCGTTATGACGGAATTACATATGCGGCATGTTAGGAACATAACCTAAGGAAACCCATGTTGATCATGAGGTAACTTATTATTGGGGCGTATGCCTTCCAATGTTTTTTACCTTAGACATACCATGTTTATTACATAGGATAAGTATTATGGATCATGTCACAAGTTCTACATAATGTGGAGATGTATTAGGATGTCTTGGTAAGACGGATTAGGGAATGAGTTTAACATCTTATTGAGACTGGAATATGGTTAATGTCTTATGTGTAAAAGGTGGTGGATAAGAATTCCACATGGAGGTGGATATGGGAGGTGTGTCCATAGGTGGGAAGTCCTGGATAGTTTATAAAAGGATCCGAACGCCTTGTGGAGGCAGATATGGGAGGTGAATCCCTAGAAGGGATCTCCTAGATAGTTTAATGATATATTAAAATGCCCTGTGGAGGCAGACCTTAGAGGTGAATCTATAAGAGGAAGCACCCAAGTTGTTTACAAATGGATCAGAATGATCCATGGAGGTAGATCCTAGAGGTGAACCCTTACGAGTAAAAACCTGAGTAGTTTACTAGTGGATTAGAATGTCATGTGGATGAAGATTTGGGAGGTGCATCCCTTTGAGGAAGCACTTGAGTTTTTTACCAATGGATCAGGATGACCCATGAAAGCGTATTCATGTGGTATGTCCCAACGAGGGAACACCTGTGTAGTTTACCGGTGGATTATAATGCCATATATAAGAGGACCCAATAAGGTGTTTCCCTAGGAGGGAGCACCCATATAGTTTACTAATTGGTTCGAATGCATTATGGAGGAATATATGGGGATGTGGATCAGAACGACTAAAGGTGGAAGATTCAAGAGGTGTGTCCCTAGGTGGGAACAACTGAGTTGTTTACCAAGGGATCAAAACACCCTATTTAGGTGGACCTAGAAGATGCATCCCTACAAGGGAACACCCCAATAGTTTACCAATGGATCAGAACACCCCATACAAGAGGATCTAGGGTTTTAATCAGAACACCTCACAGAAAAGGATCCAAGAGGTGAATCCCTATGTTGGAACACTTGAGTTGTTTACCAATGGATCATAATGCCTCATGAAGGTGGATCTGGGAGTGTTTCCCTTCGAGAGTGAAATATAGTTGGTTACCAATAGATCCAAATTCTCTATGGGGAGGGATTCAGGAGGTTCATCCCTTGGAGGGAACTCTCGAGTTATTTACCAATGGATCAGGATGCTATGTAGAGGTGAATCCACGTGGTGCATCCCTAGGAGGGTGTACCTGGATAATTTAACAATATATAAAAAGGCCCTATGGTGGAAGATCATGGATGTGCATCCATAGGATGGAGAACCAGGAATGTTTACCTGTGTTGGGATTGAACCTTAGGGATGCACCTTATGTGCCATATTTAGAATATATGGATCAAAACCCATGAAGTTCATTTCCACAGTTTATGGTCATGTGACAAGACTGATCCATGAAGTTTAACATCATGCAGTAAGGATTCAAATGTTCTAGAGGAATTTTAGATGAGAGATATTTTTAGGATTATGTGTAGAATATTCTCATAATGGGTGTAAAACCCGACAGTTGGAAATTACAATGGAGGGAATTATCCAAGGAAGCCTCCCAGTATGGGGGTCACATCCTCTGGTGGGGAAGGATGGTGTGGGGAATGCACATGAAGGCTTCTGGGTATGGGTGTGACATCCTTCAGATGTGGGATGTTGGAATACTATTGTGATCATACATGGGGAATCCTATGTTTATTTCATAGGGTAAGGGTACAATTTTGTGTGATATGATGGAGTGTTGTTGTTCATTTTAATTTCATATGACTAGGACATAGAATGAGGTTGTTTTATGTCATGAATATTATAAATGAGAGGAATCAATTCGCACCCTTATGACTTATGTGATCATCGCTCATTCACCTATAGGATAGATATGCCATTAACACTACTTGGAGGAGTGGTAAATTATGAGGATGATGTCAGTGTCCCTATGCTTAGAAGAAAAATGGATTAGGGTTCCTATTATTAGAAGAAACATGTATTCTTGAGGACTAGTGCACACTTGGGGTGAAGTGGGCGAACAAAAGAGTGGGTATAACAGGTCACATAGGGACTCAAGGTGAAGCTGAACCGATCCTAGATTAGTATGGGTCTCTAGGAACTCAAACATTGCAATGGGGTGTCATCCAAAGGGAGGCACTATAGAGTGGTCGAAGAGATTGGTTTTTAGAATCTGGGGTCCAAATGTATATATTCTTCACAAAGCTCTAGAGTCTCTTGTGGATTATGGTATTTATGAAGGAGTATTCTTCATGAAACATGGTGTACCTACCTTAGAGTGAATTTCTAATTCCTTGGGTGAAAGCTTCATAAAGGTTGAATTGTTCATGAATCCTCTTATGCCTCAGAAGGCCATATTCTTCCATGATGGGAAATAACCATTGGAAATTAAAACATTACATTGGGTGAAGTCTCTCATGAATATAATGGAAGAGGTTTAATGAAGATCAAGTACCTTGGGTAATCCATTTTCACTTTTGTTCATGAAGCTTGGGTGGTTCATGTACAAGGATAGATTTTTGGATGGTAAAAGGTGTCTACCACGTTAAATTTAGAAAATAAGGGGGGAATTTATAGAAATTTGGGTTTTGATATGATTATAGTACATCAAAAATGATGATGATCTTCATGAATGGATGGGCTCCCTAAGTCCGAATGATGTGGTATGGAGGTTACTGTCAGGTCTCCACATAGTCACGAAGCTCTACATGAACTAGGATTTGACTCTACAATAGAGATTACCAAAAGGTATCCATGTTAATAGTTTCCTCACAAGATTCTCCTATTAATTAAGGAGGGATATTTGGGAAACATACCCCTTAGAGTTATTTTGGGATGTTTTTGCTCAAATTTTCCCTAAATTGGCCATGACATCCTTGAATTTTATCATTACAAGCGTCTTTCATAATTAAAAAATTACCCACTCATAAGGGGAGATGATGGGGAAATGAGGATCCAATATTTAGGGATAATATTTAAAAATTGGTAATCAATTCATATTTGTGATGCTCATTCATGAAGCTTATTTTTGATGCCCACTTTGCGATGATGATTGTGAATCAGTAGGTGGTCATATGTCTTTAAATAGTGTAGGGTCCCCTTAGAGGGACCATATGAATTTCACAAAGGGAATATTTTATTCCTTATTTTCAAAAATCTCACACCCTTCATGAGTGATTTTTGATTTTGATCCCCATTTCTTGCGAATCTCACCTTCACCATGACTTGATCTCCGCATATAGTTATCCCTAAACTCAACCTTAATGAACTGACCACCATGAACCTGATCTTGATGAACCAAACTTTTCAATAAGGACTTCATGAGAATACATCTAGAAACCAATCCTAGAAAAGCTCATATGTTTTTTAAAAAATATCTACTCAAGGATACAATGCTACAACTGCTCATCTAGAAGAATTGTCTAGCAATATAATGATCAAGGAGAAAATTAAAATAACCTCAGACCATGAATTGTTCATTGAACTATTAATAAAATATCCTAAGGAGTATGAACTGTGAAAGAGGCTTACACTCTATGGTTTTCATCTAAGGGACAGTGTATTCATCCCGGAGGTAAGTAAATATCAGACTCCCTAATTGAATTGAAGTATGTCGGGACAATACTAGAGGAATAGAAATGAAAGGGGACACATCTAGAAGGACCATGTGCCAATCATAATAGATACTATATAAAACCAAATCTAAAAAATTGATGGGGATATGCTAAAGGATGCAAAATACCACTCGTAGTAAGAGACGATTCTCAAGGTCGGTTTTTTGGTTCAACTCAAAGGATCTATATACAATTAATATCTACGCCATGGTAGAACATTTACCAATGAATGGTCTTGGGAATTTTTAGAATTCAAATGTTAACATGAATATGAGGATGAGATTAAGTGATTGGGGATCTATGATGAATCATGTGACTCATAGTATCATGTTTACGACTACAAGGTTATTTTGTCAGAGCTATAAAGTAGGTGGTCGCTAAGGACCAATACTTTCCATTACCATGATAGGGAGGTAGGTGTAAGCCTATGAAATATTCACCAAATTATTGGGATCCAAATTAAGGGTTAATTTTTTACAGGTTAACCCCTTTATATAATGTGTGGAAGGCCCAGGAGAAGATTTTGGCCCTTGAAATTGTGATGTAAGATTTAGTGTAGGGGAAAAATAAATGAAATATATATATGAAGGAAATACCATTCAAACAATGGTTTGGGAATTTCTTGAACAAACTAGAAAAATAGCTACTCAAGGGGAACAATCTAGTAAAAAAGCTACAAGGTAACCCCCACACATGACCTGGAGAATTTTAGTAGGGAATGATGTACTTCTACTTGTGGGTTTTAGAGGTGATCCAGTGGGATCTTCAGGGATATAACACAAATCATGAAGGTCAATCATGTTGGTGGGGTTTATTGTCATCTAGGATTGTAGATGGATTCTCTTGATGAGATATTACCACATGATATTTAAGCAGAGCACCTTCATTATGTTGGTGATGATAATGATATGGTAACACATCATTTTGGATATCACAATATAGGTGGTGATGCATAAGGTTCTTCGGCACATTATCAAAAATAAGACTCTACTTTATTTGGGAGGGTCCCTCCACTTTTTCTATAGATTAGTTCCCATGCACATGGGCGGATAAAAGTACCCAAACCCCATCTCCCATCCAAGCATGAACTTCTTCCCAACAATCCTGAACATTGCTGGGAGTCACCCGCTCATGCTTCGCCCTATAGATGTTCGATAAATGGTTTGGTTGGAAGAGAAATTCATGATTCACTATTTGTACTTACCAATGGGGATAGTGAATGAGAATGGAATATAGACCATCAAACAACAATCATACCTTTTGGCCTTTCAAACTGGGGTAATAATGGAATGGGTCAACTACAATGTGATTTGTGATCTATACAATCTGCACAATTTCTCATGGAAATTAAGGTATTTTTAATGAATAACCCCCACGGTATTCATAGAAGTGCACCATGAGTACTATCATTTGGTAGTGAGGTATATTTTCATGCATGTTCATGCGCGAGGATTGAAAATGGTAGTATGAGAAGCCATCACCCACTACCGTCTATGGACTCATTCATGAATATGTGTTGAGATGAGAGAGTTCTTATCATAAAGATATAATGCATCATTGAACCACTCAAGATTATGAGGTAGTATGCCCACAACCTCAATGCTAAGGGAGAGTGGTTTTTGATTCATTCCTATGAAGAAGGGTTAGTCTAGTAGACATGGTTGTAGTTATAGAGAGAGGAGAGGTAGAAGGCTCAACTATACAATCAAAACTGTTATTGGGGGAAGGAGAACCCTCCAGGGAAGTAATACAGGTTCATGTACAAGCTTTAGGAAATCAACATCACTTTAAAAATATTTTTAGTGGCACATTCATTTCTAATTATTGGGATTTATAGGGTCTCTTCAAACACATCAACACTCTCCAAGAGATATGAAAGAACCTCACTCGAGAGGGGATATTCATTATAGGGGTGAATCATGATAGGTTTTGATTTTACACACCCCAGGAGCTGGTTGTTTTATACATTAGAGATATAGGGGATCCATTCCTTTCTTAGGTCCAACACGTCTTCAAACCACATGGGTGAAGGTTCTGTTGGGGATGACCTCCTCCTCCAAGATCTTGGGATGCGGGTTAGCTACTCATTAACTTCTTCATGGAGACTCAGAGGAACCCTAAGGAAGTGATGCCTACTTGGACTCTCACATGATAGGAGGTCATATCATTTACCAGGTAAATACTATGATCCTTTGTGATTTAAATGTCACCAAAACTCTAAGAGTGTTGTCTAACATTTCTTCCACTTGTAAAGTGATCACCAATCATAGATGAGGGGGAGGTTCTTGGTGAACCTCAAGAAGAGGGAGAGAGAACCTAAACCCTTGAATGAGTGAGTGTGTGGACTAACCGAATCATTTTAGCTAAAGGTGAGAAAAAATTGATTGAATCGGTGCCAATGACCGAGGTGGAGGCCTAATATGGAATTCCCTTTCTATGGGTATTTCCCATGAATATGTATAATATCCTCACTAGACTATATTATTCATGTAATCCTATTCCCATAGTCAAAATTTTCTCTTAAATATTTCCTTTACATGCATGGACGATCCATATTTAAATTGATGTTAAATGGCGTTCGAGGCTCATCTTCCAACTTCATCATATTATTCTATGGCACCAGGGTGGAGGTGGTGATTAAAGGTTCCATTTTCCTAGTGGAAATGGATATGGAGATGTGGAGGTCAGAAATACCATAAAGGTTCCATTGGATTGGAACACTAAGACTATTCCCTCGATGGAGGGGTTTGAGATGATCCTGATGACAGGGCTAGCCAAAGGAGCTGTGGTGGAAGAACCACTGGTAGTGACACCACTAGAGGAGACTATTGGAGATAAATCCACATGTAATAACGTGGATGTTATGTTAGTAGATAGAGAGACTGGGGATACTGAGTTGGAAATTCCTATCCAAAAGTTGCCACTGGTGGAGGGTGTGGGACATGAATCTAAAATCACACACCAACAGTAGAATATGAAGAAGTCAGGATGGTTACATCCACCTTGAAGGTTCTACAGGGTGAAGTGAAGGATTCTGCTATAAGTGAAGGGTATGATGAGCATATGTTCATGGGAATAACTTTTTATCCCTTTATGCTTGTTTAAATGTACATGTTCGATACAAACATTGATGGATTGGTGATATTATTTTCATATAATCTTGTTCCACTAGAATAATTTGACGATTCCAGCTCAAGTTTCACCAAGGATAATCAGATTGATCATTGAATGGTGTGAATGTATGTATGGAACATCCTCACCCGAACTCAGTTAGATGACCTACAAAATGGGATATGATCTATCCACCATCATCTATTCATCCTTGGGAACAGTGAGGTGGGCTCCCACAACCTTCACACACTGGCTTGATATATACTCATCGAGTGAGAACATGCTGAAAGGTAGTTACATGAAATCACCTAGAATTAGAGCATTTTTGAGGGTTTCAAGGCTCTTGATGAATCTGAATTGGAGATCGCCTGCCTCGAAGTGATGGTGAAGGTGCTTGTGGCTGACACTGCTTTCCAAGATGAGATCACCAACAATATGAGGTACCAATTGATGGTTGATAAGGACAATGTGACAAAAGAGAAATCCTTCATAACAGAGTACCAGTTTGAGAGGGACTGGGTTGAAATCAAAGTTGAATAAGTTCACCCCAAATTTGATAAATATAAGGAAGACCTAGCTGAGTGGAATCAAACCCTAGAGTCCACTCACTAGATGTTGTGAGTTCTAGAACACTCAGTTGCTGGGGAAAATCCTTAAAGGAATTTTCAATGTAGAGGATCCAATATTTTGATGACCCTCTGAAACTTTGGTTGATATGATTTTAAACTCCAGTATGTGAAAAAATGTTCCATTCATTACATTATCACATTTTAATCAAATTCATGATATGACCAACAACTAGTCCCTAAGATCACATGATTTATGGTTGGTGTGAGAAACAAGGTGTGACCTTGTCATCTCCAATTTACATGAGAGTGTTAGAAAATTATCACACGAGGTCTAAATTTTTTGATTGAACATCAGGAGTCTTTTGGACAAGAGGGTCTATGGATGGAGATTGAGGCTCTATGAACTGTCGACTTTATTTTTCAATGTGCGCTAGTGAATAAATGGGGTAATGTTAAGGGAGTTTAAATCTCCCAAAACAAAGGGGGATAGATAGAATGAATCATGAAACCTAGTATCTATAACCCAAGGGGACTATCATGATTATGAAGGATAATTATTGACCATGTTTTAAACACATCATCCATATAATTTACCCAAGAATGGGGATATAAAAATTAGGTTTTACCACTGAGAATGTTTAAAATATGGAACCTATCTCATAATTTTGTTCAAAGAATTATAGGATATGTAAAAAGGATGATAGCTATGAAAGTGTGTCCATACACCATTCTATTATGGGGTACCATTTAAATGTGGAGGAGTATGGGGATCCAAATAAAGGGGAACATAATGAATAGAGTTGAAGTGTTGGAATTTTCGAATGGATTATAATAATCACAGAATTATACCACTATGAATTGAAGCACATTGGGTAGGCATATCGGTCTGAAAATGGTCAAAATCATCTTCAAGGGGGAGCATCTTCTCAGATGCTGGATGGTGGTCAAGAAATATGAACAATACAATATACAACGTATAATAGAGGAAAGGGCCTCTTTTTTGATGGACCATGATGCCTCACTATTTCACATCATACTGTATGGAAAATGAACACATGGTTTTACATCATACGGTTAGGATGATGAACATGTATTTTAACATCATACGACAAGGAATATGAACACACAATTTAACATCATATGGTGAGGGTGATGAACACAATGTTTAACTTCATATGGTAAGGATGATATATCACACATTTTAACATCGTTTTGTGGGAATGTAAAGAAAAATAATTTTACATATTATAGTTTATACGTATGAACCTATGTGAACAATACCCCCCAACTATAGTACCAGATGTACCAATAGGATAGTATGACATGGGTAATCCCTATATAATCCTATAAGGAAAGGGAAGCATATAATACACTACTCCAAGAAAATGAATTTGGGGAAAGTCAGAAATATAATATGGTTCTGATGGATTGGAACATGAATCTTAGTTCAAGGACACAAAGATTGAACCATGTGGTGAGAATCACGAATGTGGCATGTGTAGTGTAGTAGAATGAAAAACCAACATGAATCAGGGCATAGAAATTAGTTTAGTGTCATGATGCCCAGACTCGGGTTTGGATACTAGTTTATGATAATAGAATTTGAACCATGTGAACCCTAAAATGTTTGGTGCGTCATGAATGAATAGTAACCTTACGTGAATGGGTGGTGAGTGGAGACCATATATTATGAGGGAAAATATTCACATATTTTAACATCAAGAGGTTTGTACCATGAATCTTAGTTAAAGGTGATGGATTTTAGACCATGGGGCGGCATGTCTGGAAGGATCATGTGCAACATCAAAGGAAATCTACCTAACGTGAATGGAGGGGCCTAGGAGGCCACTTGATGCCATATAAAATGTTTAGAAGACAACTTACACATAATTTATGGTTATTATTCATTGACCATAGAATCCTAGTTTCGAGTCATAGAGCTCATACCATGTCATGAATACCCCAGAAAGGAATGTGTATCAAAATTTTGTGACTAACTAACATGAATGGAGGGTCAAGGAGGCCCAACACCATGAAATACATCCCTAGGGACATAGTGAATAGTTTAAGGTCATTATTCTGAGAATATATTGGGAATCTCAAATAAACCTATATACCTCGGTGAAGTGATAAACCCATCTTGAATTGGGGAAAAATAGGCCCCACACCACAAGGCACATTCCTGGGGAGACTTTTACATAGTTTATCATAATGGTATTTCAACATAGAATAATAGTGTAAGGTCATAGAGTTTGGACAATGGGTCCATCATGCGTCACAACCTTTCATGTGGATAACCCCCTCCTAACTCTTAATCCTACATGATACATGATCTATGTGAGAGATAAGAAGTGGTATGGAGTTCCAAATTCTCATAGGGGAGAACACAACAGGGGGAATAATTTCCAAGAAAATCCCATGAGATAAATTGCTGCATCGCAGAACTAGATTGTAAAAGTGGGGACTAATAAATAGATGAGGAAAAACTACTGACCATGTTTGATACACAGTTTCTATACTAACACCAGTTAGAGATGACGTAATAAAATATATGATTAACCATTGAAAAAGTTTAATACATGAGATATAATATTTTCTACCAAATATCATTCAAAGAGTAAGCTAAGGATGGTGGACGATCTAATCTTACTTGGAACCCTTCTGTTAGGGAGACTATTAAAATAGTGAGGATGATGATTCTTCAAATTGGATAAAGCCTGAAACAAAGGTTACATGGTGGGGTAGGTGGCTATTTTTGGTGGGGTGACTTCTTAAATAGTGAGGATATAAGATCATATCATATTAGGAGGAATCTGAATTTGACATGGGGTAATGTGTGATTCATCTCATACAATATCCTATGAGGCATCCTGGTCATATACATGGTATTTCCTGACATCCCATACTCATCGTATGAGGCATCCCAATTTTGGGAGGGGTAATATTGTTGTTTAACATTGTAAACTGAAGACGTTGTGCTTGGAAGTTCATCTTCATGAATCTTAGAGTAGTTATTCTAATAGTTTAAAGGTATAGTGCTTGTATTATAGGGAAAACTACTGGGTTAAGACCACACAACATTGGCCAGTGGGAATAGGTGTCCCAAGGAGGATTGTGTGAAATAAAAGAGTGATAAATCAGGGTAAAAATGAGGTTCCAAATAAATCCCAACTCAAATAGAACGGAAAAAACCTCTCACTATGTCAACATCATTACACTAGGGAAGGAAAGACCCCATAATGAGTTCACAAAGGGGCATGACCTAGGATGAAATATCTGGGTGTAACTACGTATCCCATGAGGATGGAAATAATATGCATGTTATTTGAAATTGGGTGTGGTAGGAGACCGAAAACATAAGTGGGATACCCTATTGAATGAGGATATTGACTATTATCATACTTATATATGAGGCATCCCAAATCTATATGAGGTAAAGATACAGTTTAACTTAGTGTATTGAGGATGTGTTTTTTCCTCCCATAAATGTAAAATGGAGAAACCTAGTTTAATAACTTGTAAAATTATCGCTCATCAAGAATAATATTGGCTTTATATTGGATAAAATCATAGTTAAACATTGTGGATTGAGGACATAGTGTGCGTAGATTATGCAGAGAGCTGCCCATTCTAATCTTCATCATATTAGGTGATAAGGTAATCTTGTTCCATTGATGGACCAAGATAAATTAATGGGGCCCATACCATGAAATTAGACACATGGGATCATTTTAGGGCGATAACATCATACATGATAGATGTTTGATCAGTTAATCTATGGGTGTGCCCGAAGAAAATATGTATAGGAATAACTACGAATCCCATGATGATGGTAATATAGCCACACATAATTGTAGAAAATTTTTTGAGTCATAGGATATCTAGAGAATTTGGGATGAGGAAAACCTAGTGAATGAGGTGTGAATGCTTATATTCTTATGGTCAAAATTCTTAGAATAATGCTTATAGTTTAAGGTCAAATCTCTGGGACCGATTTTGAATAGTTTAATGTAATAATTATTGGACCATGGGAATGGGATCCAAGGAAACATGTTTGGTTAAAAGGAGTTAAAACTAAATGTTAATGGGGCTAAGGAGGCCCTACACCACATGGATCAATCCTGGAGCTGGTTGTACAATGTTTACAATAGTACGACCTAGACTATGGAAAAATGCTTGATGTCATGATGGTTGGACTGTGGAAAATCAGTTTAAATTCACGATTCTTGGACTAGGGGGAGAATTTATGTTCCACAGGTATATGTGTGGCATGAAAGAGGAAAACATCCATAAGATAAAAGTCAAAATAGGCTTGCATACCACACAATAATCAAGAAGAAAATGACTCATAGTTTAATGTTCTAATTCATGGACTGACGGAAAGGTGGTTATCAGTTTAATGTCATGATTCTTGTTCTGGGGTGATGTTGGTCTCAATGATGTTTAGGAAGTATAGAGCAGATATGACTCAATGTAAATGGATCCAAGGGAAATCATGTACCACATACAGACATTGATATGATCTGTATGCATTTTAGTGTTGTAATGTTGCGACCATAAATAGGGCCAAGGGAAATACGGGTTGATGAATTTGTGTTTGGGATCAAATATTAGAAGTACAAGCATCTTTAAATATCCCATTAGGGTGGTAATGATGCCACTTGATGTTCAGGAATGTGTAATGGTAGGATACCGACACTGGTGGGGGAAATCTTCTCTGTCAAGGGATAGATGCATCCCACAGTTATCATGAGGTATTCCCTGATCAGGGAATGGGGTAAATTTTTTGATCATATTATACTTATCATATATTGAATCTTGATTATATATGGGGTTTGACTTATTGGATTACCTCATACATATCATAAAAGGCTTCTGGGTTTTATGCATGGTAAAATCATCTCTCTTTAAAAGGAATTCCAGTTTTATACAGGGTAAAAACATAATTTAATGTCACTTGATGTGTATATAGAGAGTTGTAGTTTAAATTCATTCAACTCAGGCTATAGGGGATGGAAATGGTATAAAGTCATAATGATTTTACCTTTTCAAATAGTTCAAGGTCACGTTGCATGGATCATGAATCTTAGTTTTAGGTTGTAGTGTTTGGACCACGGGGTTGTGTATAACAAAAAGACATGTGTAGTGAAGAAGAGTGAAATAAACCACATGAATTGAAATCTAGGAAGGATGGTTCCCGGGAAAAAACTTCAAAGGAGAACTCACACATAATTTAAAGTCAAAATTCTTGGATGGATACTCCCAGTATAAGGTCATATAGTTCATACCAATTGAAAATAGTTTATGGGTGTACTACATAGACCAATGGGATTATATCAGTTTAAGGTTTTAATTCTCAGACTGTAGAATCCTCACATGAAAAAATTATTGAAAAAAACTTCATTGGTCGGTGGCATGATACGATCTCCACCCATGGGGATCACGACGTATGCTCAACTAGAATAGATATTATGAATTATGTAAGATCTTTTCCACATCAACTCCATATTTGGTGTCTTTTTTCTTGGTATCATCAGCATCATGAGAGACACTACTATGTCACCCTAGAGGAAGGAGAACATGTGAACCTTCTTATTGAGATCCCTTGATATACCTTTTTAGTGCTTCTCTATATTATTAAAGTCTTGAATCATATTATTTTATAGAGATTCCAACTCATCTAGAAAAACCTCTTCCATTTATTCAAGTGTCTGCTGGTCATAGATTGATATTTTTAGTGATGGTAGCTAGGCCTCAATGGGATATATTGACTATATTCCATATACGTGGGAATATGGGGTCATTTGTATGGGATTCTGACTCATCTTAGTGATAGACTTAGAGGTTGTTGGAAAGCTTTTTATGATAAATTTTTTTATTTTGGGCCACCATATTCTATAGAATGTTTGACAGCATCTTGTAGAAAACCTAAATCTATCCATTTTCTTGTACATGGTAGCGTGAAGTATGGTTAGACCAGATTTTGTATGGGGAATGAAATTTCTTCAGCCCATCATCCCATAAGTTGTTGTCAATGTCTATGAGAATAGTGTGTGGGACTCCAAAACAATGAATTATATGGGTTCTCACAAACTCAATCACCAATCAGGATTTAAATTCCTTAAATTTAATCAAATTTGTCAACATAGAGATGAAGTTTGTCATAGTTAAATTGAACCTGTACAAGCGAGATGTCATTGGAGGGTATGCCCCCACAACATCAAGTCGTCCTATTGTAAAGGGATAATAATAATTGGTGGTGTGAAAGAGATTTGGTGGTCGATTAACTATTCTATTATGGATATTATTGGTGTGACAAAACTTGGAGAACTCAATGCATTTATAGACCATGGTGGGCCAAAAGTAGCCCAACCTTCAAATCTAAGGGAAATATTCAATAAATCCTGATGGGTTCCAGAGAAAACTGCATGGAATTATTACATAACCAAGGGGATCTAGTCCCCTTTGATGATATATAGAATAATTCCATATATCCCATACTTATATATATCCTTCTCAAGGTTTTCCCACTCTGAAGGGTAAAAAATGCTGCATGATGATGGATCTACTCACAATCATCTCAATTTGGAAGGAGAATTCCATGATGAGGATACTCATCAAAGGGCATTTTCCAATCGATCATTTTATTTGATATGGGGGAGCTTGAGGTTCTTCAGACATAGGAACAAAATCCAACTATTTTACTTGTTTATTTAAGTCATCATTTGAAATGTCATGGGTGATGACTCTCTGATGTTCCACATAGATGATCAGGTCACCCTGGTTAGGTTCTGTAAGAGTTGTGACCAAAAATTACAAGGTGTCTTATTGAATATTTTGAGACCAAGGTACATGGTTCACTTTTGGAAGAGAAGGTAACTAGTCAATTAGCTACTGAGTACATTCTTGAAGGGGCACAATCTCTTTCTTTTCGATAATATAGTCTCCAATGATCTTTTTGATGACAAACTAGGACCCTTCCTTCACATGTTAGCGGGGGGGGGGGGGCATAAATATCAAAGGCCACCTAAAGACCAACAATCATAGATTGATACTCATTTTTATTATGGGTGTATCCCTATGACATCAAGAATTAGTTTGGTAGAATAGCTTGTGCCAATGTGATTAGGATGACCCCATACCTACTCTGTTGGTCTTGGATCATTAAACCTCCTAATGATCAAGATCTTGGAGGAACCATAAAAATTAATCTTGAAGTATGGAACATCCTAATACATGAGTGGATAATCTTATCTGGGAAATCAATATCTAGGGCTATTTCATTAGGTGAAAATGAGAGAGTAGAAAATCTTCCAGTGCTTGACCCTGGATGTATTTTTATGGAACGATCTTGATGTCAAACTATTGTAGGATCACTGCCCAGTGAAAAAACATCCTTTAAACATGGTCCAATTGAGAGTATACTTGTGTGTGTCTAATTAGGATATTATTTGTATCTCTTGATGAAGAATATAATATATCAACTTCTACACTGTAAAAACTAGCATGAGGTAGCTCCTATCGATAAGAGAGTATTTGGACTTAGTGTCAAGGAGAATGAAACTGAGATAATACAATGTTTTTTCTCTACCTTCATTTATTTATTTGAGATAAGGGAACCAAGGGGCCTAATCATGGTGGTCATATAAAGTAAAATAGTATTCCTTGAGACAGGTGGAATAAGAACTAGAGTCTATATGATGTTCAAAAATTAATCATCACAGTCATCATCCCACTGGTAAATGGTGCCTCTTCATAATGATCCATGACAAGGGATTACACTTTCCCACCACGTTTGTGATGAACCGGTTTATATAGGCTTAGTGGACTTGGTAGCCTCAAATATCCAAAAGGTTTCTCATGGGAGGAATTTTTTTTAGACCTTGATCTTCTCTAGGTCGATCTCAATGCCTCTGTATATGATGAAAATGTTGAGAAAATTCACAGAGGCGACCTAAAATTCAAACTTTAATTGGTTCAGATTCAAATTATCTGAGTGGAGGAAGCTAAAAACTTTATCTAAATCATTGATATAGTCGTGATGCTAGAAAGATATGAACACATGGTTCTCCATGTACCATTCCACAAATGTCCTGAGGATTGGATTGGAGATGAGGTGCCTAGACTACAGATAGGTGGATCCTATATTTTTCATGATTAAAGGAAACAATTTATATAATGAGGTCAGTTTTAGTGCCTTGAAGGTAGTGGGATCCCCATTTTTTGGGTCCATCTGGATTTGAATGTACCCAGAGTATCCATTCACGAAGGAGAGGGATTGTAACCCTGCTGTGGCATCAATCAAAATCTCTATCATTGTAAGGTAGAAATCATCTTTGAGAAATTGGTGGGTGGGGTCTCATAAGAGGACACAAAATTTGATCTTCCAATTATTCTTTGTGTCTGAAAAAATTTTGGCTATCCATCCGGGGTACTGGAATTCCCTGAAAATGGTTTATTTGATAATCTTATAAACCTCAGCCTCAACCATGGAACCATTAGAGGGGTGTATATTTTGGGAGAATTCTTGTACCCAAAATGACACACTAGAAGGCCAATGCAGTAGAAAATTACATGGGAGTGCACCCCATTCATGTCATCATAGCTCTAGGTGAATATATCATGGTGCTATTTTAAGAATTCAATATATTGTAACAGCTCCAATGAATACATGACTGCACTAATCAACATCATCAATAGATCTTTGATGGTACCAAGGTACTCATGGATTATGTAATAAATGGTGGTCGAGACAACAAATTCAAATATAGTAGGGGAATTGTCTAAATCCTCATAATATAAGGAGGCCTAATAATTAGTGGGTTGAGATGATTATTCTAGGATATTTGACACAGGGGAAGCACTGGTTCTTGGTTGGGTGGACATGGAATCCTCACTAAGGGGTTATTGCTCTACTAAAACTATGGTGATAGAAGTTGCAGTGCCAATTCCTTTGGGCCTTCAACCCAGTGGTCATTTATTAGAGTTAATGAAATGGTGGAGGTTCATATAATATTGTTTCAACCCCGTTCTATGAAAAAATTGGAATACGGTGAAATGGTGTTCGTTGGGAAAATTGTTTGGTACTTCATAGGAGTAGAAGCTTTTGATGTCACCTGGGTCTGTCCAGTGTAAGAGTACGAGGTAATAAGCAAAAAATCCTTATCTTATGGATTAAAAAACCCATATTATTGGAAATAATAAAGAAATATCATAGTTTTGGCATCGTGGACTCTAACCAACGTATCAATAGGATGAAATCATCATTCAATTCTTCCCAAATATTGTCTGTGATGGCTATCATCCCATTAAGAGAATTGACATGCTAAACCTTGTTTGTATGTTCATATTTCCCCTACCTCTTATAGTATATGAAATACATACATAAGGCTTAATAGGAGTCCAAGGGAGACACTTCACCCTAGAGTACCTCGACATGACCATTTAGGGAGTACTTGAGGCATTAGCGATATGAGGAGTGGACTATTGTATGTAGATGAATCCATGAACTACCCCCAAGTGCATTATTATAGGTATACTATTAGAATATCATAAATTTAGTACATTATATTAATCCAAAAAATGGGTCTTTACTTGAACCCTAACACATCATTTCTTCAAACTCATGTCATAACCCTGTATTGTTAGGATGGAGGGAGTCAAATCTTCTTTAGTGTGTCCCTGATTTTGGAGCGTCCTTTTTTAGATTAGGGTGATCCCTTAACATGCGCCTACTAGGTATCAACAGATTTCAATTCCATTAAAGTGAATTGTAATGTACAGTAGGTGTATATTCCCCTACATGAGAAGTACTTATTTATCCTAATAAAATTAAATGATGGATTGGAATTCCTCTTACTTGGCCTCCTCTTCATAGTAGGCCTCTACAGAAGCTACATATTCATTGAACTAGAGGGGGATTTCTAAAGCTTTGGTGAGGTCATCATACATGTATCACAATAATAGGAGATCCTTGAGGATTTAAATACTTATATGTAATTCAACGAAGTTCATGAAAATATTGTATTTCAGTGCCAATGGAATATTTTTACATGAAGAGGGTTGATCCTTGTTATGATGCACAACAGGTGCTGCTGTATGAACTACTATGTCATCAATAGTGCTCGAAATGTTCGGATGATGACTATCCGACCTTATATAAAAAACTATTAGATGAATTTATTTTTCTAGAGGTTTGGCTCTTGTTGGATCTAGCTGGTTACGAAAAGGTCGTGGCTGAGTTTCTCAGTCGACTAACAGAGTTACTGTGGAGGAGTACTCGATGGAGTAGGAAGAGTGGACAGTTCTGAATGAGAAATGAAAAAACCTACTACCTAGTTTCAGTAGTATATATGAACTGATTTGAGGCACTGAACTGAGCATTCTAGAAGTTCACATATCATCTACCTCTTTTTGAACACACCGGTCGAAGGCACCTGAGGTATTTTCATGGAATTCCTCACTGTCAAGTGCTGTGAAGTGGTCTACTAATTCAACGAAATTCACAAATTCATACTCCTTATTAGAATCAAAGAGTTCATCCAACATTAGGAAAAAACTATGAGAATTTACTAACAAAGGGATATAAAATCACCAAGAGAGAATGATGGCTTTGGCACTGATAGAGGACTCTACATTCCCTTGAATTATTAGTGAACATTATTCTGTGGCATAGAATGTTGTAACATGGATACATAGGCTATGGCCAAAGAGGACCTCGAAACCAAATCTGGTTATGGATTTCCTATATGGGAATTAATGACACTATAAGCATGGAAAAACACCCTAAGATCCAACAAGTTGTTATATTTTTTTATCCCATGATAAAAAGTTTGATTCCATTCCCCATAGCCTTTATTATTACTATCAAGTTGGATAGAGACATGTGTCACTAGTGCAAGAACATCACCCAACATGACTAACCCATTAGCCACCTTGTCATATAGACAATACCTGAACATGTATCATTCCATTATGGTGTGTTTGAGTATCTTTTCATATGGGAAATTATGGGGGTGGCTGGTAAGTCTAGCCTCTAGGGGATTCCTGCACTTTGGAAAATCCAGGATTCCCTTATTTTGTGAATAAATGAAATATCCAAGAACCTATGAATTCTTGAAGGAATAGGTATGGTTTATTTTATATAGAAAATGAAATTGGGGAGTCTATTCTATATGAGGGGATAATCTCAAATTATTTTATCTTGGAAGTTGTGCTTGGAGAGGTAGTGTCTCATAGTTCTATGCCACATGAGGCTGCACATGATGAGGGTGCTACACTTGGAGAGGATATTCTAGAAAATGTTCCAAAACATATACTGACTCAGGGGCCTCTATGTTTATGAAAATGATAGTATTTTCATTGGATGTTTTTTTACGAGAGTTTGAATAGTCCATCAGTGTGAATATTGTCTATCCTGCAGTAAGGATTATTCTAGATTCTAGTCCTTATAATAAAAAACTTGGAATAAACCTAGAATGTTTAGAGTGCTGAAATCATGGACCATCTCATTCTTAAAAATCCCTATGCACATCTTTAACTGCTTCTCTTAAGTCAACGACATGTCGAGTGAGTATATGAGGCCTTTACAATAGGTAATAAAGTTTTAGAATCACTAATTAGTTCATATATTTCACGTAAATAGTTTATAAATACTTTTATTATGTTTGATGGAGCTGAAGTGGTAGCATAATTGTTTGAAAATATATTCCCAACCAGTGATGGATGCTAGGGGTAGCTGGCTATATCCATCCGACCCTAGTTCTTATAGTGTCTGAACAAAATAGAAATGATTGGAAGCCTCCTATTGTTATAGGTTCAAGAATATGGTTTTATAACTTTAAATAAAGTGATCCAATCGTAGTAGTGGGTCACCCATCCTATTGAATTTGGTGAAGATATGATTTCCAAATTCAGAGGGTTGTTGTATGCTCTCTACCCATTCCTCGTAAGACTTTTCAACATGTGGTATTTCTACTTATCCAGTTTTTAGGTTCTCCAAGGGAGTTGTGAGAGGTGATCTCAAGTCATCAAGGTGGGGATCCCAATATTGGTACAATTATCAAGTAATCAATGAATTTAATTGTTTTTTTAAATTGAGGAGCGTTTTAAACTATCTCCCTAAGAGAATAATTACATTAATTGGGAAGGTTTAGTGAATTAAAGCTTGATCACTTTCCATATACTCCTGCCTCTTCTCTGAATGGATTCGTGGGGCCAACAAGCTTGATTATGGGAATATGGAAAAGGAAGAATTGTTTCCTCACTAGATAAGATATGGGGTCTCTTGGGGAATTTCCAAAATCCAAACATCGCTCAACAAAATTTTTGGTAATGAATCTTTTTTACTACTCATCCTAATAGAGCATGGTAGCTACCGTGGGCTATATATACATTTTTTTAGTGAAAAGTAAAATGGAACATAGGGATCAGAATGCTTCTTTACTTTGTCGAGATTCCAAAAAGATTATTTAAGGGAATCATTATAAGGGAATCTGAGTGAAAATTTTTCCTCCACTGATGAGTGAGGACACCTATCAGAGTATCTTCATAGTACTATGTCATCCCATGGGGAAGATATTATTTTTCAATTCATACATTAATACCATTATCCCATTAATACTTTAGAAGTTTGGGGATAACCACACTAACCATAGTGTTGTCCATATGGTAAACCTTGTAATTGGATGATAGGGAAGGCTGTAAAAATATAGGACTGAGATGGATAGAAGGATATTGTCCCTAGACTATAATCAATTTACATAGATACACTGATTTCATAACATGGAAGATCACGATGGGGATATTTAAGAATGTTTTTCAGGTTCTATTGATTATCATAAAATTGAAGGCACAAATCCATAAAGAAAATCATGATATCAGCCCTCATGAACTGTTGTCCAATGACTTATAGGTTCTACTGACTTCCTAGGTAAGTCAACAGACTATAGCAGATGTAGTGAATCGTCACCTATATGATCTAGAATAAAAAAAAGAAATGGAATTTGGAAATAGACTTTGGGATGTCAATGTTTTTTATTTTAGGTTTCCAGAACAACACAAATAACTATTTAGCTTGCAAGGGATCCCACATGCCCTCTTGCACAGAGGACGGGCCCTTCTCTTGGTCATCCTTGGCCCTGATTAGCCATGGCTGATCTTCTAGTGCTGGAATTAATGTAGGACTATTAAGTAAATTTATTGGCGGTAGAGGAGTCACTACATGATTCAAGTGTTCACTTCATGGTGGAATATCTCTTGGGTGAAGATCCAGCCTTATCATCACATCCCTCTAGGATGGGGTGTTCACCACTTCCTTGTTGTGAGAGTAGTAATGTTCATTTTTTTCTCAACATAGCATTATCCATCTGAAGGATCTAATCCTATCCCTGAAAACACTCCATCTTCTCAAGTGGAGGTGAATTTAAGGAAAAATAACAGCGATAAAGGAGGATACACTATGACCCCTAGAAGGGATCCAAAACAGCATCCACTTATAATTATCTATAGAGGGATCTGGGGATCCATTGTAACTCAAATCCATGTATGTAGATTATTATCTATCAATACCCTACTCGAAAAATTGATGTCTTGTGTGAATGATTAATCCTATAGCCGTTTACTGCCTCTGAATATGAGATGTCAACAAAGTCAATGATGACCTTCCACTACCCAAATTTTCACTACCGATTGTTAGTGTTAGACATACATACTATGGATTGTTTATCAGGGTGGGGTATGTCTTAGTCATGGAGATTATCTATGCATTGGTTGGTCATATCATGGGTTTCACCCCTTATGTGGTAGGTTGGGACCTAGGGAGGTCCTCGGTGATGACTGTAGTCAGAGTTGGTAGGACCTCTACTCTATTTGTTGACAGCACTGGGGGGACCATTTTGTTTATTAGTGATTGAGTGGGGAGGGCCTCCACACTGATTAGTATGAGTTTAAGAAGGTCTTATATATTAATTTTTGAGAGTATGGAGAGGACATACATAGTTTTTGATAAAATAGAAGAGAGGACCATCACTCTTGTTAGATACTATGTAGGGAGGACATCCACATTGATCGCTGACAGCACAAGGAGGACCTACGTACTTGTTGGTTAGAACATGGGGAGGACCTCTGTTCTGATTTTCCTCATTATGGGGTGTCCTTTATTGAATTTAGGTAGTATCTATGATTTAAATAGTCAACCCATCCTACTTATGAGGTGGCTAGTGTCTCAATCCCAATCAGGAAAAGAAAGATCCATGTTCTCCGATTATAAGGATTTGGAAGAACATTATGGTGGTGTAAGGGTCCATGGAAGCCATAGAAGATTCCCCTTATTAGGAACAATACTAGGCCTTTCACTAACATTGGCATTTAGTTCTCTAGATTAGGGCCAATGGTGTAGGGGTGAAGTACACACAATCTTCGTCCTATGAGACTAATCTATTTTGTGTTGATGAGGCCGTGTGGGAGACATCATGGGAAGAAGATAAGAGGTAGTTTCTATAGTCAGAACTCAATAATTCCTTACCTAATCGATGTAGGGGAGAGATTTATTAGAGAATTTTGGGGAAGGAATCTTGAATAGGATTTTCATTCGAACGAGGCATGGTTTCCCCCTGTGCGACCCTTGGTGGTGGCGTTGTTTGATGAGGTGTTGGTTTATATAGATCCTAGAAGGCCATATACCTATAGGTAATGACCCATTCCCATATATACCAGTGTACATTAGTGTCCATAATGCTCATCTGGATAATCTCAGAGGGTGATATGGGTCATGGGCGCTCAGTAGATGATGTCATGGCAGATGTCATGGGGGAGGTGGAGTTGTGCTTAATTTTTGGATCAATGTTTCTATTACCATTTCACATATGGGTGTTGAGTTGTTATCCACCTAAATATTTAGTCCTAAAAGGAATTTGTATTCAGATGTTTGTAAATGTATAATAAAAATGAAACCCAATCCCCCAACATCATAGAATTTTATAATTTAGAGATATATCCATGCTAACTATGTCGCAGACCAAGGATTCCTTAATTATAACCTCCCCAATACATAGGTGAGATTTATTTAGGTCCCATTGTTATCTTGGTGGGACTCAATACCGAATGTTTAAATATAGTGGAATTAAAATATACTGATATCCCAATCAATACTAGTCCCCATGGTGGATGTGGAATAGTTTCACATCGATTTCACTATTTCTTGGTGAAGCCCAAATCTAGTAATTTATATGTCCAATCCCAAATCTGGGGTCCTATATTAGTACTCCCCATGTATTAAGGATAAGAGCTTCACATTGGGTTCACCATTTCTTTTTCATACGCTTTTGCGGGGGCCTGCCAACACATCGATGCACACATTAGCTTATATTTCCCCATATTTCCACATTCCAATGGTGGGAAGCTTTCATCACATCCAACAATGATGTATTATCCTTGATAAAAATGGGATGATTGGATGTCAGTTCCTCCTTTTATGGATTACTCATTGGATATATTTACCTAATCTGGGTCTCCCTCAAAGATTAACTCATTTTCTTGGAACTCATTCCCGATTCTTTATCTATGTGGACATCAGTTAATTACATTTATTCAATCATGATAGGGATCCATTGATCGAGAGAGTATTCACATTGAGAATCTTAGGTAATGTCTGAAAATTATCCATATTGGGCACATATAAATATTTGACAAAGAAGGGAATCTCATATGAGTAATCTTAGGCATGGAACCCATGGAATCCCATTTCGATCACATGTTAATTTATATTGGGGGTGTATGTATTACATTTATTGTTACCTCTATAATCCCATGTTTATTTCATGGGGTATGTAGTCTAAGTTATACTAAAAGTTCTACGTGATGTTGATATGGATTGAGACGTATTGTCCAGAAAGATTAGGGATCGAAATTAATGTATTATAGAGACGGGGGTAGGGATAGTATCTTGTGGGGGAATGGTGGTAGGTTAGAAAACCCCATGGATAAAGATATGGGAGATTTTTCCCAAGGATGGAACACCTGGAGAGCTTACCAATGGATCCAAAGTCCATGTGGAGGCGGATCCAGGTGGTGCGTCCCTAGGAGAGAGAACATGTATTATTTACCAATGGATTAGAACACCATATGAAGGTGGACTCGGGAGGTGTTCCCCTAGGAGGGAGAACCTGAGTTATTTATCAAAGGATTAGAATTACTTGTGGGGGTGGATCTTAGAGGTTCATCACTAGGAGGGAAAACTAGAGTAGTTTACTAGTGGATTAGAACAACCTGTGGAGGTCGACCTAGGAGGTGCATCCATTGGAGGGAGCACCCATATTGTATAACAAAGGATCAGAACACCCCATGTAGGTGGATTCATGAGGTTCATACCTTTATGAAAACATGATTAGTTTAACAGTGGACCAAAATTCTTCTTAGAGGTTGACCAAGGAGGTGAGTCCATAGGTGGGAGTGCCCATATAATTTACCAATGGATCCAAATTCCCCATGGAGGTGGATTCTGGGCTGTGGATTAGAACTCCTTATAGAGGAAGATCTGAGAGGTGTGTCTCTAGGAGGGAACACCCATGTTGTATACCAATAGATCAGAACACCCTATATAGGCATACCCAAGAGTTCTGCCCCTAAGAGGGAGAACCATAAATAGTTTACCAATGGATTAGAATTACCCATGGAGGAGGATCTAGGGTTGTCTATTAGAATCTCATGGAGGCAGATCTTGGAGGTTCATCCCTAGTACATAACACCAAAGTTGTTTACTTATGGATCACAATGCCCCATTGAGGCAGATCCAGGAGGCGTCTTCCTAGAAGTGAAAAACCGAGTTATTAGTTAATGAATCCAAATTCCTTTTGGAGGTGGATCTGATAGGTGCATCCATACGAGAAAAAACCTAATTTTTTTATTGATAGATTAGAATGCCTTGTGGAGGTGGATCCAAGAGGTGAATCCAGAAGAGGTAGCACCTTTATAATTATCGATGGATCAGAATTCCCATTGGAGATAGATATAGGAGTGCATCCCTAGGAGTGAGCACATGGATAGTTTACCAGTGTTGGGATTTAACCTCAGAGAAGAATTCTAAATTTCCTTATTAGAACATAGTGAAAAAAACTGACATTTTTCGATGTTGTAGTTTAAGGTCATGTGATAGGACTGATCCATACAATCTATTTTCATGTAGTAAGGAGATTCGTGTCAAGAATGGAGCATCAACGAGGGATGGTGTGGGGGATTTTATGTAGAAGAATTATGAAATTGGAATCACATATGGAAGTCAGGAAAGACTGCATGAGGATTACAAATGGATTTTTCCCGGTATGTGAGGCATGTACTCTAGTGGAGAAGGATTGTGTGGGGAATAAATGTGAATGATTCTTGGTAAGGGTTTCAACTCCTATTGATGGGGGGATAGTGGCATCCCATTATTATCATACATTAGTAATCATTTTTTTATCACACAGGGTAAGGATAAAGTTTTATGTAATGTGCTAATGATTTTTTCATGTAGTTTAACATCCTATGACTAGGATGAGAAACTAGTAAGTTTTACATCATGCAACTCAGATGATGAATGACTCCCTCGTTACCCTTAAGGATTAAATGGACAC
The DNA here is from genome assembly GCA_963277665.1 of Viscum album. Classification (NCBI taxonomy): domain Eukaryota; kingdom Viridiplantae; phylum Streptophyta; class Magnoliopsida; order Santalales; family Viscaceae; genus Viscum; species Viscum album. The sequence continues at coordinate 1,374,212,588 of OY728137.1, forward strand.
TAATCATGCGCCTATGGGTAGGAAATGGTGTTGGAACTATTGTGGAAGAGTGGTCAATTAGTATGCCAACATTAGGGCCCATATGCCTAGAAGAAAAAAGTATTACAGTACCTATGCATTGAATAAATAGGTATTCTGGAGTCCTAGGCCACTCATGGAGTGAAGTGGGAGGACATAGGAGTGGGTGGAACATGTACCATATGGACTCTAGGTGCATCCAAATTGGTCCTAGATTGGTATGGGAGCTCTAAGTACCGAACCTTTATAAAGAGGTGTTAGTAGAAGGTAGACACTATGGAGAGGACTAAAGGAGAAGGTTTTTTTTTTTGCGTTTTGGGGCCTCATGATGAGGTTATTCATGAATCTCAAGAGTCTCACAAAGTTTAGGGTCTTCTCGAAATAGAATTCATTATGAAATAGGGCTCCCCTACCCCAATGTGTAGTGCTGATTTCCAGGGAGGATCTTTACAAAGGATGAATCCTTCATGAAGCCTCCTGTTCCTCAGCAGGCCTTCTTCTTCCACTAAGGGAAAGGGACTTCACTAATTTCATATCCATGTTGGTTGGATGATATCATTTTCTTAAGAGAAGATGTTTCTAAAATCTCATATTCATTGTGCAATCCATTTCCTCTTTCATTTATAAAGCTTACGTCTTTTGCGAATAGTGAACAATTTTCGAATGTCGAAATGTCATCAACCCCTTAAATGACATAAATATTTGGGAATTTATATAAATATTCATTGGACTATGATTTAATGTTTCCATGATGCTTTATGAGATTTATGAATGGTTGGGCTCCGCGAGTGTGAATGTCACAGTGCGGAGGTTACCATCAGTTCTCCACATGATCGTGAAGTGCTCTGTGAACCAAGAGTTGATGCTTTCAAGGATATTACAATTAGGTTTCCGTGTGGATGATTCCTTCACAATATTCTCACATTCAAAAATATGGATCTTCACAAAACATACCCCTTAGAGGCATTTTGGGTAGTTCTAGCTAGAAGTCACCTCAAACTGGCCGTTCATTCTTGACTATTCCTACGACATGAATTTTTCAATGCCAACACCAACTCAATATACATTAACCTAACCCACAAATATTTCATACACTTCCATATTTCTACTTGAAATAAATTATACATTTCATATATCTGAGAATTAATTTTCCATCCACATGATGAGATAATTTTGGTTTACATTGATATTTGGGAAAATTTGTAAAAACATATACTAAATATGGCACTGAATATTTTTGATATAATAGGATTCCAATTAGCTTTATATACACTTTAGGAAAAACATTATTTCCTTTACCATCCTTTTAAAACTTTTTTCCCACTTAAATGTTTGTGGAAATGAACATTTAATCTTCTAAGAATAATTTCTTCAACAGTTCCTTAACATTATACAATTGAAAAAGGCTAATGTACATTTTATTTTGAGAGATTTATTAGATACTTTTGTATTTCATTTATTTAAACATAGAAATTAAAAATAAATTTTTCATCTCCTCAGCAGTTTTCCAGACATGTCTTCATCATTCCCTATGAATATGATATAATCAAAATAAAAAATAACATTGATTGAACCCCCTTGATTTTATTTGATGTACTAATTATCCTAAACTGTTCTTTTCTAGAAACTCAAATTCTTCAATCATGTTTATATCATAGAATACACATCCCATGATTCTTATTTAAACAAATAAAATGTCTTCTTCAACTTATATATAAAATTTTAATTTTGTCTGAGCAGGATGTGACCTGGTTTTTCAATATAGACTTATTATTCTAAATCTATGATCAAAAATGAATATGTCAAATCCCTTTGGAATATATTATATCTTTTTTCTGTAGTAATACAAATAAATATTTTGATAGGTTCAAGTCTTGTTAGTAGGGAAAATGGCTCATTTAAATGAATTAATTTAACCTGTGAGAAGCCTTTACAAACTAGTCCTACTTTGTTTTTCATCGCATAACCATTTTTATTCTACATATTCTGAAGAACAATTTCATTCTAATAACATTATAATATCTTTATTTGGATAATATTTCCCCTGTATTAATATTCTAAATCTGTTTAAATCCACCATTTATAAAATCTATATACTATTGATGAACCAAATCCTCTTCAACATATCTTGGATCATCCTGTGAATACAATGAGCTATATAAAACTATTATATATGTTCTTATAATTTAAACATATTTTCCTTGATCACCAATTTTTTTTGGAACTACACTTCCTTCCTCATCCATGTATGTGGTGAACAAACTTTTCCTATATTACATGAAATGTAAAAATTAATGTCATCATCCTTTAAAACATCCATATCATTATATCTCTTACAATTTTTCATGATGTTTAATAGGAAAAACCTTATCTTCACTTCCTCTAATATCAATAGAAAACTACAAACCTTTTTCTATCAAAATGTTTCCACACTCTCACATTTATAGATTCATTAGTATTTTTTCCTTATTATAGAACTTGTATCATCTACCATTAAAAGGGTATCAAAGTAAAATACCATCAAAACCTCTTTTATTGAACTTCCTAATATTTTCTTCTTTGATATTGATTATATCGGGTATGACAAATACCCTAAAGTATTAGAAACTCATGATACAATTATAATACATGCCTCATGGATTCATATTAGAGTATAGATAATATTAATAATGATTCTGAATTTTAACTGATGGTCCAATATATTTTCTCCAAAATAATATATAAGAATCATAATCTATAAATATATTTTGAAAAATCTAAACCAAAATTCCATTTCTTCCTTCAAGAAACACCATTTCGTTATGGTGTGTACCATGCACTAAATTTCAGACAAATTCCATTATTTTTAGGATAATATTTAAACTCACCATTTTTGTATTCTTTACCACTGTCTATTTTATTATTATTCAATATATATATATATATATATTCCATTTTAGTACTTCTCCTAACAATCCTAAACATTTTGAGAGACAATGATTTGAGTTTCAGAAAAATAATGCAGGAAATATGAAAGACATAATCAATAAAATAAAAAAATAGTAATATTAGTTTGTATATTACTTTCTAAATTCCCATATATACTTTAATGGATATGATCTAAGGGTAGAGTTTTATATATCTCGACCCTCTTATGTACGGAATTTTTAATATTCCATTTTTGGTATATTCAAAAAAAAAATTCTTCTTTTTAAATTATAAATATCATGATTAATTTATCCATTTTCAGCTTAATTGTATTTATATGTAACATATGTCTAATAATTTTATTCCCTAACAAATTATTTTCAATCATTATTAGATAAGATGAAACTTGTTGATCACTAACTTGAAAATAGTTTACCTTGTTTCATTTACCTCCTATTATCACATTCTAAACATTAAATAAAAAATGAATTAATTTGGAAAAATATTTCATTTCCTTCATAACAAATTTGGGAAACATTCAGGAAGTTATGTTTCAATCCATTAACAAATAATGGACTTATATTTTTGAATCTTTATTTTCCATTGATATCAAATCTGATGCCTCTAATTCTAAGTGACTCATCATTTCCAAAATTCATTGTCTATTATTTGGAATCTTTCAGATTTTTTAACAACATAAAATATCCATTCATATGTGAAGAACACCGATAATCTAATATGAAAATTCATTCTCCTCTTATGGATTTGAAATAAGTTTCAACCACTGAGACCTTCTCTTGGAATTTATCTTCCTTCACATGTGGATTTTGATATTTTTCATAAAAAATTTGTTTATATAGTAACATTATAAGACAACCTTTAGCAATATGTATAAGATAACTAGATATTTCACAAATATTTTCCAATGGTTGAAATCAATTTCCAATTTTGAAATTAACATTCTTATATTTTCCCTATTGGGTGGGTTGACTTCCCATTACAAAGTATCTTTGTCACATCCTGGGTTCACTATAGTGTTTATGATTAAGCCAACACATCTTCACTATAATACAAAATAATGCATATTACCAACAATATATTTAGGGATCATATTTTCATTTATAACTAGTTTTCTATCTAGTATTGTGTATCTATTTTCCATCATCTTTTTGACCACTAACCATGGATCCTTATTGTGAGCCAGAGTTTTAGTATTCTCATGGTTTCTTCTTGTTCAACTTATACTTATTCTTATCCTTAATAGGGTCTCCAATTTTAGTTATTTTGTTATTCTTATAAATTTTATAATTTTTACTCTCATTTTTAGCTATATACATGGTTGAATTGACATGATTCTTCTTCTAAATATTTTGGACCTTATTGTTTACCTTCGTGGAAAATATTTGTAGATCCTTATATGTTTAAAACTTATTTGAACATTTAAAAACTTTTAAAACCTATGTTTAGATATTTTATGTTCCTTATTTTTATTTAACCAACTTATTTTGTATAAGGTAAAATTATTTCTCCTTCACCGTCATATTTTCTTTAAGATTGATGTTGAGGTTTTTCTCTTCATAAAGAAAGTTCTTCAGATCATCAGTCTCTTATAACAACCTATATTATTTATTAGGAACTAATTCAAGACTATTTTTGATATATTTTCTTTCATCAAAATCTTGTTCACATTTTCATGTTTAAAAATCTTTGGGTGGCACTACCTAAATAATTTTTCAAACATTAACTCCATCCAAGTCTCTACTTATTCATATTCAGATCCACTTATTTCATCATTAGTAATGTTCTCATCATTCGATTTTATAATAAGAAACTTATTGATAGCATAATCACATAATTTTTCAACTTCCTCTTTATTATCATCATCTTCCTCAAATTTGTTAAAAAAATTCCATTTTTTTATTTAGAGAACTTATTATCCATTAATTTTGAAAGTGAATTTAATTTTTATATCTTCTTATTCAAATATATTCTTAACATTATAAAGTATCCATCACTATTTTCTTCTTCTCTTAGCCTTGGAATTATTTCCACAAAATTTTTAGTGGATCTATAGCTAAACCATTTCTATGGTAACATTTTTTTATACCTCCCTATGTATCTTTTCACATTTCTAAAAATAATGACATGAATTCAATTAAAATTTCATTACCATATCATCAATTTCAGATTTAATGAATTCTATGTCAAAGAAATTATTATATTTTCCTTGATTATAATATTTTAAAGATATTTTCTGATCACCCCATTCATTTTTCTTGATAATGTTTTCTATCATAATTTCATATGTGATTAGAATTATATTCATATCATTTAGAGAGAGAGATTTTCATGATCTATATCTTTTAATGATTATACCTTGGTATCAAATTTACCAGAATCATTCATAGAAATGTTTTAAAAAATAGATAAATGTTATAAAATCTTTCCAAAACATCTTAAAGTTATAATAATGTTATTAACCCCTGTAAATAACTCACCAATATATTCATAATATCCCATTTTAAAATATTCATAATTAAATATCTATAAATTAATATTTTATCTTTTCACTTTCATATTCACATCATAAATAATCAATAACATGTCCCAGATGCCTTTAGCTGGTCCAATTCTTTTAACCGTCTGGAATTTACTTTTATGGTGGTAGGAATTTAAAGAATTTAAGTCTCACCCATCATTCTCCAAATTATTCATACCTATAGATGTTAATGGATTAACCTTAGTAGGAAGAGAGAAACCATATATAGAAACATCCAGAATATTATAGAATATAGATAATGGATCAGGTAACATTAGTTTCTTCCAGATATGATAGTTCATTCCATCAATGACAATAATCCCTTTACAATTAATAGAGGTCTGAACATCAATGGTAGCTATAATTTTTTTCAAAATTCACATAGAAAATATTCAATGAAAGAACATTATAATTGAGACAAATTTAAAGGAATAGTCATAAACTATGTGATCAATGAGAGGGGATGGGGGTGAATTACTGATTAATTATTTTTATATTTTACATAGTTAATAAAACCATCACCTTTTGTTTTATATAATTTAACGAGATTAAAAAATTTGAAAAACACACCCATTAGAACATAATTATTTTTAAGTTTCACTACTCAATAAGAATATCTAGTAATTGGAATGATTTGGAAACAATATAAGACCACAATACCTCTAGAAAAAAATACTTCATTGGTTTACACCATTAAAGGAATATCAATTACTTTCATAACACCACGGTCCTTAAATAGTGCATGTTCTCTTCATATAGAAAATATTATACAATTTTTTTAAATAAAAATGAACGTTCACTAATAGGATTCGATACATTTTCACATTACTACCTAAATTCATCATAGTTTTCTTCCTATATGTTCTTTTTCTCCCTCTTCCATTTATTACACAGTAGAAGGAAATATATTTCTAATGGAACATATTTTTCTAAAACTGTTTATCTGATAACCTCTATAACTATTTGTAGTCCATACAATATCTTATATTTTGAAATAATCTTTTTTTACCCTTGGCTTGGTCCCTCAATATGATACACTCCATTTTGTACCCTATTTCTATTCCCTCTTTTCAGTGATGATAAATGTAGTACATGAACCTGGAGAAAAACACTATTGTGATTTGTAGTCTACACCTCACATATTCAACAACTCTTGAAGCACTAAAAACTGAAATGATTTTTCATTAGTTGAATTTCCCAAGTATATAAACGAAATGTTTATCCAAAAATTAAGGGAGGAACACAAACATAAACTTTAAATTCCCTAATTAACTTTTAATATCCTTATCAAAATAATTTTTAGTTGATCTCTATTAAGAATACACAGAAATAAGAGCAAAAAATCATCCAAGGGAAATCCTTTCCTCAAAGTATCAATGATCTCTTAAAAATTCCTAAAATCTATGATTGAGTCACTGTAATCCCTTTATGATTATGGAGGCATTGAAAATACTATTCAACCATATAATATTGTATGAATTTATAAAAAAACATTCCTTTGATACATCATTATAAGAATTTATTCATTTAGTGGACTCTTTTTGTTACAAATTCCAAGGATCATTCAGTATCATATGGCCTTTGTTTGTAACACGCTTTCTCATGGCTCTTTTTGGAATCCTCTATCTAAAGACCCAAAATCATTTATCTTAAAATCATTGAGTTATTCAATCAAATGACATTTTTTTTATGAATTCACTCAAACACTTTTATCTGATGAATTCATTCGGAGACCTATATCCAAATATATTACCTGGTAACCTTTTCTTGATGAACCAATAAAGGATCATCATGATATCTTTGTTTGATACAACAAAATACTCTTCTCTGATCGGTATCATCACAATGTTTTTCTGATACACTTCAGACATCTCATCCTATGGTACAACTTCATCTAGAACATTTCATGTTTTGTAATTATATACTTCTTCAATAATTTCTTTGTCTAGTGAACTTGGTAAAGAAACCTTTATATGAAAACCTTTTTTTGAACACCTAAAATACACCATGTTTAACCAAATATTTCTAACAAACAACATATCAAGAATCCTAAATAACCATATATATACTTTATTTTATATACTTTGATGATAAATAAATTATCACATGATTTTACATAATTCAAATCCTATGTCTAATAGAACTGTGAAAATAAATAGATAGACATTTCTTCCATCCATTGTCTGACCACTTCAGTTCATTGGACTTCATCCAATGAAATATTCCCATTGGACTATATTATTTCACCTTTGTAAGTAAGGCTCAACATTGATAAATAATTTATGTATGAATAAAAATAAAACACATAAGAAATATGTTTTTCCATTATAAAAGGATTAATATTAAAATAACACTTCAATTTTTCTTGGTGTTAAAAACTTTAATTAATGAATGTTAAAAATTTAGGGATAAATTATAAGTCATTTGTAATTTCTTACATTAATAAATTTTTTATAAATGTTTATCTCATGTATAAAATTATTAATTGTTCATTTATTTTTTTATTCCCTTCATTATTCATATATATAATGTTTATATTATTAATGGATATATGATTTAGTTTATGTGTTATAAATTCTAGTATAAATTATTATAAATAAATTTAAGGAGTAAAATTATACGTATGATAATTGATTTTGTTTTATTAAATATTAAACTTGGATTCTACTCAACTATGATATTTAATTAAGATGTTAATTTTTGTTTGTACATTTTAGGCATTAGAATTATTTTTGAATCAATGTATCTCTTAAGTAAATAAAAATGGGTTGAGAGATTTTGGATAGGATTAATCACTAGCCTTGCAGGTTAGTATTTGTCTAGAAATTTGAGGGTTGGATACATATCTATCCATGATTACTGTTATAGGAACTATTTGTTTCATATTATTATACAAATTTACATTAAAGGATTTGATGAACCTTAAAAATGACATGTATTTGGTTATGTGTAAATAAAATTGGATTTAAATATATGTTAGAAACACAAGTTATAGGTTGTGTAAAGATTCCCACGTTAATATAGTTTAAACATATTGATTTAATAAAAGGAATAATATTGAAAACTGGACCATTATATTTATTCATACATGTAGATGGAATATTACATAATATGGTGAGATATCTAAAATCAATTGAAAAGAGTAAGTATTAATTTCCTTCCATAAAAAACACATGTAAAGTCCTTAACCAGAAAACATTTTTGGATATTTTGATGGTGGGTTCCCATGTACTAACTTATGTAAGTCATGGGGGAAATGGAAAAATGTAAAAGTTTGGAAAAAATACCACAATTATATTTGGCTTAAAATTTAATATAAATCCCTATGTGATTGGATTCCATATGAATATAACCATATTTTTTCCATCGAGAAAAAGGATGTCGTAGTGATGTCTAGAGGATATTCAATAAAAGGAACAACAAAAAATCTCAACAAAATCAATCCATAAATATTAAAAACCCATATCCACTATAGAGAAGTGTAAGAACATGAATGACAATAAACTTATTTTAACGCATTGAATGTTTCCTCACATTAATCTTTCTAAAGGATCTTCTCTCCCTTCTACTTGAACATGGTTATTGTATTAGATATCTATGAGAAATATCTCATGAATTTCTGGTAGTATCCATCCATCCCAAGAAAACAATGGATGTTGGTCAAAGTGGGTGGTCTATACCATAATTCAATAAATTTAATATTTGAAGGATCTACTGATGTACCCAAACTATAGTTTATATAAACCATAAATGAAACATTGTGTATTTAAAATTCACATATGATAAATTTAGAATATAGTTAATCCTTCATCGAGGTCTTTATCATAATACTAAAATGTTATTTATGATCTTCCTTTCTCATATACTATATAATAATATCACCTATAAATACTACCCAAAATTGATCTAGACAATCAATAAGGACTCTATTAATTAAATCCATATAGACAGTGCAGGAATTTTCAAAAAATATTTCCTAGTCTTCCCTAGAATCATTAATTTGAATTTATTGGATAACTCATATATGGTGATACCCCTATTTAAAATACCCTATATAGGATAAAAGAAATCAAGATTCTAGGGAAGACTAGGAAATTATTTTGGAAAATTCTCCCACAATATATATGGATTTAATGAATAGAGTATTTAAAGGTTACCTTGATCAGTTTTTGGTTGTATATATTGGTGATATTATTATATATTCTAAGAGAAAAGAAGATCATAAATAACATTTGAGGATTATTATGGAGACCTTGAGGAAGGATAAAGTATATTATAAATTTATCAAGTGTAAATTTCAGATACAAAAAGCTTCATTATTGGGTTATATAATCTCAAGTGAGAGTATATTGTTAGATCCTTAAAATATTGATGTTATTGAATAATGGCATAGACCAACCATGGTAACCAACATCCATATTTTCTGTGTCTTGGTAGAATAAAAATAAAACATTATGAAATATTTATCAAGAATATATAATATAATAGACAAGTATACTTAGAAGGGATCTATGTCCCTTTAGATAGATGAATTTTATAAAAATTGTAAGGTGTTCGAAATAAGATTTTTTGGAATAATTTTACTTACACTGCAATACAGTGGGGATGGGTTTGTAATATTTTGACGATGTTGGACTCATATGTTCAAAATTACCTTGGAAACATGACTAGAGTCGAAAAGATTATTATTTACTCATACCCACAATAATAATCATGAAATAATTATTGTTTTTATGTATGAATTATGATTATAAAAATAACAATGAGTTATGGATAAGAAAAAATGAACTATGTGACAATCATAGAGAAAGTTTTCCATACGTATGCATGTGTAAGATTTCCATTTTTTCAAAGATCATAATTGAAATAAGGTAAATGTTAATTTAAAATTCCATAAATATAATTATATTACACATAAATTTTTATATATTTAAATACACTTATATATATATATCATCTATATGACAGAGGAGTAAAAAATATATCACATCTCTTTGGGAGACAGTAGTCTACTGTACAAATGAACAACATTATCATTATTTAATGGAAGGAAAGGTAAAGAGGTATATGTTATATTAAATTTAAAGAATTATTAATTTGTAAAGAATATCCTATATAAACACCAAATTCATCATTATGAACAATAATGTTAGTAAATAATGGAAAAAATCATATCAGTTCGTGAGGCAGAAGTCCGCCTTACACATGAATAATGATTTTTCCCCTTTTTATTAAACAAGAGATAAATTATGTTATTTAATTAAGATAATAAAATAATATTATATGGCAGATACTGGTTTTATTATATTATCATGGTTGAATAATATTTGAAGGATGTCTAATATGAAATAAAAAAAATATTATCGGTTAAGAACGATACATTTTACTGGGGCCACCTCTTTAGGATTATACCTGAAGACTTCCTTGATAAGTTTTAAGATCAAAACAAGGATTAAAGGATGTTCAGAAAGAAATTATGGAATTTATTTTGGAATGATATGTATGAAACAGAAGGCTTTATAAGGGTAAATAGGATAGGAGAGGGGGTTCTCTTTTATAAGTGGGGGAGAGGACACACTTGATTTTTTTTGAAATAAAAAGTTATATACACATTTTACACATTAAAAATTAATCTAGAATGAATCATTATAAAACCTTATATGATAAAAGATAAAAATATCACCATAAAATAGGATTTTTAAAGTGTATTAGTTTATTTTACCCCTTTTGTTTTTAGTTTAACCAATGTAAACTTGTTTTATCTTATCCATAGTAATTAATTTTTTATGTGTTTACTATTCATTGTGAATAAAAATTAAGTTGAAATTATTATATAATATTACTTATTATTATTAAAAATATGAATCTAATTTTTTAAAATTCAATTCATAGAAGTGGAAAATTTTATTTTAAATGTAAACCTGCCGGCACGATGAGAAAATTGTTTTCCAAAGAAGAATTTTTCATAAGTATAAAATGTTTTTATAAAAAAATTAAAAATGAAATTGATTAAAATGAAATAAATTGGATTATTAAAAACATAATTTTACTAATCTTTATTTTAAATTATTTTTTGAAAAATACTATTTTTAAATGATTTAAACCAAAAGTATCTTTTCAATAAAAAGCAGTATTTTTTACTATTCATTAAAAATTAAACTTTTTAGAAAGGTCCCAAAAAATCAAAATATGATAATTTGGAAATTATTATTCCAAAAATAATTTTCATATTTTCAAATAAAATCTATGATCGTTGAACAGTTAAATTTATACTATGTTCAGAAAAAGTAATAAAAACTATTTGTTTGATAAAAAGTATTTTCAATGCCAACAAAGACAGTACCAAAAATTATGCACTTATTTATAAACATATTTTTTTCTCTTAAATACATAATTTTTAAATTTTTGTTATTCATATTCATACAATAAAATTTAACATCTATGTTATAATTTCTATATTTTAATAAAAATTAATAATTATAATTTTGGTTTGTTTCAAATCAGGGTTCCATGCCGCATATGCTATCGAACAAAGATTTCTTAAATAAAATCTCGGGTGTTAATAGGGTATGATGTTTACTCATGAAAATGATATGGTCATAGATTATGCCTCATTCTAATAATAATTTTATGTGAAAGATTACCCCAATCATGAATGGGGTTGAAAATAATAGTTTTTCCATTGAAAATTTTGAGGCATTATTTTTATAGAGAAGTGTGTGATACATATATAGATCAAAAAATAGAGAAGTATATATTAATGTAGAAAAAGTAAAATATATTTCAAAGGGTTTTTTAGAGTTTATTTATTACTATGAATCCTTAATTAATTTCCACCCTAGGAAAGAGAAAAACACACCCAATGCTATGAGTTAGAAAGACCATGCAAATTTGTCCACGATGAGGATAGAAAGAGACTAAATAATTAAAGAATTATTGAATATGGATCCTTAAATATTGAGTAAATTGGATATATCATATCCTTATTAAATAAATTTTCGTCCATCCTTACATGTGATGTTTATATTGGTGAAAAAGAATGATGTGGAAATGTAGAAGAAGGTGAGAAATGTTAGAGAGTTGAATCGTGATTTTAATGTAATGATAAGGTTTAGGAACCAAGTATGTGTCCCATAAATAAAATATATAAAGAAGGATCTATTTGATCATTCCAATATTTCATCATCCTCAATTAATCTTGGTAGTTCAAATATGCATGAATATTTGAAAGAGTATTTATAGGCGTACAAAACGAAGAGAGATATTTTAGAGTTCTATCTCGATGATTGGTATATTTGAATGTCAAGGATTAGAGAAATAATAATTAGGGGATGTTTCTACCATTACACTTACCACAATGAGAAGGGGGAAAAATCACCATGGATTTCATTATCAGACTTCACAAAACCTCGAAAAGTCATAATATACTTTAGATTGTAGTCAATTTCTTTATAGAGTCAGCAGAGTTCTTTTCAATAAGAGAAGAAATATATAAAAATTTTATTTATAAGATATAAATTAATTATGTGGTAATGTTAAATGTAGTAATTAATTCTATTTTGTTTGACAAAGACTTTAGGTTTACCACATCGTACTATAAAATAATTCTGCATGATTTGGAAACATTGTTTACTTTCAGTACTGTATATCAAACATAAGAATTTTTTAGTATGACAGGACCATTAAAAATATATAATTAATGTTGAGATATTTATATATTAATTAAAATTGTGTTCGAGATAAACACCTTCTTTGTGTGTATTTTTTTACAAGAACAACACTCACACGATCATTCACATGGCTCCTTAAGAATCCCTCTATAGAGGGATGTGCAGAACTCCAACATATTTGGTTGAAAACAGAGAAAGTGTGATATAGGTACTCTAGATATCTCTGTAGATGATATATATGGTTATAACCATTCAAATAAATATAATGTAAATTCAAAGCTTACATAAAAGTTATGCTGATAATATTTGGAAATATCAAGAGTTTAATATTTGGGGAAAGGAAATCCTTTGAATATATACTTGGAAGAAGGTCATGAGATTTGGGAAAAATGAAAATATAAGCCCTAAATATATAATTCCATTTTAAATTCATAATCATGTCAAGATGACAACTTAACATTCTTCACTTTAAATGAATCTTTTTCATGTTCATGTTGTGTTCCGCGTATCTCTCTTAAGGGAGAATATACACAATATTTCACATGTACCACACTCAGAGGTCATACCATTATATAATGTTCTATATTTTGAGAAACAATATTGTATATTATTGATCATATAGGGAATGTTCTACAAAACAAGACCACTCACCGGGTTAATGTTTTATAAGGAAATCATAAATTAGAAAAAGCTACATGGAATCCAGAGGATGTGATGAGGTAGGAGTACATTCAAATTTTTGTATCATAGTGAAAAAAATTAGCGAAAATTTATTATATGAATTGTAGAATGTAACACCTCAAATTTTATGATTTTGTAATATTTAAATAAATATTATTTCATTGATAGATTTCTTTACATGCAACACTGAGTTTATTTAAACTATGATATAAATATTATTATTTAAATGTGACCACTATAAACATTCCCTGAATATTGATAATATGAATTGTCACACCCCAACCTAGGCGTGTGTTTTATTTTATTATTTATTTATTCTTAAATAATTTTTATGGGGTCCGGGGTGTTTCTCAGATGCAATTTTTCGGTCTGTTAAAAAGTACATGTTTTGAGGCGATGTCGTTGGGCGCGTGAGCAGAACACCTTTTGGAAACTGTGCATGGCTCTGCTCGGGTAACTGCGCATCCCACTGTCTTTGGGAAAATTTAAATAAAGAGTTTTTTATATTTAACGAGCACATCTATAGTTATCAATTAAAATTTTTGTGGATATTAATAATAATAATTATTATTTAAGACGAACTGAATATTTTCATCATTTTTATTTTTATCATTATGATTATTATTATCATTATTATTTTTATCATTATGTTGTAAATAAATAATTAATGAAATTTTTAGTGTTTCTGATAATAATAATATTATTATTAAATATGTTTTTTCATTAATCTTTTTTATTCTTAATCTTGTCATTTATTATTATTATGATTAGGTTTTTTTATTTATTTTAATTTTTATCTTTATTTTTCCTTTTTTTGTTAACCATAGCGGGCCCTCCCCATTTTTTTGGGGTCCCTTTCGCGTAGCCCTGTGCGCCACCACCCCCCTCCTTCAGTGCATGAACCAGGCGCAACCATCATTTTCTCCCTGTTCAGTGGCTCCTACTCCTAGTGGGCCACAACGGAGACCTCTACCTTGCCTCCCTCTGTGCGCCAACCCCCTGCTCCTGTTCAGCAGCCCCTTCGCGGACACCTGCTGACCTCACCCAGCCATCTTCGACTCCTCCACCAGCACTCCACCATCTTCCCTCTTTCCGCAGTAGCGACCCAACACCCAACTCCCTCCCCTCCCTTGCTCCAGCCCGCACAGTATCCCCCCCAGAGCTCGGCTTCCTACAGCGAACCAACCCCAGCGCCTCTCCTCCTATATCCCAGTACACTACGCGACACCCCCTGCCGCCGCACTGCACCCCCGCTTGGCCTCCATCCTATCCTCCTCCCTCCTGGTGCAGTGCGCAGCCCCTTGGCCTCCCTCATGTTTTCCGTTTCAAGACACCCCGACCTCAGCTCTCCCTTCCTCTGTCTGCAACAACCCCCAGCCAACAGCTCGACATCCGCCCTCTCTTACTCCATGGAACATCAACCCATCACCCAGCCGGCTTCCCTCTCCGGCTCCCGACACCCGGCACCCGTAGCACCTCCAGCGACTCTTTCCCCCCTTGAAATGTTTTTTGGTTTTTGTTGTTATTTCTAATTTTACTTTTATTATTATTATTAATATTATTAATATTATTATTATTATCATTATCATTATTATTATTATTTTTATTCCAATTATTAATAATATTATTATTGTATTTATTATTATAATAATTATTATTATTATTTTTGTTGTTATTATTATTATTATTGTTATTATTAATCTTATTATTATTATTATTATTGTTATTATCATTATTCATATTCTTATTATTATTCTTATTTTCATTATTATTATTATCATCTAACTCTTGTTGGGTTATGGGTTTTAGTTGATGGTTGTTTTTGTATTTCTTGGTTTAGGATTTTTAGGATCCGTGCATGGTGATTTCGAGCATGCGTCGTCGTCACACCTTGTTTCCGAAGTTTCCTTATCGTCGCGCCTCGATTCAGTGCAAGCGTAGTCGTCGCGTGGTGTATCCGAGGTAGGTTCCCATTGCACTGCTTTTAAAATTTAAGTTACATTACTTCATGCTGTTTGTGCCATATATATATATGGTAAATATTATTAGGCAACTTTGGATTAATTCATTTAATATGAAAATTTATAATTTATTTCTTATGGTGTGCGAATAGTGCTGTTTTTTTATGATTGCGCATGCTAAATTTTCAATGAAATATTCTAGTAATTTTAGTAAACGTGAAATAGAATTAGAGAATTGTTATTTTTTTAACAATTACTCAGTGTAAAAAAGATTTTTTTATTTTATACACAACACTTGAAATATTTTCTTGTTGAGCAGAAACCCAATAGTAAAAGAATGCTCATTTTGATTTTAAACATAATTCATGGAATATCAAATAGAGTTCTGGTTTAATGATAAATTATTTTTTTGAAGCGTGAACAAGTACTTTGGTTCTTTTGAGAAATTTCCCAGTTGGCTCTTAATGCTTATTTGGAAAAATTAAAAAATGGTTTTGTTTGGTTTTTATAAAAATATTGGCAGGATGTGAAGTAGTGTTTTGGGGGTTTCTTAAATGGTTTTAAACTATCTTGGTCTTATAAAGAAGTTGTAATTTTTTTATTGTGATCATGAATGGCATTTAATGCATGTTTGGCACTTTATGGTAAATGATGTGATTGTTTTGATGAAAACGCTCCTAGGATAACTCTCCTAGGTTGGATGAAATTGATTTTTTGGGAGGCCGCGCTTAGAAGCTCCTGGGTACTTGAGTGGTTAAAGTAATGAGGTTCTCTCATGGAGTAGCTCGGGGTGATGCATGTTGTGCTTTATATATAGATATATATGATTGGATGCTCGGTTGGCATCGGTTTTCTCACCCCCTTTTTAAACACTTGAGACATTGGAATCTGGCATATTGAGAGAATATTCTAAGAATGATTGCTGCACTAGTAGGTTATGGTACTGACCAATGGCCCATAGTAGGTGGATATATTGGGTTTATTATTATGGGATTTTCCCTCGACATGCCTGAGAGAGGATAACTAAGCATATTGTGCATTTTGATTTCATCGTGACATGTTGATATGGATGATTTCTCATGTATTATTGTCTTATGGTTTATTCTTGATCTCCTAGGTTCACCAATGTCTATTTGGATTTTGTTGTTTGTTGTAGTGATTATGATGCTAATATGTATACCTACATTGCCCTTGATGTGTGTTTTACTTTGTGCATTTTTGGTGTATTGTTTTCCTCGGAAAGTGGT
Organism: Viscum album; assembly: GCA_963277665.1. Classification (NCBI taxonomy): domain Eukaryota; kingdom Viridiplantae; phylum Streptophyta; class Magnoliopsida; order Santalales; family Viscaceae; genus Viscum; species Viscum album. The sequence goes on from OY728137.1 coordinate 1,374,229,611, forward strand.
AAATTGATTTTGATTAGGTCTCTAAAAATGGTTTTCAAATGAAAGTGTTTAATCATTTTTGTACAATTTTGAAAATATAAACATAACTTTCCCTTTCTAAAAATCCATTGACACTAATGAAATGAACCCAAATTTAGAAATTGTTAAGGGAATGGTTCATGCTTTGTTTTTTTTGTAAAATTATTTAGAAAAACATACTTTTATATATTGTAGTTCAAACCTGAAATGATGTTTCTTTTATTTTAAAGGTAGTGCATTGGGAATAGATATTGGGATAGCCTACTGAGTTTTAATACTCACGCCTATAGTTCTATTATGTTTTTAGTGTTTGTGCAGGCTATTGATTGAGTGTGCTCGCCTAGGGCGATGCTTGATTGATGAGTTGGAGAGTGACCCGCAAGGTCACAAGGATTTAGTTCGGTCGTCATGTTTGGTCAGTTTTATTTTCTTCTATTGTTCCTATTTAGTCATTTCAATTGGTTTTTTAATGCACTTCTCTGTATTGTTTTTGCTGCTTTAGTCATTTATATTGGGGGAAATCATTCCCACAACCTCTGTCAATGCCCTGGTGCTTGTCACCAACCCAGGAGGATCGGGAACGCCTCTCAGTCCATGTCGCGGACCGGATTGGGTGACCAGTTCATCGTCGACCCGGGTTGGTTCGTGACAAAACGACATCATAGGTGGTCAGCTCTTAGCAGACCTCACTTTTCAGAGCACCCTTTGTTATTTGGAATGTCAAGGTAGACGGAGTAGGATTTTCGAGAGTTGAGGGGTAGGAGCGGGAAGAGCGTCACGAACTCTTGATCATTCTAATCCTCAGGCTTCCAGGGGAAGTCCAGTTTTATTTGTTTATTTGGGATTTTATGGAAATGTTTTGTGATTGGGATACGACAAATAGAGTTGGGCTAATAGTCCTAAGACACATGGCCTGGCAAGCCATGTGGAACAAGGGGCATGGTCCAAAAAGACTCTTCATGTCGGTGACGTGATTGACATATGACCGCCAACCATATGGTCAAGTTTCCCACCGACACTAGTTCCCTATTTGAGATGTTTTGGGTCTGCTGGGATTTCTAAAAGTGGTTTGAATCAGAAAAAAATGGTTTTTGAAAAAAAAATGGTTGTTTGAAATGACATGTTTAGTTTATGTATTGTTTTAAAAAAAATGTTATGAATGATTTGTTTTTGGAAAATCAAGTTTCTTTGTTTTGGCCTTGGTGTTCCTATGAGTGCTCATATGCATAGTGGTATGTTGGAAATGTGGACAGATTTTTGGTATGATGGATGGATGCCTGGGGTGGCAATGATACCTGCACGTGAGTGAGACTCTAAAGAATAACAATAGCAGGGGTTTAACCCACAAAGATCGTTTTTAAATTAAATATGTTTTCAAAAATAAAAGTTTTGATGTTATAATAACTTGTTTTATCGTGTTTCGAGATTTCCACCTATGCAAGGTTTGATTTTGAGGTTTTTATTCACTCATTGAGTTGGCCTTGAATGTGTTTGTGACTTTTCTTGTCCATCAGTTATCCCTTGAGGCTTCGATGAGTGATTGTAGTGCGGTTGATCAACCTAAGGATTTTATGCTTGAGTTTCGGAAGTTAGATCCACCTCTCTTTTATTGTCAAGTAGATCCTTCCGTATTAGAGGAGTGGATGCGAAAGATTGAAAGGGACTTTAACTTTGTTGAGTAGCCCGAGTCGTTGAAGGTCATGTTTGCAACTTTCATGCTTGAATGTTCACCATGGATGTAGTGGAAGTCTGTGTCTTGGAACAATCCCCATCAAGAGCTTACTTGGGAGATTTTCAAGGCCTCGTTCATTCGTCAGTATTTCTCCGAGGAAGAAAGGGTGAGAAAGGGGATGGAAATGTGTTGTCTGCAGTAGGACGACAGAACCGTGTTAGAATATTTCCAGCGCTTTGTGGAGCTAGTACAATATGATTCAGGGTATGCCACGAATGACCCCTTGAAGGCTCGACACATCGACGTGGGTCTCCGCCCTGATCTACAGTCGAAGGTGTCAGAGTCCAACCTAACTTCATTTTTCAATGTGACGAGGAAATATTTTCATGTCGAATCCGTGATGGTAGGAGTGCTCGACGTAGTCCTCCCGCCTTCGATCCATATGAGCAGTGGTGAAGATTCTGGAAAGGAGATGAGTAAGAAAATGAATGTGGATGGAGCAGGTCGTGGAATCAAGAGACCTCAGGATCTTTCATCAACCTCTTTGGAGCGACAAATTATTGTGTGTTATCAGTGTGGCAAGCGAGTTCAAAAGTAGCCGTCGTGCCCAAGCGCTCCGAAGCCCTTCCAGGCATGTGGACGCCTGGGTCACTTGCGCCGATTCTGTCGAGGCGTTTCTAGAAAGCGTCACAAAGGAAGTTCTTAGAAGTGATGTGTTGTTGGGTCTTTGTTCAAAGTTTCTGGTGTATGTTTCCTTCTAGTGTAAGGGATCTTTTGTGGTGGCAGTTGTACATGTGTTTTTTTGGGTTTGAAATGTATGGGAATGTCATGGGATTTTGGTGAACTCCGATTTTCAATGTCAGTGTAGTTTTCATTTAAAAACACTCTCTTTTATTTTTTCAAATCAAAAGATATTTATTTCTTATTGGTATTATCAGAACCTGACTGTGAGGCAAAAGATGCTTCATCCATCAGAGCTCCAGCAAAAAGTTCTCGGAGTGAAGCGGACGAGTAGTCAGGAGCCCCCAATGAATTTTATGGAGTCCGGTTAAGGTTGCACCTCTATCGTTGGGGTGAGGCAGTTTTAGCATGTCTGTTGTGGTTTTTTCTGTCGTTATAAATTTACTATTGTCGCAAAGAGCACGGTGGATTTATCCCTCATGCAATATCAGTAATTGTGCTTTTTGGATGTAAGTTGCTGATCAGTGACCTCACATGGGCTACCGATGTGAATCGGTTATGGATTTGGTTTGTGTCCATCCCTAAGCAGTGGGACGTGAGTAGTTTTCCGTCCATGTTTTAGTGATCCAATCCTTGGTCCCTCCCTCCCCACCCATGGGGTAAGGGTTTTTAGTTTGCACAAAATTTTCAAATCAACTCCTATCCCTTTTGGATGAGAGTAAGTTGTTTAAATGTCCTTTCTGTGTTATTTCTAGCTTGAGTAAGGCCTCATGAACGTCTAAGATGGTTTTCCATTTGGTCGTTAGTCGGTCTGTCCATTATGGTGGGGAGACCCACCGTGAGTCTCTTTGGTTTTTCTCTTAAATAGTTATCGAATTCTAGTTGAGTTCTTATGGTGGGGAGCTTCTTCATGGCTCTCCTCTATTGGTGATTTATTTTGGGCAATGAGGTTCAGTCCCACCAGTAGTCGTTGTGATGTCATTGGATTAAGAGGTTGGATCATGTTGTGTGGAATCCTTAGGTGTTGATCGATCGACTCCATGGTGTTGTGGCTTTCCGAGGGCACAAAGCGTTATGGTGGGGAGAATTTTTACACCCCGTCCTAGGTGTGTGTTCTATTTTATTATTTATTTATTCTTAAATAATTTTTCTGGGTTCTGGGGTGAGTCTCAGACAAAATTTTTGGGTCTGTTAAAAAGCGTGCGTTTTGAGGCGACGTCATTGGGCTCGTGAGCGGAACACATTTTGTAAACTTTGCATGGCTCCACACGGGTAACTGCGCATCCTGCTATCTTTGGAAAAATTTAAATAATTTTTGTATATATTTAACACGCACATCAATAGTTATCAATTAAAATTTTTGTGGCTATTAATAATTATTTTTATTATTTAAGACGAAATGAATATTTTTATCCTTTGTATTTTTATCATCATGATTATTATTATCATTATTATTTTTATCATTATGTTATAAATAAATAATTAATGAAATTGTTAGTATTTCAGATAATAGTATTATTATTATTAAATATGTTTTGTTATTAATCTTTGTTATTCTTATCATTGTCACTTATTATTAATATGATTATTTTTATTTTATTTTATTTTTATATTTATTTTTCATATTTTTTTGCTAACCCTAGCAGCCCCTCCCCATTTTTTTGGGGTCCCTTCCCCGTAGCCCTGTGCACCACCACCCCACTTCCTTCAGCACATCAACCAGGCACACCCAACCTTTTCTCTCTATTCAGCAGCTCCTGCTTCCAGCGGGCCGCATCAGCGACCTCTCCCTTGCCTCCCTCTGTGTACCGACCCCCGACTCCTATTTGGTTGCCACGTCGCGGACACCCGCCAACCTCACCCATCCATCGTCGAATCCTCCACTAGCACTCTACCATCTTCCCTCTGTCCGTAGTAGCGACTTAGCACCCAACTCCCTCTACTCCCTTGCTCTAGCCCGCACAGTAGCCCCCCTGGCACTCGGCTTCCTGCAGTGACCCAGCCCCGACGCCTCTCCTCCTATATCCCAACACACTACGCAACACCGCCTACCAACACACTACACCCCCGCTCAGCCTCCCTCCTCTCCTCCTCCCTCCTAATGTAGCGCGCAGCCCCTTGGACTTCCTTTTGTTTTCTGTTTCAGCACACCCCGGCCTCAGCTCTCCTTTCCTCTATCTGCAACAACCCCCCAGCCAGCCGCTCGACCTCCACCCTCTCTTAATCATTGGAATAGCAGCCCATCACCCAGCCGACTTCCCTCTACGACTCCCAACTCCCAGCACCCGCAGCACCTCCGGTGACTCTTTCCCCCCTTGAAAGGTTTTGTTGTTGTTGTTATTTTTACCTTTACTTTTATTATTATTATTCATATTCATATTATTATTATTATTATTGTTGTTGTTGTTATTATTATTATTATTGTTATTATTATTATTTTTTTGTTATTATTATTATTATTATTCGTATTAATAATAATAATATTATTTTATTTATTATTATAGTTATAGTTATAATTATAATTACTGTTATTATTATTATTATTATTGTTATTATTAATCTTATTATTATTATTATTATTATTGTTATTGTTATTTTCATTATTCATATTCTTTTTATTAATCTTATTTTCATTATTATTATTATCATCTTACTCTTGTTGGGTTATGGGTTTTAGTTGATGGTTGTTTTTTTATTTGTTGGTTTAGGATTTTTATGATCCGCGCAGGGTGATTTCGAGCGAGCGTCGTCGTCGCGCCTTGTTTCCGATGTTTCCTTTTCATCGCGCCCTGATTTAGAGCGAGCGTTGTCATCACGTTGTGTATCCGAGGTAGGTTCCCATTGCAATGCTTTTAAAATTTAAGTTACAATGCTTCTTGCTATTTGCGCCATATATATATATATGATGAATATTATTAGGAAACTTTGGATTAATTCATTTCTTATGAAAATTTATAATTCATTTTTTGTGGTGTGAAAATGGTGTGGTTTTTTAATGATTGTGCATGCTAACTTTTTAATTAAATATTCTGGTAATTTTAGTAAACTTGAAATAACATTAGAGAATTTTTTTTTAATAATTACTCTATGTAAAAAAGTGCTGTTTATTTTTTACACGACACATGAAATATTTTCTTGACGAGCGGACAACCAATAGTGAATGAAAGTCTGTTTTGCTTTTAAACATAATTCACATAATATCAAATAGTGTTCTAGTTTAACGATAAATGATTTATTTTGAAGCGTGAACATGTACTTTAGTTCTTTTGAGAAATTGCCCGGTTGGCTCTTAATGTTTATTTGGCACTACTGGAAAACTAACCTTTACCAACGGTTTGGAACCGTTGGTATAGGACTCCAAACCGTTGGTATAGCCTATACCAACGGTTTGGAGAACCGTAGCCAAGTAAGCCGTTGGGATAGGTCTATACCAACGGTTCTCCGAAAACCGTTGGTATAGACCTATACCAACGGTTTTGGAAACCGTTGGTATAGGTAATATGAAATCTATACCAACGGTAATGGAACCGTTGGTATATAAATTCCAAAAATAAAATCACCACTGGGATTTGATCCCAGGACCCCCTCGTTTATAATCGAACGACTTAACCACTAGGCTAACATCACTTTGTAAACATAATTTCATAAATATATATATGTATTATCATAATTATTTAAATTTTTGATTTATATAATGTTCTCCGTTAGTAGATCTGGAAAAAAATCAATGAACATATCCCAACGGTTGTCATAACCGTTGGGATAGACCTATCCCAACGGTTCTGAAAACCGTTGGGATAGGTTCTGGGTGGGTGTATTTTTAGTAGGGTGTATGCTGGATTTTTTCCCTCTTTTTCCCAACGGTTCTTGAGAACCGTTGGGAAAGAGTAACCTTTCCCAACGGTTCATCAAAACCGTTGGGAAAGGGCCTAAAAACACACCCTTTCCCAATGGTTTTGGTGAACCGTTGGGAAAGGGTACTCTTTCCCAACGGTTTTGATGAACCGTTGGGAAAAAGAGGGAAAAAATCCACCCCTTTCCCAACGGTTTTGGTGAACCGTTGGGAAAGGTCACTCTTTCCCAACGGTTCACCAAAACCGTTGGGAAAGGGTGTGTTTTTAGGCCCTTTCCCAACTGTTTTGATGAATCGTTGGGAAAGGTTAGCTATACCAACGGTTTTTACAAACCGTTGGTATAGAAGTGTTGGGAAAGATCATGTTTCCAGTAGTGTGGATAAAATAAAAAATGGTTTGGTTTGGTTTTATTAAAAATATTAGAAGCCAGTGAAGTAGTGTATTGGGGGTTCCTCAAATGGTTTTAAACTATCTTTGTCTTATAAAAAAGTTGTACTTGTTTTTATCATGATCTTGAAAGGTGTTTAATGCTCGTTTGTCACTTTATGGAAAATGATGTTATTGTTTTGATGAAAACCCTCCTAGGATAAATCTCATGCCTTGGACTTAATTGATTGTTTGGGAGGCTACGCTTAGAGGGTCCCAGGTACTTGAGTAGTTAAAGGAAAGAGGTTGTCCCATGGAGTGGCTCGAGGTGATGCCTGTTGTGATTTATATATAGATATATCTGATTGGATGCTCGGTTGGCATTAGTTGGCTCACACCCTTTTTAAACACTTGATACATGGGAATATGGCATATTGAAAGAATATTCTTAGAATGATTGCTGCACTGGTAGGTTATGGTACTGACCAGTGGCCCATAGTAGGTGGATATATTGGTTTTATTTCTATTGTATTATCCCTAGACCTGCCTAAGAGAGGATGGTCGAGTGTATTGTGCATTTTGATTTCATCGTGACATGTCAATAAAGATGATTTCTCATGTATTGGTGTCTTCTGGTTCATTTCAAATCTCCTAGGTTCACCCATCTCTATTCAGCTTTTTTTTTGTTTACTGTAGTAATTAAGATGCTCACATGTGTACCTATATATTCCTAACTGTGTGTTTTACTTTGTGCATTTCTGGTGTATGGTTTTCCTTGGAAAGTCGTAAATTTCTTTTGATTAGGTCTCTAAAAATGGTTTTCAAATGAAAGTGTTTAATCCTCTTTGTACAAATTTGAAAATATAAAAATCACATTCCCTTTCTAAAAATCTATTGACACTAATGAAATGAACCCAAATTTATAAATGGTTACGGGAAATGGTTTGTACTTTGTTTTTTTGTAAAATTATTTAAAAAAACATACTTTTATATATTGTAGTTCAAACCTAAAATGATGTTTCTTTTATTTTAAAGGTAGTGCATTGGGAATAGATATCAGGCTAGCCTATTGAGTTTTAATACTCACACCTATAGTTCATTTCCGTTTTTATTGTTTGTGCAAATTATAGCTTGAGCGCGCTCGCATAGGGAGACGCTTGATCGATGAGTCGAAGAGTGACCCGCGAGGTCAGACGGAGTCAGTTCAGACGTCATGTTTGGTCAGTTTTATTTTCTTCTTCTATTCCTATTTATTCATTTCAATTGGTTTATTTTTCTTGCACTGCTCTGTACTGTTTTTTCTACTTTAGTCATTTATATTGGTTTATATCATTCCCACAACCTTTGTTGATGCCCTGGTGCTTGTCGCCAGCTTGGGAGGATCGGGAACGCCTCTCGGGCCATGTCGTGGTCCGACTCGGGTGACCGGTTCATGGCCAACCCGGGTTGGTTCATGACATGAATAATAATTAAAAAATTTATAAAATAATATAAATTTTTTATATAATGAAAATTAATTTATTGAATGAATAATAAATACGTACATAATTTAAGTAAATTAATTTATCCATCAAAAATGGATTTTATTTCTCTCACAGAACGAATATTACAACTAATTTTTACCAATTTTAGAGATTATATTTTATTGAAAGGCTATAATTTTTTTAATAATCATATTAAAATTATCTTTGGGTGACATTTTAAGTATTTTCTCAAAAGATAGATTTTTCAATGAATAGTGAAGAATACAAATTTTTGTAAAATAATCATTTATTTTCATTTAAAATTACATTATTTATTTGAAAATGATCCTAAATTAAAATAATAATCCATTATATTTTAATAATATAAATAATTTCATATTAAATATCTTTATAATTTATTTATTTATAAGTTCATTTTTGGGGTTAAAAACATTTAAAAAACTCTTTTTCATTGAATTTCACACATTTATATTAAAATTTATTTTAAGACATATAGAAATTAAACATTTTTAAATTTATTCCATATTTTGAATCAAAATGTTTAATATAATTTTATAGGGTCTAATTAATTTTTAGTCATTATGAATAGTAATCCTCGTAATGATTTATTTGCGATGCAAAGGAGGTAAAACTAGTTTAAAACTATGGGTTAATGAATCAAAATCTCTTTATATCTTTCATTTATCCTATTTTATGATTGTTTTATGAACATATATATATTAAATAGTTAAATAATTTATTTTTTAATATTATTTTTATATTTGGAAACCAAGCTTGACCTTTGTGAAATAAGTTATATTTTATAAAAATTGAAAAAAAAAATTGGTTTCATTGTATTTAATGGCATGGTGGGAAGTGAAATTCCTATTTGGATTTCTAAAAAAGTATAAAAACATTTTAATTTAATTATTTAACCAAAAAAATTATGGAAACCAACTTTTTACTTGATTTCATAGGGAAATGTTTTTTAATATTAAGTCATGTGTTTTCCTTAATTCAGTTTTTCAAGATTTTTGTGTACTTATATTAAAATTAATTTCTGAAAAATATAGAAATTGATTCTGAATAAAATGTATTCAAAATTGGGAATCATAATTTCAAATTTTATAAGGGTCCTTTTAGATTTGGTCATATAATTATTTTATTAAGGGGAATTTTTTTTCTTATCACAGTTAAGGTTCAAATGGGTTTAAAGTGGTTTAACTAGGACAGAAGTCATTAAACATGTCAAAAAATTATCTAAATATGATTTTTTGCATTTATTTAAACCCTATATCATGTTATATTCTAAATTTTGGAACCTTTCTTCCACATTACAATATTATGATATATATAAATTATTTAATCTTTTAATTAATTCCAAGTGTTTCATACTCTCCATTATAAAAGGATGCCCCATCTCTATACTCCTCCCCATTTCACGATCCTTATATATCAAAAAATACCAACCATAATACCTCCATATATTCCTAAAATATTTTCTAGAGCTATATTTCTTTCTAAAGTATCATATTTTAACGTCTTAACGTGTAAGCCAAAAGTGGTTTCTCAATAAATAGTTATAACTATTAACCAAGTACTTTCAATATATTTATTCTTCAACACCCTCTAAATTTATGGAATCAATTATAATATAATTAATTAGTATCATAAAGATACTTAATTTTTATTATGATGATGGAACAACTATTATCCACTTTCCTTCCATCCTATGAGTAAAGAAAAAATCACTCGTGCGTACATGTGGATTACTACCTCTACAAAACAATGTGTTTCTCTTTTCATCAGCACCAAAAATTGTTTTTTATAATGATGAATTCATTGAATAAATTTTATATTTATTATATTATTATATTTTTCCAAAAAAATTGATTTTCTTTCATTCTATTAATCAAAAATTATAAACATCAGTCGTTCGAACATACAGTCGATCGTCTCCACAAAGTGTTATAATTAATATTTCATTAATGATTTATATGAATATTTATAAAAATGTATATAAAATTTTAATATGATATTAATTAAATCATTAAAATTCTATATATTATGTAACTATGTTTAAAGTAAATGTATTAGGACTACTGAACTGAATATTCAATATAAAATTTAGTAGTTATCACCTGAAACTGTGATTTTAATAAAGAATTTATAATAAATGATGATATGATGTTATAAGTAAATAATATTTTTTTATATATATTATTAATTTTATATAATAAATTTATAATAAATAAAAGAAATTATATAGGAGGTTTAAAAACATACAATGAAATCTATTAATTTAGATAAAGTATTTATGTTATAATGCATTTTTAATATGTAATGTTCATTATTGAATTTACATTGATGAAACTATTTAAATATTATTTAATAAAACCAATTAATTTATCTTCACCTTTGGTCTCCATTGGAGTTTTTATGTTTTAGTACCATTTTTTTCTCATTAGTACTACAAATGGTCTGTAAATGGTTTTAATAAAATCCGTCCTTATTTCTCCTCATTTGATCAAAATGTTTTTCTTCTATATTTGTGTTTTGAATAATGTTTCAAGTTAATTGTGGAATATTATTTAATTTTTTAATTAAATTTACCCTTGTTTTATGTTTTAAATTTTTCTAAAAAATATTCATCTTGAAATTTTCTAAATGAAGTGCTTTTAACTGATGGAGTTAACATAATCATTATTTTAATGATTACATAATGAGGGAAATTTATCACCATCACATTCAATCATTTCTATGAAGCTTCCTTTACACTTTACGACGGCTATTTTCAAGGAATGTGTTTTCCATAATATTTTTATATGTTTTATATTTTAAATAAGTTAATTTTAAATGAAAACGGTATTTTACTCAAAAAATATTCCAACGACATTAAAGAAATCATTGATTACATCAATTGTTGTAAATTATGCATTATTAAGGATATAACACCATGATACCATACTTATTATTTCTCCATATGATTTATTATTATAATAATGAGATATTTATGAAACCAATTTCATTTCTATAGGTTATGGTTTGATGATAGGATGAATGTTTTTTGATCTTGTGTCAAACACATGAATGGATTATGATTGTGTGGGGGGTGGGGGGGGGGGGTCAGGAAAGAATTATATATTCCTCAAATTCAGTGGTTAAATATGGATATCTTAAGAGATAGTAATTACTAGAATGCAGAGTGAACGTTTTTGTAAGATATCAGGTTTTTGTATGAGGTACAGATCCATTATTTTTAATTTTGAATGTTTAAATATTGACTTATGTGAGTGCCCAACACGATCATATGTGTTTTGAAGGTTTATGGGGATTTTTCAGATCCTCGAAATATGTTTTGGGTTGAAAATGTCTTGGAGTATAGTTAGTTCAAACCACGTGGGGAAGGCCACATAGTTTGACTAAACAGTGGAAGGATAGATTGATATAGAATACATGACGTAATGTTTGAGGAAAATTTGTGGGAAGAGGTGCACACTCATTTGTACATGTCTATAGTTTCTTGCAGAACATGACAGAGGCTTTTTGTACAGTTTACACATGGGTTTCAAACTATGTTGGTAAATCGTGCGGGTTCCCATTTTCCCTATAAGAACCATCCATTATTTTCACATGGATTGGTATACCATGTGCCTAAACTATTCATCACATTTATTTTTTATTTTTAATTAATTTTATGTTTAATTATTTTTATTTTTAAAACATAAATCCTTTTTCATTCAATGTACAACTAGGATAATCTTTGAGAGCTCTCTTGAGAAAATTTACTTAGAATTTAGATCTACTCTTCATCCAACCTTTGATATTAGCACAGGTTGTTCCCTCAGATCCGCATCCAAAAGATCTACATTCCCTTTTATCCATTATTTGTTATTCTAACTATTGATTGTGTTATTTGGATTTAGGCTCATATTCCCCAATTTCTCATTCTTAATCAATTCTTTATATCTCCCATAAAATGAGTTGAATTAGAACATGAATCTAGATGATGACTCCACTACCAAGCCATGGTAGGTGGTATATACATTTCTTTATGATTTTGGTGTTTTTTTGGGTATTAGACATTATTCATCCCATATGACTTTTTAGCGTGACACCAATTTTGAATGGGTCACTTGCAATTGATGTAATAAAACCTATTAAAGATTCCCATAGGATCTATTATGATGTGTTAGTACCTATTTCATAATCCAAGGACACCCATGGGGTGAACCTTTTGAAAATACCATGATTATTAAATTATAAACAACCCTAGGTGTGTGTTTAGGTCTTTCAATATTATTAGAATCCATTTAAAAAAGGGATGAGATTAATGGGTTTGTTAGGAGATGGTGTTCCACCATTACCTTGATATCTATTATATATTGAACTTGAATTGCATAATAGTTTAATTGATCAACTTAGCTAAATGTAATTAAATGGAATTAGTTGAATGGGGGGGGGAATACCCATGGGATATGTTTAGTTTTGAATGGTGACAAATGGGTGGGTATACCCATATAATTTGTCTAAATGAAAATAAAATAAATGGGTGGGTATTCTCATGATATGCTTCTTTCTGTAGTGTAATAAAGGAGTGGGTGAAATCGTTTTATGGAATTGATTGAATGTGATTATATGATTCGTTAGGCTCATATGGAATTGAATTGTTAAACAATATTAAATAGATGTATGTTTTTTTATATTCCATCAATGGCTCTCAATAGATATTGAACAAATTAGTGGATGCCATGATTTTTGATTATTATAGGGTCCCAATTCCATGGGATTCCATGGGCCTTTCTACACCATGGATTTAGATTTTTTGGACTCACGTAGGATATGTTGGTACACATTATCTAAAGACTCCAACTAGTTCCTTTAATTAATTTCAATTGAGATTCTCTTGGGTCTCAATGAGGAGGCATTAGTCTTAAACACCTTGGATCTGGCCCTTTGTCATCTACACATTATTATAAGTAATGTCCATGGGTTTGATATGTTTTATTTATACAAAAAGGCTGTGTGGACTAGGTAATGATGGATGTCCACTGGGAATGTGTTACTTGTCTATTTTTCTTATAGTTTCCTTGTTAGGAGATGGAACTTGTTACCGAGAGACTTGATAGGCTACTTTGTATTTATTGTTTGTAGTGGATATATTAATTATGTTTTCACACATATAATACTATTTATATTCCATTGTTTAGAATACTTATTATGCTTATTAAAAATGTGTAGAATTTTGGCTTGTAATGTACTGGGATGTTTATCTCACACCCTATTTGGGCCTCCTTAGGGATCTAAATAGATTATATGGTTGGAGGTGATGGTAGGGGTAGTATCATAACAATGGTTGTTTATCATTTCTTTGGAGAAGGAGATAATGAGACCAAGATGAGTATTACAATGCTATGGGTACATTCTATTCTTTTATTGTTTTGGATACTTGTATTTCATATCATTATGATGTACCAGATCAAGATGCTCTCTAATTACATGTATCATATGCATCATTGAGTATGTGAATTTTTTTATATATTTGTCTGGCTTGTTTTATGTTCCAGTTGTTGATATATATATCTTCTTGTTCTATTGAATGTATTTGAATTCCAATTTTATATACTCCTTTAATGAGGGAAGAGTCCCCCCAATGACTCACATAGGCCCCTATTGCTGGTCAGCAGCCTCCTACATTTGGGAATATGCACTTGAGCCCATGTGACCAACAAATATTTGGGAACTGTTGATTGAAATCTGGGTTCAAGATGTCATAAAGTGATATTAGAGGTGGTTTTTTTCTTGTTTCACAATCTATTTCTCCAAAATATACATGGATAAGAAGAAAATGCAATTTGATAATGAGTTGTGCCCGGAACTAGCTACCCCGCATATAGGGAAAATGTAACGACCCAACGTTTCATTAATAGAAAATCCCTCATGATCCAGTTAAATGTTTCTTTATGAAAAATGTTTTTATAAGATGTTAACTTCTTTAGTTTTACGTTAAGATTTGTGACCGTTACTTTTATAGCTGTTGAACAGTGATCATATGAGTAGTATAAATATAAGGCTTTAACGAACCCATTTCTACTCAGACAAAGGAAGCGATGGCCTCATCCAGTAGAATTGCCCCTTACGAAGCCCATTTGTCAGAGCTCGGAAAAGAGGTGGCGTCTTTGGGCTTTTCCCTTGACCAAGCCCAAGCTGAGCTTCATCAAGTCAAGCTCGAACTTGATCGTCTACAGGAAAAGTGGAAGTTGATTGAAATTACCACTCGAGTGATGTTATCCGAGCCACCCCAACAGTCTGTCACCATCGCACACCTTACCCTTAGGTCTTATGCATCTATTTTAAGGGGTTATGTAACAAATAAGTAGCACCATGTTCATGAACATTATTTTTTGTATATAATAATGAATATAATTTCTAGTCATTTTTGATACATTGTAATTAGTTTTTAAAGTACAAATGGTGTTTTTAGTTATTATTTAATTAAGAATTATATTTTATTAAATTAAAGGATTTTTGAATTAAATAATATTTTAATAAAATAATATTATTAATATTAAATTAATTTTTTTATTAATTATAAATGATCTTATAATTTTATGAATGCAATTAAAATTTTATTAAGGTTTGAAGGCCATTTCTGTCAAAACTCGTGAATTTTTTTATAAATGTCGGTTTTTATTTTAAAACTGAAAATTCACATATTTAGAAAATTATTTAGTTAAAATAAATATTTTTTTTGGAATCAGGACGTCGAAATTATCCAACGGTGAATTTTTCATAATTTTCTGAGACAGTCAAATTTTTGGGTAAAAATTAAATACCATTTAAATATATAATGTGTTTTATGACATCATAATGACCCAATGGTGATGTAAAAAAATAACATAATCCTTATGTTCGGCCAATATGTGTTTTATCATTAAAATAATGAGGTTTTGGGTTTGTTTGACTTACTTTTCAAAGCATTAATGGAGCCCTCAAGACTTATTCAACACTTTTCCCTTTTAAACTAATTTCCATGGGAGTTTGACTCACCTCCACATAAGCAACCCTATTTTTTTAATAAGTTCGGACCTTGACCTTGTAAAATATTTTTTTCCTCTTTCCTTTTCCAGAAACCATGGGGAAATACCATGGGATGGTTTGTGGTTTGGATTATTTTAATATAAGGGGTCCCAAACCTAAATAATAAAGAATTCTCTCACCTTTCCTATATAAACCCACCCAAGCTCCCACTTCCTCCTAACTAAAATCCCTTGGAGTTCGTGCAACCTCTGCCCTACTCTCTCTAGAATCCTACCAAGGTGCCCCAAGCTCCCAATAAGCCTCTCACAATCCTCTCTCTAGCCTTTGGAAGCACACTTCCAAGTAAGGGGTTTTTCTTCCTTTCTCATTTTTGTCAATTTTCGTTAAGTTGTTTTGCACTTTTAATTTCAATTATGAATGTTGGGGTATGGGTTATCACCTCTACCATACTTCCCTCTTATTGTTTGAATGATGGGAGACCCCTTTCTCTCTCATTAAATGCCTCCCATGTACACCCGTTACTATGCCGAAATTCTGAAAGGAACCTTTTTCTCCTCTTTTATATTCAAGCAATACTTTTGTATCACGAATCTAAATTCTTTTTCAATTGTTGGGACATGTATCTATATGACATCCTTACTGTCCATTACATTTAAATATAATGAGGAACCCCTTTATCTCTCATCAATCATTTTTATGAATTCTTATGTCACGCCGTTACGCTGCCGAAATCACACCGATTTTCTAAGCCAATATCATTGTGTAGTGAATACCATGCCCATTTCTCCATCAAGGGTATTCAACTTTATGCACATTTACTTATTGATTATAAAGTTCCATGTATTAATTCCACATTCCTTTATCGTATAATAAATGATTATGTTTTATGAATCCATGTTTTATGATCCATGTGGCACACTTATGCATGAAATGAAATGTTTAAGAAGGGTGCACCCTTTATAGTGCTCCAATGCATTGGGTAAAGTATAGTATCATGATACATCATGTGAAATGAGTGTTGAATCATGCTAATTCAAGTGCAATGAGGTTTTACTCGTGCTTCAAGTGCAATGAGGGTTTACTCATGCTCCATGTGCAATGATCCTTGACTCATGCTAATTCAATGTTAAGTGTTGTTGCCACATTTCCATGTTATGGTTATCATGCTTTATACTGCCTTTATGTTCATGTTACTCTAATGCTCTATTGATGTTCCTATTTCCTAACATGTATTGTGCTCCTCATGTTATTCATTGTCTACTCCCTTACTGGGCTTTATGGCTCACCCTTTTCTTATGCATGTCCTCAGGTTATCCCATGCAATGCTAAGTACGAAGGAATGTAGTGGTCATGTAAAGGAAGTTTTCAATAAAGATGTTTTATTTCAAGTTTAAAGTTTTTATGTAATGATCCTAATCCCCAAAGACATTAAACCTGTCGATCTTCTTTGTTGTATCAAGTGAAGTTGTATGTAATAAATCACGCTTAAGTTGTAATAAAAAGCAGGGTTGTCGTAGTTGGTATCAGAGGATAGGTTTAGTTATTTTTGGGATTAGGAAACCCTAGTAAAGCCTTAGATACAAGACTAAGAAAAATAAAAATATCCCTAAGTTTTGGTAAATACTATGTAAGTGGTTTATCAAACAAATACGTCCCTGTCAGGATACGAGCAGGTAGAGGCGGCTCTGGCACAGATGTATCCTAGGGGTAAAACCTGAAAACACCGCTTTGAGCTAGACTCGAATGGGAACTGGTGCACGACAACGGGCCTTGCTGCACTCTTGGTTACGACACTCCCAGGGGATATGTTTTGATAAATTCACAATCTTAGTATGAACCCTTATTAAGGGAAAAATGCCCCTAAGAATATATGTTAGAAGGAAGATCATGAAAAGCCTGGATTGAATCCTATAGACTCATGAGTTAAAGAGATTAAAGTTTATTTATAAGTCATCAACTTTTGTCTTTGGATTACCCTTTATGTGTTACCCCTAACTTTACTTTTATTCCAGCCAATGGTCGGTAATAGGAGAACTCGGGCTAAAAACCGTTGTGAAAATCTGTGTGAGGATTGTACTAATGAGATGCCCAATCCAATGGGAGTGGGAATCGCGAACTTTGTCACGCTTCTCTCTCAGCTAACTCAAGTTTTGAATAGAAACACGGGTCAAGAGGAACGTTCAACCCCCCCTAAGAAAGAACAAGTTGCTATCGAGAGCTTCCTGAGACGAAGGCCTCCTACTTTTAGTGGATCATCTGATCCCACGATCGCTGAGCAATGGATCAACTCCATTGAAAATATCTTCTCTATCCTTCAATGTTCTGAACAAGAGAAGGTTCCCCTGGCGGCTTATCGTATGAAGGGTGAAGATGATCAATGGTGGATGTTGATCAAAAATACGAATCCTGAGGAGGAGATCGAGGCTTTGAAATGTAAGGAATTCCGGAAGATGTTTTTCGATAAATATTTTCCACGCACCCTCCGTATTAAGATGGAATGGGACTTACTTTCCCTCAAGAAGAAAGATGAAGAATCTGTGGAAGCGTACGAGGAAAACTTCACAAAGTTTGCACGATACGCTTCCGGCTTTGTCATTACCTTCGAATTCAAGGTTGAAAGCTTCTTTGGTGGGCTGAAGCCTAGCTTGCAGAAAGAATTAGCGATCCGTGACTTCGACAGCTATGAGGAAATTGTCCGATGTGCCCTCAAGGTTGAAATAGAGATAGGAGAATCATAGGGGTATCATGGGGACAAGAAGCAGAAGGTGGACTTCAACGCTGGTGGTCCAATGGATAAATCCAACGGTGCTAAGAAGTTACAGCACCCCACTTTCCAAAAGTGCAGAATGAAGAACCCTGGAAATTGCCTTAGGGGGACGAGAAAATGACTTAGGTGTGGAAGAGAAGGGCACCTAGCTATTAACTGTTGGCAAGAAGGACCCACGGCTGTGACAGAGGAGAGGAATGCTCCGTTTGAACCTCAAAGCGTTGTTAAATGCTACAAATGCAAAGAACCAGGTCATTTTGCGAATCAGTGCCCTAATCCAAGGGTTATCGGAGGCAACCAACAACCTCCAAGATAGCAAGGAAGAGCTTTTGCCATCACTTCTGCCGAAGTGAACCCGAAAAATGAAGTGGTGACAGGTACGCTAGTTATTCATTCAAGAATAGCGAACGTACTTTTTGATTCAGGTTCTACACATTCTTTTATATCTCAAATGTTTAGTAGAACAATCCCAGCACCACCACAAATCCTGGAAGTAAAGATTTCAGTGAGTACGGAAAATGGGGCAACCATTGCATCCCATGAATATAAGTCCTCCCCTGTTATAATCTGTGGATTGAATTTCCCGGCGAACCTTGTCATACTCCCTCTGGTGGAATTTGATGCAATTCTTGGCATGGATTGGCTTTCCTTATATAGAGCCAACATAAATTGTCGGGAGAGGGAAATCACACTCCATATAGAAAATCGACCCCTAATTCTTTACAAGTGTCAGGAGGAAGATGAATCTCCTTTAGCTCCATCATCTCAAGAATGGATATTACTGCCTTATGAGAACACATATCTGGCTCAGATGATTGAGTCCAAAGAAGAAACCACCCTTGAAGAAATGCCTATTATGAGGGAATTCACCGAAGTATTTCCCGAGGAACTTCCTGCTCTTCCTTCAAGAAGATATGTTGAGTTCTCAATTGAACTTATACCTGGGGAGCTACCAATATCCAAGACTTCATAGAGAATGGCTGTTGTTGAGCTGGAAGAGCTGAAGAAACAACTACAGGAGAATCTGGATAATGGTTTTATACGCCCAAGTGCATCACCATGGGGTGCACCAGTCCTCTTCGTCAAGAAGAAGGATGGGTCAATGTGGCTTTGCATCGATTATAGTGAACTTACCAAAATAACGATAAAGAACAAGTATCCTCTCCCAAGAATCGATGACTTGTTTGATCAGATGCGTGGAGCACAATACTTCTCCAAGGTGGACTTACAGTCGGGATATTATCAAGTAAGGGTGAAGAAGGAAGATATCCCCAAGACTGCTTTTCGTACAAGGTACGGGCACTATGAATTCATAGTAATGCCTTTTGGACTCACCAATGCTCCACCAATATTCATGGACTTGATGAATAGAGTCTTTAGAGATTACCTTGACAAATTTTTGGTAGTCTTTATAGAAGATATTCTAATATACTCCAAAACCAAGGAGGACCATGCGGAGCATTAAAAAACTGTACTAGAGACTTTGCGCAAGGAGATGCTATATGCATAGTACAACAAGTGTGAGTTTTGGTTGAAGGAAGTCTCATTCTTGGGCCATATCATCACAAGCAATGGGATATCTGTGGACCCATCCAAAAGAGATGCAATTGAGGGATGGCCGAGGCCAACATCGGTAACTAATATCCGTATCTTCTTGGGGTTAGCGGGATATTATCGACGATTTGTGAGAAATTTCTCACGATTGTCCAACCCTCTTACCAAGATAACTCGAAAGCGAGTAAAGTTTTCTTGGAGTGATGAATGTGAAGAAGTCTTCAAGGAGTTGAAAAGGAGGCTTATCACTGCACCCGTGCTCACTTTACCCCAAAGTGGGGAGCTTTTTGTGGTATTCAGTGATGCTTCGAAGAAGGGATTAGGATGTGTGCTGATGCAGAATGATAAAGTGATATCCTATGCCTCAAGGCAGTTGAAAATCCATGAGTGAAACTATCCAACGCATGATCTGGAGTTGGTGGAGGTGATCTTTGCCTTGAAAATCTGGCGGCATTATCTCTATGGATAGAAATGTGAGATATATATACTAACCACAAGAGTCTTAAATATATATTCACACAGAAAGAGATTAATATGCACCAGAGAAGATGGATAGAGCTCATTAAGGATTATGACTGTTCAATACATTACCACCCTGGGAAAGCGAACAAGGTGGCAGATGCCCTAAGTAGAAAGGATCCAACGATTCTATCAATGATGAGAATTGAGAATGATCCAATCTTCTTAGACTTAATGAAGATGGATGTGGGAATCATAAAGAAGGGAACATCATCAATCCTTTCACAAATGATTGCTCAACCATATCTTTCGGAAAGGTTAAAGGATTCTCAAAAGGATGATGCAGGAATCCAAGAAAAAGTGGAAGCTATCAAAAAGGGAAAATCCTTAGAGTTTAATGTTAATGAAGAAGGAATTGTGCGGTTTGGGAAAAGACTACGTGTTCCATCAAGTTTGGAGCTGAAGAAGGAAGTTTTGGATGATGTATATAGTTCAAATTTCTCTATTCACCCAGGGAGCACAAAGATGTATCGAGATCTCTGAGAAAACTTTTGGTGGGATAATATGAAGAAGGAGATCACTGAATATACATCAAAGTGCCTGGTGTGTCAGAAAGTGAAGGCAGAGAGGCAGTAGTCTAAGGGGATGATGCAACCATTGCCCATACCAGAATGGAAATGGGAGAACATCACCATGGACTTTGTCACTGAACTTCCAAGGACATCCAAAGGCAACAATGAAATCTAGGTTGTTGTGGATCATCTTACAAAGACTTCTCACTTCATTGCTATTCGAGAGGATTTCTCTTTGGATCAACTGGAACAGATATAAATCAGGGAAGTGGTACGGTTTCATGGAGTGCCACTATCTATTGTGTCTGATTGAGATCCAAGATTTACCTCTATGTTTTGGAAGAGTCTTCAACATGCTCTGAATACTGAACTAAACTTCAGTACGACCTATCATCCTCAAACTGATGGCCAGTCCGAGCGGACTATCCAAACACTTGAGGATATGTTGAGAGTGTGCTCAATGGACTTTAAAAATGGATGGGATCAACAACTTCCTCTAGTTGAGTTCTCTTATAATAATAGTTTCCACTCGAGCATCCAAATGGCACCATATGAAGCCCTATATTGGAAAAGGTGTAGAACCCCAGCATGTTGGGATGAGGTCGGTGAACGTAAGCTGCTTGGACCAGAAATGGTCGAAGAAATGGTGGAGAAGGTGAAAACCATTCAGCAGCATATCAACGTAGCCCAAAGTTGACATAAGATTTATGCAGATAATCATCGACGAGACCTTGAGTTTAATGTTAGAGACATGGTGTTTTTATGCATATCTCCGTGGAAGACGGTCATGAGGTTTGGAAAGAAAGGGAAGTTAAGTCCAAGGTACATCGGCCCCTTCGAGATTCTTGATTGTGTTGGGGCTGTGGCCTATCGACTAGCACTTCCACCTACTATGGCCAAGGTGCATGATGTCTTCCATGTATCCCTCTTAAGTAAGTACATACTAGACCCTTCACATGTACTCTCTTCCGAGTTGGTACAATTAGAAGACGATCTTTCTTAAGAGGAGCAACCAGTGAAGATCTTAGATCGTAGAGAAAAATTTCTACGAAATAAGACAATGCCCCTCATCAAGGTGTTGTGGAGAAACCACAAGTTTGAAGAAGCAACTTGGGAGTCGGAGGATATGATGAAGATAAGTTACCCACATTTGTTTTAGTGTGGGAAAAGGAAAATTTCAAGGGCGAAATTTCTTAAGGGGGGAATATTGTAACGACCCAAAGTTTCATTAATAGAAAATCCCTATTGATCCAGTTAAATGTTTCTTTATGAAAAATGTTTTTATGAGATGTCAAGTTCTTTAGTTTTACGTTATGATTTGTGACCGTTCCTTTTATAGCTGTTGAACAGTGATCATCTGAGTAGTATAATTATAAAGCTTTAACGAACCCATTTCTACTCAGACAAAAGAAGCGATTGCCTCATCTAGTAGAATTTCCCCTTACGAAGCCCATTTGTCAGAGCTTGGAAAAGAGGTGGCGTCTTTGGGCTTTTCCCTTGACCAAGCCCAAGATGAGCTTCATCAAGTCAAGCTCGAACGTGATCGTCTACGGGAAAAGTGGAATTTTATTGAAGTTACCACTCGAGCGATGTTATCCGAGCCGCCCCAAGAGTCGGTCACCATCGCACACCTTACCCTTAGGTCTTATGCGGCTATTTTAAGGGGTTATGTAACAAATAATTTGCACCATGTTCATGTACATTATTTTTTGTATATAATAATGAATATAATTTCTAGTCATTTTTGATACATTGTAATTAGTTTTTAAAGTACAAATGGTGTTTTTAGTTATTATTTAATTAAGAATTATATTTTATTAAATTAAAGGATTTTTGAATTAAATAATATTTTAATAAAATATTATTATTAATATTAAATTAATTTTTTTATTAAGTATAAATGATCTTATAATTTAATGAATGCAATTAAAATTTTTATTAAGGTTTGAAAGCCATTTCTGTCAAAACCCGTGAATTTTTTTATAAATGTCAGTTTTTAATTTAAAAGTGAAAATTCACATATTTAGAAAATTATTTATGTAAAATAAATATTATTTTTGGAATCATGACGTCGAAATTATCCAACAGTGAATTTTCCATAATTTTCTGAGACAGTCAATTTTTTGGGTAAAAATTAAATACCATTTAAATATATAATGTGTTTTATGACATCATAATGACCCAATGGTGATGTAATAAAATAACATAATCCTTATGTTCGTCCAATATGTGTTTTATCATTAAAATAATGAGGTTTTGGGTTTGTTTGACTTACTTTTCAAAACATTAATGGTGCCCTCAAGACTTATTCAACACTTTGCCTTTTTAAATTAATTTCAATGGGAGTGTGACTCATCTCCACATAAGCAACCATATTTTTTTAATAAGTTCGGACCTTGACCTTGTAAAATATTTTTTTCCTCTTTCCTTTTCCTGAAACCATGGGCAAATACCATGGGATGGTTTGTGGTTGGGATTATTTTAATATAAGGGGTCCCAAACCTAAATAATAAAGAATTCTCTCACCTTTCCTATATAAACCCACCCAAGATCCCACTTCGTCCTCACTAAAATCCCTTTGAGTTCGTCCAATATCTGCCCTACTCTCTCTAGAATCCTCCCAAGGTGCCCCAATCTCCCAAGAAGCCTCTCACAAGCCTCTCTCTAGCCTTTGGAAGCACACTTCCAAGTAAGGGGTTTTTCTTCCTTTCTAATTTTTGTCAATTTTCATTAAGTTTTATTTACCTTTTAATTTCAATTATGAATGTTGGGGTATGGTTTGTCACCTCTCCCATACTACCCTATTATTGTTTGAATGATGGGAGACCCCTTTCTCGCTCATTAAATGCCTCCCATGTACACCCGTTACTATGCCGAAATTCTGAATAGACCCTTTTTCTCCTCTTTTATATTCATGCAATACTTTTGTATCATGAATCTAAATTCCTTTTCAATTGTTGGGACATGTATCTATATGACATAATTACTGTCCATTACATTTAAATATGACGAGGAACCCATTTCTCTCTCATCAACCATTTTTATGAATTCTTATGTCACGCCGTTACGGTGCCGAAATCACACTGATTTTCTAAGCCAATATCATTGTGTAGTGAATACCATGCCCATTTCTCCATCAAGGGTATTCACCTTTATGCACAATTACTTATTGATTATAAAGTTTCATGTAAGAATTCAAAATTCCTTTATCGTGGAATAAATGATTATGTTTTATGAATCCATATTTTATGATCCATGTGGCACACTTATGCATGAAATGAAATGTTTAAGAAGGGTGTGCCCTTTATAGCGCTCCAATGCATTGGGTAAAGTATAGTATCATGATACGTCATGTGCAATGAGTGTTGACTCATGCTAATTCAAGTGCAACGAGGGTTTACTCGTGCTTCAAGTGCAATGAGGGTTTACTCATGCTCCATGTGCAATGAGCCTTGACTCCTGCTAATTCAATGTTAAGTGTTGTTGCCACATTTCCATGTTATGGTTATCATGCTTTATCATGCCTTTATGTTCATGTTACTCTAATGCTCTATTGATGTTCCTATTTCCTAAAATGTATTTTTCTCCTCATGTTATTCATTGTGTACTCCCTTACTGGGCTTTATAGCTCACCCTTTTCTTATGCATGTCCTCAGGTTATCCCATTCAATGCTAAGTACGAAGGAATGTAGTGGTCATGTAAAGGAAGTTTTCGATAAAGATGTTGTATTTCATGTTTATAGTTTTTATGTAATGATCCTATGCCCCAAAGACACTAAACCTCTCGATCATCTTTTTTGTATCAAGTGAAGTTTTATGTAATAAAGAATGCTTAAGTTGTAATAAAAAGCAGGGTTTTCGTAGAAAATCCAAATTACCTCAAATGGAATTTTTTTTATTGGATTTTTACTGTTATATTTGATTTGATTCCACCATAGTGTGACACACTAATTTATACCATTAAAATTGATATTATTGTGGTTCTACTTTTTTTGCAACCTGATGAGATGAGGGTATTAAATATCATGCATCATATAGGAACATATTTAGAAATCACATGCAATGAATTATTCTGTTCCCTTTAGGATGCATTACCTAACACATTCTATTATGATAGGTTCAATGATAATTGTTCCTACAATTGTGATAGACCTTATGAAGTGGATAGAGAAGTGACATCATCTTTCAATTCATAAGGTGTATGAAACCTTATGGATTAGAAAAAGATTCTCCATTTATAGTAAATTATTAATGTAATTTTTCTATGTCTGGATGACATGGGCATACAATTTTGGTTCATGAGGTGTTATGGCCCCCCATGGATCGATTCTCGGTGGACCATTAGTTAAATCATTTAAATACTGACTATTAAATGAAATTGAAAGTAAAAATAATGACTTGACCTAGAACATATTTTTTCGGGGACAAGAGGAAACTTTTCTAGTGGTATTTGGTGACTTTTCTTTATAAATTCTAGATTTTGGAGCAGATTATAGGTAATGACTTGGTATTAGGAGGGTTTTTTAACTATCCTATGCTTTTAAACTTTTAATTTTATATAATTATTTTCTTAGGCATGTGTTTGGAATTGTAGATACATGCCACCAAAACGACCTCCAATGTAACACCATGTAGGAGGAGATGTCCATACTCCAGAGGCGGTCGGACATGGTTTACCATTAGATCCTTCTTTAGCGAAAACTGTGAAACTAGTGGCTCTTCTGGACACAGGTTTTGTGGAACAGTTCCACAATGGGTTCTTTGGCTATATAAAAATTTTTAGGGAGCACTGTATCCTAACTTGACTATGGTAGAGCTATCACGAGGGTTATATATGTAGAATCGTCCTACATTTTCATGGGATGGTGGTCCAAAAGATTATGAACTACATCTTGAGGCTATGCTAGCAATCATTGAGAATCTAGAGACTCTTCCTGATAGGAGGTTGAATCTCACCCCATACATGATAAGGGGGATTAAAAGTGTCAGTGGGATATCCTAAAACAAGTTTATTAGCTACGAGATATGAGGTGGATTAATTTCTATACCCAGTTTTATAAATAATTTTTCCCTAAGACTCTACGAGCAGAGTGAGCTAGTGAGTTTATGCATCTAGAACAGGGCATGATGATAGTTACAGAGTACCTATTACACTTTACAAATTTCCCACATTTTTCACCAATATTCCTTGATGATGAGTTGTCGAGAGAGATAAAATTCATGGAAGTTATCATATTTTCTATCAAATCCTTGGTAAACATGTTATGGTTTACTTTTATCAGTAATATTGTGAATTAGGCACTGATAATAGAGTGGAACCAGAGGGAATCTGGGGGCATGGAGTAGGGCGGTGCGGTATCTCAACCTAGTGGTTCTATGACTTCAAGAAGGAAGGGACTTTTGGGGATTCCCATGATATGTGTGAAATTAAGGTTGTGAGGGATGGAAGCTTAGTGTTTTGTCATCAGTGTGTAAGGTGAGGCCACATGAATAATCAATGCAATCATGAACTAGTCAACTACCGAGATTGCAGTAGGATGTGGCACTTGCAGCAGTTTTATAGGACCTTCCCTCCAACTATGACTGGTAGAGGGACATATTTGACACCAAGTTCTAGAGAAGGTTCCTTAGCTCCACGTATGGTAGTGAGTTAAAGTAGTGTTTTCCAGCTAGGCCGAGGCAGTGGTGGTCATGGACGACGGAGCTAGACACCAGTTACTCCATGACATCAGAGTGGGCCTGCTCTGTGCAATGAAGTTGTATAACAAGACTTTAGTGCAAGATAGTTATATTCCATACATCTAACCCCTAGGAGTATGGTGAAGGACCATTTATGATTAGAGGTACAATATTAGTTGCCTCTACTATTGCATCTATGCATTCTGATACAGGTGCATCTCATTGTTTTATATCTGCACTAGTGGTAAAAATCCATGGTCTTGTTGTTTTTATTTTTAGGGAGTTCTGACTCTAGAGACACTATTGGGAATCAGAACATAAGATGTTTTCTATTTTAGGGAGTTATCCCTTGAGTTTGGTCGGTTTCACTTTGAACGTGATCTTTATTTCATAGATATGAAAGAGTTTTACATCAATCTCGGGTTAGACTGGAATGTTTCTTATTGAGATTTCATTGCTACTATCTTCCGAGGGAGGCTTTTACATCACTAGAGGGTACATTGTATACTCACAAGGGTGAATGGAATTTAATATGGATCCAATATGGGCTTGAGAATCTTGGTAAGGGAGTATTGATAACCTAGGTTACTTGTTAGTTTTTGGATGATCATGGAGTGAGTCAAGAAGACCTCCCACTAGTGTTTCAGTGTATCATAGATGTCTTTACCAATGAATTTTCTAGTTTACCTCAAGATAGAGAGGTTTATTTATCCATTGTGATAGTTCCAAGATCTTCACTGGTATGCATTCCTTCTTAAATGATGGCTACAATAGAGTCGTAGGAGCTCAAGAGGCCGCTAAAGGATTTGGAGGTGAAGTGGTTTATTCGACCCAATACTTCTCCCTGGGGTTTGTTAACCGTTTTTAAAAAAAGGATGATGAAACTATTATAATATGAATCGATGATTGAAAAATGAACCATTTTATGGTTAAAAACTGATATTCCTTACCACTGATAGATTATCTTTTTGATCATCTTTGAGGAGCCTTAGTATTCTTAATGATCGACTGGAAATCAGGATTGCACCAGGCGCATGTTCAACCTGCAGACATACCTCATACATCCTTTCATAGTAGGTATAGACTATATGAGGGTCTATTTATTCCATTCAGTCTCATGAATGCACCGATAGTTCCTACGACATTGATGAACCGAGTGTTCTATCCTTACCTAGATTATTTTGTGGTGGTTTTCATGGATGATGTCATGGTGTATTCTCATAATTTAATTGACCATGCCAAATATATTAAGATAATTTTGAATAAACTGAGAGAGAATTATTTATATTCTATGCTCACAGAGTTCCACTATTGGATGGATAATATTCACTTTTTGGGTCACATTATATCAGAGAAAGAAGTATTAGTGGAGCCATAAAAGGGGAGAGATGTACTTTTCTGGGAACAAACCAAAAACGTTTTTGACACATGAAGTTACTTGGGGTTTGTTGGTTTCTATAGAAATTTCATACATGACTTATCATTCTTATAATTATCATTTAAGGGATTGATTAGGAAGTTTATGAAGTCTATATGGGCATTTTCTTGCGGGACACCCTTTTAGAGAATGCAAGGAAGATTGACATCAACACCAATTATCATACTACAAGAGCAGGTCAGGAGCTACACAATGTATTATGAAGTATTAGGTATTGGGATAGGAGTAGTGCTGATGTAGGGATATAGGTTTGTGGCATACGGGTCTCAACAGATGAGGCCACATGATAGGAATTACTCGATTCAACATCATCCAAAGGAACTATTTATTATTAAAACACTTTCAATGGGAATGTGAGAAACCTCACAACTAAACCAGACATGATTCAAAATAGACAAAATAAATATCAAATAATACTTTAAGGAATTTGGAATCAACTTCCCTACACAATTTAAAATGTATAGAATTTACAATGATGTTTGGGTTATCCTTCAAGACGTCTTCATAGTTCTATGCTGGATAACCCCAAGAGTGCATGTACTCCTCTTTTCCAATCATCCGCATGTTAAACCCTCTATCATTATGCAGTCTTTTTCTCTATCCATTCACCTTGTTCCCTGGTAAAAACAACTTGGGTCATTATTTTCATCATTTGGTTAGTCTCTTATTTTGTATCCTTCATTATCAGGACATCTTCCACCATCTCTTCTTCCAATTGAATGAGAAATTCCATTTTAGGGTTTATAGATACATCTTCCTATCATTGAGTACCATCAAGAGTCCTTAACTCCAACTATAAAAGGGTGAACAACTAACTTCACTAATTGTGCATCCTCTAAATGTAGTGGAATCACCAAAAATTTACACTTGGTCTTCTAAATTGTATCAGCTTGAGAGGACTCTAAAATGTTCACGCACGCATCCACCTATTGCTTTGGGGAACCATCATCTCCTACTTGTTGATCCTCCATTCCACCAAACGTGGTGCCCCTTAGCCAATGAATAGTCTTTTTCCATTGGATGAGGTTATTGTTCCATTGATTTATTACCTTTTTTGGCTAACCATATCTCAATTGGACTAGGAAGATATGAGTAGTCTCTATGTATCATTGATTTCTACTTCTTGGTGGCAATAAAAATTTTAGGGCCCATGTTCTCTTTATTCACCTTCTTCCTCCTTAGGCTGTGCAAGCCGATACCATAGTCAAATATTTGTTCTCCATCAGACTCGACTTCTAATAGAAAAGTGTAATTACATTTAACACATCCTTTGACACTCATTGTATCAAAATGGTTGTTTAAATTGATACACACCAAAGTTATATAGGAAATCCTTTTTTTATTCTTCTAATACGTGCCATGCATTTTCACCTACCACTCCTGAACAACCATGGAGAATCCCACGTCTATCCCCTCTCCAGTTTTGATGATATTTCTACATGAACAACCATGGAATAGATTTAGGACTTTTTGGACCCCATGGTATTTGAAGTGTAAGCTTTATCTAAAGATTGTTGGGTTTGATCACTGGTAGTGTGCGTATCCACCGTTTCTCTATTCTATATAGTGCATGCATTCATGTTTGGGGGTCCTACTAAATACCATATCAATATATTGAAGATATAAATTACTCTAGGAACTGTAGGTAACACCTTCTATTGCTTCAGAGACACTTAAACCAAGATAACATTACCAACCACCTTGTCATCACTTCGATAGATAGTTCAATCCTCGTCACTTCCTTCGATGGGCCTAATGAAACCGAATGCATGACCTTGGCCCCATCCATCTGAAACATCCTCCCCCATGTCCAACATGGTCATCTTGGGGAGCAGCAATAGGTTTCAACTAAGGAGGGTGGGGGGGGGGCATCGACCCTTTCACCACTCCCTAGTCGACCCATGCTTCGTCTTCGGTATGAGTGGGGTAAGTGACCAAGGTGTGAACAAATTGATTAGATGTTAATCCATGATTCGGACACCACCTGATGCTTCCTCTAAAATTATTCTCCTACAGTAATCCCGACCCATTAAACTGAAGCTCTAGAAATGTCAACTTCGAAAAAATCAGTGGGGAAATAGGATAAAAAATCCAGCTGGTTCATGAGTCTAAGAACATATAGCATCCAACCATTTTCTTAATCATACAGATTATAGATGGATTCTCGAATGTAAGAAGATATTCAATAAATCATACCCAAAACACTATGGATGGGGAATTTTGGTTCAAGTAAATATCATAAGACCATTTGAAGAGATGAAAGTGCAGACCATTAAACGATCGAGGAGCTACGGACCACATCGTGATCAGATACTACATGGATGTGAAGAAAATCATGATATGCCATTTTCTAAGAAGTCTAATAGTCACCCAATCTTGAATTCCCCATGATTCAAAAACAAACATGTCAACGGAGTGAACCTAAGGATTCCATGAAAGTAATAGATCATCCAAGGTGAGATCATGGATTTGAGCTGTGCATTACAACTCAGATACATGAAGTAAATTAGTCTAGTAGAAAGTGGTAGCTTATGGAACTATTCTATGAGATGAATCTAGAGGTGCACAATTGGAAAGGAAATACATATATGTCTTATTTAGTTGTGACATCTACCCTTCTGGGATGAGTACGAAGTTGGAAGCTATCAGATTATGAGGTCCTAGACCAAAGGGAGTGTGTCGTAAGTGTGAATACACCACCTAGTTGGATGGTAGGAGAGTATGACATTCATCAAATCTATTGACCTGTTTGGGTTCTAGTGGATATACATAAGTAGTTGATTCAGGAATTTCATGCCTCAACATTGGCAGTGCACTCTGGGGTCACCAAGATATACCATGGCACATGTCTTTAGTACTGGTGGTTTGGTATGAAAATAGAGGTTGTCAGTTTCATTACGAGGTGTTCTACTTGTCATTAGGTGAAGGTGGAATATCAGTGAACAAACATGATTTTATAGAAATTACCTTTTCTAGAGTGAATATGGGATGATGTCATGATGTATTTCATTAATTGTTTTTTTAGGTCACCTCGAGGTAATGATTCTTTGTGGTTTGTTATTGAGAATCTCATGAAGGTTTTTTATTTCATTCCAATCAAGAAGTCTTTAAGTTGTGATGAGATTTGATGGTTGTACATATGTGAACTAGTATTACTCTACAAGGTCACGTTAACTATCATTTCAAATAGGAATTCCCTCATTAAATATCATTCACGATAGAGGTTTTGGAGGGTTCTGGGTATACAGGTGCTTCTATGCATACCAAACAACCCTTAGACTGATGACCAGTTAGAGCGTTTAATACAGGTGTTAGAGGGAATGCTGTCAGCATGCGTCTTGGATTTTTTGGGGCTCTTAGGATAGGAACATTACCCTGGTTAATTTTTTCCATAATAAAAGTTATCATGAGACTACATTTATGGAATCATATGATGCCTTGTATGGTAGGCCATTCCGTTATCCCCTGTGCTGGTTGGAGGCAGGTGATACTGATTTTCTAGGACCACGTCTCTTACTCGAGTCTATTGAGAAAGTCCAGTTGATTCATATACGTAGAGATATATAAATATCTCATCAAAAATATTGAATCGATCTATGTAGAGGACCTATAGAGTTAGAGGTCAAAGAGTTAGTCTTTTTCCATGTTTCCCCAAGGCTAGGATGCAATAGAATTAAAAGATAGGGTAATCATTCATCATGATATTCCGAGATATTTGACATTCTAATGAGAGTGAGGTTAGTAGCCTACCAGTTACAGTTAACTCATATATACTGATCCCTGAACTAAATCTTCCATTTATCTTAGTTGTTCCTTTATCACTCAGACCTATCTCATGCTTTTCATCACTTAGAGGTTGAGTCACAAGAAGATACGTCCTATGATGAGAATATTCTTCATATCATTGGCATGAGAATGAGGGTTCTATGAAGAAGGTTAGTTACTCTAGGATGAGTGATATAGTAGAACTACTATCTAAAGGGTGAGTCTTGGGAGAAAGTGGCTAACATATGTTCTCAATGTCATGATTTGTTCTAATATGAATACTGACCACCATTCAGAGAGCAATTTAGAGATGAATTTATTTATGTGGGAAGATTATAAGAACACGGGTTTCCTTATGTGTTATGGATCCATTATTATTCAATTTTAATGCTTAAATATGTCTTTAGGTGAGTTCAAAACTTGATCACAGTTGTTTTGGAGGTGTTGGAGGCTTGTCTGGAGCCCATAAGCAGGTTTTGGTCTGAAAATGTCATGGTGTATGGTTAGTGAAATCCATGTGGGGATGGAAATATGGTATGAATAAACCATGAGAGCCTGGATAGAGGGGGAATAAAAGTCACATTTTTTAGGAAACTACGCAGGAAGTGGGCATGTCCGTACGAACAGATTTGTAGTTTTTTCCAAACATGACAAAGGATTTTTGCACGGTTTGAAAACTGTGCGGGTAAACCATATGAGTGAACATTTTTCCTATATGAACAATGAATGGTTTGAGCACAGTTTCATAAACCTTGTTTCTAAATAATTAATCCCTTGTATTTTGGGGTTTTAAATAATTTTATCTTTAATTCTTTTTCTTTTTAAAACATAAATCCTATTTATTTCAACAGACAACAAGGAGAATATTAGGAAGCTTTATTGAGAAAAAATCCTAGGAATTTAGATATACAATTTGGTCAACCTATAATTTGAGTATAATTTGTCTCATCGATACACATTGGTAAGAAATACATTCTATTTTATCCATTCTCGATTCTTCTAGATATTGATTTCACTATTTGGATTTAGGCTCATGTGGCCCAATTTTTCTTTCTCCATCAGTTCATTTGATTTCTCCTTAACCTATTTGAATCAGGATTTGATACTAGATGAGAACTCAAATAACTAGTTTAGGTAGGTGGTATATACTTTTCTTTTTGGTTTTGGTTTTTTGAGCTATCATCTGTTACACCACCCACCAGACTTTCTAGCACATCCCCGATTTTGAATGGGTAACTTTCAATAGATGTTATCTGACCCATTAGGGATTCCCATAGGATCCGTTATGATGAGTTGTTACCTATTTACTGAGATAATATCACACATGGGGTGGAACTTATGAAAATTCGTGGATTGTGCCATGATAAACAACCCAATTTGTGTGTTTTGGGATTTCCTTGTTATAGGAATCCACTTAAAAATGGAATCAGTTGAATGGGCTAGTAAGGAGATTTTTTTCCTCTATTACGAAGATATATTTTATATATTGAGAATGAATTGGATAATTATTTAATTAATCAAATGTGTGACATTATATTAAATTTATTTAATTAAATGGGTGGGTATACCCATGAGATATGTTGAGTTTTGAATTGGGATAAATGGGTGGGTATACCCATGTAATTTTTTTAAATGGAAATAGAATATGTGGGTGGGTATACCAATGAGAGAATTAATTGTTATGTGTAATAAAGGAGAGGGTAAACTCATTTTATGGTATTTAATGAATGTGATTATATGAGTGGGTATACTCATAAAGAATTGAATTTTTAAATGGTATAAAATTGATTGATGGTTGTTTCAGATTCCATCGACGACTATACATAGATCTTGAACATGTGATGTTATAGATCTACATATTTCTATAAATGAATAGTGTAGGGATTTTTCTTGGGTATTGATGCCATGTGATGCCATTGGATTTTCTACCACTTGGATCTATCTTTCTTGAACTCGCATATGACTTGTTGGTACAAGTTCCCATATGAACCAAACCAGTGGCCTTACCGAGTTTCTGTTAAGATCCTCATAGGACTCAAACAAGATACCATCATATTTGACACCATGGATCCATACCTTCATGGTCTAAACATCATTATATTACATTTTCATGGGTTTGATATGTTTTATTTATACATAGGGATGTATGGATAGAGAAAGGATGAATGTTTGATGAGGTTGTGTTACCAAATTATTTTTCTTATAGCTACCTTGTTTGGAGATGCCACTTGTTGTAGAGAGAATTGTGAGGGTGCCTAGTATTAGTTGTTTTCATTAGACATATGCATAGGGTTTTCACACATACAATACGGTTTACTTGCACTTATTTTTGATATGGCTTGTGCTATATAGAACTATATAGACTTTTGGGTGGTTACCTACTAGGATGTTTATCTCACACCCTATTTGTGCCTCCTTGGGGAAACATATAGATTATGTGGTTGTAAGTGATGGTAGGGGTAAGAACCAAATCATTTTTTTGATCATTTATTTAGATCAGGGGTGCATGGGACCAAGCTGAGTCTTGTGACACAACATACACTTTTTGGAATTTTTCTCATTTTGGATACTTGAATTGTATTTTATTTCCATGTACCTATTCAGGATGTTTTCTAGATACATGTTTCATCTTAATCAATGAGTATGTGACATTTATAGATTTGACATATATATATATTCCTATATTATTTTACATTCCAATTTTCTTCTTATATATCTACTTCTACTATTTAATGTATTGGTATTCCATTGTGATATACTGTAGTAATGAAGACATAGTCTCCCCAATGAATCACCTAGGATATCATTTCTAGTCCGATGCCTCTGGAATTTTGGGAGATGCATTTTAGGCCATGTGATCAAATAGGATTGGGACACTATTGAGTGGAATCTGGGTCATAGATGTTACAATTCATTATTAAGAGACTCCATCCACCATGATAGTTGTGGGGCTGTAACATGACAGAGGATATGATTGAATGTTGATTGAACCCAATTCCATATAATAGTCTTGTTAGTGTTTCTTGACTATGGAAATGATTTTATATTATTATTTGTATACCAAAAATGTATATCATAGGTTTATTATGTTTTATTAGGGGTTATGATTGATTATTAATGATTCCACACACTTATGAATTATGTTTTTTATTACGATAAATCATTATTCCATTATTTTTGATTAATGGTGTCTAACTTATCTGGTATGATTATTTTATGTTTTTATCACGTTTTCATACCCTTATTCATATATTATGATAACCTAAGATCATTGATTGAGATCTATTATATTTACCCTTATTGAGAAATTGAGCTCTCCCTTACTTATGTTACCTTTTCCCATGTTGTCAAGAAATATTTTTTACATTGAGTATATCAAAGACATGATCCATGTGAAAATATATTTTTTGGTGGAATTGATGTTCATTTATGAAATAATTGGATTATGTGTCTAGTATCCAAAGAAACAAAACCATTATGGTTATGGAAAGTATTATGCTACCATTTAATGTATATTAATATATTAAGATGGCATATTTTTATATATAACTCATGAGTCTATATAGAGTATATAAGGTGCATATTCAATATCAATATATCTTAATAGAGATAGAGGTTTGAAAAACCTAAAGGGGGTAAAAAATTTAAATTTATTTTATTCAAAAAAAATATTTTACACCTAATTCACCCCCAATCAATGTGATTTCATGACCCCCTTGGACTCTCCAATTATATTAGAGAAAATTTTTAATTTAATTAGATCTAATTTTTCCCATAGTTTATTTACCCCGATCTATATAAAGTGTAGATTTTTATAAGTATAATAAATGACGCTTCTAGAAGATAAAGAAGATATACATAAATTTATGATATTTTTTGATGTGGTAGATAGTTGAAAAATCTATGTTTCAGTTAAAGTTTTGATAAAAATAAAGAATAATAAGGATAATAAGCTAAAAAGACAATAATTTAAAAATAAATAGAAGAATGATATAGAAATATGTAAAGGTAAATATAGTGGAATTCATCATTATAAATCCTTTAATTATTATTCCTTTAGGAGATTGTTCTTTAAGATGTGATGCATTTGTGTTAGAAGAATCTATCGATGACCTCAACACTGAAGTCAATTATAAAATTAAGAAAGTCCCATATAATGTTTTCTAATATATAATTTCATTGAAAAATGTTCTATATGATGGAATGGAATTATTGGAGTTGGAAGATGATAAAAATGATTACAAATGGGCTAAGAAAGTAAATATACATGAATTATTAAACTAAATCATTGATTGAAAAGAAAAATCTATAATTATTTTCAATTATTTTTTTTGATGGAGAGGAATCGAATAGTAATGTTTGGGAGAATATAGTGGGTACGAAAGTTCATTATAAGCCATATCATGCATAAGATGTTACAATTAATGTAACACCCCAGGTAAATAAAGAATATGACATTTTCATATTTATCCATATTTGTGAATAAAATATTAATATTACTTTAAAGGGGACGCTATGCACGATGGCGTACCCAATACGCAACAATGTGTTTCTTGGGAATCTTGCATTGCAATCTAATAATTAAATAATATTATCTTAAATGGTAGTTAATGCCTAGTTTTTGTAATGGCGTGAATGAATAGAACTAACTAAAAAATGATTATATATGTTTTTCAAATATTTTTACTCTTTACAATAAATGTTATAGGATTAAAAATGCGAATGAATCCAATTTTAAGCATAAACATTCCAATATTCTTTAAAAGGTCGATTAACCACCTTTTGATGGTGAACCTCTTTTAAATCCACTTTTTGACAATTTTATGTGTTATATTTGACAAAATAAAATTCTTATTTAGAATTGGAACATCCAAATTTACTTTGTGTAATTTTTTGGTATTTTTCCGAAAAAGATCAATTTTTAATGAATAGTGAAAAATGTTGTATTTTAATTCAAAACCTCATTTTAATATAATTTATTTATATTATTAGATTATCTTTTGAATTGGTTTTAAAGTGAAATTAGAATATATTTTTACCATTTAATCAAATAGTGGTCATTGGAGTTAATTTCACTTTGAAATTTGACTTAAACTAGTGTCAATATTTTGATACTTTTTTTTCATAAAAACACGCTATTTGTTTTGAAAGTGGGAATTAATTATTAAATTAATTAATAAAACTTATATTTTATGAGTTTTGTAAAATAGACATCATTTTTTAATTCGGAATATCAAATATAGCTTATGGTGATTTTTTGGTAATTTTCTGAAAAACATGAATTTTTGATGAATAGTGAAACCACTAAGTGGTACTTATAAAAACTGATTTTCCGTTTAAATGAAATTTTTCCACCTTTTTGTTATGAATATAAAAAATCCAACATACATGGTTGTCATTAATATGTAAAATGTGGTTCAATGGGATTAAAATAATTTTTTGGTGAATACTAACTTATTAAGTGTTTAATCGCGATTAGAGGTAATTAGTGTAGTTTAAGGTAAGAATAATATTTTAATAAAATGAAATGACCTAGAAACATGTCATACCATCATTGGATGAGTCATGGCCGACCATGAAAATCCATGGGTCAACTTGGGGACCCCATGGAGCCACTATGGTTGGAAAATGACATAAATACCTTTTTATTTAATGTTAAAGTAAAAATGACACAAACATGAGATGTTTTACTAAATTTTTTTTACATGGGGTTATACAAGTCAGATATTTTACTATAAATAGTAATTGGAAATATAAAACGATTTCCTACATCATAGTATTTTTTTTATAATTTTTAGACATTAAATAAATTAAATTATTTATGACATCATGATGATGCAGTGATGACCGCATTATTTAACGATTTAAATAAAATGGAAAGATAATGTAAACACTAAGACCTAAACATGTCCAAAACCTATTGTATGGGTGGATTTAGAATCCTTATCACCATATCCTCGAAACACATCAATGTGGGAACATTAAAATCCTAAACTCATTCTAACATAAAGTAACATTTTTTTAGTTTCCAAGAGTGCCCCTCCTCTCCTATTATAAAAGGCCCCCAACTCTACCTACTTAACCACACTTCCAAAGCCTTTTGCTCGGCCAAACCCTGCCCAGTTTGTCTTTCCACATCCCTCTCTAACTCCTTGAATCATCACTTTGGTCAGAAGTCTTCCCAAGGAATCCTTTGAGCTCAAACCAAAGGGAGTTACCCGATTTTAAGGTAATGTCTTTACTTGTGTCCTTTTGTTTTATTTTGCTTCTCCAACACCCTAAACTCTTTTTATTAATTTATTTTTTATCAATACAGTATCTTCAATATACTAGGATTTTGTTATAAGAATGATTTTAGCTAAACTTACACACACCTACATCTAATGGTTAAAGAACGTACTGTTTCTGTGAATGGCGAATTTCTACCTCACGAAACGATGATTGTTCAACATTCTTCTAACACCTTCAAAGGTGGCCATTAAGATGACACTATATTTATATATTATATATAATAGGTTTATGTTTTACTTAAGCTTCTCTATTTTTAATTTATGGTAAACCTTTATGGTTTTCATTATTGGTAAACACGATATCTTCATTTAAGGAAGTGCGGACTACGGCCCCCTCAAAGTGATTTGATTCGTCAATACCATATGTGGTACGTATAAAGGATATATTTAATGATATTATATATTATACCATACTAGAATTAAAATACTATTATGTATCATTATGTTTTAATTACATTAAATATGAAATAGAAATGGAAGTAGCGTTCTTGCGTACGTACGACTTACCGTCTCCATGAACGGTACATTTCATTTCTTATCTCAAAATTTTATGTACTATTATAAATACATATATATAATGGAAATATATGTAATATATTAGATCTATATTATGGATATCATTCTGTAATTATAACATATATATATATATATCTCATTTTTGTTTTAATTCCATTAATATGACAAAAAATGAAAGTAGCGTTCATGCGTATGTACGACCTACCGTCTCCATGAACGGTGCTTTTAATTTTTATCTCCAAATTATATGGAATAGTATAAAATGAATATATACTGGATAGATATGATATTTAAAACATCAATACTATTCTGGATATGATGTACCTATAACTACATGGAAAATTACTTTCCAACAAGTTCAATTTTTGGCTCATGTACCAAACATCGACAAAAATGTCTGATATGAACTCATATTATTAACCAATTATTATTACATTAAAATTTGTGATATGAACTGAATAATAATCTTTATAGGAGGACCTTAAGAAATTATAAATTGACCAAAGTTTACTATTCAGGAATATAAAAAAACAAACAAGACAAGTTGGACTTGAGGTAAGGGATCCTACTCCTCTCTTTCTTTTTAAGTACACTTTTTTATGTCATTCCTTATGAGCTCATATTTCTTGTGATTGGGATGTTCTTTTATATTAATATTACTGTAATTTTTATTTTCATATGATGAGAGATCCTATTCTCTCTCATCAATCCATTTTGGAAGTTTTGAGTGGCGCCGTTAGGCTGCCGAATTTTCATAAGAGATCTAACCTCTCTCTTTCTTTTTAAGTACTCTCCTTTATGTCACTTCTTTTAAGAACATCTTTGTTATGTTGGGGGATGGTATTTTACATTAATCGTTCTGTAAAATTTATGTTAATATGATTAGAGAACCTATTTTATCTCATCAATCCATTTTTGGATGTTTTATGTGGCGCTGTTAGGCTGCCGAGTTTTCGTAAAGGATTTTTCATCTTGCTTTTATTCCCGGGAGATATATGCTACATTTTCCACAATTTCTATTTAGTGGTATATATACTTCCCATTATTCTACTCTTTGTGTAATATACCTTTGTTTATGAGAATTTACATCGATGATGTATTGTCCTTCTTTCATGGGGTGTCTGTTTTGAAAGATACCCAAGTCGGTAAGGGAACCTTTCACCCTCCTCTTTTTAAAAGACTTCTTTTGTTGGGTCTTTTAATTTACATATTGTTATGTTTGGATATGTTCTAATATATCCTTATTGATGTAAATTTATGTCCAAGTGATGAGATACACTTTTTATCTCTCATCAACTCATTTTGATGTGACACCGTTAGGCTGTCAAGGGAACTTCTTAACCCAATTTCGATTTCTTTGGGTTCAACATGTAGTTATTGAATATGTCATCCTTTGAATATGTGTGAATGACCTTTGATTATTTTAAAATTAATATCCACTTATATTGGGTGTATTTATATTTGTTTCACATAATTATAAGATTGATTTATCTTTAATTTAAGGATATCATCTTTATAATGGATTTCATCTCAATTTACATTTCCATTGAGACTTTATTGTTGTTATGCACCAATTCACTCTTATATGGTCTATATACTATCATTTGGAATATTATATCATGAATCCCTTTATTCTCATGATATTATAAAGTTTTTATTAAATGTTATTTCTCAATTATTGTATTCAAGTTTCTCTCATTTTGTTAAATACACTTTAACTAAAATATCGTTTTAAATGTTTTAATGATTTAATATTATAAATATTTCTCATTAATATCCATGTTTTCAAAATGGTTTTAAGGATTTATTGATATGGATATTAATGTTTTAAAATGTTAAAAGCATCAAAGTGGTATGGGACACTTTGATTCAGAAATATCTTTATTAAATGTTTTAAATGGTTTTGAAAATGGTCTTTAGAATGGATTCAATATTTCAATATCTTAAAATGTTATATTGTTATTGCAATGTGGGAATGTATCTTTCCTTTATTCTTATGTTATGTGCTTGGATTATGTTATGGTTCTTGGGCATTATTATGAAGATGGGTGGTTCCGTGATAAACTAAGGGTGGGTGAGCCCGATACAGCTCTCCAATGCCTTGGGTAACACGAAGGAGTGAAACGTTAAGGTTTCTCCGAATAGATTTAGGGAATATAATGTGGTGGGTATTACAAACGTAACTGAGAGGGTTACTCCCTACTTAAGAATGTTATGACTGCCTCAAGTTACCTTCATGTATTATGATTTCTATTATTTATTCATTATTTGATGAGGTATGTTAATGTTCTTATGTTTTATAGGTAATGTATGATTTCATTCTTATGTATATATGAACTCATATTTCTTTTCCATATTTTTATAACCCTTACTGAGCTTTTTATGCTCATCCCATGTTTTTTTGAAATGTTTTTCACAGTTCAAGGGAAAGGTACATGATATTATGATAGTGTCAAGGAAGTTTCAAGAATGAATCCATGTTTTATTTTTAAATATGTTTCCATTGATGGGAAAATTGAATACTATCTTTATGTAACCACTTTGTTTAAATGTGTAATATAATGAAAGTTTATGATCTAATTCTCTAAAACTCTAAACCTGAAAAGATCCTCAATGTGTAATCTTGTAATAACTCAAGATTAAGTAAGGTTTAAGGTTGGGGCCTTATAGTTGGTATCAGAGGTCGGTTTAGATAACTTTACAGGTTAGAGTATTCATTAAGCATAAGTGAAATTACTATATTGGCTAGGATTTTAGAAAGAGTCATAGTTTTTAGATAAAGTGAATGTGTAAGTGTATCTTAGTTTTTATCTTCCTCATTAGTACATGATGGTTATGTTGATATACTCACACTTACCTTTTTGGTTTTAGTAAATGGCTGGATCTAGCAGGCACATAAGTGACAATGGGTTTGATGGAAACTGTGGTGGTTCTCTGATTAAGAGACTGGATGAAATAGTGGATTCAATGAGGAATCTCATGGTTGTTCTAAACCAACTACAAAAGAGTCATGATAAACCACATCAACCTTGGTGAGTTCTCTAATGCATCATGTATGAGATGGCCAACTTGATATGGAAGTTCAGGTAATAATTATTAAGGTAACCATTAGGGTTTATATGATCCTTACTTTTTAGGTAATTATGGTTTAATCTATGATATGATGGAAAATGAAAGGAATGAGATAAACTTGAGGTTAAAATGTGTTATGATCATATTTGAAGATTTTATCTTGTCTTGGGGAATGTTTTAAGAATTATGTAGTTTTGGAAAAAGGACAACACGTAGATCGTGTGACAACCCGTCTCGTCGGACAAAGCTGTGGGAATCGAACCCACAACCAAAGTGCGACTGGTATTTATCGACTACCACTGGACTACGTGAAGTCCCTAGTTAGTTTTACTGATTCTTTTTAGTTAGATTATTTTATGAATTAAGAGTAAGCTGATTTTGGGTTATCTATGGAAATTTTTTCTCCTATCATGGAGGATATGTGATTAGGTTAATTACTTTTCAATACGAGACTTTAGGAGCAACTGATGTTGTTTGGAGATAAATGTTACGATTTTACTTGGAAGACTATGTGACTAAATCCTTCAAATATTTGGGATTCAATCTTCGTTTGGTTTACTTTGAAGAATTTTATGGAAAAATTGTTTATTGAATGGTCTTTGTTGAGCTTTGGGTATTGTTTGATAAATTTTGGAGATTACGAATATATTTGTTTTTTTAAAGGTTTATCCTTTTTGGGTATTATCTGATCTTGTACTAACCTTTTTGGTTTTGGTTTTGGTTAAGGTCTAAAGATATGGGAAGTATATAGTTCTCTTTTTTGGATTAGGTGATCCTTTAGAAGTTGATTACAGTACTCTTAATGTGAACAAGTCTTCCTAAATACTCGTCTTTTGGGAAACGTATGAGTTTGTGTAAGAAATCTAGTAAAAGTTGAAATTCAACATGAGAAGTAAGTATGTTTCCTTAATAACAAAAATAAATTCCTCAATGAAGAGTAAATTAAAACAAAAATGTTGTCTGTTAACTTTTCCTACTGGGAAATCAAATACCGTTTAACCCATCACAAGTTTGTGATTTTCTTATGGTTAACTTTCTTCTAGACATGTTTACTATCACTATCCATCAGAACACGACCCTTTGTTTTTTCCTCTATGTCCATATTTTCATAATTGGAATCCTAGTATGGGTTAACTCGGGTGACCTTTGTACTTATCTTTCTTTATTTTAAAGTGATTGTTTTACTGACTCTTGTTCCGATGTGGGATTTTCAATGAAGTTTCCAAGCCCAATTTTAAAAATTGCGAGGACGCAATTCCCAAAAGGGGGGAAGGATGTAACACCCCAAGTAAATAAAGAATATGAAATTTTCATATTTATCCATATTTGGGAATACAATATTAATATTACTTTAAAGGGGACGCTATGCACGATGGCGTACCCAATACGTAACAATGTGTTTCTTGGGAATCTTGCATTGCACTCTAATAATAAAATAATATTATTTTAAATGGTAGTTAACGCCGAGCCGTTGTAATGGAGGGAATGAATAGAACTAACTAAAAAATTTTATATAGGTTTGTCAAATATTTTTACTCTTTACAATAAATGTTATAGGATTAAAAATGCAAATGAATCCAATTTTAATCGTAAACATTCCAATATTCTTTAAAAGGTTGATTAACCACATTTTGATGGAGAACCTCTTTTAAATACACTTTTTGAAAATTTTATGTGTTATATTTGAAAAAATAAAATTCTTCTTTAGAATCAGGACATCAAAATTTACTTTGTGTAAATTTTTGGTTTTTTTCCGAAATAGTTCAATTTTTATTGAATAGTGAAAATGTTGTATTTTAATTCAAAACCTCTTTTTAATATAATTTATTTATATAATTAGATTATCTATT
The DNA here is from genome assembly GCA_963277665.1 of Viscum album. NCBI lineage: Eukaryota > Viridiplantae > Streptophyta > Magnoliopsida > Santalales > Viscaceae > Viscum > Viscum album. The sequence goes on from OY728137.1 coordinate 1,374,272,668, forward strand.
GAATTGGTTTTAAACTTAAATTAGAATATATTTTTACCATTTAATCAAATAGTGGTCATTGGAATTAATTTCACTTTGAAATTTGACTTAAACTAGTGTCAATCTTTTGATACATTTTTTTTCATAAAAACATGATATTTGTTTTGACAGTGGGAATTAATTATAAAATTAATTAATGGAACATATATGTTATTAATTTTTTAAAATAGACATCATTTTTGAATTCGGAATATCAAATATATCTTAGGGTGAATTTTTGGTAATTTTCTGAAAAACCTCAATTTTTGATTAATAGTGAAACCACTAAGTGGTACTTATAAACACTGATTTTCCATTTATATGAAATTTTTTCACCATTGTGTTTGCAATTTCAAAAATCCAACATACATGGTTGTCATTAAAGAAGTAAAATGTGGTTCAATGGGATTAAAATAAATTTTTGGTGAATAGTAACTTATTAAGTTTTTAATCGCGATTAGAGGTAATTAGTGTAGTTTAAGGTAAGAATAATGTTTTAATAAAATTAAATGACCTAGACACATGTCCTACCATAATTGGATGAGTCATGGACGACCAGGAAAATCTATGGGTCAACTTGGGGACCCCATGGAGCCACTTTGGTTGGAAAATGACATAAATTCTTTTTTATTTAATGTTAAAGTAAAAATGACACAAACATGAGATGTTTTACTAAAACAATTTTTTACATGGGGTTATACAGGTCAGATATTTGACTATAAATAGTCATTGGAAAGATAAAAATATTTCATAAATCAAAGTATTTTTTCTATAATTTTTAGACATTAAATAAATTAAATTATTTATGAAATCATGATGATGCAGCGATGAACTCATTATTTAATGATTTAAATAAAATGGAAAGATATTGTAAAATCTAAGACCAACACATGTCCAAAACCTATTGTATGGGTGGATTTCGAACCCTTATCACTTTATAATCGAAACACATCAATTTGGGATCATTAAAATCCGAAAATCATTCTAAAATAAAGTAACATTTTGTTAGTTTCCAAGAGTGCCCCTCTTCTCCTCTTATAAAAGGCCCCCACATCTACCTCCTTACCCACACTTAAAAAGCCTTTGTATCGGTCAAACCCTGCCCATTTTGTCTCTACACATCCCTATATAACTCCTTGAAGCCTCAATTTTGGCAGAAGTCTTCCCGAGGAAGCCTTTGAGCTCAAACCAAAGGGAGTTACCTGATTTTAAGGTAATGTCTTTACTTGTGTCCTTTTGTTTTATTTTACTTCTCCAACCCCCTAAAATCTTATTATTGATTTATTTTGTAACAAATACTTTATCTTAAATATAATAGGATGTTTTTATAAGAATTATTCGAGCAACACTTACACACAACTACATCTAATGGTTAAAGAACATACTGTTTCTGTGGATGGCGAATTTCTGCCTCACGAACTGATGATTGTTCAACATTTTTCTAACACCTTCAAAGGTGGCCATTAAGATGAAACTATATTTATATATGATATATAATATTTTTATGTTTTACTTAAGATTCTGTATTTTTCATTTATGGCATACCTTTATGGTTTCCATTATGGGTAAACACGATATCTTCATTTAAGGAAGTGCGGACTACCGCCCCCTCAAAGTGATTTGATTCGTTAATACCATATGTGGTACGTATAAAGGACATATTTAATGATATTATATATGATAACATACTAGAATTAAAATACTATTATGTATAATTATGTTTTAATTCCATTAAATATGAAATATAAAAGGAAGTAGCGTTCATGCGTACGTATGGCTTACCGTCTCCATGAACGGTACATTTCATTTCTTATCTCAAAATGTTATGTACTATTATAAGTACATATATATAATGGATATATATGTAATATATTACATCTAAATTATGGATATCATTCTGGAACTATAACATATATATATATATATTTATCTCATTTTGTTTTAATTCCATTAATATGACAAAAAATGACAGTACCGTTCATGCAAACGTACGGCCTACCGTCTCCATGAACGGTGCTTTTAATTTTTATCTCCAAATTCTATGGAATAGTATAAAATGAATATATACTGGATATATATGATATTTAAAACATCAATACTATTCTGGATATGATGTACCTATAACTACATGGAAATTTATTTTCCAACAAGTTCAATTTTTGACTCATGTACCAAACATCGACAAAAACGTCTAATATGAAGTCATATTATTAACCAATTATTATTACATTAAAATATGTGATATTAACTGAATAATAATCTTTATAGGAGTTCCTTAAGAAATTATAAATTGACCAATGTTTATTATTTATGAATATAATGAAACGAACAAGACACGTTGGACTTGAGGTAAGGGATCCTACTCCTCTCATTCTTTTTAAGTACACTCTTTTATGTCATTAATTTTAAGCTCATATTTCTTGTGATTGGGATGTTCTTTTATATTAATCTTACTGTAATTTTTATTTTCATATGATGAGAGACCCTATTCTCTCTCATCAATCCATTTTGGTAGTTTTGAATGGTGCCGTTAGGCTGCTGAATTTTCATAAGAGATCTAACCTCTCTCTTTCTTTTTAAGTACTCTCTTTATGTCACTTATTTTAAGGCCCTATATGTTATGTTGGTGGATGGTATTTTATATTACTATTTATGTAAAAATTATGTTAATATGATGAGATACCCTATTTTATCTCATCAATCCTTTTTTGGATGTTTTAAGTGGCGCTGTTAGGCTACCGAGTTTTCGTAAGGGATTTTTCATCTCGCTTTTATTCCCGTGAGATTTATGCTACATTTGCCACCATTTATATTTAGTGGTATATATAAATCCCATTATTATACTCTTTGTGTAATATAATTTCATTTATGAGTATTTACATCGATGATGTAATGTCCTTCTTTCCTGGGGTGTATGTTTTGAAAGATACCCAAGTCGGTAAGGGAACCTTTCACCCTCCTCTTTTTAAAAGACTTATTTTGTTGGGTCTTTTAATTTACATATTGTTATGTTGGGATATGTTCTCATATATCCTTATTGATGTAAATTTTATGTCCAAGTGATTAGATACACTTTTTATCTCTCATCAACTCATTTTGATGTGACGTCGTTAGGATATCAAGGGAACTTCTTAACCCAATTTCGATTTCTTTGGGTTCAACATGTAGTTATTGAATATTTCATCCTTTGAATATGTGTGAATCACCTTTGATTACTTTAAACATAATATCCACTTATATTGGGTGTATTTATATTTTTCTCACATAATTATGAGATTGATTTATCCTTAATTTAAGGATATCATCTTTATAATGGATTTCATCTCAAGTTACATTTCCGTTGAGACTTCGTTGTTTCTATGCACCAACTCACTCTTATATGGTGAATATAATATCATTTGGAATATTATATCATGAATCCCTTTATTCTCATGATATTATAAAGTTTTTATTAAATGTTATTTCTCAATTACTATATTCAAGTGTCTCTCATTTTGTTAAAACCCCTTTAACTAAAATATCGTTTTAAATGTTTTAATGATTTAATCTTATAAATATTTCTCATTAATATCCACGTTTTCAAAATGGTTTTAAGGACTTATTTATATGGATATTAGTTGTTTAAAATGTTAAATGCTTCAAAGAGGTATGTGACACTTTGATTCAAAAATCTCTTTATTAAATGTTTTAAATGGTTTTGAAAATGGTTTTTAGAATCGATTCATTATTTCAATATCTTAAAATGTTATATTGTTATTGCAATGTGGGAATGTATCTTTACTTTATGAATAAGTTATGTGCTATGATTATGTTATGGTTCATGGTAATTATTATGAATACGTGTTGTTCTGTGATAAACTAAGGGCGGGTGAGCCCGATATAGCTCTCCAATGCATTGGGTAACGCGAAGGAGTGAAACGTTAAGGTTTCTCCGAAGAGATTTAGGGAATATACTGTGGTGGGTATTCCAAACGTAACCGAGAGGGTTACTCCCTATATAAGAATTTTATGAATTCCTCAAGTTACCTTTATGTCTTATGATTTCTATGATTTATTCATGATTTGATGAGGTATGTTAAAGTTCTTATGTTTTATTGGTAAAATATGATTTCATTCTTATGTATATATGAACTCATGTTTCTTTTCCATATTTTTATAACGCTTATTGAGATTTTTATGCTCATCCCAAGTTTCTTTGAAATGTTTTTCACAGGTCAAGGGAATGGTACATGAAATTATGATAGTGTCAAGGAAGTTTCAAGAAAGAATCCATGTTTTATTTTTAAATTTGTTTCCATTGATGGAAAAAATGAATACTATATTTATGTAACCCCATTGTTTAAATGTGGAATATAATGAATGTTTATGATCTAATTCTCTAAAACTCTAAACCTGAAAAGATCCTCAATGTGTAATCTTGTAATAACTCAAGATTAAGTAAGGTTTAAGGTTGGGGCCTTATAATTAATATCAAAAATTTTAAATTTGATATGATATCTAAAAACATAATGGATATTTAAAAATATTTATTTAAATAAATGAAGTTCAATAAATATTATATTGGGAAGATACAATTATAAATTGAATAAAAATTAATATTTATTTCACAACTATAAAATAATTTAATTTTAATGTGTCTTAATCTAGAGAAGAAATTAAAAAAATAGAACATAGTCAAGTTGATTGTTCACATGAATCTAAGATAAGATCCACTGTGGAAATTTATAAATAGAGTATTACTTTATAAAAGACCAAATCTAGCAGCATAAGAATATTAAAGATAATGAAAGATATATCTTCTATCTCAATTGGACAATAATGTTCATCCATTTTCAAGTAATACTTCAATAACTAATTCATATTTATCAAATATTTATTGTTATAATTCTAGTGTTAGAAACATTTTGGTAGAGAAATCTAGTGAGTAACCCACCACATCAATAAAGGTGGAATAAATTATAAATTAAAGGAATTACCAATATTATTTTTATAAGTAAGAAATTGAAATCCAATAAATAGGTTGAATCGTTAACTTGGTAAAATTTTTCTCAATAATATATAATTAGATATTCTAGATACTATTGATAATGAAAATGTTTGGGAACCATGAAATTGATTATTGGAACAATTTTTAAACCATTGGAAAATAAAGAAGGCCAAAATTAAGGGGGATAAAAAAAGATTTTATAAGAATCTAAACTATATACATATAAAGAACCTAAAAGACTAAAAATAGGTTATACAATAAATTTTTATATTTTTAGAACATCAGTGAATGTTATGGTATAAGGGGACATTGTGAATATGAGTAATGGAATAAATATAACAAACATAAATCCACTAAAACCAATGGAAGAAACCATTACATATTGAGAATAATAAATGTAAGAAGGATTTCAATTCCACATTTTTATGTAAAAATTCCGAAGTTACTGATAAAAACATAAGCAAGATGAAATTAATGTAAGATGTCACTTCGAAGAAAATATGCTACTTATATGGAAGAAAAGTCCACATAATAGAAAAATGAAAACTGGACATGAATATTGAATTCAATATAATTAATCATGAGATGAAAAAATACCATTCCATGAAATAGAAAAATACATGGGATTACTTCAATACATCATCGATTAAAAGGATGTGTTTATAAAAAGTTACCACTAATGGAAAACTTATCAGAAGTCAGGAATATGTGTGGAAGATATGGAAAGTCCGAAAAACACCTGAAAAATGCATGACAATATTATCATTGAAATAAATTTTGGAAATTAAAATGAAGTATCTATGAAATTTTTCAAACAGTAATTAAGTTTCTGGGAAGAAATATTTTTTTAAGAAATTTTTTAAAATACATTGAATATTTGTATGATATTATTAAAATACTATCTAGGAGAATAAATGATTTTAAAATAATTAGAAAAGGTAGAAGTTTAATTTCTATTATCTGTGAAGAATAAAGATCCACACAATAAAAAAAATGAAACTAAAAAGAAAAATCCATGCTACTTGAGAAGATCAAGGATTATAAATTCACGTTGTATTTTTTATATAGAAATTAGTGAAAAATTGATGGATGTTTTCATGTTGATATATATTTCTTAGCTATGATACAATATCTACGGAGCTTATCGAAACCAACAATATTACCCCATATAGTTTCTCTCATTAAAAATAGAATCTAAGGTGATGAAATTTATTGAGAGATTTGAATGATAGATTGCACTTTAATAGTGGGAGTACACGTTGAGCTAGTGATTTCAATGTCTTGATAATTTATAGTAAAAATATAAATTCTATAGAAAGAAATGAGAAAGTCCAAAATATTGTAGTTATAGTTGATAAAGATCTATATTCTATAGATCTTATATATTGATGGTCCCCTGAGAAAATAGTCGAGATAATGATGATGAAACATAAAATGTTGAACATTTGGTGAATTAATGATTTTTTCTTCCATGAGGTATGTTAATGTGATTTATCCTCTCCCTACATGGTAAAAAAAACTATATTTAAAATGGGGAGAGAATTTCATCATTAGATGAAATAGTGTAAAATATTTTTTCAAAGGCGAAAAATCTACCTTTTCTGGGTTCATATGATTTTAATCTATTTATTTAAATATATATATGAATTTAGTTTCATGATAAAATCCATTGAAATAACACTATAAAAATATTTATAGTAGGTATCATTCTATGAAATTTTGGATAACATAGTAATTAAAGTTAATCACTATTGTTTTTCACACCCAAAAGCTATGAAGAAAAATTTGAGTTAATTTATTTTTGAATAATTAGTTTAAGATAATGTGTTTCTATCCGTCAATTATATATTTCATGAGAAATTTTTTTTAATGGTATAAAATCGATAAGAAAATAAATTATGAAGGAATCCCTCAAAAAGACAAATATTGAGTTTATTGTGAATAATTGGGAGAAGAGGTCATTGAATTTAATGAGAAATTTTAAGTGGAAAAAAAATATTATGAGGGAGATTGAATATCCCATAATATGGTGATGATTAATTATTTAATTTTTTTTCAATCACTATTCTTAATTGATGTTAATGATATTATGTTGAAGTTAAAGTGAAGTTTCATATGAGCGTTCTAGATATAAGTCTACTAGAAGATCATAATTTTTAAGGTTGAACCATCATAATAAGGAATACCATAGATATAGGAACTACTATAAGAATATGACACCATGTATATTCTGAGTTATTTATCTAGAAGATTGAAGTCTCATTTTTCTCGATGTAATGAAGGAATGTTGAGTTAGTTCCATTAATAGATAAATTATTGTTTCCAGAGTAAAAATTATATTTAGATGCTTACAAATACATGTGAAAATTTATTTATCTATACATAAATTATTCTATGAAAATTTTTGATGTTTGAAAAATAAATTTCAACTAGATATTATGTTGGAGTTTATTAGAAGTTGAGATCCAAAAAAGGATACCTCATATGGCCATTGAGGTGATCCTCAATGTAAAAAGTTTCTATTGATAAATTAATTTGAATGAATAACTCTAATTAATCACCATATACATTGTAAGAACATTTAAGTTATATTTATAATGTCTAAATTTATTTAATACCTTTATGATAGTTTATGATATTATAAGTTTAGTGATAAATTTCAATAGTATTTAAATATTTTGAAATTCTATTAATATTTTTTAAGGGGACATAGTTGTTGAATATAAAATACATTTCTAGACATAGAATAGGTTTTGAATGAGTGTAGAACCATTTAATGTAGGTGTTTACATGTTGATAAGGAGCATTGGTTGATGTTTTAATTAAAACCATAGTGCGAGGTGGCACCACAGTCTCCTAGTATAAGACCACATAATGGTATTTCAATAGAATTTTATATTGAATATATATAAGTAAATTATAAAATGTTTGATGTAAAATATGATATGGTATTAACTTCCACTGGATAATATACACCATTTCAATTAAAAAAGGGTATACAATTTTTAATCTAAAATTAAATTTTCATCTATTTTTTTAACATTGAGAAGTAGGGTTTTTTATGAGATAGTTGAATCCACTCAATACTAAAACAATGTTTTTCCTATGATGGTCAAATGAATAAAACTTGGGAAACCATGTGATGCTTGATGTTTTTCACAATAGATGTTTCAAAATTAGAGTAAGAACAACGGATGATTATATAAAATGAATATAATATAGTCACATTAGATAAGAAGGAGGGGTATATATAAGACTGATCATACATGAAATATTGAAATGATTTATAGTTTTCCTTGAATTTGAAGAGAATATTCACAATCTTTTTTCATGATTCATTATAAATAATTAAATCATTAAGTTGATAATAAGGTTAGAATGTACAAAAAGATATAAATGATTACATTTGAAGGTAACCTAAAGAATTCATAATCATATTCTATTTAGATCACGATGATTATTTTTATTGGGATTATTTAAGAAAAAGATTCTTAAAAGAGAATGTTTTGTGATTGGTATATGAAGAATTGTTCAAGGTGAAAATCACCAAAATCTAAATGGATTGTTGTTACATAGAATAATATATTTAAAATACTCTATATAGTATTTTTGTGAGAACAATTCAGTGAGTTTATTGATATCTTAGACCTATAAAATTATCAGATGTGATATTATAATACACTAGAAAACGAGTTTAAAAAACACGTGTAGAATAGAGTTGAGTTTAATCAATAAGGACGGTGGCATAATTTCAATATCCAAGGAAACTCGTAAGAAGATGATCTTTCCAAGTGAATTAAGTGTCCAAAAATTTACCTATAAGTGCATGGTATATGAGACTACATGAAGTAATCATAATATAAAAAATAATGATTATTGTTATGATCCAAAATTTGTTATCATTAAGGAATATCAAGTATCATTTAATCTAGATTCTGAATGAAATCAAAAGATGAACTGCTTGAGAAGGCTTAGATACAATGTTCCAGAAATCCAAAACAGTGTAAGTAATATAAACGATGTTCTCCAAAATCTCAAGAAAAATGATAAAATTTTTCAAAGCATAGAATGTTATGATAGTTTCACTATGGAGACAAATTGAGGTGTCTGAAAGATATACATAATAGTGAAATTAAGATGTTCATACATGTAGTATTTTTTTGATCGACAGAAAAAATATGATGCGAATATAAGAGAAATTTATAATTGATGGTTTTTGAAAAGAAAAAGAATAATCCATGATATAAATAATTCATCTTAAAAGAAGGAAAAATGTGTTTAAGAGTATATTAACACCAGTTGGGAGTTTTGTTGATCAGAATATGAGCTGATTAGAATAAGAAATGAATTATAGTTGATTTTTGACTAATTTTAGAGAAATTGGTGAAGTGAAATTGAATAATGAGAATCAATATAGATTTTATTTTATGTTCAATATCATACAATAAGTTTGAGTTATGAAGTTCAGAATACGTTTTATTGATGTAAGATTATTATAAGATTATAGAGAAATTTTATACCTTCGAAAGAAAATAATATGATCATTTCAGGATATGAATCAATGAGTAAATGATCATATATATTTTGTTCGGGATTTAATCTTATATTTTAGGAATAGTTTATGTTAGACTTTAAAAAAAATTCATGATATTTCATAGGATAGTAAACCCCAATTTATATATATCATTGTGGGATAAGTTCTAAAAACATAAATTTTATGAAATTTCATAATTTAAAGACTTTAAATCACAAAAATGTTTGGGAAATAAATTATTATGTAAAATAATCTGAGATTATTCAATTAAAGGGATTAAGAAGAATAAATAGAGTGAACCACTTTGAAGATGAAAAGTGAGGTATAGAGAGAGTATTCAACTGAAACATTAATTGATGTTCATTTGTTCCAAATCATTGAGTAGATCAGAACATCATGTTATGAATACATTGAGTAAAATCACTAGATACAAGAGACTATAAGAAGGATAGATAGACCAATTCTAGTGCCTACCTATACAAGATATTATCATTGACATTGTTATATGTGAGATATAGTGATGTTCAACTTCATGAATGGAAATAATGAGACTGATGTTAGACACGATCTATATTATTTATAAACTTAAAATACTCAATATTTAAATTACACTAGATTCAATTTATTTGAAGAAACAATATTCCCACTTAAGTGCTGAGTATAATAGAATTTTTTGCAAATGAATTTTCAATCTAGGGATTACATGAATAAATTGTGATTAGTGGTAGTTATGTTATTAAAAATTCCACATTATTACTATGATGTAGAAGAGGCTTCTTGAGAGATATCCTATGAACTTTGGTAATATTCTGGAAAGGATATTTCAAGATAATAACTATTTCATTGGGTAAAGGATAATAAATTACCCCATTGAAAAACTTATGATAAGAGAAAAAATATATAGCTTAGTATAATAACCAAACATATCGAAGAGTAATCTTCTACAAATGGGGATAGACATTATAAAAATCATTCTGTACTATTTTTTTGCATTATCTATATTATATGTGGGAGTATGTGTTGATGAGGAGTATTCAAGGTCCATATATTATAATTGATATAGAGTTTTGAACAAATTAAAGGGATAAAAATTTTAAGTTGTGTTTATGTAAAAAAATTATTCACACATGATTCACCTCCTCTCTCAGTGTGATTGAAAGATTCCCTAATAACCTGAATTAAATATCATGTCATAAAAAGTGATGTTTATGATAGATTCCCAAATCTTATTAGGAAATATCCAAAATATAGTTTTCGATATTATTAAAAAATTTATTTTATATGATAAAATATAAGGTGAAACAAAACAAAGACTATGATGATTTAGTGAATGTGGGTTTAAATACACAAGTATAACATACATAAATATCACATCATTTTGGATGAATATCCAATACATATCATAATTATACATTCTATAGGACTATGGTTTAGTATCATTATATACTAAATACATAATCAAATTATTTATTAAAAAATTCCACAACATATCCCATAACGATCTTTGTTTTAGTATACTTCTTGAAAAATCATACTTAGAACCTTCCATAAAGACATGGGGAAGGAAAGAATAAGAAAGGGTGAGATCAAATGATCAATATGGGTAAACATAAAGATACTAATAATAATATCATAAGATGATCATAAGGGTATAATGACATAATCATGTTAATGTTCTAAAAAAAAATATTCATACCTAGAAATTGTAGATCATTAACTATATCACTAAGTCATATTCATATGTATTATTAATAAGTGTGTCAAATAAGTAATCACAATTTAATGGTTATAACATAAACATGTAGCATCATTATAATATAAAATCAAAATATTTTGAACAAATATATTTTTAGTAATTTCCACACATAATCTTATGAGCATAGAAAAAAGGAAATATTACACACATATTAAAATGTGAAAGATTATAATCATAGTCATATCCAAACATAATTGTACGAGCATAAATATAAATAATTCATTCCAGTTCATCAAAATGTGGAAAAATATATTCGAAATCATGTCTACACTTATCATTATATCATCATGAGATATCCAGATCACATTAACCAAGGAATTGGAGGGCTATAACAGACCCTACCATTAGATAATCAGAACCCATTTATATATTTTATATAATATCATAAAACATTCATTATGTCATCATAACACAACCCATTGAAAATAAATGGGTTTCGTAAAAAGACCACTATCATTATAATTAACCATCCAAAAAAATAATAATGGTATCATTGGTTCATAAACATGTTAAATCATATATTAAATCAAAGGATGTAATCCTTGATGAAATGGCCCTTTAAATGGTCACTGTAATATTTTTTATTGGAAAATACTATTTTCATTTTGAAATCATTGAATTAAAATTTAAAAAGTAATCAATATACAAACATTTTTTAGAAAAAAATTTATTTTAAAGGAACAAACTAATCTTTTAAATTATTATTCAATGAATACTATATAAATGATAATTGAAAATAATTTTAATTATTTATACATTAAAAAAATATTGTCTTCACACCTTCGGTAAGATGTACCTCATTCAGAAAAAAAACAAGATGATTTATTTTAAAAAATATATATAAAGTAAAATATGGGTTAAAATGACTATAATAAATCATTTTATAATAGTTAAACTATTCATTAAAACATTTTAAAAAATATAAGGACATGGAATTAAAGGATTCCCTAATAAAGAAAAAATAAAGTCTATTTTTATTAAAAAACTTTTATTGATCATTTTAAGTACGAAAATGATTAAAATGGTAATATTACTTGAATGTTATCTGAAAAAAATAACATAATAAATTAAATGGGTTTATCAAATAAGGATCATATAATTTCTCTCAATGGAAGATCAAGAGAAACCAATCCTGATTAAAATATGATTAAAAAATAAATCCTTTAACACAAGTCACATAATGCTCTATGCATGTTCCAAAATACTTAATAATAAATATATATTTATTATAAATATACTTAATAATCATAATCATATATATCATACCATATATGTTTTAATTATAACATCTTATCCTAATTTTATTAATTATTCTATATTAAAATCATTGTTTCATGTGATAAATACTTTTATTTTCTTGCATGTTTCAATTTGGCCATCTTAGTAGCTATTATTTTATTTGGGTTCCATCATATCAATAAAGTTAATAATATCAGGATTATTATATTTAATAATTATATACAATTTTATAATTATTTTTATAAAGGGGTGATGAAAAATAAATAACACCAATTTGTGAAGATAGTGGTCTGTACGTACTCACTAGTAGTGTTTCAAATTTTAAATGGATGGAAAAAATGAAAATTAAATAATAATTAAACTTTATAAATCTATAATAATTTCATAAATATTATATATATTTATTAAATATTTGATTATAACTAATAAATTTAAGTTTTAATGAAATGTGAAACACATCGCTCCCTAGAGGTGATTGTCAACACGTATACACGAGCGATGTTTTCTTTCCCCATAGTACGAAAAATAGGTGGATAATTATTTTTTACAAAATCGTAATAACACCTTAGTATATTTATAATATTGTACTAAACATGTTAAAATTGATACAATATATTTAGAGGAAGTTGAAAAATAAATAAAATTGATAGCACATTGTTAAGTGTTAGACCTTTTCGTTGATAAACCTCATTTGGATTACAACATTAGCCATTAATGGATGATATTATTTGAAATAGAAGAATATATAATACATATTGAAGGAATATTATATGGTATTGGTAATTTTATTTTATTCTTTATATTGAACAAGATTTTGTGAAAAAGGGGGAGATGAAGCTCCCTTTTATATGTGTGCGAAAGTATACACATGTAATTACACTAATGATTTTAAAATAATATATATTATATTCCAATAATGCTGAATAATGAAACCCCAAATTAGAATATAATATGTGATATGGTTTTAAAAAAACACAACCAATCACATTTAGACAAATTTTGTATACATTCAAAGTCTTATGCCCTAGTAAAACCGCTTTAAACCAATTTTGACCTAAACATTGAAAACATAACTTTTTACCATGATGATATAATTATATGATCATGTATAAAGGGTACATTTAAAAAAAATCATTACATGCTTATTCTATAATTTTAATTCATTTAATTATAGTCAATTTTTATAGGCAGAATAAATTACCAATAATATAAGAAAACAAAACTCATGAAATATTGTTTTTAAGAAAGTACTCGATTTAAGAGTAAACAATATTTTCACCACAAAATAAAGTAATAAGTTGGATTTAATTTTTTTGGTTTAATAATAATTAAATAAATATTTCTAGAAATTTCTATCAAGGAAAAAATATATAAACATTCCAAAATTCATTAAATCTAAAGATCCAAAAATAGTTTTAAATTTCAATGAAATATCATTTATGTTAAAAAAAGACAATCTTATGTTAAAAAAATAAAATATATTTTTTAAAATATTTTGTTTATTAATAAAATTATATATATGTTTTCTATAAAATGGTTTATGAATTAATTAAGTCATTATTACTTCCTAATAATGTCATACAAATGATAATATTGGAAAAATCATTATCTCCACTATTCACAAATAAACAACTATTTTAGAAAAATATTAAAAATTAACCCAAATATAGATTTGATATGATGAATCCAAAAATTATTTCAATTATTTAATTTTTTTTTATTTTCATAAATTTATTATAATATCCTAACACAAAATAAAAAAATATTACTTTTTTAAGATACTGTATTTTTAAAGTAGAAAATTACATTATTGAAAATATTGTAGTAATTAATTATAAATTTTCATTATATATAAACATAATAAATATTTTTTATAACATTTTTATTCATATTCATACAACTTATTTTATGTCTTTTATTTAGTGGTTACTTATAAATTATAATAATTTTATAGTGTATCGTGGTTCTTTTAAAGCTTAGTGTTGTATGTTAAGAAGGCTATTGGGGACTTCAAATTTTCATAATGATAAAACTACTACCAGAATATTTGAGTGGTCTATTATAACCACCTTTATAATAATTTTATCCTCTAAAATACATCACTCAGATTCAAAAAACAGAGTATACTTCTTCATCACATTCTAAGGTTCCTATGTAGCTTGTTCAAAATTATTGTTTCACCCTAAAAAATTGACATGGTGAGTGTTTTATTCCAAAAAAATGTTTTCTCTTTGATCCATAATATGAAATGATTATTCCTCATAATAGATATGTTTATCGAGTTGCAAAACTGCTATGTTTAGAAATTATCAGGGATTGGGTATGCTGTTTCTCAGAAGAGATATATAGAACACATCCTGAACTTAAGAGAGATTCAGTTGAAGCATCAAGTGATAAGAAACCATCCTAAAGGTTTAAAGAAATTTTTAGTGAATAATATATATAGGGATAAAATTTACCTTGTTTACAAATATCATAACTATACTCATATGATATATTCATTTGAATAACTTATCACCAACTTCGAACTCAAGATCTCACCAACGATTGTAAAGGTAACATTTTTATCAACAATAAGTTTCCATGATGTGCTGCTGAATTTCTCTAACAATATATTAAATTTTCTCATATATCTATGGTTCCAATATCTATCTTTCTCCAACTTCATACAAACATGATAGAGTTACACACTTCCTTCTTTAAAGGGATTCATAAGGATCCATCTAAACGCTCAAGTGAAAGTTTTTTTGTAATAAAACATGACAAGAGAATGGTGTCAATCCAAAACAACATGAAATAAATTGAGAAATACCCAAAATATAATAGTGGGTTTGAATTTTCAAATCATATTGGAAATTTTTATGAGGAATATATATACTGATAAATTTTATAATTGAATTCAATGCTAACTGAAGTCTTCTCCAGAACTATGTGGTAATCCACAGATCCCGATTAGATGAAAGATAATCTGGTACTCCATGTAAACATACAAATTATTTAGTTTATATCCTATATAGGTAATCATGACATAAATATTATCTAATTGTCGTTAAATATGTTTTTTATAAGGATATCACCTACAAAAGAAATAGAGCTGTTCCCTTTAGACGTTTTGGGGATTCTGGTGATAAAATATTTAACATCCCATGAATTTATGAAATATTTGTTTAAAATAAATTTAATTTTTCTTGGATAATATTCATTAAACACAACATAAAGTTAATATTCCACTACACACAACATTGGGTTATCTTTCATTACACAAGACATTTAGTTTTAAAAAAATCATGATATATTTTTGTATATGGTTATCTAAATGTGACCATTATAACCTAGACATTAGATATAGTGATCTGAATATTAATAATTAATTTGTTAAAAAAATAAATAAATTTTATGTAAAGGAATCATATTGATAAAAAATAAATAATTTTTGGTAATGTCTTTATGTGTTCCATAAAATACTATCTTTAAAAAAATTATTTTCATGTATGTTTGTGGATAATAATAAAAACAATTTTTTGAACATTGAGAAATTGAATTCGACAAGATAAAACTAAATTTTAAAATTGTAAATTTTCAAATTTATCTTAGGGTGAAATTTTGGGATTTTTATGAAAAGTTTCATTTGTTAATTAATAGAGAATTTTATAAAATTTTAATTGAAAATTCAATTTTCATTTAATTTTTTTATAAAGTTATAGTTTATTTTTTACTAGATTTATCCAAAAATTGGTTAAATCACACACAAATTAATCTAATTCCTGTAATTTTTATCAATTATATATTTAAATTGGATATAAAAACTTTGTAAACTTTTCAATATTTTATAATTTAAAACCCACTTTCGCATTGTGTCTATGAGATTAATATTAAGTTAAATTTTGATCCTTTTATTAATAGAATTTAGATAATATATTTAATATCACTAATAATAATAATTAATATATCTAATATGTTTAAATTAATATTTTACCATAACTAATGTGGGGAAAAATCTAAAAATAGTTACCATGATGTTGATTAAGAATTGGTTTTGCGCGTTACATGCACTTGCATTAAAATTAATTTTTTAGACACATAATATTTTTATATAATAAACTATATTTCATATTTATAATAATTAAGAATAAATTATATAATATATTTCATTTTAATTATATTATTATATGATAGTTTACATAGGTAAATAAGAAGATACATGTTACCGTGGAAAAACAACTAAATGTATAAAATTGAGTAAACTTAAAGACCAAAGAATAAAAAGATTAAAAATGTTTTTATTTTGTGTAGTGAATGTGTTTATGGAATATTTAATCCCTACCTTCCATTATATATAAATTTTTGTGGAAAATGTGGTAATATTAACCTTCATAGAGTGAATAATTTTCGGTATTCACACAAATTTCACTCCATCTAAATTATAAAAGGGCACACACTCCTCTCGCTTGATCACAACCCTCAAACCAATTGGGTCAACTATTCCATCTCCAAATTACTTTTTAAATACCCTAATCACATCATAGAGACCTTACTTTGGACATAAATTCAACCTAGTAAGGATTGCGGTGTAATCCTAAGGAGGATACCTTAAGAAAAGGTAACATTCATCAACAAGCATTTGTTACTTTATTTTTTCCTGAACCACAAATAATAATTATTATTCCAAAATTATTTACTAATAACTATATATTACATATACTTATATGTTTTTATGTTATGGGAATTACCTAAAAAAATTATCAATTTAATCAAATGTGTTACAAAATCATCATTTATGCATAAGATGGACTACTACCTCGTGAATTGATGTTATTGTTTTTACATTTACCACCTATCATAGTTTTAAAAAATAATTGATTTAAAATTTATATATTCTATTTATGATATTATTATGCTTAATAAAATATTATATCACACATAACTCAAGTTTTTTATTTTTTGGGAATACGATAACGCCTCTCTTGTGTATTGTGGGCTACTGCCTCCCGAAGCGATGTTATTCATTAATACTTTACATGGAATGTAACAAGGGAAGTTTTTATGAAAATATTATATATATATTAATTAAAAATTATACTTTAAGGAAAATATATCATATAATTTTATTTCATTCAATTATTCACGAAAATGGAAACAACATTCATGCATACATACGCAATACCATCTCAATGAATGGCGTATTTCATTTTCCATATATATCTACTATATATTTCTATAAATACCTATATACTGAATATATATGTTATTTATATAATTTTTACCATTATTAATATTATATAATCTTTATAAAATCATGATGACCAAAAATAAAAAATCAAAACATATTGAAAAAGAAAGGAATTATTACTCGAAACATAACATTAACATGTAAATGTTAATAAATGGGTAATTAAAGATCATTAGTAAATAATATATTGTATTATATATATATATATTAATTGTAATTTATTATATTTACAATCTCATATTTCATAAATAGGAGTTTTGAACATGTACGAAGCAAGTGAAGACCTACAATAATGGATTTCTGTCTCAATTTTTTTACTTCTGTGAGGCACATGCCACATTCACCACCTATTTCTATTATGTGGTGTATATAATGCCCATGATTTTTTATGATGATTATAAATAAAATAATGAGTATTTACATATCCATTTTATGATCTCTCTTTCATGGGGTCTATGGTTCAAAAATTAGTAAAGAAGAAATGGTTTTTTGTGTCAGTCTGTCATCTTTGAGACATACGTTGGTAAGAGTCTTATGTTATAATCTCATTTTTTATCGGGGATGTTTATGAATATGCTTATAATAATGAAATACAGTTTTATATATCTCAATAAACTCTTTAATTTTATTTTTAGTATTTTTTTCAGGATATTTACATGTAATATGACCATTTTAGAACTTAGTTATACTTTAAATAATTGAAAAAATATTTAAAAGGGGATACATTTTTATTTCAGTATAGTTGAAATCCATTTTATTCACAAAAAGGTTTTTTAGAATATTTTGAAAAAATGTTTTATTAATATTCTATGATTTTGATAAATAAAATTTTTACCATCTTTGAATTTTTAATATTTTTAAATGAATCTTAATTTAATTTTCCAAAATAATGCCCATTTATGTTTTACCAAAAATGTTAAAGGAATCATCATTTTTAAATGTATGACATGAAAATAACTATCAAAAATCCTAAAAATAATTAGTTTGAAAATTCCATTATAATATTCCATGTTTATCTAAAAATGAAATTATTTTTTTAAAAAAATTATGTTTTAAAAATTATTTTTTTGATGTTTAAGGATATTTTTATGAAGAAATGGTTTAAATGACGTTTCATGATTATTTTTTATATATTATGGTACCTTTTTATTTTACCTATGAATAAATGACATATGACCCAAGGATAAAATTCATTGTCTTTATTTAATTTTATCAGGAATATTATTGAATGATTATTGTGAAACATTTCTCTTTTCAATAGGATATAACATGATGAAGAGTTTGTAAAACCCATTTTATTTCATGTATTATGATATGATGAATGCTTATAATATTATGGACCACATAAATATAATTTTAATTATGAGATTTATGGTACCCATGTCTTCCTATAATTCATTGGTTTAATATGTATAACGCATGAGTAAATATGTTATGCTTAAACCTGATTACATGTTCACACTATTATGTGTGAACATGATTAGATGATTATAATGTTATGCATGATCCTGATTACATGTTCATAGTGTTATGAATGATCTTATCATTTATGTCCATAATGTAAACCATGGATCGGGTTTCATGTCCATCAGTTTATACTAGTTCCTGATTTCATCTCCTTAACTTAACTTGTGAACCCATTTCTATTTACACATGTTTACCATGTATAAAGATAATGTGTGTGCAAAAAATATATTTCTTTTGCTAATGAAATTATCCCACGGATCATGTTCACTAATTCTATAATGATTCATGTCTTATTAATCTATAATATTAATAACATGTCTAATGATTATGATATTTGATATGTAGGGTATGGTTTTCAACTATTATGATCATTTTCTCATACCCTTATTTTCATTTTATGGTGATATATCTCCTTTTTTTACCCTTACCGAGCATATGATCCCACCCTTCATTTTTTCCATTCCTGAGGTTATGAATAATTGTTTATATAGTGTATTTGTGTAATGATTTCTAAATGAGGAAGATATTTATGGGTGATATTGAAAATATTTCCCCAAATTATGATGATTGTGTTCTATTATTCCAAAGGCGCTAAACTATAACTGCCATCATTCTTGTGTTTCTATAATATATTGACCATTCATCTATAATGATTTAATATACATGTATGAGATTCTGTGGTCACAATAGTTGTTATAATAGAATATTTTTAATTAACCTTTGAAAACTAGGATGCAAAAAATCTAGTGAGATCCCTATGGACATGTATAAGGATAAGTATATGGATGAGTCAATGTATAGAAAAATTTCATAGAATATTGGTTAGGATAGAGTTAGGGGTTTAAAATAAATTAAATCCATGTATGGATACTACAAGTGGAAGTGTCTCTAGAATAGAGGTACCTAGTTGTAATAACTCTAAAAACGGGCACATTGAGATGGACTCAATCATCACCTAGTGTATAAAAACTGGCCTTGTTGCACAGCTAGCCTGACACTCCCGAGGGACATTATTTGAAACTTCCAAATCACTTTATGAGAAATCATGAAGGATATAGATAGATAATTATTATGAATGAACTAGGATAAACCTATTTATTATAGAATAAAAATAATGTGTCATGATTTAGACACCGTATAAGTGATTTATCATGATTATGTGGTTCCCCTATATGATTATTGTTCCATTAACTATGTTTTCTTGTTTTAGTAATTGGATATAAATCAAAATAAACATGTTAATGATGAATGAAACTGACAATGAAATTATTTCACTTTGAAGAAACTGATTTTTATGTTATATGAAATTAAAAACCTATTTCCCATTATCATGAGAATTTCTCAAGCAATGAATCATGATGAAATTATAAAAAGGAAATAGTTGGTAACATTGTTCCATTGAGTCCTTCATGAGGCAATTCAAACCATTTTGTCTGTGGTTTCTCTAATCTACTAGTTTTCGAGTAATGGATAAATACAATGGAAAATATATTTTCCCCTATCTAGTGTTCAATTCATGAAAAAGTTATTTTGTTTGTCTACCATTTAGAAGGAGATGTGGATCATTGGTGGAATATTATTAAAAATATAAGTTAATGATAATAAATTGAATATATTACATGGGATGAGTTTAAAAGATTATGTTTCAATAATTACATTCATTATATTATTCATAAATAAATGGACATTAAATTCCATGAGTTTAATAAGAAATATGATAAATATATTGGTACCTATGAAGAAACATTTACAAGACTAGTGAGGTACTCCTTAGGTATTATTATTCAATATAAAAATATGGTTGTCCAGTTATTCAGTGGCTTAAAGCCAAATATCTGATTGATGTTCTCCACAATGGACATTGGATGTTATAAAAAAATCATTCAATTTCACTAAATGTGGAAATTGAAGATAGAATCAATCTTGGTTTTGGTGATAACAATTGGATGATGAGTTTCCATATAAATTCCAATGATATTTCACATTGAAGGAAGTGGAAGATTCAAACTCCAAGTTTACAAAAATGTGGGAATAAACACATAGGTGAGTTCTTGATAGGAACAAGGATGCGTTTCAATTGTGGGAAGCCTAGACAACATGAATATGAATGTATAAGTGATGTGAAGAGTCATTTCAATGAAATTATTACATAAAGAGCTCAGTAGAATTCAATAACCATATTCTAGTACTTTAAGTGAATGATATATGTGAATTATGAAAATAAATTCCTTAATAAAAGTGATAATGTGGATGAAATTCCATAATATCCTATAAAAAAAAGAAAAAGGTAAATCTTATATAATCATAATGGATAAAGTGAATCATGATAATTAAAGGAACTCGTATCCTCCCCTCTTTAGTTGGGTATTTCATCTTAGAATTTGTATGAATTGGACCAATGAAAATATTATTTTGGAATTTCATGTTATTATATATGGATTCGGGAATAATGAAATCAAATTTGACATTTTTTCTGTACAAGGATGAACCCAAGATTCCAATGGATTTTTTTGAATAATAAAAGAGATTTTATACAGGAGAAACAATTAATTAACATTTAGAAGTGTGTATATTTATAAGTGAGCATAAATTATGAAGCATAGATACCATCAGTGGTATATGAGATTAAGGTTTATCATATTTTTTAATTCATTAAAATGATTTTTTTCTTTTTATGTGATGAGAATTTATTAATATTAATGAATATTTATGTGACATTTATGGTAATACAACCATTTTATTTTTTATATGTTTTAGTGCAAAAGTTATTACTGCTCGTGGACATATGATTAAAGGCACTGAAAAACTTTAGGGTTTATATTATCCATGATGTTGAGGTAATTATGGATTATATTTAATAACCTTATAATGTTTTCAAACATCATCAATATTAGGGAATACTTATCTCAGTATCATAATTCAAGGATATACATTAAGTAGTTACTGAGGTTTCAAGAAGTACAACATTCTATTATATTTGATCAGGATCCAAGGTTTACCTTGATGTTTTGGAAAACTCATTAGAAAGAACAAGATATAGAGTTGGGTTTAAATACTACATATCAACCACAGAAATATTTTCATTCTTGGAGAAAAATTAAAACCCTAGAGGATAATTTAAGATATTATTCTATGTATTTCAATGGTTTTTGGGATCAACAACTTCCTCTATTTTTAGTTTCCTACAAAAATATCATTCACTCGTGCATTCATATGGATCCCTTACAAAAATGTAGTGTAGAACTCCAATAATCTAGAATTATGATGAATGTTTAAATCTACTAGTACCTGATGATGATAATGAGATGGAAGAGAATATTAGATCCATCTAACAACACATAAGTTTAAAAATTATTTTATAGAAATGTTTTTCTGGTAATTATCATTGCTCTCAAGAATTTTCTATTTTTGAGAATGTGTTTCTAATAATTCTTCTATAGAGGATAGAAGATAAAATTAATCCCTAGTTATATCATTCCATTTGAAAATTTTGATTTTATAGGGACCTTATCCTATCTATTTTAACATACACCAAAACTCTCTTAATTCCTTGATGTGATCCATGTAACTCTCTCAGCGATCATCATAATTGGAGCATCACATGTATTGAACTAAGAGGTAATACAAATTAAGAAAGATATTTATTATGATGAAAAAATGGTGGAGATTTTGGATTTTATAAATAATGTTCTACGGAACAAGACCACTCACATGTTCAATGTTTTATGGTGAAACCATCCGTTTTAGTAAGATACATGGAAATTTGAGGATGTAACGAATTAGAATTGTCCTTATTTTTTGAAATAAAATGATTTATATTGAGGGAAAAATTAATTTTAATGTTTTTAGAATATATCCAAATGAAACTCTATGAATATTTTAAAAATTAATTATTTATATCATGAATTTCATGAATCTACATGTTAAGATTTCTCTTCACACAACTCTAGTTTGGCATGCATTACATAGAAAACTGGGATTAAAATTATATTTTCAATAGGATATAATAATAAAATTAGTTTATAAATACATTCATTAAAATAATTTAAGTCATTTGAAACAATTTAATGTTTACATTGGATATATAATCTTTGCAAACTATGGATCTTTTTCCCATTAAAACCCCACTTTCTTGTTGTGTTTGCTGGATTAATTTGAATTAAAATATCCAATTTTGTGAATGAAATTTGGAAGAGGAGAATGAAAATTTTAATCATCATAATTTATATTATCTAATAGTGTCAACAGTATTTTTTCCCCAATATTAATAGATAAAATTGTTAAAATTAATTACCGCAACAAATATTAACATGAGATTTTACACGTTACATGAACTTGTGATAAAATTAATTATCCATACACATCAGGTTTATTTATTAAATTGTATTTCATATTTATAATAATTATTAATATATTATCTAATATATTTTATTTTTATTCTAGTAATAATGTACAAATTACATAGGTATATAAAAAGATACAAATTATCATAGTAAAAAAAACTCGAAGGGTAAAATTGAGTAATCGTTATGACTAAGGAATAACATGATATTAAATGTGTATATTTTGTGTGATAGATGTTTTTATAAACCTTATAACCCATCCCATAATTTGATTATCATTTTTGGGTTTATATGAGGTAAGAGTGACATCCCAATAGTGAATACTTATGAGTGTTTACATAAATACCGCTCCTCATCAATTATAAAACGTAACTCACTATCCTCAATTATTCACACCAATTAAGATATTTGACTAATGAAATACCTAAATATCTTCCATACCTCTATACTCTTGTAATATACTCTTTATTTTTATATAAATCCATACTAGGAAGGATTTTGGTGCAAACCAAATGAGGATACCTGAGGAAGAGGTAATGTTCGTCACCGACCATTTATTATTTCTTCCTCCACCTCCTAAAATTATTATTAAACTAATATTATATAACAAAAAAATTATATTACATATAATTATATGTTATTTGGTTAAGATATTTACCTACAACCATCTCCAAAATTACCGAATGAGTTATTAAATGAACATTTCTTATAGGACATATTACTACCTCATAAACTAGTGCCATTCCTTTCTAAATCAAAACCTATAATGGTTTTAAATATTGATGTATTTTTTGTATATAGATTATATTTATCATATTATTATTAGTCTAAAATTATTATTTCATACATACCTACATTCTTTCAATTTTTTGAAAATATGATAATGTTACTCTTGTGTACGGTAGACAACCATCTTGTGAAGTAATGTGATTTGTTCATGCTTTAAATGGAAAATAATAAGGGATGATTAAATGAAATTATGTAATATACATGAAATTGGTATTCTTTTTTGAAGATAATGTATCATTTAATTTTATTTCTTTTAATACATCGAGAAAATGGAAACAATGTTCATGCATACGTACGACCTACCATCTCCCTAAACTGTGCATTTCATTTTCTATATCTATCTTTAATAGACTAATATAAATATATACATAATGAATATATATTATATTTATATCATGGTAACCATTAAACATATTATTAAATAATTTTTAAACCAATATGACTAACAATAAAAAATCTAAACATATTTGAAAAAAGCGGTTATTACCCAAAATAGAAGTTTAACATGGAATTGGAAATAAATTTTTAATAAATGTTCATAAGTAAATAGTATATGGTATGGTATATATAAATATGATTAATTAATATATATATATATATATATAATAAACCAATATTTTTTATACATAATGTTTGAATGTGTACGGAGTAAGTCAATACTTACGGTAGGCGATTTTCGTCTCACTTTTTACTTCTGTGAGGCACTTTCCATATTCACCAAATATTTATTTAATGTGGTGTATATACTATGAATTAATTAATTTTATTATTAATATACTTATAATTATGTTGATTCACATAGTAATTTTATGATATCTCTTTCATGGGGTTTACAGTTAAAAAGTTACCAATGCTATAAGGGATTTTGGTCCCAATATGAATTATTTTTGACACACTTTATGTTATAAACCTATATTCATTAATGGGGTGTATATATAGATACTTTGAAATAAATTATCATGATATTATTTATCTTCATGATAATTTAAGTTCCATTTAATGTTATTATCTCATTGGGATTATGATTCAATGTTACCAAAATTGTAAGAGTCATATGTTACACTCTCAATCTTTATCATTATTATTTATGATTATTCTTCCAATAATGTAATATTATAGTATTTATAATAGTAAAACCAATAATTTTATTATTATATTTTTATTGATAATATTCAATAATAATTTTAAAACATTATAACTCATTTGAAAATATAATAACTGAGAAATTGATTTAATGGAATTTGGATTATTTCTCTCTTCGGTCCGAAATCTATTTTATCACAAAACAATGTTTTATAAAAAAATTTCAAAAATAAATAATTAATAACCTATCATAAAAAATAAAATTTTAATCATATTTTTTTTATTAAACCAAATTTTAATGGAATATTCATATATTATTCCAAAACAATGTCAATTTTGATTTTACTAAAAATATGAAAGGAATGCTCATTTTCACATGTAATATAAGAATTGAATTATATAACACCTCAAAAAATAATTTAGTGGAATATTACATTATAATATTCCATGTGTATTTGAAAATAAGAGTTTTTAAAAAAAATATGTTTTAAAATGTTTTTTATTATTGGGAAGGTAATTTTCCCTAAGAAACATTTTAAATGATATTTCAAATTTTCCCTATAAAAGATGATATCCATTGATGTTACTATTCCTTACTATGCTATGCTACATGGTTAAATTTCTTATTTTTCTTTTAATTCTTTATGTTTATGATGGAATAGTGATTAAGTAAGATGTATATTTTCCACAGGTTATGATATGGTCATTTCTTAATTAGAACCAATTCATTTCATGGGTTATAATATGATAAATGTATATGATATTATGAAATGCATAAATATGGTTTTATTTATAATATGGGTGGGACCTATACCTATATCCAACACATTGGGTGAATTTGGATGACTCAGTAGTAAATATATAGTGTGTGTACCTGATTACATATTCAATATGTTATGTGTAATCCTTATTACTTGTTCACAATGTTATGCGTAAATCCAATTACATGTTTACATTGTTATTTATGAACCTGACTATGTATTCATAGTGTTATTCAGAAAACTATCTTTCATGTCAATAATTTTATATGTGGACCCTGTTGCATGTCCAAAAAATTATGTGAGGTCCTAATTTAATGTCATTAACATAATGTGTGAACCTATTTCTATTTACATATTTTCATGATGTTATAAGATAACGTGAATACCAAAAATCATTATCTTATTATAATGTAATGCTCCGATGGATCATGTTCATTGATTCTATGATTATTCATGTCTTATGAACTACCAATATTTATTCTCTAAATCAATATTATTATATTTGATATGCAGGGTATGATTTTCAACTATGGAACTCTTATTCTCAAACCCTTGTGTTCAGGATACGCACATGTATCTCCCTTGATTTCTCTTAATGAGCATATGATCCTACCTTATTTATATTTTATTTTTCTAGGTTGTGAAGAGTGTTTTATATAGGGTTTATGTTGGATGACTATTTAAAACGGAAAATCCTTGTGGGATATATTTAAGATATTTCACCAAATTAAGATGATTGTGTTCCATGTTTCCAATGGAACTAAACTATTATGGTTCTGAAGATGTGTTTGTGTAATGTATTTAATATTTATGTAAAAATATTTAACATCAATGTATGATATTCCTGGGTCACTATAAAATATATGCTAACATTTTTGAATTTTCATTCTGGTATAGTAAATGGTTGTAACATTCCCTTATACTTCTATCTATTAGCCTTAAATTACTGACAATCCATGGACTGAGATACATACTCTACAATATATCACTTTATGTTATCTCACCACAAATACTCTTTCAGATCTCTTAAAATCTTTATAAATCCAGGATGAATAGAGAATTTTGATTTATTAGCTTCATCCAATATCTCTTTCTTCATGTATACTATTAATGGGAAAAATACTCAATTACTAAACCCAATAATTCCATCACAATTATATTTTAACTCCATAACATTTATCAACTTCATCTATAGTTATGCATCTAACTAAAATTCTCTTTTAATCCTTATAGGTATAGATATCCTAACAATCATTTGAGAAATATTTAATTTTTCCACTTTTATCAGGATATCATTGTATATCTTTATTAAATCAATAAATATTAGATATATTTCAATTATTATCATGGGAAAACTAGAATGATCATTCTGAATCATAGAATCATCATCCTTGTTCTCCTTATGACGGTGGTGATGTACCGAGTAGTGATAATATTTAATGATCTTTCACAATAGTCTTTGGGGTATATTCAACTCTCTATTTCTTAATATATACATCCAGATTTTATTATCTATATATGTGTCCCAAAATTCACCATAAATATAACAACCCTATACTTTTCTTTCCCCTATGTTATTGCTAGCTTTAGGGAGAAATAAATATTTATAAACCCTACTTAAAACTTGTTTATAATTGATTGAGGTTTAATCTACATGCAAGGATTTCCATGAAAGGTTTATAGAGTGAAGCCATGTGAAAATGAGAACAAAGAAAAAAATACTATGTAGGAAGAATGGTTGGAATTATGTGATTTATGGTATATAAGAAATTTACGGAGTAAATGTACAAAAATAGTTCAAAATGACCATGTTAATAAAAAAGTGATCATAAGAAATTAAGGGAAAGTACTAGGATGGAACAAAAGAATTTTATAGGTTGCTTTACTTATTTTGATGTTATATAATTAATTTTTATGATTTCTTATCTTCATTTAGATGAATTTCTTACTAGGTCTAGTGAAAAGTGGATGAATAGTTCCCTCAATTGGTTAACCTACATATGAATGGATTATGTTGTTCCTTAATAGTAGAATACACTGACCCACTCAATGAAGCAACATGGCGTAGTCATAAATTATATCCAAAATTTTCTTAATGTTATAGCCATACATGAAATGCCCTCTCTAAATTTGAAATTCTTGATAAAAATTATATATATACCAGTAAAAAATATTTAGTTCTCAATGAGTTCAGATAATTAATGGAAATGCATTACATGACAAATGAGAGAATGATATATTCTAACTACAGATGATTATTGAATGAAGTAAAAATAAATACAAGATCAATATAATTCACCAATTTTAGTCTAGAAAATCGACATAAAAAATGATTCTGTAATGTAAAATGGTGATTGAAATATATGGGATATGAATAAATGAAAAATAATCGAAAATCAATCCCATGGTAAGGGATCCAAAACATCCTCTTAAACTATAAAAGTGTAGTACTACTTGTATTTCTGCCTTTTCAAATCCCATATTCGGTCTCTAAATTCCCCATTATTCATCTTTTTATTTTACTTTATCACTTAATATATATATATAATCTAGACTATTCATAACTACTCCATTTAAAACATGGTTTTTGAAATAACTACTTTCTAACTACAATGATTTCTTTTGTCAAAACCCTTGTATCCCCCCCATCAAATTAAAATACTTAGAAAATTTCTCGAATGGATTCTATTATAATTATTTTGTTTTATTTTGTAGTGAAATTGTCCGATGATCTATAGTTTTTATTAATGTCATTTAATATTCCCTTTATAGACTAAAAATATTTCATCATCCTGATTTTTTTAGTGTGCCTAAATTTGGTAATTAGGTGTCATAATCAACCATACTTTGAAAGAGTCAATGACTCAAACTATTTTTTAGTTCACCCTCATATCAAATTTTATGGTTTGGGTGTTAAGGGAACTGGAAGACATAGAAGGATGTATTCTTGAGTGAGATTTCTTAGATCAAGCTCCATTTTCAGGATCATTATCCAAAACTATAAAATAGTTCCAACCATGATTGGAAATGTGTCATGCTCAGTGACTATGGGAAATTCTATATTGAGATTTAGTAGTGGATGTTGATGTGAGTTCTATAGTGGTGTATCTACTCATATTGTTATGTAAATATTAATATCCTTTGTATTTATCAATAGGTTTCATTGAAAAAGGTCAGCTAAATTTCTATAAACATCATATCCCATATATGCACAGTCCTCAACTATCTTCATGTGGGTCTTCTCGTGTCAACTAAGGAAACATTGGATTATCCAACTTCAATAAAAGTAGATCATTTATTTTCAACCCTGAAAACTATAATCCCTAGATCTAAACTAGTGGAGGATGGGTTTTTCAATAACAGTATGCTATAGGCTCAGAACAGTATCAAGCATCAATTTCATAATGTTAATTTTGGGAAATTGATAGGGTGTGGTTGATAAAGATTGATCATGGATGAGGGGAGAATAATTGTCCCCTTTACTTTTCGGTATAAAAAAATACTTTTTCTATTTTTTATTACATTATTATAATGTTAAAAACATCATTCTATTCCTATTTTCCATTTTCACGTTTTGGTCACTTGAATTTTTTTTCTTATGGTCGATTGAACACCACAAATTCTCACATTGGTTTAATGAAATATTGATCTTAGAAAGGCATGAACTCTTTCCATTTCAATTTTCAATAGTATTTTCTTTTAGTTAACTTCTAGTGGATCCTCTTGGTCTTGTGGTCAATCCTAAAATTTTTACAATTTGGAAGATTGATGGTTTATCCCTTAGAACTTTCATTTGATCATGATGCCTGATAAATGTCCACCGGATTCATTTTTTCTAAACTTTTACAAATAAAATTTTCATGGTAGATCTTTTTGTACTTGTGGTTAGTTCATATATTTTATATACTTTCACTCTGATTGATAAAAAACAAATATTTCTGAAATGATCATCTTTGAATGACTCGATTGAAATTCATTAAAAACATCAAACTGTGAATATAATCCTTACACCCAGAAAATTAATCCTTTAATCCACAAAAAATAGTCAAATCCTTATCAAAATATGATGAACACAAAATTTAATCAAATATGTTTTAGATTTAAATATTCTCCAATATAATTTTAAATTTGATTATCAAAAACATATATTTCCCCAAACTAAATATGTAAAAATATGTTAAAATAACATCACATAAAACTCCCCCACACATAGTCAATTATACCCTTGGGAAATTAAATATGTTCAGTTATTTACATACAATGATTCCAAATTTAAATTGGTGTTCACCCCACCTAGGTTCAACTACATATAATTGAATTAATAAAAACCATTGAATCATAAAATGATAATAATGTCATGCATCCTATGTGAATTCTTTACACTACCATAATTTAACACAAGATGAAATTCCATTTCATAGACTACATATTTAAAAGACACAAGAGGAATTAAATATATAACAAGAGGAAAAATATCCTTCACTCTCTCTAAGGTTCCTAAAAAAATTCACCTTCCAACTTATTGATAAAACTCAAATAATTTAATTATAAATAAATTTCTCCATTTTCCATTTAGATTAAAAATTCCCCTCACTCCAATGAGATAATTTTTGAATAAGAATCATTATTTTATTTTTTCACAGTCATTAATTAATGCACATAATTTTACAAGGAACAAATTGAATTTGGATATATTTATTGAAACACACTTAATTATCTTGTCTCTAAGACACACCACAGGTTCCCAATTTCCAATTTTATTCCGTATTAAAAAGATTTATATTACTCTTAATTAAAATGTCTCCCTATTGTCTTAAAATAAAAAAATTCAAAGTAACTAGTTTTATGTTCAAACTCATGATTCCTCATGGTATAGTTCAAATTCCACAAATAATATAATCTAACAAAATTCATTTTCCTAGTTTTTAAACCACATTTCGTTAAAACTAGTGGAAACAATCACTCACTAATATCTCAATAATCACAACATTAGAGTTAGTGAAAACCCTCAAAATGATTCATGTAATTTTCCCCTAGATAGGACACATTGAAATATTATTTTTTTAACTTAGATACATAATATTATAGGGATTTTTTTATTTATATAAAAAGGGGATTTTATAAAACAATTTGTCCATGTGAGGGGGTGGGTTATGATGTGAACAAAATAAATCATAGATAAATCACAAATCTCTCCTCTATCCCAATAATAAAACTAAACATTAACCCTAATGTAGAATCCTATAATAACCCTGGTCTTTATTAGAAACTTAAATTTGATTTATTACATAATCATAAACTTAATATAACCCAGAATATCAAGAGGCCTAGTGTAATTGGGACTTAAGAACATTTAATGAAGACTTAAAACATAATATACAACATATTTATTTAAAAATTGTTTTACATGACAACAAAATTCCTTTGTACTTAGCATTGCATAGGATAACCTGAGGAGATACATAAGAAAACCGCGAGCTATAAATCCTAGTAAGGGAGTAAACAAGGCATTACAAGAAGGATAAAATACATGTTTGTTAATAGACATATCAATTTTTCATAATAGAAATATGAATATAAAGGTATGATATAGAATGATTATCATAACATAGAAATGTGGAAAAAACATAAACCACTGCATCATAAACATAAAGGAATTTGGTAACCCTTATACCAACATGATGTGAATCTTTTCTAAAAGGAATCAGGTAAACCCCTATCCCAACATGATGTATCATGATACCAAACATTACCCAATGTATTGGAGTGATGTTAGGTACCACCCTTCAAAATGAATTCAATATCATGTTTAATTGTGCCACATAGATCATATAACATGGATTAATTCAACATCCATGATATGAAATGTGGAGTACATACATGAAATTATATAATAAATATGTATATGTGCATAAAGGTGAAAACCCTTAATAGATAAATGGGCATGGTATTCACTATATGATTATTTTGGAGTGGAAACCTGACGGGAAAATATGGTAGCCTAATAGTGTGAAATAAAAATAAATAAAAATGGTTGATGAGAGAGAAAAGTGTCTCTCATCATATATACAAGAAATGGACAGTAAGGGGTCATATAAATACATGTACCAACATATGTAATTTGGAAATATAAGGCATAAAATAATCAATAAACTTGAATAAATATGATAAATGGAATAACTCTTACAAATGTTTGTCAAGGTAACATGTGTACGTGGGTAGGATTAATGAGAGAGAAATATGTCTTTGATCAAACCACAATTCACATTTTTAATTTCACCATTATACCAATGAATTAAACTAGAATTGTATTGAAATTTAAATTATAATAATAAATTTAACTTCATATTTGGTTAAATAATTTTATGATTATCACTGTTTAAAAGTGATAGTTCACTTGTTTTTATATTTTTGTCATAGGTGGAGGTGATTTGGAAGGCCTAAGATGAAGTTAATGAAAAATGGGCCAAAATGAGTAGGAATCCTATAAAATATATGCACTAAAACACATACTTATATATATATATACATTTGGCCAAATTTACTTATATTTTGTGTTAAGATCCAAAATTCAATGGGATACAAATTTCATGAAGTAACCCTAGTCCAATTCGTCCTTTAAGGGTCCCATCCAGATCGATCCGTTCAATAAAATAAATCCGCATGGAGTCAAAAGTTTTCCACTATATTTTAGGAATATATCTTATTATTATAAATATATTTTCCGCCAAACATGATAGTGATAAATATAAGAGGTTGTTCAAAAGGTCCTTAGTTTTATGGAATGTGATATAAGAATTTATAGTGGCCAGAAACTGTGGTCTAAGTGGTTTCTCTAAATCAGGGTTCCCAAAACCAACTCTCATCTTGGCTATAAAACATCACCTTGGGAACCTCATTTAGGAGTTTCACCAGGTGGAAAGGGGCTTCCATTTTGGATTCCCAAAGGATTCCTGTCATCATCCCTAAAATTTCATTATGCCATGGGATGTACTAATTCAACAAAAACTTCTTCCCCCCCCCCATCCCAAGGATTTCTAAACCCCTTGTGATCACCAAGAAATAATGTGATGTAATCCCAATATTTTCTTGTAATATTTCAATGGTATTATAAATTCTAGGTTTGTGTGTTTTTTTCATCATCATATATTCTTATTTTATTGATTTATGAACAATTATTTCATGATCAACACATATATAATGTATTGGGGCACCCATTCATGTGATGTTTCACACACCATTACCCACTTATTCTTCCCCCTATCATTTATAGTGTTTGTGTGGTTCATATTTTTTAATTGAACAAACATAAATACTATCATGGCCATGTACATTCTATTCATGGCAACACATAGAAATAATATACACATTTGGGAAGTGCATCGAGTTCTTCATGTGTTTCCTTGGAGAGTTTTAGTTATGATGTTGAACATAAACCACTCAATCATCAGTGGTATCTGGTGAATCATTGTGTGATTCCGACTAAAACCTAGGAGTTATATTATCATAAAATCAGAAACATTATGGTACTAGTAATAAAAATCTTGGGATTAAAAGATCATAACCCTATCTCTTGAGGCGATTAAGGAAGTGAATCATGATATTTCCCCGGGTTGATCACACTTAATCAATTCTATTAGTTTCTTCTTTGTTTTATCACTTACATTTTTCTATTGACATATTAATTTTTTCTACCCCCACGACTTCCAAAATCCAATTCCCCATTTATTTTCATAATTAAAACCTTTTTATTTTATAAATTATCTAAGGCTCTATCAAGAGATGACCCAGGGTTCCTGCTATATTGTATAAATTCTAGTAAAACTAAACATCAAATTTTATGCTCTCAACAATGCGTTCAAAATTTGGAATGATTTACATGGATCCAATATAATTTTTTCTTTATTTATTTTCATAAATTCTTTATTTTACTATTTATTTATTACTCCTTTCAATATCCCCCTTCTATTTTGTTTTTTAAATTTTTGTTTATTCCTTTTTTTTTGTGTTTCTAATTCTCTCTCTCTTCTATCTTTATATCTCTAATTTAATAGTATAAAATTTCATTTTCATTTCTCCTTTATTTTATTATGTGTTTTTATTTCATTAATCATCCCTAAAAAATATTAAAAAAATTAATAAATCAACAAAATATCACAACTTATTTTCACGACTCGATTTGGAAAAGAATAACTACTTGAAATTGACCCTGATATTGATAAGTCAATTCACCCACAAATTAGGTAATATTGTCACGACCCGACCTCGGGGCCCGTGCCGTGACTACCCCAAGCCCGCCTTCCATAGGCCAGGGGCTGGCGACTAGCACCAATGGCGTAAATCCCGATAACTGGGAAGGCATTGCCATTACAATAATCAATCAAACACCACAGAGTAAGCAAGCGGAAAAGTAAACACAAGCGAAGAAAAGTAAAAGGGCCGGAAATACAAGCCCAACTGTAAAGTACAACTCGAAAGGGAAAAACAGCAGCTGGAAGAACGAAGCGGCTCCTGGGTCGTCCTCCTCGATTCCTACCTGAAGGGTAGGTACAGATGGCTCAGCTCCTGGATCGTCCACCACGGATCCTACCTGAAGGGTAGGTACAGATAGCTCCTCTACTCCTCGGGTCCTGTCGTCTACTCCGGGTACGTCCGCCCAGTGGTCCTCCTCCGGGTACCGACCTGCTCCGCAAGCCTCAACTGCGATCTGCGCTGTCCGTCGTCTGCAACCAACACAACGAAGTGCGGGCATAGCCCGTGCAGTGGTGAGTATAAGCTACTCAGTAGGGACCCCGAGACCCTTAAGGTATCTCTAAATCCAACATGGATATCCACAAAGTAAAGACAGAAATCACGAAGTAACATCAGACTCTACTTAGGTATATGCCCATACATATACCTAAGTCATCAAGTAACCCATCCAATCACAAGGATACACAAAAATAATGAAATCAACGGATAACCATCACCCAGGTATATGCCCATACATATACCTAAGTTATCAAGCGACCCATCTCAATCATGAGGAAACACAAAGATTCATTGACTCAGCTCAAACAAGGATTTTCATTATCGAAACCGTAACTGCTGAAGAGCTCCGTCTCTGGAGTGTACAGTGGTCCTGTCACGACTCCGAGGTACTGCTCACTAACCTAAGACTGCTGAGGTACTCCTCCTATCGAGCACCGCGGGTCTGCTGCCAACTACCGGGCGCTCCGTCCGCTGTGGGTCTGTCGCCAAATACCGGGCGCTCCCCCCTATAGCCTACAGAGGTACTCCTCCTGTCGAGTACCACGGGTTTGCGGCCAACTACCGGGCGCTCCGTCTGCCGTGGGTCTGTCGCCAAATACCGGGCGCTCCGTCCACTGGGCTAGTCGACTCACTCCAAGTCGAGTCAGTCAAGCAGTCGTCAGGTCTCAGCCGGCTACACGGTCTCCGTACTCTGCACGCTCGTCTCCGGGAGGGTCCGCTCCACAAGCTACTGGTCGATACTCCAAGTATCACAAGGTCCCGCAAAGAAGTGTCACAAAATTCCGCCTCGTCACAGGGGTCTCAACGCAACAGACGGCGCGTCAATCGGACGCCCGGTCTGTGAGTTATTAGCCTTTTCGTCCCGGGGGCCTGGTTGGTTTCGTGAGCAAACCAAACCCGGACATATCTCAACTGTACCCCGAACTCTCATAGGGTAAGCACATAGGGACCGTTTCTCAACGTGATCACCAACGCCGCTGACGGTTCGTCGAACGGACGTCCTGGCTGAAAGATATCAGCTTTTCCGTTCCAGGGGCCCGGTTGGATTTCGGGTACAATTCAATCCGGCCATACTCCGACTGCATCCAAAACTCGAGCAGAGTAATCCAAAAGTTCTGTCTCATCAAGAGGAAGTCAACGAAACAGACGGCGCGTCAATCGGACGCCCGGTCTGTGAGTTATTGGCTTTTTTGTTCCAGGGGCCCGGTTGGTTTCGTGTACGAACCGACCCGACCGTACTCCGTCGGCATCCAAACCTCGAGCAGAGTAATCCAAAAGTTCCGTCTCACTGAGAGGAATTCAAAAAAGCTGACGGTACGTCATTCGGACGTCCGGAGCTCAAGATATGTGAAATTTGACCGAAATGGTCCGAAAACGGGGGGGGGGGGGGGTCCGGGTCCGGGCCGACCCGGCCCGACCCCCCCTGGGTCGGCCCGAACCGGGTCCGACCCGGTTGGCCCGGCCCCACCCGGCCAGGGCCGGTCCGGCTCGGCTCGGCCGAGCGGCCTGACAACCCCGCGGCACCCGCGGGGTGTCGCGCTGGACACCCGCGGGGTGCCGCCTCACAGCCCCGCGGCACCCGCGGGGTGTCGCGCTGGACACCCGCGGGGTGTCGCCTGACAGCCCTGCTGCACCCACGGGGTGTCGCGCTGGACACCCGCGGGGTGCCGCCTGACAACCCCGCGGCACCCGCGGGGTGCCGCCTGACAACCCCGCGGCACCCGCGGGGTGCCACCCTGGACACCCGCGGGGTGCCGCCGCCTCCGGCCGCCGGCGCCGCCGCGCCGGCGACCCGCGCCGCCGCCGGCTTCCGCGGGCCACCGGAGCCGCTCCGGTGGTCCGATTTGCTTCCCATCTGCGCCTACGGTCATCCCGGGACCCGACCTTCACTGCGGAGGCCTCAAAATTAACTTGCGTCCTCGTTTGTCGTCGCCCGTCAATCTGCGCTCAAGAACAAAATAAAATTAATTTAATCTGCGGCCTCTTTGGCGCGGCGCGACGACGTCGCGTGCTTGATCGACTTCTCGGCGTGGCGCGAAGGCGTCTCGATCTTGTTTGATTTCGTTCCACAGCGCGGCGCGACGGCGCCGCTCAATAGTTGCCGTACGATTCTCGCGTGGTGCGACGGCACCACGCCATCTCGCTCCATCCGCAAGAAACAACAAGAATAAAGGAGGGGGGGTTCGGCCGTGTTTGTGCGGCCCGACCCCCCTCGCATTAGATTGATAACAATCGGCCTTTCTAGAATGATAATCCATCACAATCTTTTTAAAAATAAACAAAAAGATTCGGAAACAAGGGCCGACAAAAAAAAAGAACCTTCAAGATCGAAGGAAAGATCAACAACTTTAATGAGGTTTAAAACCCCTACCTCAAGCGTTGTCGCTCGCGAGTTCGTCTCGGAAGAGGACGATCGTCGCGGAAGAAACGTCGCCGGAGAAACGTCGTTGATTCCGTTGTCGTCGAGGTGCATCCGAAGGGAGAACGTCGCTTGGAAAGGAACGATCGTCGCGGAAGAAACGTCGCGGAAGAAGCGTCGTTGATTTCCGCGGTTTCGGCGTTCTTCGCCGGAGGCCGGCGTTCTTCGCGTTCTTCACCGAAGAAGAATGCTCTCCTCCAAATTCTCCCCACGCCACAAGCTTCCACCCAAAATAAAATAAGAGTAATCTTATTTTATTAACGCACAAGCAACGATAAAAAAAAAGAAACGAACAATTAATTCCAAGAATTAATTTACCAAAGAAACCGCCCAATTAATTGGACGAAAGAAACAGCCCAATTTAATGGTCTGTTAAGAAACTAAGAAACCGCGTCAGTTGACTTTCAGTTTCTTTGACGGGTTTTCGCGGGTGCGTTACTTAGCGGAAGAAACGGCGGGGCTCGTGCGGGCCCCACCCACAAATATCCTATCAAGAGGATAGGATATTTCAGTTGCACCCTATCCGCTTCAACTAAGCTTAACCAGCTTAATGTGGCTTTCAAGTGGCTTCAAGTGAAATAAAAATAAAGTTGTCGTAACAACTTTATTTTATTTCTTCACCTTAAGTCCCAAAATTTAAAAACCACACCTGAGCAAACGCAACTCCGGAAGAGGCATTTTTAGGCAAAACCCGGCGCTGCGATTTCATCGGTGCCCTCAGAATTCGATTCTGGGCACCGGTTCAAAAGTTAGAAAAACCCGCTCGTCCGTTCACTGAACGTACCCGAGCCAAACTTCGAAACATGATTTCAGGCACACCGGGCCTCGGAATCAGGTGCCGTCAGAAGCTGCACTCTTGAAAAATTCCAAAGAAAATTTAGAAAAAAAAAATTCCCTTGAAATTTCCGGGTCTTTACAAATATAGAGTACGGAAATAAATTAACATTGAGGAATACATTTTGGAACCTCATGTTTTTATAAACCAATCAAATCTTGAACCAAATAAATCCCTATAAATTATGGATGCAAATAATTTAACCTTAAAAGAACTGAACACCCCATATGTGGAGTACCAACTTGCGTACATCTAATATCCTGAGGTATTAGACAAATTAAAGTTGAGATCAAGCCTCATCCACCCCTCCCTAAATTATATGGTCTTCATAGTGAGGACTCTCAAAAACATCTCAAGGGGTTTCACATATTGTTCTCCACCATGAAATCCCAAAATGTATCGGAGGATCTAGTTATGTTTAGGGCCTTCAAATTTTCCCTTGATGGTGTTGTCAAAGATTGGTTATACTATATTCCTACAACAATTGGGGGATTAAATGACCTTAAAATTCTCTTTTTAAAGATGTTATTCCCTACATCCCAAACTGCATCAATTAGGAATGTAATCTATAGTAGTAGGTAATCACATGGAGGGACCATTCATTAATAATAGGAGATATTAAAAAGTCTTTCCTCAAGATTAGTACACTAACAAGTTAGTGAAAAAATATTAATCCATTAAATATATGAGGGATATACCCCCATTGTTCATGGAATGATTGATGTTTCATATTGTGGTTCCCTCGTTTATAAAACACCTTCTGCTACTCGTGACTAAATAGCCAACATGGTTCAAAAAGCATAACAATTTGGTACATGAGCTATTTCACCAACCAAAGGACTACATGAGGTAATTCATTCATCTCTAGAAAAAATGTAGATAACAATATTGTCGAGATGCATACTATTCTAATGATATTATCTCATGTAGAAGGTAACTCACAATCTCCTCCTGTTCCATTACAATGTGGTATTTGTTCGGATAACACTCATTTTTCTGACCAGTTCCCACATCTTTAAGATTAAACTGAGTCTTGTGCTGTTGTATTACATAGGAATCCTTTCCAACAAGTACCCCCTTCAGGAAATAACCATTTATTCCCAATCAAAATCATGGTGGAAAGAACAACCACATTACCAACATGGAGGAATCTCATAATACCCCATGTAGAACTAGTATAAATAAGGGTGTGGTATACAACCTTCGTATCCATCAACATCTCAAAAAAATCATCCTCATCACAAATCTGAACCAAGTCACGAGGACATGGTAAATCAAATGGAAACCTAGAACCTCTAGTTACAATAGACCACACAATCAACAATTCAAGACATATGAACTGAAGTGGGGAAATTGAAAAACACCCTCAGTGAGATAAAGATGAAAGGATAGGGAAAATTACCATCCCAACTCATTTCTATTCCAATGTAAAAAAGGAAATGTATGTTCAATTACACTTTTTATGGTAAAGAAGTTTTTCCATGTACTGATTCTAAACAAAAGGTCCATCCCTCACCTGAGAATCTTATGTCCCTACCCTCAAAAGATTCAAGTAAAGAAAAAAAGGGGAAAAGGGAAAAAATTACCATTGAGGATTCCAATGAACAATCCATTCCTCTTATTTTCCCCCAATGACTCTCTAAACATAAGAGAAATTATGAAAATGAAACTTATAATGAAATAATGGATACATTTAAAAAAGATCAAGTTAATATTCTTTTATTGTATGTAGTCAAATAGATTCCTTGTTATCCCAAATTTCTTAAATAACATTGCACTCATAGACAAAGGGTGAAGGGGAATGAGAGAGTTATCCTAGGAAGGAATGTCTCAGCCTTGATTTATCTTGAAATTCCAACCAAGTGCAAGGATCTGGGAACTTTCAAAATATCTTATACCATAGGGGAGACATTATTTTTAGATAATATGATAGATTTAGGTTCCTTAATTAATGTAATGCCTTACTCTCTGTACACTGTTATATAGGTTGGAGAGCTTCAACCAACAGGCATCGTAGTGCAGCTTGCTAATCGGATCACAACACACCCATCATGAGTGGTTGAGGATTTCCTCATAAAATTGAAGAATTTCATCTTCCCACCAACTTGAAAATTCTTGAGATAGAGGATACCTAAACTCAAATACATTCCCCTATCATACATGGAAGTCCATTCTTCATAACTATAAAGACGATTATGAATTTTGACAATGGTACATTGTTCGTGGAGTTCGGTGGATAAAAGGTAAGTATTATCATGCCTGAGGCTATGAAACACTCTATTAAAGAGCACACCAACTTTTCTGTGTATTTGATGGAAGTAATTTGAAACAATGCACACACACACAATTACTTCCTCAATACATTTACTCTTCTTTACCCATAAATGATTGGAGTTCTGATTCATGTTTTGAGGGTTATGTGGGTTCTGAGAATTGTAAATTTTGTGCTTTAATTGATGAGTGCATTCATTCTGAGGTACCCATGTTTGTCGATGACTCTACAAATTTCATTTAAATAGAATCTCTACCCTTAGAGAAAAAAGAAGTAGATATATAGCTTCATGGTCCTCACTCCCCCTAAATCCCCTCACTCAATCCAAAAACCAGTAGTGTTGGAATTAAAACTACTTCTATATAATTTAAAATATTCCTATATTGAGGGTATTGACTAATTTCTCTTCATTATTTCCAATAAACTCTCTCAATATAAGGAATAAAAAATTATTGATCTTTTGATAGAGTGTAAAATGGTTATAGGATGGACATTATATGATATTAATGGGATTAGACCCTCTATTTGTATACACCACATGATTTTGGATTATGAGGCTAAGTCCATAAGACAATCTCAACATTTATTAAATCCCACTCTCCTTTAAGTAGTAAAATAGGAAGTGAGTAAATTACATTCCATTAAAATCATTTATCTTATATTTTATAGAAAATGGGTTAGCACAGTACAAAATTTTCCTAAATAACTAGAATAATAGTCATGTAGAATTAAAGAAATGAATTAATTCCAAATTGTGTGCAAAATAGTTGGTGAGTCTGTATTTACTATATTCATCTGAATCAAGACATGCATACAAACCATTTTTCAATACCTTTAATCGAACAAATTTTATAATTATTAGTTGGTAAGTCCCATTATTGTTTCCTTGATTTATATTCTCGTTATTTTTGAATCCATATTTTTTACGAGGATCAAGAAAAAGGAAAAATTTACCTATCCATTTGGCACATTTTCATACAGAAGGATTTATTTTGGTATTTGTAATACTCCTGGTACATTTCGGCATTGTATATTGATTATATTTTTAGAGCACCTTGATAAATTATTGTTAGTTTTTATGGATGATTTCATAGTTTATGGAACTTATTTTTATGATTATTTTTCACTCAGAGGATCAATCCACTATCGTTTCCTAGAAAAATATTTTGTAGTAAATTACGAGAAATGACATTTCTTGGTTGAGCAGGGGATAGTTCTTGGGCATGTTTTCTCAAATGAGGCAATTCAAGTGGATAAATAAAAAATTCAATTAATTTCAACCCTTCAATTTCAAAAATGTGTTCAGTAGGTGAAATCTATCTTGGGACATGATGGTTTTTACTTCCAATTCATTAATGAAATTAGTAAGATTAAACATTCCTTATCCTGATTATTACAAAAAGATTCTGTGTTCATGTTTGATAAAAG
The DNA here is from genome assembly GCA_963277665.1 of Viscum album. Classification (NCBI taxonomy): domain Eukaryota; kingdom Viridiplantae; phylum Streptophyta; class Magnoliopsida; order Santalales; family Viscaceae; genus Viscum; species Viscum album. The sequence continues at coordinate 1,374,314,580 of OY728137.1, forward strand.
TTGTGTGGATGCTTTCAATTAATTAAAAAGGAGTCTCACATCACCAAAAATCAGTCAAACACTAAGTAGGGATATCCCCATTGTGCTTATGTGTGATTCCTCTAACTTTTCAGTTGTGGATGTTTTATCACATAGGGTTGAGAAGGCTCCTCGTGTCCTTGTGTATGCCTATCGTACCATTAAACCTTCCAAAGAACACTACAAAAGAACTAAAAAATAACATATTAATATTTTTTCCATGAAAAAATTCAATTCATATCTTATTGGGTCAATAATCATTCTCTTTTCTGATCATGATTCCCTTCGTTTCCTCCTAAAGACACCTAATGAAAATCCCCTCCTCATTCGGTGGATGCTCCTCCTCATGGAGTTTGAACTCGAGATTAGAGATAATATAGGAGTATAAAATATGGTAGAAGACCACATTAGTAGGATATCCCCACCACTGGACCACCATCTTGACTCACCCCTCATCATTGGAGAACTCCTCCCTCATGAGAACCTTGGTAATGATATTGACCTCACCCCCTAGTATGAATGAATTGTGAATTTTTTAGCAACATTAGGGGTCCCCATGGGCTTAAGCACTTCAAAAATATAAGAGAATTAAGCATGAATCAAGATGGTACATTTCGGATGACCCTTAGTTATAGATAATTTTTAGTGACCATGTTTTTCATTGGTGTTTCCCAGACCATGATTTCGCCTATGCTTTGACCTTCTCCCACATTTTGGATTGTGGGGGCCACTTTGGCTCTCAACATAAAATTTAGAAAGACTTTAACTGAGGTATTTATTGTCCAAAATTTTATAGGGAAGACCATAATTTTAATAATATATGTAATCGATTTAAATTCAGAGAATATATATCCATATAAAATGAAATGTCCCAACAACCCATGTTATTTTATGAGATCATCGATGCATGAGACATTTCCATCATGGGACCTTTTCAAAATTCATATATCTATGTCAAACTCTTATTGGATGTTGACTATTTATCAAAATGGATAGAAGAAAAGGCCACTCAGACCAATGACTGTCAATTTGTTGTTGATTTTGTGAGGTCCCAAATTTTTAGTTGGTTTGGTTTGGAAAGATTCATCATTACTGACAAGGGTTAAAATTTGAGAAATTGTAACAAGAAAAAAATTCTCCTTAAGTATGGAGTTTTTTCTTAAATTATCGCCTTCATATCATCCCCAATCTAATGGAAAATAAAAAATCTCAAAACAGGCAGTTAATCAAATTTTGAAAAAAAAATCTTACAACCCAATAGGAAGGATTAGAGTTTTCACCTAGACAATGAACTTTCGGAGTATCGTACAACTTTTAAAACACCTATGGTAATGTCACCATATATAATTGTGTTAATAAAGGCTTTCCAATTCCCAATTGAGGTAGAGAATCATGCATATTGGGATGTAAAAAAATGTAATATGAATCTCTTAGATACTGGTGAAAATAGAAAGTTACAGACTCCAGAGTTGGACGAAATTCAGTGTGATGAATATGAGAACTCTTGAATCTCTAAAGAGAAAATAAAGGAAATCAATTATGGGATGATTCATCAGAGGAAGTTTAATACAAGTGAGAATTTCCTAATGTATAATTCCAGGATAAAGATTCACCCAGGTAAGCTTTGTTCATGACGACTTTGTCCTTATACTATTACTGATGTTTACCCTTTTGGTGTTATACATGTTTTGAATATGAATAGTGGAAACCGGTTTAATATCAATGGGAAGAGGATTAAACACTTATATTAGGATATTACAAAGCATCTCATGGTGTAAATAGAAGTAAAAGATACCACATGTGACACCACTTAGCAGGTTGTCCCTTCTACCGACATTTATTTACTTATATATTTATTTAAAATAATTACATTGATAACAATGTAATTTTTAGGTGTGGGTGATGGTGACATGTAACGGTTAGGATTAAAAAACAAATAAAATTGTTTTTTTCTTTTTTCTTTATTTTTTTAGAATAAAACTGATCTTAAAAAGAATATCCAAAATCATTTTTGATTGTTGAGTCGATTGTGAGGAAGATTTAATGTTTTTTTTAGAAATGTTTTTCAAATGAATTCTGATATGGAATCATATTCTATAATTTATATTTTCTAATCATTTTTTGGCATTTAATAGATTTTTTAAACCCATGCCTCTTTAGCAATGACCAATATTTTGATCTCTTACCCAAGATACATTCTATATCCTTTATTGAATATTATTCATTTTAATCACATTCTTGACAGTATCAGGTCAAATATAGAAACTATAACTTTCCTTGATTTTATTTGAATCCATAATATTCAAGTGTCTTACATTCATGATATAGGACATCATTCATTGAATATATATTTGTACAATTGACCAATATTTTTGGCCACCTTTATATTTAACCCTTGTTAAGCCTTATAGACCATGAAATTACTATTGGGTAGGTACATTACAAGTTAATTTATCCATAACCACTCATATCATGTGTACATTATTTTTATAATTTCTTCAAGTGTTGGGGTGAGGGTATTTCCATTGGAATTACCAGGAATGAATCATTTTTACGGGTTAATAGAATGGGTGCCTACATAATAATTGGTTAGTGGGTTTAGAAGCCATATTGTATTATTGATTTACATATGTTTACCTATTTATCTCCAACGAAAATTGTAAAATAATATTGTTCTTTACATGAAAAAATAGAACAAAAAGAACAAAATGGAGAAAGGGAGATGTTTATTAATTATTTTTCACAGATCGGCTCTGACCCACACGAATAGACAATGATATAGTGAGTTGGAAGTGATACACATTGTGAGGGGTTGAGTGTGTACATTCATTATGAACACTTTATAAAATTTTCCTTATTTTTTACTAATGATATAATAACACTCCTCTTCTACCACATATTTTTTAAAAAAATTAAATTATAAAAACCCTTTAACTGTAGAACAAGCTCATGGATGTCCTTCTGAGTAGAAAACTAGTTTATTCAGGTAGAGGATGTAGAATCTGTGTGTTAATATGGTAAGATTACTTGAACTATGGTAAAATATAATTACCCCTCTTTAATATTTTCTTTGAGTGTAGAGTAAAATTTAGAGGCAAGTTAGGTTGCGACCTTTTTCATGGGTGAACAAATGAAGTGGATCAAATTCGAATACAGGCGAAGAAAAATAATTGAAAAATTGATTCAATAAATGAGAAATGATGAATTATATTTCAAAATAATTCTAGAATTTTTCAAACATTTGATTTAGGAATGGTACATGATTACGATATTAGACATTTCCCCAGAGTTCAAATGATTATGTGTGGGGGTGTGATCAAATCACAATTTAATGTTTTATTTCACCCTTATCCCAATGTATTAAACAAGTTTGGTATTGAAATTACATGTATAATAATAAATTTCACTTCATTTTTTGTTAAATAATTTAATTATTATCACTGTTAAAAAGAGAAATTTCCCTTGTTTTTGTGTTTTTGTCATTGGTGAAGGTGATTTGGAAGGCCCAAGATGATGGTGATGAAAAATAGTTCATATTTGTATAGGAATCAAATAAAATCTTCAAACTAAACCATATACATCTAATGATCTATGAGGAAAATTGGTTTGAAATTTGATGTGTGGATCCAAAATTCAGTAACCTACAACTTTCATGAAATATGACTTGGCCCAATTAATCTTTTAAGGGGCTCATCCGAACCGATTATCCAAATAAAATAAATATGCATGGAGTTTTCAGTTTTCCTTTTTATTTTATAAATATATCATATTATAATAAATATATGGCCATAAATCTTATTCGGGAGAAAGATACAAAGTCATCCAACAATTCTATAGTTTTTTGGAAACCATGATAGGACGTTCTACTGGCCAAAAACCATGGGCCAAGTGGTTTCTTGAAATCGGGGTGCCCCAAACAACCTCTCATTTTGGATATAAAAGATCCTCTTCGGCACCTCATTTAGTAGTTTGGTTAGGAGGAAAAGTTTTACCATTTTGAAGTCCCAAATGGGTCATTTCATCATCCCTAAATGTTCTGGAGGATATGGTATGTTCTACTTCCACATATTCTTATACCTCCCCTCAAATGGATTTCTAAACCCCTTGTGGTCCCCTATGGAGGAACGTGATGTAATCCTAAGATTGTTTTTGTAATATTTTAATGTTATTTAAAATTATAGGCTTGTGTTTTTTTATCATCCTATATTCTTATTGAATTGAGTTATGTACTGGTATATCATGCTGAACTCATATGATCATGTTTGGGGGACCCATTCATGCAATGTTTCACAAAACATTCAACACTTCTTCTTCCCCAGTCAATTGTAGTGTTTGTGTGGCTCATATTGTTCAATTGAACTAAAATTAACACTATCATGGAAATTTACTTTCAATTCATAGTAACAAATTGAAATATCATAAAAACATGGTTAACACATCGAGTTCTTCATGTGTTTCCTTGCAAAGTTTCAGTTATGATGTTGAATACAAATTACCCAATCATCGGTGGGAATCAGTGAATCATTGTGTGTTTACGACAAAAACCTATTAGGTATCCTATTATAAAATCCAGAAAATTATGGTTCTAGGTGTTAAAAACTAGGGAATAAATGATAATAACCACATCTCCTAAATTGATGAAGGATGATCATCATGTGATTTCCCCAGGTTGATTACACTTAATTAATTCTGTTAGTTTCAACTTTGTTTTATCACATTCATTTTTATATTGACAAAATAAATTATCTACTCCCATATTTTCCAAAATCACACTCCACTTTTATTTTCATAATCAAAAACATTTTATTTTATAAATGATCTATGGTTCCGTTGAGTGACAACCCAGGGTTCTTTCTATGCTGGGGAAATTATAGTGAAACTAAACATCTAATTTGATACACCGGAAACACAACCAGTCTCCCTTCATAAAATCATAATATGTAAAGTATTAATAAAATGAGAAAATATACCCTGTCATTTTTAGTTGAAAAATAAAAGGGTATAACAATATAAGGAAACATGGACAAAAATGAGATAAGAAGGAACCCTTACTTGGATGTCTGACCCCAAAGGCTTGGGAGAGTCTTATTGGGAGCTTGGGGCCACCTTGGGAGTCATCTATGGAGTAGAGAGCAGAGTGAGGATGAGATTAATGTAGTTTTAGGGATGATGAATTGATTATTGGGTGGTTTTACTTGTGAAAGAAGAGGGAAATAATTATTATTTAGGTTTTGGACACTACACACTAAACTATTCAAAACCACAGTCCAATCCATGGTTTTTGCCCATGGTTTCTGGATAGGGGGAGTGTAAAATATTATTTTATTAGGAAAAAGGGAGAAGATATTAAAATATTTTCCTTTCTTATGTGGAGGTGAGTCATGCTCTTAATGAAATGAATTTAAAATAAAAAAATATATTACATATTATTAAGGATTCACAAAAGCAATATAAAATAAGTCAAATAAATATAAAATCACATTATTTTAAATTTAAAACACAGATTAGGCATACGATCCATTTTACGGTATTTATTACATCATTATTATTTCATTGAGATGTCATAAAACAAAATATATATTTATATAATATAAAATTTTCACCCAAAATTTCGATTGTCACAGAAAATTATGAAAAATTCACCATTGGATAATTTCGACATCCTGATTTCAAAATTAATAATCATTTTTCCTGAATAATTTCACTCTTAAAATGAGAAGTGATATTTATTGAAAATTGACTAGTTTTTACAAAACAGTTTTCAAACCCTAATAAAAATTACCTTTGAATTCATAAAAATTATCAACTAATTTATTTTTAATAAAAGTAACATTTCAATAATATATTATTGAAATCTTAAATATTTCAAAAATTCATTAATTCTTAGAAATAAGTTCTTTAAAAATATACTTTTTATTTTATCGTATAAAAATATAACTCTTATCAAACTAATTACCTAATCATTTATAGATAAGTAAATGGTATTATAATTATTTATAATAATTTTTCTTATAATATTATTAATAAAAACCATAGTTTAATACAATGATGTATATATTTCTCAAATGTATCATTTTTTCATAAAAAATCAATTTATCAAATTTAACATTTTTTTTAGAAACACTGTTCCCATAAAGGAATTAATGGAAGAAGACTTTTATTTATAGAATCGGATTACACAGTAAGTAACAAATACCCTGTTTTATTACCCCTTATAACACCCTCATAAGACCTAATGTTAAGGTGTGCGATGGTGAGAGACTCTTGGGGTGGATCAGATAACATCGCCCAGGGGTAATTTCTATTAACTTGAACTTATCCCTTAGAAAATTCCGTTCAAGCCTAACATTTTGAAGCCCAGCTTGGGATTGGTCAAGATAGGAGCCTAGTTACACTACCTCCATTCCGAGCATCGATAAATGAACTTCGTATATCCTGAGTCAACTATATGAGGCTATCCTCACCTTTGTCTGTGTCAAATGATTTTTTAAACCTTATATTTGTATTAGTGGTTTGATCACAATGAAATGTCTATATTATCAATTGTAATGATACATAATGTTCATTTAAACCCAATAATAATAATAAAAAGACTTCATGTGTTTTCTATATCCATAGTACATTAAAAGAAAGATAAATTTATTCATAAATGATCGGGTATTTACAAACTTTCCCCCATTAAAAATTTCACCTCCAAATTTCTTTTCCACACACAAAAACAGATGATGGTAACTCTGCCTCATAACTTCCATCAGTTCCCATGTTTCTTCTTCAAACTTCTGCTTTCTCCAAAACACTTTGATGAGGAGAATGGTCTTATTTCATAGAACTTTTTTCCCAATGATCTACGATCTTCATTAGATTCTCTTGATAGGAGAGGTCATTATCTAGTGGTACCACATCCAGATTGAATACATGCTATGGGTCCGGTATATACATCCATAAGAGTGATACATGGAATATATCTTTTACTTGAGATAGGTTAGGTGGGAGTGCTAGTCGATATGACACTTCTCCAATGCGATCAAGGATACTAAAGGGGCCGATGTACCATGGACTATGATTACCCTTATTCCCAAATCTCATCACTCTCTTCCATGGATATATGGGGTGGGGGAAACCATATCTCCATCATCAAATTGTAGGTCTCATCAACGGTTTTCAGCATAGATCTTTTTTCAGTTCTGAGCATCTTTGATGTGCTGATAGATAGTCTTAGCCTTCCCCACCATCTATTCAACCATTTCTATCCTAGAAGTTTTCTCTTCCCAAAATCATCCCAACATGCCGGTGTTCTCCACCTATTCCCATAAAGGGCATCATAAGATCCATTTGGATGCTTGAGTGGAAGAAGTTATTTTAATAGAACTCAACCAGAGAAATATTTTGATACCACCATCCATTAAGGTCCATTGAGCATACTCTCAATATATCCCAAAGTGTTTGGATAATCCTCTCATATTGGCCTTCAGTTTGATGATGATAAGCCGTACTAAAGTTCAACTCATTATTCAGGGCGTGTTGGAGACTCTTCTAGAACATAGAGGTGAATCCTAGATCACGATCAGATACAGTTGATTGTGGTACACCATGTAGGCTTACCACTTCTCTGATTTATATCCATGCCAGTTGATCCAATGTGAAATCCTACCAAATTTCAATGAAGTGTGTAGTCTTTGTAAGATGACCCACAACAACCCATATAGAATTTTTTCCTTTGAACATCATTAGATGTCCAGTGACAAAGTCCATGGGGATGTTTTCCCATTTCTATGTCAGTATGGGTAATGGTTGCATCATCCCCTTAGACTTATTCCTCTCAGCCTTGACATGATATCATATTGGTAAATTTTGTGTATATTCAGTGATATCATTATTTATGTTATCTCACCGATAATTCTCATGGTGATCTTGATACATCTTTATGTTTCAAAGGATAATTGGGAAATATGAACTATGTGCATCATCCAAAAGTTCATCTTTTAACTTTCGATTTGATGGAACACATAGTCTTGACCCAAAACTCACAATTCCTTCTTTATTAATATTGATATCTGAGGATTTCCATTTTCTAATTGTTTCCACTTTCTTTTAAATTTCAACATCATCTTTATGAGAATCCTTTAACTCTTCCAAAAGAGATGGTTGAGAAATCATTTGTGAAAAGATTGATGATGTTCCCTTGTTTATGATTCCCATGTCCATCTTCATAAAACACAATAATATTGGATCATTTTCAATTCTAATCAATTATAAAATCATTGGGTCATTTCTACATAGAGAATCTGCCACCTTGTTCATTTTCATAGGGTGGTAATTGATTGAGCAGTCATAATTCTTGATGCGCTCTAACCATCTTCATTGGTGAATGTTCATGTCTTTATGAGTGAATATATATTTGAGAATTTTGTGATCCGTATATATTTCAATGTTTTCCCCAAATAGATATGGATGACACATTTTCAATGAAAATATTATATATTCCAACACTATATCATGAATGGGGTTGTTTTTCAAATGAATTTTCAACTTCATTGAAGCATAGGCGATGAATTTTTTTATTTTACATCATCACACAACCCATGCCATTCTTTAAATAATTTCCGAATATTACAAAAATATCCCTACTTGTGTGTAGTGTGAGCATAAGTGTAGTGATAAGACTCTTATTCAACTCCACAAACCATTCTTCACATTCGTCATTCAAAGGAAACGTGACTCCCTTCCATGTTATATTGGTAAGAGGGTTTGACAATCGTGATAAATTTCCCATAAATCAGCAATTATATCCAACTAACCCCAGGAATCTATGCATATCTTTAATAGATTTTGGCCTCGTACATCAATCAATTTCTTTCGTTTTTGAAGGATCCATAGTTATCTAATTTATTGTGTAGATATGACCCAAGAATGAGACTTCCTTCAACCATAACATACACTTGATATTCCTTTCATAGAGCTTATCCTTTGGTAAGGTCTCTAGTATAGTTTTTACATGCTCCTCATCCTACTCTATGGTTTTGGTGTATATTAGAATGTCATATATAAAAAACAAAAAATTATTCAAGGTAATCTCTAAAGACTCTATTAATAAAGTCAATGATGATTTCTAGATAATTAGTGAGTCTGAAAGGAATTACTATGAATTCAGAGTGCTCGTACCTTGTATGAAAATGAGTCTTGGGAATATCCTCCATCTTCAACCTTACTGGTTAATATCCTGACCGCATATCCAACTTGAAGAAGTATCGTGCTCTACACAAATGATCAAAAAGGTCATCAATTCATGGAAAAAAATACTTGATTTTGTCATTATTTTGTTGAGCTCATGATAATCAATGCAAAGGCACATTGACACATAATTCATCTCGACGAAGAGGGTTGGTGCACCCACGGTGAAGTACTTAGACGTTTAAACCCTTTATCCACATTCTATTATGGTTGTTTCTTTAGATTCTCAAGCTCCACAATAGCTATTATATATGATGTCTTGGATATTAGAAATTACCCATGTATAAGATCAATTGTGAATTAAATATCTCTTATATGAGGAAGACCAATGAATTCCTCTGGAAACAAATCAAAAAATTCCCTCACAATATGCATGTACTCAAGGATAGTTCTTTCCATAGACTCAATCATCTGAGAAAGGTACATGTGGTCATAGGGAAGTAATATCCATGCTTGATATTATTGTTATAAATATGAACAATACTCCTCATTTCACTTGTATATAATTGGGGTTTGATTCTCCATATGGATTGTGAATACCCTCTCACAACAATTTATGTTTGTTCTATATAGGGAAAGACAAGACATTCCATGAATTGTATCAAATTCCACTAAGAGATTTATGATGAGGTTCTCTGGGAACTTAATTCCACAGATTGTGATAGGGGAGAAGTTATATTCATGGGATGAAATACTTTCCCAATTTGTCATTTTCACCGACATATCTACTTCCTGTACTTATGATGGTGTTTGGATTGTGCTACTAAAAATTCGGGATATAAAATAATTCATAGAACCAGAATAAAAAAGATTGTTTTCTATTCTTGAATGAATAAAAAAAATATCTATAACAACTTCATTTTTTAAATTCACTTTGAGAGTAGTGAGGTAAAATATATCTTTTACTACCTTGGAGTTTGTTTGATGCCTCCAATGACCCTTGTCTTAGGAAATTGGTTCACAATGTGCCCTGGTTATTTGTAGTTTTAGAAATGAACATTGTGTTGAGGCTTGAATGAATCATTCCATTCCTATATCACAGTAGCGAGTTTTTCATATCAACAATCAGTAGTTTGGTTCCCTTTATTCCCACACCTAAGGATTTTCATCATCCCCTTTAGGAAATTTCAAGGATTGTTCTTTCCTCACTATTGGCACGTGGGATGCTGGAATTTCATAGCCCCATTAGATTTGTCCATTAGACTGTCTGAATTAAATCCCACATTCTGCTTCTTACCCCATGATAACCCTGAGATTATTTGATCACTATATTGACTTTGAGAGAACATAAAATAATATTCTCATATCTTTCAAATTTGTGGATTTCTAGGGATTTCTATAGGCTAGGTTTAATCCCCCCAAAAGGGGTAACCTTTCATTCAACGATAATGAAAAAACTAAAGGAATATCATGAATGTATGGTGAAGTTTTCCTCATATTCTCCAATATATTCATCGCCCTTTTTCATGAGTTCCAGAAAAACTCATTCCATCTTAATATGGAGTGTGTGGGAAAAATATTTATCAAAAACCATTTTCTGGAAATCATTCCATCCCATCACCTCGATATCTTCATCATGATTCATTTTTTTAACAATGTACACCATTGATAAACTTTACCCTTCATATAATAAGTATCCAGATGAACCTTCTCTTGTTCAGAACATTTAAGGATGGATAATATATTCTCAATGGAGTTGATTCATTGTTCGGTGACTGAGATATCAGATGATCCATTGAACGTTGGAGGCCATTTTCTCATAAAGCTCACAATTTCAAATTTTTATTTCTTGGGGGGGGGGTTGATGTTCTTCTTGACCCATGTTTATATTAAAATAACGAGTTAACTGTGTGATAATCATGAAAATGTTTTCAATTCCCCCTCCCATTGGATTGGTAATATCATTAGAAGATTCATCACATTGATCTCCGCATCGGTTGTGAGAAAAAGTCCTACTATTACCGTCCATTTTCTAGAATAAAATAAAATGTAGGGGTCATTATTTTATCCTATTAAACATATAATGGGGAACCCAATTACAAAAAGGGATAACTTATAAATTACATTTATTTCCTTAACTTATGAATTTATAGGCTTCAATCTATGTTATCCATGATCTATTTATTAATATATATTCTTATGGGATTTTTTATTTATCCATTAATATTGGTTCATAATAAGCATATGAATTTAACTAAGAATATCCCCCAAGTGTGTTGAACAAAGAAGGCTGCAAGTCCCATTGTCATTCCCCAGTTCCCATTCGAGTCTAGTTCAAAGTGGTGTTTTTGGGTTTTACCACTAGATACATCTGTGCTAGAGCCACCACTATTTTTTTGTATCCAAAAAAGGATTTATTTTCATGATAAACAAATTAATATATACTCACTGAAATTTAGGGACGTTTTTCCGATACTTAGTCTTATACCTAAGTCTTTAATTAGGTTTTTCTAATTATAATCCCAAAATAACTAAACCAACCCTCTAATACCAACAATAAAAACCCTGGTCTTTATTAAAAACTTAAACATGATTTGTAACATAAAATTTCACTTAATAAAACCTAGAATATTGATATATCTAGTGTATTTTGGGATTAAGAACCATACATGACAACTTAAGACATAATATACAACATCATTGTTGAAAACATCTTTTGCATGACCACAACATTCTGTATCACATAGAATTTCATTAGACAACTTGAGGACTTACATAAGAAAAGGGTTAGCTATAAACCACCACAAGGGAGTAAAAAAGGCATAAAATGAAGAATAAAATACATGTTATGAAATAGAAATATCAATGGAGAATAAGAGAAACACGAACATAAAGGCATGATATAACATGATAATCATATCAAGGAAATGTGGAAACAACTTAAAAAATATATCATAAACATAAATGAATCATGTAACCAGTTTCCCAACAATGTGGAAAAATTTACTGAAATTAATCAGGTAATCCCATATGCCAAAATGACATATCATGATACTAAACATTATCAAATGCATTGAAGCACTATTAGGGGAACCCTTCAAAGTCATTTCAATCTCATGCTTAAGTGTGCCTCATAGATCATATAACATGGATTAATTGAGCATCATAATTTATAATATGATAAAGGATTTTGGAATACATAAATTAATGTCTATAATAAAAATGTATATGCTCATGTAGGTGAATAACCTTGATAGATAAATGGACATGGTATTCACTACACGATGATTTTGGCATGGAAAATCGTAGTGCAATTTCAGCAGCCTAACAGGGTGACATAAAAAATCATAAAAATGTTTGATGAGATAAAATGAGAATCTCATCGTATATAAATTAAATGGATTGTATAAGGGTCATATAAATACATTTCCCAACCAATGGAACATGTAAATAGAAGGAATAATATAATAAATAAACTTGATGAAAGAAGATAAATAAATAAATCTTACAAAATTATGGCATGGTAAGAGTTATACATGGGAGGGATTAATGAGGGAGAAATATGTCTCCCGTAATATCAACATAATAATGGACGAATAGAGGAGGTTTAAAAACATACCCCATCCTCTATAATTGAAAAATAATATGGTGTAACAATATAAGGAAACATGGACAAAAATGAGAATATTTGGAACTGTTACATGGATGTGTGATCACAAACGCTTGGGAGATTCAAGTAATTTTAGTGAAAATGAATGGGTTCTTGGATTGGTTTATATAGGAAAAGAGGGGGAAGTATTTATTATTTGGTTTTGGACACTACATACTAAAATATTCTGAACCAAAAACCAACCCATTGTTTTAACCATGGTTTCTAGAAAAGGGGACAAGAAAATATTATTTTATTATTCAAAGGGTAGAAGATATTAAAATATTTTCCTTGCTTCTGTGTAGGTGAGACACACTCTCGAGGTAATGAATTTAAAATCAAAAAATTTCATATAAATTTTGGAGGATTTACTAAGGAATTATTAAATAAGTAAAATAAATATAAAATCACATTATATTAAAGATAAAACATGTATTTGGTCTAATATACATTTTAGGGTATTTATTACATTACTATTGGGTCATTATGATGTCATAAAACACACTATATATTTATATATTATTTAAATTTTAACAAAAAATTCAACAGTCCTAGAAAATTATGAAAAATTCACCATTGGATAATTTTGACGTCATTATTAAAAAAATAATTATCATTTTATCAAAATAATTTTTTTAATATATGATATTTTACTTTTAAAATGAGGACCGACATTTATTGAAAATTGATGGGTTTTGAAAAAAATTGTTTTTAATCATTAATAAAAATTACATTGTAATTCTTAAAAATTAAATAATTATTTTATATTAATAAATTCAATTATACAGTAATATATTATTAATATATTAATTATTTCAAAAATTCATTAATTTATTAAAATAAATTATTTAAAAAATAAACTTTCAACTTTATCGTATAAAAATATAACTCTTATCAAACAGATTACCTCTTCATTTACAGATAAGGAACTTATATAATCATCATTTTAAAGAATTTTTTCATAATATTATTAATAAAAACAATATTTTAATATAATAAGGTAAATATTTTTCAAAAGTAAAATTTTTAACCAAAAAATCAATTTATTAAATTCATCGTTTTTTAAGAAAGACTATTCCCATTATAGAATTTATGGAACAAGACTTTTATTTATAGAAAGGGATTACATAATAAGTAAGTAATAATTTATTACATAAACCCTTATAACACCCACATAAGATCTATGGTTAAGGTGTGTGATGGTGACAAACTCTTAGGGTGGCTTAGATAACATCGCCCGAGTGTTAATCTCTGTCAACATGAACTTCTCCCATAAAAGATTCTGTTAAATCTTAACGTATTGAAGCTCAGCTTAGTTTTGACTAGAGCGAAGCCCAATGATTCTACCTATATTCCATTCTCCGACAAATGATCTTTATACAACCCAAGTCTACTGGATGAGTCCATCCTCTCTTTTGTCTATGTTAACAAGATTTTTTTGAAATCTTATATTTATATCAATGGTGCAATCACTTTTGAATGACTAAATTATTAATGATAATTATATTTAATGGTCATTTAAACTCAATAAAAAATGGTATATGTGTTCTATATATTTAAATGACATTAAAAGAAAGGTAATTTTATTCAAAAAATGATCAGTTCATTACAAATCCTAACATAGGATAAAGTTTCATTTCCAATTGACTAAACATTAAAATGTTAAAAGAATGTTGATGGGGTTGTAATAAAGTTCAAAATGAAACATCCCACATATCTATAAAGATTTTAAAAATAGTATACTCGGTTATATTTTTTTTAATAAAAACATAATGCTATTTATATTTATAAACAGAAAAGAAATTTCAATATAGTTTAAAAATGGGAATACTGAACAATGAAGTAGAAAAATTTATTGATGGTTACAACCATATTTAAAATTTACATAAAATATATTTTTCAACACTGCATAAATAATTAAGACAAACTCTTAGGAAAAAAAAGAAGATACACATTTTTTCATAATAAAAACATTGGTAATTACCCCAAACAAAACATTAAACAACATGATTCAATAGATGATAAATTTTACAAAAAATCTATACTAAATATAGAGCTTGATTGTTAGTGCTCAGTCTGATGTACTCTCTAACATTACGTTGAGAAGAATCCTCTAGTTAAAATTATTACCTACTCTTAATAATTCATTATCATCGACATTAGAAAGTAAATTTTTTAATGTTTTATAATAGAATATCCATAGGTTTAGGTTAGAGAGATTTTTATTAATCAAGATTTAGTAAATACATCCCTTGAGACTTGATATTTGATGAAATTTAGATCTAGAAAAATTTAGGGAATTGCAAGAAGAAGATATAAAAGAAGAAAATATATGGTAATGTAAAACAAATGAAAACACATAAAAACCATTGGTTGACTCTGATGAATTAATAAGTTTTGAGTGTCGAGTTATAGATAGAAAAGTTAAAATTTCTATAAGGGAGATGAATTATAATCACTTCATCTTCCCCTCAAAGTAATGCCTCCCCCAATTTCCATTTAGAAGGAATAGAATTTTATTTTTCAAAACTCACTCAAAAACTCCATTTATTAGTAATATTATAATTTTAAATGGTCTAGAACAATTGGATTTTAGATTATCAAGAAACAACTTAAGACTATAATTGAATAGATGAACTATCAGAACCACATGATAGTGTGTATTTTGAATTATAGAGTCATTAAAATATTTTTTTACTTTATTTATATATATAATAATGTTACTAATATTATACACCTATATTATCTAATTAGATTATTTAAAAAAATATCATCTCTCCAAATAATTAAAATACAAATTTAATGCCTTTATTAACCAAAAAATACTTTTATTGATGCATTATTGGAAACTAAAAATGATTTAAAAAAATAATATGATATGGTTACATTATTATGGAAGTTTTAAAGTATGTCCTATAAGACCAAAATTCCTTATCCAACATTAAAGATCAATATTTCATAGAGTTTCTAATTATTTTTTATAAATTTTGTATCAATTCTTTATTTGGGACTTTTCCTTCTACACTTGATTTTGGATAATAATTTATACATGTTTTGTGAATATAACCATATTTTTTCATCAATGATTTGAATTTATAGTTTTTAAATTGGGACCCATTGGTGGTAATGAAAACCATCGACATAAAAAACCATGAGAAAATGTTCTTCTTGAAAAATTAAATCACAATACTAGCCTAGTTATTAAGAAAAGGAACTAAATCAATCCAATTTGATCCATATTCAATTGAAACTAAGATGTATTAATTTCTATATGTGCAATGAAAAGTTCAAAGAATGTGTATCCTCAAAACATAATAAATTTTAACATATAATATGCCCTTTTGGGGTTACTCTTACTTTCCGGATGGATTACCAAGTCTTTGAACATTATCATATGTTATAGAAAGACTCTTATCATAACTAAATAGCGAGGTATAGTAGAAAAAATAATGTATTTCATTTTTAATTGTTCACTCACTTCAACTATTTCCTCCCCAAAAAGAAGAATGGAATAAATCAATAATTGGAAGTATCTATTCCTTAGGTACACATATGTTCAAAATTCAACCAGAACACCTCTTTAATAATAAAGGATCATTCCTAAAAAAACTAAA
This sequence comes from Viscum album, assembly GCA_963277665.1. Lineage (NCBI taxonomy): Eukaryota > Viridiplantae > Streptophyta > Magnoliopsida > Santalales > Viscaceae > Viscum > Viscum album. Next base: position 1,374,331,032 of record OY728137.1, read on the forward strand.
GATCAAGGGTATAATTATTCCTTTTGTTCTCTGATAAGTCCTTAGGCATAATTATAAAATTGAAAAAGATAAAAAAATAAAAAAACATGGAACATTCCCAGAATATGAAGGAATGAAGTATTTGATCATGAAAAGAAGATTTTATCTTTCTTGGGTCTTTATTTTACCTCATGGGTAGCCTTTATAGATGATCATATACAACCTTCTTAGACCCATTATTGTCCTATAACAACCCAACCCGAGTTACCCAGAGTCGGTGCATTATTAAATAACATTGACATGATCAAAAAAGAACATGTCTCGAAAGACTGATTAGTTTAGTAGCTTTGGAATCACTAGATACATTCATAAAGTTTACATTACATCATAAAATAAAAACTACGACAAAATAGTCTCCATAGTCCACACTCATAACCCCTCATACTATCCCTGTAGGTCATTCATAAAATACTTCTTCACATCCTCGGAAAAATAAAACATAGAAAATGGTTATCTCAAATGCACAGTAAGGATAACAATATAGCGAAAACTTTCATAAACAGGTATAAAAATTTAAAGCAATGTATAACTAAAAAAAGCCTTTTAAACATGAACTTCATCATAATATGGAAAAAATAACATGAAATAATTCCATTTACATATTCGCATGGATATTCTACTAGTCGAATAATCACATGCAATATCAATAACCACTTTCATAATGATGGATGCAAAATTCCAGACTATCATAACCACATAGTCAAGGCCTTGTGCCAAGACTATAAATAAGATTTTTTCAAGGCCTTATGCCAAGACACTAGTTTGTCTAATGAGACCTACTGATGCATTGAGGAGTTATAGCAAGCTCCACCCATCACTTATTAAGTCCAATACATTCCTCATATGAACAGGTTTAAACATAACATAAACATTCATATTAAAACTAGCATACAAAATGTCAATACTTTCTCTATAAACTTTGAATGGTATAAAAATAACACATCCACTATCAAACATATCACAAAAACAATAATAAAATATGGAAGTTTTGTATAATAAAAAAATCAACATCAAATAAGCTTAAAATCCATCAAAGGATGTTGACATAGATGAAATCAAAACTATTTGAGAGAAATATCTCTTTTTTGAAATCATTTAAAAGTCACATAATTATAAAATAACACATTTACATTGCAAATATTCTTAAAATATTTTTAGTGATGCTTCTATGATTTTATAATGGCGTAAAATATCCGCACCCACCGTATAAGTTAAAAAAGGCATTCTTACCTTAATTATGTCGAAAATATTAAAAAGGACCTTGTTTGGAAAAAGACTGAAGGATTCCTTTATAAACATCTTATATAATGTCAAAAAAGGGTATAAATTAATTTAACCCATAGTTTATAAAATATTAATAATGTTTTGAAATACATTTTTAAGAAACATGGATGTGGATGATAAAGGGGTCCATGTAGATAATTACATATAAACAACCTTGGATAATGTAGAGATTGTGAAATAAACCCTTACCTTGTACTTTTACTTGGTTGGGGGTAGGATAAACATTTGTATAATGGTGTAATAATTGTTAATAAATTATTCAAAAATCATATACATTAATATGATATCATATATGATCTTTTAACATTGCTTTTTTAGTAATATCTTAGTATTATCGTCATTTCGGGTGTTAACTTACTCGTTTTCTTTTATATGTTTTGTTACATAAGTTGTGTTTGTTATGGATTGGTTGTATCTTATTCATATCCAAAATGATATCAAGTCCATAAAAATTATTTTTAACCGTCAAATTATAATTGGACGTGAATGGATACAATGGGGAATGAATCTCATCGCGTTTCGTGGAGACGGAAGTCCGTACTAATGCACACGCGACAATATCATTCTTTTGATATTAAAATAATAAATAATTGGATGGTATATCATATATACAGAATAATTATCTTGTTATATTTATTATTTACATAAATTAAACATCATTATCATACCCATCCAAATAATAATGTTTTGAATAATAATTACACCACGATGTGGAGACAGTAAGCCGTACGTACACACGTATGGTGACATGTCATTCAATGGATGGATAGAATACAGAATATGATTGTACCATATTTATAATAATATCAATGTATATATATAAGATACTGGAGTTATTATTTTAGAATGTAAATAACAATGAAATAAGAATTTGAAGAAGAAAGGAACATGAAAGAGGGTGGTGAAATCATTACCTCTTCTTCGAGTTCTTCCTTTTGATTTGATCCAAAGGGCTCCTTAGGTTATATTTATGATCAAACTAAGGCATCTAGATTTAAGTAAGGGAAGTTGAGAGAATATTTGGGTAGGGGATGGTAGAGCCAAAAGGCTTTTAAGGTGTGAATAATTGGTTAGAAGTGTGTCCTTTTATAAGGGGAGGAGGGGCTCTTTAGGAAAAAATTAAAGTATTATTTTATAGTAAATTTATATTCGGTTTCTAATGGCTCCAAAGAGGATTATTAAAAGAATAGGGGGGGGGGATGGGTAGAAATCCTTTCAAAAAATAGATTTTAGACAGGTTTGGGTCATTATATTAACCTTATCTTTTAGTTTTAGCTATTAGTTAATTAATTTGACACTTACCATGTCACTTTGTATTTTTATATTATATAGTTAATAAACTCACTATATACATCCAAGAGACCCCCAAGTGGTTCATTAATAATACACCTACAATTATATAATTCCTTTCACCAAACCTTAGAATTTTAGGAATAGAATATCAATTAATAATATAATATTTGTTTTAAAAACTCTTTTAACTCTTCTTTGAATTAAATAATAATAAATGTCCTAATCTACTCCAAGTGGACCTAAATGATAATATTTTATTCCTAAGGTTGTTTTTGGTCGAGATACACTTGTCCAATAGAATTTGAACATGTGTTAGGGTAATTTTGATATCATTTATACCCATTATTACCCAATTTACTTTTAACCGTGATAAATAAAAGTAAAAAATTTACTATTCACCAAAAATTATTTTCATCTTATTAAACCAAATTTTACTCCTTGATATTAACCATGTATCTCATATTTCTAAAATTCCACTCACAGAAGCGGTAAAATTATGTTTTATGTAAATTTGATAATTCTCCTAGGAGGTGGGTAAAATACGGTGAATGTTCAATAAAATTTTTATATATCTAAAATTATTCTAAACTAACTCCAATGAATTACATTGAACTTATATAGGTATTATGTATCTATTTTGAACATAAATAAATTTAAATAAAATAAATAATTATTTAAATAAAAATTCGATTTTAAACTATAACTTAGTGTTTTTCACTATTCATCAAAAATTGAATGTTTTTAGAAAGATACCAAAATTTCACCCTAGGCTAATTTCGACATTCCGAATCAAAAAATGAATCCCATTTTGAAAGATATAATGTAAAAAATTTCAAAAAGTGGGTATTACTATTTATAACGGCTAGTTTGATTGGTTTTGGTGTGTGTTAGAACTCGAAGTTGCGTACAACACATGATACTATATTATTCAAAGAGAAGCATACCGTAGAAGCTTGGTGTGTTACATTCTCCCCTCCTTCAAATAATTTCATCTGGAAAATTTATAGAATACTACCGCATGAAAAGACTTGGGTGATTCTTCATCATAAGTTCCTCAGGTTCCCATATTGCCTCTTCCATTTTATGGGTTCTCCATAGAACTTTTACAAGACGAGTCGTCCGGTTATTCAGCAGTTGTTCTCTTGTATCAAAAATCCTAACGGGTTCCTCGATAAGATAGATCGGGTTCTAGTTCTAATTCCTCGTAAGTGAGTACAAGCGTTGGGTCAGGCATGTATTTTCTCAATAGTGATATGTGGAACACATCGTGATCTTTGTAGATATTTGGCGGCATTGCCAAACGGTAAGCTAAAACCCCAATTCGTTCTAGAATTTTGAATGTTCCGATGTACCTAGGACTCAATTTACCTTTCTTACTGAAATGTATAAATCCTTTCCATGGAGATACCTTCAAGAAACATGATCTCCTACCTGAAATTCCAAATCCTTCCTTCAGTTATCGGCATAGCTCTTCTGCCTACTTTTAGCTGCTTCGATGTGGTTTTGGATTACCTTTAACTTTTCCATCGTTTCCTCCACCAGTTATGGGCCTACGTGTTTTCTTTCACCAATATCATCCCAACAGGTTTGTGTGCGACATCTCTTTCCATATGACGCTTCTTATGGTGCAATCCAAATACTTGAATGGAAGCTATTGTTATAGGAACATTCCACCAGAGGTAAATATGGATCCCACATACCCTGAAAGTCACGTGAGCAAGATCTCAACATGTCTTCTAGGGTTTTAATAGTCTGTTCTGATTTTCCATCTATTTGAGGGTGGAAGGCAGTGCTCAAATGAAGTTCAGTATCCAGGGCTTTCTGAAGGCTTTTGCAGAATATTAGAGTTAAATGGGGATCGCGATCAGAAACAATCGATAGGGGTATTCCATGAAGTCTCACAACATTATTAATATATAGTATTTATAGACGTTCAAGTGGTAGATCTTCTCTTATCGCAAGAAAATGTGTTGACTTGGTAAGATGATCAACAATGACCTATATTTTATCATTCTTTCTAGGATTATTTGGTAGTCTATGACAAAGTCCATTGTGATATTATCCCATTTCCACTTAGGTATGGGAGGAGGTTGCATGACTCCTCCAGGCTATGGCCTTCTATCTCTCACTTGTTGCCAAAAAATATATCATTACAAAAAATCAACAATCTCCCTCTTCATGTTGACCCAAAATTTTTTTTTCTTCAAATCTCTATACATTTTGGTGCTCCCGGGGTGTATAGAGAAATTGGAACTATGAGCATCATCCAAAAATTCCCTTTTTAGATTAGGTATATCTGGAACACAAAGTCTCCTCACAAATTTCAAAATTCCATCTTCATACACAAAGTCACTCAATCTCCCATCATTCACAGCTTTAATATTATTTTTAAACTCTTCATCATCGGCCTGATAACTCTTTATCCTTTCTAGTAAAGATGTTTGGAAACCATTCAAAAAAGTATTGATGTTTCACCTTCCATGGTGATTCCCATATCCATCATTACTATATCCATGAAAATAGGATCCCTTTATACTCTCATCCTGTTCAAACCATGATCCTTTCTACTCAAAGAATCTGCAACCTTATTTGGATTACCCGGGTGGTAGTGTATCGTGCAATCATAATCCTTGTGTAGTTCAAGCTATTTTCGTTGCCTCATGTGGAGTTCTTTTTGTGAAAAAATGTACTTCAAACTATTATCATCGGTATATATCTCACATTTTTCACCATAGAGGTAGTGTCTCCAAATCGAAAAAGCAAAAATTACAGCTGCTAACTCAAGATCATGAGTAGGATAGTTTTGCTCATGAATTTTTAGTTGTCATGATGCATAGGTAATAACCCTATCATTCTGCATAAGGATACAACCAAGTCCATTCTTTGATGCATCATTATAAATAACTAACCCATAATTCCTCAATGGTAGAGTCAGTATAAGAGCATTGACTAATATTCTCTTCAGTTCTTCAAAACATTCTTCACATTCTATTTTCCAAAAAAACATAACCCATTTATGTGTGAGCTTTTTTAATGGGTTAGCCAATCGGGGTTACTACTATATTTGTTAATTTCCATCCTCATTCTGAATTCTTGGGATGAAAGTGCGTACCCTTTGTTTACATAAAATACCATAGTATATTGGTGGCTCAAGAGCAGCTACCTATTCTCCTCTATATGGTTATATGCTTTTAGGTCTTAGTTCTTGATTTACATGCAATCCTCTATAGGACTAGAAATCTCCATAGCACAAGTGCTAAGCTATAATAATTCCTTGAGCAGATGTGTTTGCAAATCTTCTTCATTCATCTTCTTGGTCTGCTAAATGAATTGATCCCAGTTGTTCGAGCACATGCTATTCTTTTGCAGTTCCTGCTGGAGTGACGTCTTCCGGTCACCTCGGTTATAATTATCGGTGCTGTCCATTCTTGGATTGCTCTTGTCTTAGAAGGATCAACACATATTCTATCCTTAGAGTCAATATGACCATGAAATGAAATCTCCTGAAGCCAGAATTCACACTTGCTAAACATTCGATATAATTCATGTCTTCTCAGAGTCTTCAATATAATGCACAAGTGATTTTCATGATATTTGTAGCTTTTTTAGTATACCAAGATATCATCAATAAATACAACTACAAAGTCATCAAGATATTCCTTGAAAACTCTGTTCATTAGATCCATGAAAACAGAGGGTGCATTAGTCATCCCAAAAGGCATTACTGTAAACTTGTAATGCCCGTACCTGGTTCGAAATGCTGTCTTCGGAATGTCTTCCTTCTTCACACACAACTGATGGTATCCAGATCAAAATTCAATATTTGAAAAGTATTGAGATCCATGAATTTGGTCAAATAAATCATCAATGTGAGGTAGGGGATACTTTTTCATTATTGTTATAGCATTGATCTCTCTGTAGTCGATCGATAACCTCATAGATCCATCTTTCATCTTAACAAAAATGACAGGGCCTCCCCATGGAGAAACACTAGGGTGAATAAATCCCTTATTACTCAATTCCTCTAGTTGTTTCTTTAGGTCCAATAATTCCACAGTGTCCATTATATAAGGTGTCTTCGATATGGGCCTTGATCCAGAAATTAAATCAATGGAAAACTCAATTTCTCGTTCTGGAGGATGTCCAGGTGAATCTTCAGGAAACACATCACCATATTCTCTCACAATAGGTATATCCTCTATTTGAACATTCCTTTCCTCACCCACAGTCATTTCATTCTCTTCCCCCCCAATAATAGAATTTATTTGAGCTACTGGGGGGTGGATCTAAATAAGAATTAGGTGGTGATGATTCTGCCGTAAAGATATGGTGTTCCTTATCATCATCATCAAAAATCGTAACCTCCTTCTTCTTGCAATAAATTTTCGCATCGTGGTCCGAAAGCCAATCCATACCGAGGATTATATCAAATTCAATAATGGGTATGATGATGAGATCAGCACATAAAGAACATTTATGTGCTCTATTGGGAACTGACTGACAGAACTTTGTAGCAATGATACTTCCCTTAAGAGTTTTGAATGGCAACTCCCTTGTTAAATCAAATTGGAAATATCTAATTTTCTTAGAAAACTTGGAACATATAAAACAATGTGATGATCCATAATCAAATAATGAATTTTCTAAACTTGAGGAAACCATTAAATTACTTGCCACCACATCTTTCGGAGCTTCTACCTCAGCAGTAGTGATGGCATAAGATTTTCCTTGATCCCTTGGACCTTTCTATGGTATGTTTCTTGACGCTTAGGACATTCATTTTCATAATGTCCCATCTCCCTGCAATTGTATCATTGAACATCGGTAGCTTCCATTTTCCCCTTTCAATCACGAGCTTCGTGGCCTTTTTCACCACACTTGTAACAGAATCCCATTCCTTTTAAGAAATTACCGGGTTGTTTCTTCCCACATTCACTACAGGATGGATATTCATCTTTTCCCTTCTTCCCCTTATTTCCAATTCCAGATTGATCAGAAGATCTATTCTTCTCTTGCTTTTCTTTAAAGTCATAAGACTTAGAGAATTCTTTTTCTGTCTTGATAGCACATGATACAATGTCTTTGTACGATGAGAAGGATTGTGAGACTAATGCTCGACGAAGAAATGGTTTTAACCCATCAATGAAATGATCGATATTACTTCTTGGGTTACGTATATAATCTCCAGCATACCTTGATAACCTTGTAAATATAGCCTCATACATTGCGGCATTCTCATCCTCCTTTTGTCTCAGACATAGAAATTGCCTTTCCATATCTGCTCGATGGACACGAGGAAAGTATTTTTCTATGAAAATATCCTTAAACTCCCTCCATTCTATATTTGATACTTCATCAGCTTCCTTCATGTTTTGAATCAATTACCACCATTGATCAGCATCTCCAGTGAGGCGGTAAACTTCCACGATAAGTTTTTCCCTTTCACTACTCCCAGAGGCATGTAATATTTTCTCTAAGGAATTTATCCATTGCTCACCTACTAAGGGATTTGTACTCCCATTGAATTTCGGTGGCTATTGCATTATGAAGTGATCAAACATTGATCCTCCATGCTCCAGATCAGGGTGCTCCATATGGGTAAGGTTATAATTCTTAACCTGAGTGAGTTGTCCCAGTATGGTGATTAGCTGATCATCACCAGTTGCATCACCAACTCCACTATAATTATCATGAGCATGAGGGAAATCCATACATGGAGTGCGTGCATTGATATAGTTTCCATTTCTTCCACTAGGTGCCATTTCAAAACAATTGCATAAACTAGATCAATTTATGAATCAAAATACATAATTCCATACTTGTAAAACACTTAACATAAATTGAACTATTTATTGATATAATCCATAATAAAAAAATGTTTTCTTTGAGGAATTATATACTCATAAACCCTTCATAATGTTTTGTAAAGAAAATGAGAATTATCCTAAGCATATACCCCTGGAGTGTCGTAACCAGGAGTGCAGCAAGCCCCGTTTTCTTGCACCATATCCCATACAAGTCTACCTCAAAGCGGTATTTTTGGGTTTTACCCCTAGGTACATCCGTGCCAGAGCCACCTCTACCTTCTCGTATCCTTAAGCCTCACTTAACCCATTAGACCATTACTAGGTTTAAGCTTGTTGAAATTTTCCTATTGGATGAAATTTTCCTTTTTTTATTTATACCATCCAAAATATTTTAATTTGAAATATTATTCTTTATTTTTAGATAAATTAGATGTTTTTTATTTCAGAAATAATGTCTTAATGGTTTTTAGCTAATGACCTAGTTTTCCTGCACACACCTTTATACTATTTTACCTTTTTGTATTTATATTTACTTATCCACACATATCCCTCCTTGAAGGCCATTCCAAAATTCAGCCCTACCTCTAGGTATATAATAGGTTTAGGAAAAATTAAAAACTTATAAGCCCTACTTAAAACTAATATAGAAGTGATTATGGGTCGATCCATAGGGAAAGAATTCTATAAGAGTTGGATTGACTGATACCAAGTGAAAAATTTGATTAATGAAAACCCCATGAAAAGGAAATAAATAGTGATACGATGAGATTTATATTAGGGAATAAATAAATGGTGTGAAAGATGAAAATAATCAATAATAAAGATCAAGTACAGATAAAGGATAACATAAGTGTGTGGGGGAAGTCCAGTGTTGGAATAAGGGAACTTGATTGGATGGTTTTCTTATTTTGATGTTATATAAATATATTTTCTCATTTTACATCTTCATTCATGGGAAAGTGTTATTCAGTAGAGTGAAAAGAGTTTGGATTGTTTTCTCGAATAAATAATCTTTATATAAATTTATTTTGTAGTTTTTGACTATTTAATCCACTAACCCACTCAATGAAGCAATTGAGGGCAGTCAGAAATAACATCCAAATTATTCATAATGTTTTACCCTTGCATGGACCACCTTCTAATCTGATGTCCTTTCAGATGAAAAGAAAATAGAGACCAATAAAATGGAACCTATTCCCAACGGGATCTAGTAATTACTGTATATCTATCTCTAGAAAAATGAGACAAGGGTAGATTCCAACCACACTTGATTTTTGAGTGAATTAAAATTACTACAATTTCAATCTCATACCCTAATTTTAGCTTATCGATTAATCCTAAAAAATTATTCAATAAATTAAAAATTTATTATAATATATGGTAAAGTATTAAAAAAGAATCCAAAACTAATCCTTCCACATGGGCATTAAAACTATCTCTTAAATAATAGAAGTGTGGTGCTTCCTAGTGTTTTCCCTTGTCACCTCCCATAATTTGTCTCTATATACCCTATAGTTGTGTCCATTTTAAACTATGTATATTTAAATATATAGATAAAACATATATCTTTCATACCAAATCCCTTAAAAACATTCATTCCCACATACCTAATTTCTGACTGTATTTTGTTATTTTGAAACTAACCCATGTACGTCATCCTTAACATCAAATCCCTATTTTATTTCATGAAATCCTAAAATGGGGATATTTTTGGGATTTTTAATGGATAAATTTAATATATTCAGTAATTTTAATACTATATTTCACATTCCCTTTGTGGACTAAATGTATTTCATGGGCCTGTATTTTTACTGAGCGGGCTTGGATTTGGGTAATTCAGCTTTAAAATAGGGTCTAATTTGAAGGAATCAATGACTCTAACTCATTCGCCGCTCATCCTTACAATTAATTTAATGTGTCTTATGTCATCATCCACACATGATATGGCATCATTTCTTCTCGAGTGATCACACTTTACTAAGGCTTGATTATCAAACTCTTATTTATAAACAATAAAATGACACTAGTGAATCTTCAAAAAATGGTATGATCTATTATCAAGGGTGGTAAGACAATGTGATTCAACAAGGGATATAAATATGGGTTCTTCAGCTATAGAACAACTCATATTTGGATGTGAATGTGAAAACCCATTTTATTTCTCAATAGGCGACGTTAGTACTAGTCAGTCTAAATATTAAGAATTATGGCGACTTAATCTACAAAATTATCAACCATCATCATGTTTGGAGTCCCTTATTGAAAAATGCTACATTGGATTCACCCTATTCAGTTCTGGAAGGTCCCTCACTATTGTCCAGGACAACTAGTATCCCCCTATTTGATCCCATAGAGGATGGAGGAATCGTTAACCTTCAACTATACTCTCATAATGGAATAAATCTTAAATTTCAGGATGTTTTTTGGGAAAGATACAAGGAATGGTCAATCTATATTGACCATGAATAGGGGTGGATATTCCCCCACTTTAATTTCTGTATGAAAAGTTTTTTTAATATTTTTAGAGTCTTATGATAACCGACACATTATTATGTTTCCTTTTCAATTTGGAGGTTGTGGTCACTTGAAATATCATTCTTATGGTCAATTTAACACTTCACATGGTCTCTTTTGTTTAACACACGAGTGATCCCATCAAGGTATGAAAACATTGATGTTTTAATTTTCAACATTAGTTGATTTGAGTTTACTTGAGGTTGAACCATCAACACTTTTGAATGATCCTCATGTATATACGGTCACTCCAAGAGTAATTGTTTCTATATATTTATTACAGGAAGTCATGTGGTTGATATTAGGGTACTTATGGTTACTTCAACCCCTTTCCATATTTTAACCATTGTAGCTAAGAAAAGTATATTTTTATATTAATCACTATTTATACTCTTAATTGAATATAATTTAAAACATCAAACAATTCATATAATTCTTACACCGAGTTCATTAATCAATTGAGCACCAAAAAATTGTCATTTATATTAGAAAATTCCATAAACAATAAATTCAGTGAAATACATTACCTATTAATATAATATCTATTATTATATCAATATAGAAAATAAAAAACATATGTATCACCAAAATAGATGTGAAACATTTGAAAAAATGATGTTACATTTTATAAATTTGATGAAAAAATTGCTGCTGTAAACTCCAAATCACGATTTGAGTAATTTTGGTCATGAATTTTCAATTAATGTGACCCCTAAAATATCACCCTATAATATTAAATAAGGAAATATCATATTTCCTTATATAATGGGTTACTATAAATCAAAAATATTTTTCTACTATAGAGTCATATGAGCATAGGTGAACTAAAAAACTATATTTTCTTCTCCTTCATATTTTCCTCACATTCATCTTTCCATAGGAAATTCCCTCCATTCCATGTCAAATTGGTTAGTGAATATGATATTAATGAAAAATTATTCAAAAATAATCAATATTATCCATCCAGTACTGGAAATCTATGAATATAAGTTAACATGTTCAGTCTGGGCCATTTTCAATTAAGTTTAGTATTTTAAGGATTTACTGATATACCCCTACATGGGATTATATGTCCAATGAATGAAAATTTATGTATCAAAAAGTCACTCATGGTAAAATTTGAAAAGAATTTATCCTTCCTCAGGGCCTTCAACACAATCTTAAATTAGTATTCAAAATATTCCTTTATAATTTAATATATTCATATATCATCAATAAATACTATCATAAAATAATCATGGTAATATATAATGACTCTATTCATTATGCCAATAAATATAATAGGGGTATTGGAAAGTCCAAATTACATTACTATAAATTGATAATTCCCATACCCTATATAGAATCCAGTAATTGTTATATCTTATGTCTTCAACCTTAATTGATGACAAATAGAACAAAGGATAAACTTTGCAAATAACTGATCTCTATAAATTGATCAAACAATTCATCAATATATTTTTAAGGACATTTTTTATTGATAGTGTCCTAGACATGTTTTCGATAATCAATGAAAATATGCATTGACCCATAATGATTCTATACAAAAAAAACATGTGAACCTAATGGAAATGCACTCAGGCATTTAAATCGTATATCAAAACTCTATAGGAGTTTCTTATTAAATTACTAAAACATAATTGGGGAAATTCTATAAGGATTAATTGAAATGGGTGTAAATACCGACATGAATTCTTCTGAAAAATTAACTTTATAGTTTAAGGAAAGACAAGGAAAGTCTTCTGAAAAGAAATTCGAATGATAAAAAATAATTGGAATCTCTTGGATGTTGTGTTTTCTTCCAACCATTTGTGATAAATATCCATCATGAATATGAAATATGATTAATATCATAAAAGTATCTGCCATTGGAAGTTCATATTCTTCATCCCATCAAAAGATGACCATACGTTGATTTTGAATATCATATATGAGTTCTCTTAGTTAGAAGTTAATATAGTATATATATAGTTAGATCAAATACATGACAATAAAAAATTAAAGTCAACATGAGAGAGAATAAACAGTTTTTTAGGGAGCACATTACCACATATATTTATCATTGAGGAGATAAAGACTTGATAATTGATCATCATACCATTAGGAGTTTTTATGCTAATCCATCATATAAATGTCGATGTTTTGATTTAATACCCTTAAAAAATTCTTATGATATAATTTAGTGTGAATATAAATAATAAAATATGAAATTGTTATTCTTGAGTGTGTGGTAAGTGTACCTTTTAATACATAATTATAATGATCTACCATTGTTTTGATTGCAAAAGCCTCATCTTTTTCTTCTTTCTTAGGAGGTTTTTGAGGCTGACCATCCTCGTTAGCTCTAGTATTAAGGTATTGATTTATGTAATTCCAAAGCTTCATACATATGAAATATTGAACTTCATTGGTTGAATGATTCATCTACACTATCTCATTTTGACCTTTTCATCCCCCTTTGATATTCACTAGATTAATGGCCAAAATTTCCATAATTAAATAGTTTACAAGGTCATTTTAAAAAAAATGATATTTACCCCACAATTTTGGCACGTAAGTGGTTGGAATTTTATTCCCCTATTGGATTTACCAATCTAGTTAAAATGAAGCTCTATTTTTCACCTCTCATCACTAAAAATGAATTATAATTAGTGTTACTTCTCTTTATTTATACCTTTAGAAAAATTTAATTATTCATAAATTCATTCCAATGTATCTTTGTGAGTACTCATTTTGAAGACTTGGTGTTAAGACAGTAAATAATCAATCAATTTTCCATTCAGGGTTGATGATCAAGGTATAAGTGTAACATAGAGGTCTTGAAATGTTTTTTTCATAGGTACTGATGGAATAATCATCCTTTTATTTAATCTATTGAAATTACCTTTATTTCTTATTATAAAGAGTTGGTAGAAAGTATTTATTATGAAATACCCTTTAAAACACATTACATTACATTTAGTTTATTTATTATTATTCCCTATAGTTCTAGACAAGATTCATCCAGGTATCAGATTCACCCACTAGGTAATAGAATGATAATAAAACATTCTCATGGTTTAAGCACTGAATTTTGTAAAACATCATTTCCATCACATTGATCCATTTCTCAATAACTAGTAGATCAACAATCCCCCTAAAGGACTATGGATGCTTCCCCATAAAAGTCTCAATAGAAATTTTCTCCCACTAGTACAAAATTCAATATATCTTGTTTGGTTTTCACTTCAGTATTTTATAAACATAATTATTAAGCATTTATCATGCCAATTATTAAATAACCGATGTAAAAAATTAAACTCTAAAATTTTTCATGTTAGTTATTATAATAACTGACATGAAAAGTGGTTTTTCGCATCGTTTAATGAACAACTGATGTGAAAAGTTATTTAAAATTGATTATATGTGTCAAGTAAGTCATTTTTTCATTATTTTATGTGAAAAATTTAATTTTTCTCTCACATATTGAATCCAACCCCATTTATCATTGTTTATAGACAAAAATTCATCATTCTTTGACCTCGTGGACTTCAATCTCTTTTAGTTGTTACCCACCACCATTTTCAACCATCCCCATCATCATCCTCCTATTTCATTCTATATAAAACTTCTTCCTAGGGGTGTTTCCTTCCCAATTTTCCCTTATTATATCCATCTATGGTTTTTATTTATTGTTTTTATTTTTAGTAAATGAAAGTTATTTTCATTTTCATTTTAATTTTTAGTTCCAACCTTCCATTGATTTCTCATTATCTTCTCTACATGTATTTGTGTTTTCTGTTTGTGTTTATAATTTCAATTTTCTCTACAACTATGGTATTTTCTTTTTTATTTTTTTAGTTCCAATTTTACATTTATTTCACCTTATATTACCTATACATATTTTCAATTATGATTATTTGAATATATAAGGTATTCTTTAATTTATGAATTAATTTTTATATATTTATGTTTTATTAAATGGTAATTTGAGTAAATGATGTTATTAATAATACTATTTTAAATATTAATGTTTCTCTGAGATATGTTTTTTGTCTTTATTGTGAATGAGTGTTTTGAATGTGTATTTGATTATGGATTTTGAATACCGATTATTGATAATTTACATATAGATGATATTGTGGATTGCATGACATGCCATGATTTTTAATGAAATAATTATAATTAAATATGTTTGAATTTATATTTTTTTATCATATATGTCATATTTTTTATTCATTAATTTTTTTGATTTTTAATTATGATTTATAAAATTAAATTTTAAATTAAATTTCATAATATAATAACCAATTTTTAATTTATTATAATTTCCATAGATAATAATGGGTTGAGGTTAGACTACTGCACTATGAACAATTGATGAATATGATGAGGTTATTGATTCTTTCCATGGATTTTTTTTAAAATGTTCTATAAAACAACATGTTTTTCTGAGAATGCTTGAAATGTTTTTTTTAAATCATCTACTTCACCGTGGTCAATTACTACATATGGCTTGATTCTTGGTTCCATGGGATATGTAGAAAAACGAAAATATCTTATCGTTGTCCTTAACAAAATGCTAACCCATTACAGGGTCTTTCCCCATGAGAACATACTCAATCCTGGTTTGCTGATATGATCATCTAGAATGTTTGAGAACATGATGGAATAACTCCCAAGGTGTTTAACTACCCCCAAAGCATAAAAAATATCCACTTCCACACTTTCTACATTCCTTATTTGGGACCACTGTCACCCTCCCAATCAGAACTGGACCTCCTAATGATAATTTTTCCCAGAAAAAATGGATCACATAATATCTTAGGTACATGCATCAAATGATCACAGGAGATAGATAATAGTTTTTTTGTTTTGAAAATGGACAATATTCCTTTTAATTATTTTTATCTCCACCCCTTACTAGTTCGATTGTGGAACCTGTGTTTCAAACATAGTCAGCAGCTGTTCCTTACCAATATTCCGATGCCTTTCATGGTATAAATATTAGAATTCATGATTTATGTTATCTTACACCGTCATTTATTCTTGAATAATTTAAAAACCCTTTTTTGTTATCCCCTAGTGCATTCATTCGTGACGGCTATGCAAGTTAGGAATGTTGGAACACCCCAAAGTTAGATTATTTTCCCCCTAATCATGCTCTCACTTGTGGAAAGGGGAACACATTGATACTCTTTTTTCTCACACCATACATTGATCAAATGGGTTTCGGAGTCATGGTATAGCATTCAGGAATAAAATTATACAAGCATAGTACTTCCGAAATTAAATGAATCTCCCATATGTTTGGAAATAATGGACCCTAATTTAGAATCCATGGTCTATGAATCAAGGTCTTAAACTCTATAAAAATAAATCTAGAGGTGTTGGTGTGGTAGAATTACTTCATGGACCCTATTCAAATAAGGTCTGAACTCTCAGATGCCATAATATCCTTCTAGAATAAAAATCCCATAATAGTCTAACAATTCCTGATAATATACAATTTGAAAACCCACATTCCAAAATCCATGACTTTAAACTGGCAGTAGACCCTTTTGGTCTCATCTGTATGAACATAAACCATATAGATGGTATCGTTATATACATAACATTAAACTAAATATTTGGATTCTTAGTATTTCTTGATATTATTTCATCCCACTTCCAATGTTTTCTTCCTACAACACCACATTCCAGAACAATGGGTGGATTGATTCCCTATTCAGTGGGATACATAGTGACACCAAGACCCCTATCTCTGACCCATATGAAAATAACCCCATTAGGTGACACCATATTTTCTATAATTTCCCCTTCCACCCCTCTGTTAATGATAAGTTTTTCATTGATTGGATTACCAAACTGTCTCATCAGCTCCCATAGGGTCCATGAAGCATGACCATAAATTGTGTGTTACTTTTATCAGAGATGCCTCAGATGACACTGGGGGTCCTTTAACCCCTCTTCACATCAGGTTTCTCTATCTTTTTCCAAACAATTAACCTTGATACAAAAACCCATTTAGTCTATGAATATAGAACTTAAACTATTTTTATACCAATGATCCAAGAATCACAAACATAAATAGTGTGTTTCCTACCCCAAGTCCATTTTTTGGATCTGGGCCTATTTGTCCCCAATTAACCTCAATTTTTTTAAATCTCTTATTCAACAAAAAAACTCCAAGAGTTCCACTATTTATTCGAAGATATATAAAATTAAACTATTACCAACCTTGGTCCAAGCATTATGATTTTAAACAATAAACCCATGCACCTGTACAACACTTGATAAATATTTTTTTGTGTCACCTATGGTTTTATTTTAAATTAATTCCACCCTATTTCACTATTTCATCACCCTTGCGTATTTCCCACTTTAAACATTGGTCTCCTACCACACTTCAGTATAGAATCATGTGCATATTTTTTCCACATTCAGTGAGATACCCAGTGAAACACAAATATCAAATATCAGCTCTAGCTATAAGGCCTCTCTAGTCCAAATAACATTAATTTAAACTTTGTGAATTCATCTAAACACATTCCCCTATGTGTTTATATAGTCTAACTGACATGACCCTAAACTAACCTAGGAAAGAGGCACATATGTCTATCAAGTTGAATGTCCGTGGGTTAAATATTAGAAATATTCAATTTTTTCTCACTAAGTCTCTCTTAAGAATTTGTAAAAAGTGATAGTGTGAATGAAATAAGTACAATGGTAGTGAAACTCATCTCGCTACGCCATCAAAACCCAATATGTACTTACTAGAGAGACCGGTTTAGGTAAAATTTATATCCAATCCTTAACTCCTCTGACTTCATGAGTTCCTCCATAAGGTAACACCCCTTATGTTTCCTTTTCATTCATCTCACTACCTTGAAGAGGTAGACTTGTATTAACACCATTTCTCACACCATAGCTATATGAAATTAAACTATACGGCACCATGGCCAAATATATGTACCCTTAAACCGAAACAATCACATGTCCTCACTGTATGACATTATATTTTCTGTTCAGTGTCCTTATTTCAAGATGTTAAACAACACACTTTTTATCCACATTACATGATGTGAAACTGTGAAATGTTTTTGGCACTTACATGAGAAGAACTTTCCCTCTTCTGGTTTGGGTGACCTTTGAAGCCACTTGGGTACCTTAACAATAACTTGAAAACAAAGATGATTCTCCCCTTAGATGGAAGGTCTAACTCTTTATTTTGATGATACACACATTAAATGTTCTTAGAGACATAGTGGTGTAATTAACATTATGGTATACTCTATTTGAAAATTTCTTTAGACCACCCCATAGTTTGAGACATCCTTGATTTGGATACCCACCATCTTCCACATATGAATTGGCCCCCCTAACCATGATAGTGCCTGGCCAAAAGGGTTCACTAACATCCTAGTCACATTCTTTGAAGGTCATTGTAGGAAAATATGATAGGTCTAATGTTTAAAACATGTTCAATGACAAACCATCATTTATATGTCTCCCATCTCAGTAGTTTGATAGTGTAATCATCATTTAGAATATTTTCAAAAGTCATCTTATATCGGTTAGTCACCCCTCCATTCATTCCAAGTCCTAGACATCTTAATTTATGTATTATATCTTCTAATTCATCCAGTTAAAATCTTACTCCCCTAGCATTACCCCAATCATTCACCATTGCATGTTAGGAATTGATGTCGGTTGTGTATAACCCCACTATCCCAACGAGGAATTTCTAAGTGCAGACACTCCCAATAGTCGATGGATAATTAAAAATCTAATTTATTACTCTTTGTATGAAATAATAATTTTTTAATTTGATCTTTTATTTGTATATTTTTTTCTCATAACGATCATGAATAATATTGTCTTAGAGGATTATAATTTCTTACTTTGTTAATATGATCGAGATGCAATAAAATATGCATTGAAGGAATTGAATAAAACATTTCCATTGACTTATTAAGGAGGGTCATCCATAGTCTATATCCTATAATTTATTATTGTCAAAATGAAATCAACCTAAGGATTAAACCCCTCAATCATGAACTTCAGCTTTGCCAGCCTCATTCTGGTAGCCTTTAGAGTCTATTGTGGCTCGATCAGCTCTGCTGCTACCTGCTTAGTGACAGAGAAAACCTTTTTAGTTTAGATTTTTAATCAAACCCATTCAACAATAAAATACACCGCTAAAGATACTACCTCAGCTACATTATCCACATCGAATACCATTTAATCTATTAGTTGTATTATGATATATCAATTGTCATTAGTGATGGACTCATGATGCTGTACCTACCCTTACAGTCGAGTAATCTCCTATTCTGCCACATAGAGTGGCTTGGTACCTATAGATTTGACCTTATACCAAGAAACATCAAAATACCAACAATAATTACACTCTCTCTCTACAAGGATGTCCTATCCTTGAGAATGGATACCATGGGGGTCCCCCATGCAAGTCCCCAGACATACTTGCCAATAGAGAAGGGATCCCACCTAGATTTGTATGTTAGCCACCGAGGTGTAGGTAATGACATTCCATATGCTCCTCCATGTCTTGTTATGGAAAATATGGATCTTCTCAGACACATCTAAGCTATATTTCTTGAAATAATTAGGTATGAAGGCCTATAATCTAGGAACAATTCCAACATGTTTAGAGTAGGGTCATCTTTGTGCATCCTATAAGATGGGCTAAGTTTAGTGCCTATAGGGAGGTCACCCTAATATGTAGTAATTTTATAATACTTTTCATAAAGTTGTTCTGCTGTATAGGGTATTATCGTCCATAAATTAATCCTCAGTAGCTATCTCATGTTTGGATATAGTGGGGGAATAGTTGTCTTCCATGACCTCATCAACTACCTCTATTAGTGGTGCAACTTAAATCATTTCATCTTGTTGATGGTTCTATAATTTGAGAAACACTATTTTACATACTAAAGTAAATTAAATTTTATCTAATGTCTGATAAAAAAATTAGATCAAAGGAGAATACTTAATAGATCCATAAAGACTAGCTAGAATATCAGAAATGTTCACAGGAAGCCATGTTAGTGAGGCCATCCCTTTAGAAATTGATACCTCCACCACTGAGAGATACTTCATAGTTGGAAGCATTGGATATGTTAAGAAAGGAAAAGATATGTCAATAAAATAATCAAAATTAATATCCAAAATATAGGAAAAGGATTATATTTGAAATTAATAGGTGAAAATTAAGGCTATTGAGTTGTCACATCAGTCAAAGGTACTGCATCGATGATATAAATATATCTTAATTTGACAAAAAAATTGAGAGAAGGTATCATTCCCACCCCTTCAATGGTTTGATGTTTCTCATCCTCTATCCAGGGTTTATCATGAATTCCCCATATTCCATGATTAACTATTCCAATAAAGTTAAAAAGAGATAAGAAAACAAATAAAAAGAGTTAAATGCTACCAAATCCCCAAAACCATAAAATTTTCCTCATCATTAGTAGAGTCTGCTCTACTAGGGGTGCCCAAGAAAGCATCACTTACTCAAGACCCCACATCTGACACATCCGGTAATGACCTGAACTTATATCAATGGAAATTTTCCTTTATTATCATAACATTTTATGGTATAAAACACATACATCGAATAGAGATCCCAATAAAAACATCATTCTCATAAATGAATAATTAAAATGTGATATTCAGAGAAATTAAGTAACCTATACTAATAGAATAATAATTTGACCCTTGGAATAGTTACATGACTATTAGTTATAGTAATCCAAACAATGGAATAGTAAAATTTCCTATGAAAGTATAAATAAAATTTATCCATATGAAAAATTAAAATCTGATATAATTATATAATATTATAAATAAATAAATGATTTTAAAAATGATAAATTAAGTGTTGATATTTTTTTTAAAACATAAATGTCTATTTAATATTTTATAGTCAATATAATGTATTAATGTAAAATTTATTTTCATAAAATATATTCATAATCTAACATTATGTGGTATTATGATTATAATATTGTTTTATGAGACCATAATTAGTGTTTCATAGTTTCATTAATTCTGTTATAATCTTAAAATTTTTATTTTTCAAATAAAAGATGTTTTTAATTAAAGATTAATCTTATTATAATAATTTTTTTAATAAAAGGGATTTCATTATTTATTTTTACACATAAAATAATGGGTAGGATGAATTTTGGTTATTTTTATAAATTTTTTTAATTTTTAGTGAATAATGAAACACAATAATTTACACTATTTAATAAATACATGAATTATTATTTCATGGATGATTTATGGATGATATATGCCCAAAATATCTAAATCTAATTATTTATTCAATATATTTAGTGAGCATGTTCAGATTATTTATTACTTAGAAAAAAAATAAAAAAAATAATGAATAAAATAATAATAACACCCCTCTACCCCTAAAAATACCACCCATATTCACCTCTTCCCCTAAAACTTTCCAATATTTGAAGTCTGTAAATATTCTTCCCATAACTATTCCCAAGAAACATCCCCACATTCAAGAGCCTTTTATCTCAATTAAATACGAAATCAAATTTCCCTAAGTAGTTTCTCAATTAAAAAAAGTTCAAGAGGTAAACTCCACTTTCATTTTCTTTTAATTTCTTTTCAATTTCTTTTTTTTTATTATTTTATCCTCACATAACAATATCCAAATGGAATAAAAAATAAAAAATAATATATATAATATATTTTTATTATTTTAATGTAATAATACATCATCAAACCCCCTATCCTTTCCCTTTTATTATAAAAATGGAAATATCATCTATGAGGTGTTGATTTATCACCTTTGGGGGTGAAAAGTTTTCATTTTCCATTAACAAATTTATGGATAGTCATAAAACCATTATAATAGTCGAAAAAAATTCTAAAATATATTTCAAAACCATTTTTATGTTTTGGAACTAAAATAAATACACAATACTATACAATAAAACAAAAGTAGTTCATGATGGTTGAAAATTCACCAATTTAATCTACCTTATCATCATTAAAGTTTAATCTAGTGAATTATAATCATATCTGGAAACAAAATAATATATATTGCAATTTAAAATTGTATAATTTCATTAATAATTTATAATTTAAATTATGGATAATTATTTTCATTTTACACGATCCTTCAAACATATATACAGGTGAATCGTTCAGGAAAACAATGAAAACGAACATTCCCGAACGACAAAATTGAACTTGATAAAAAATTAAAATTTACACAATTTACCTCAATAAAATTATAATGATTCAAATAAATGTAAAAGTTTTTCTATATTTTAAAATTAATTAATATAATTTAACTTTTGGGGATATTAATGTGAATAAATCTTTCAGACATACTGTAAGGGGACACTTGAACCAAACTCCTTTTCATTGGGTTATTCATCTTTCAGGACAAATTTCAGTGTTGATATTATTTTAATATTACTGAAATATTACTTCTTTTTTAATTCTATTTTATTTTTTGTACATACATTTTTTCAATCTCATATTCTGAAAATATAATGATTTTCCATTACAACTATTCTTTCCAAAACACCTTTTTACTTCTCTCGAGATTGTTTCTTTCTTTATCAAGTGTGATGATTATAATAATATATATGTTTATCCCTTTATTAGTATGGAAGGAAAATATTATTCATGAATGGATGATTTATGAAATAAAAACCATTCCCTTCCCTAATATATTTTATTTCTATGGTTGATATACGTTCCAAATTGAATGTAGGATTATGTAAATGTTATGATGTGACGGGTGCCCCTGGAATTATATAGAGTTCAAATACATTAGTTATTGTGTTTTGTCTCATGATATAATTTGAAATATTAATAAACAAGACAGTACATTTTTTCACAATGATGATGTTATGATTATTCACATATGTAATTAGTGAACTTGATGCTATCTTTGTTCACAACTATGTGTGGTATTTAACAACAACGACATGATGTTTAATTTTTATGCATTGCCGCATTCCATAATATTATATATTTCTTCCTCAAATCATAATGATTATGATTTTATGATTATGATGTTATGATGGTGATTATTTTACCCATGTTATATTGATTCATTTTCTAATATATCCCCTTACTAGAATTTCAGCTCACCCCATTCCTTGATGTTTATTCTCAGGTGACTCCTAATACTAAGGAGTACATGAGGGACAATTAGAAGCTATAGATGAAGTAATTAAATAATTTTTATGTTTTTTTGTAAATTTTATATATTTTTCTAATTTTTCCAAGATAATACACCTTTTATCATGGTTTTTAAATCTTTTATGCTTTTAATCTTAAAATTATATAATAGTAATGTAAGAAATGTTGGATCGCTATAGGTTGTATCAGAGCAAGATTTAGTTAATTTCGGAATTCATATTATAAAAAACTAATTAAAAAAATTATTATGATATTACATATATATAATGTAACACCCCGACCCCAGATTCCCAGAGTAGGTGCATTATTTTAATACATTTGCATGGTTACTAGGAATGAAGTCCCTATAGACCGATCAGTTTAGTAATCTTGGAAAATAGATTACATACACAAAAGATAAATTACACATTCAAACATAAAACACTACAATAATAATCTACTGAGAACACCATTATTCCCCTATATTAACCCTTATTATCAATCATAATACACTTATTACAATCCTGGGAAAACAAAATATAAGAAAGGGGTTACCTTAGATTCTTTGTAAGGGTAAATAATTTTGCAGAAGCTATACAATTTTAAGGAAAGATGTGTAATAAAAACAAAATCCTTTTAAACATAATCTTGAACATAATATGGAGAAAATAAATCAGGCATTACCATGTAAACATGCACTTGGATATTCTAATAGTCTAATAATCACATGAAATAATTAATTTGATAATGAGGGAATTCCTAACCCCCGACATCATTACCACACAGCCAAGGCCTCATGCCAAGACTAAAAATAATTTTTTTGTCAAGGCCTAGTGGCAAGACACTAATTTGTCTCATGAGACCAACCAATGCATCGAGGGGATACAATAGGCCCCACATGTCACTTACCAAGTCCCCTGCATTCCTCAAAAGAAAATGTTCAAACATAACATAATCATTCGTATTAAATCTTGCATACGAAATGTCAATACTCCTACCATAAACAATGAAGGGTATTAAAATAACACATCCACATTCAAACATATCACAACTCATTCAATACAATATGGAATATTTTTTTTATAATAAATCAACCTTAATCAAGAATAATATCCAGTAAAGGATGTTGACATAGTTAAAAATGTACTGTAAAACATTTTTGAGAGAAATATACATTTTTGTGAAATCATTTAAAAGTCACACATTTAAAATGGATGTAATTTAAAATATTTTTTTTAATCAAGGTTTCTCTTACCACTTTGAAACTTTTTAATGGAATTACCATTTTAATACAATCATGTCCATATAAATAAATCTTTAAAATCATTTTGAAAGCATAGACAATAATGAGAAACATTTAGAAGAATAAACATTTAAAAAATTTAAAATTCTATTTTAGTTAAAGAGTACATTAAAATAATATTTTTTGAAATGTATTTTATGAAACATGGATATGGATAAAAAATATTTCCCTGAAAATATTTACAAATAATCATTATCGAATTAATAATGAGATTGATTAATTAACCTTTACCTTGCATTTTCATTTGGTCGAGGGTACATTTAAATACCTATATAATGAAAAAATTTTGTTATTAAATTATACCATAAACATATTAATATTTATTATATTATACAAGATTCATTGATGACTTTATACAACCCACATAATAATGATTTCAATGTTAAATTAACATTTCGGGTAATAATCGCTTTCTTTATCGTACACGTTTTAATTTTTTATTCTTGGTCATATCATTTTTATCATGATTTAAATACTTCTAGAATATAAAAAAATATTTGTATATAATATATATTTAGAATATAAATGTGTAAAATAGATAGATATTTTAAATGGAAAACACCGTTTATGGAGACGGTAGGCTGTACGTACATATTAGCGAAGATATAATTTTGTTAATGATTAAAAGGTGTGTAATTTGATGGTATATTAATTTTACCGATAAATTATCATGTAATTTTAATGATTTATATACATATTACTCATCATTATATCCATACAAATAACATAGTGTTGAATATCAAATTACACCATGGTTTGGAGAAGACAAACCGTACGTGCGCACACTTGGTGACATTATCATTCATAGGATTGATACAATAAAGAGTATGGTTGTAACATATTTATAATAACATCAATGTATGTATAAGGTAGTGGAGATATTATTTTGGTTTGGAAATAACAATGAAAGATAAAGTGTAAGAAGAAAAGATCTTTGAAAAAGGTGATAAAATAATTACCTCTTCTTTGGGTGTTTCCTTTTGATTTGAATAAAATGGCTCCTTATGTTGGATTTATTCTCTAGGGAAGGCCTATAGGTTGAACTAAGGAAATTTGGGAGGCGATTTGGGTATGGGTTGTCCGAGACAAATCTCTTTGACGGTGTGAATTTGAGAGAAGGGGGAGTTACCTTTTATAAGAGAGTTGAGAGTCATTTTAGGAAATGTTTGAAATATTATTTTATTATAAATCATTTTCGGTTTATAATGGCACAAAATTGATTTATTTATAATCTAATGTATGGATGGGTCTAAATAATCCCAAAAAATAAGTTTTAGACATTTTTTGGTCCTCATATTAACCCTATCTTTTAGATTTAACTCTTAGTTAAATAGTTTAACATTAACCATGTCCTCTAGTATTATTATAATAAATGGATAATAAACATACTATAAAATGACAAGAGAACCCCAAGTGGTTCTTTAATGACATATTTATCATTATATAAGTCCTTTGGATGATCCTTATTCTTTTAGAAATATTTTATCATTTAATAATATAATATTTGTTTTAAAACACATTTTTGTCAATTATGACACTATTTTGTATTTGGGTTTTTGTGAAAGTATTAACAACATGTTTACCTCAAATAAAATTCAGGTAATCAACCATAACATGTCATATTAATCTACAAAATTCGTTTATGTCATCAAAACATTCAAATTATATTTATTTTAATATTTCAATTATAAGGTAATTACAACATCATCATTGTGTCAAAAATAAATTTATTTATTTGTTGTCTAAAAATTATAAAAAAATACAATTAAGTAGTAAATATTATCAAATTTCTATGGAATATTTATAGTTTAACTTATCTTATGTATAACTCTATCTTAAAAATGGTCTAGTTATTTAACATTAAATTTTACACTTTTAAATCTTCTTTAAATAAAATAATAAAAAATGTCCTAATATAATCCATGTGGATCAAGGAGGGTCATATTTTATTCCTAAGGATGATTTTGGTCTAAGAAGACTAATCCATTAGAATTACGATATGTGATAGTCTAATTAAAATAACATTTTTACCTTTAATTACCCTATTAAATTTTTATCACGGTAAATAAAATTTAAAATGTTACTATTCACGAAAAACTATTTTCATCCTATAGAACCAAATTTTACTTACTGATGTAAACTATTTCTATCATATTTTTAAAATTCAATTCAAAGAAGCAGTAAAATTATGTTTTATGGAAATTTTCTAACTTGTGTAGAAGCTGGGTAAAAGATGTTAAAAGGTTCAATAAAATTCTATACATCTCATATTATTATTAAATGACACCAATGTACTAAATTGAACTTATATAGGTATTATATATCTATTTTTATATAATATAAAATAAAATAAAATAATAAATTATTTAAATAAAATGTTGGTTTTAAACAATAACGCTGTGTTTTTCATTATTCATCAAAAATTGAATGTTTTCAGAAAAAATCCAAATAATTCACCCTAAGATAATATTGATATTTTGAATTAAAAAAAGAAGTATATTTTACCAAACTCAAATCATATAAGTTCTATTTATTAATTTAAAATTAATTCCCGTTGTCAAAACCAAAATGCAGGGTTTTTTAAATAGTAAAAACAATCAATAGATTGGCATTTGTTTCTATCCAATTTAAATGTGAAATTACTTATAACGAACTAAATTGTATTAAATGGAAAAAATATAATCTAATTAAACTTTAAAAATAATTAAAATAACAATACAAATATATGATTAATTTAGATGAAAAGGGAACATCGAATTAAAATGCGGTGTTTTCACTATTCATTAAAAAAAATAAAATTTAGCAGAAAAATCCAAAACATCTACCCAAAGTAAATTTTTTATGTCCCAATTATATAGAAGAATTATATTTTGTCAAATAGAACATATAAAAGTGACAAAAAACTAGATTTAAAAAGGGTTCTCTATTAAAAGACAGTAAAATTACATTTCATTGAAGAAGACTTCTTTAATATGAAAAATTGTATTTGTTCTAATTTATGTCTAAAAACACATAATATGGATCTTAAAATTATATGGTGTATATAAAATTAAAACTGCAGTTAATACTATTCATAACCACTTTTTGAACGGCTAGTTTGGTAAGTCATGGTGCACTCTAACTCAGTGTTGCGTGTGGTGCGTGCTATTGAATTACTTTAAAGAGAAAACATATTATGAAATCTGGGGGTGTTACATTCTCACCTCCTATAATAAATTGTGTCCTCAAAACTTGAAATTGTTATTCGAAAACAAAATGTTAAAAATAGAAAATATATTTGTGGAAAACCTATATCAGAAATAGGGTTTATAAAATTAAGTCTTAATAAGAGGGAAAGGGAAATGAAAAAGTCACCAAAAAATATGGTCTCAAATAAAAGAAAGATGGTGGAAATTAGAGACACCTAATTAGAGGAAAATGTAAATATTTATAGGGAGTTATTGAGGTCATCTATCACAAATAAGTTAACATTAAATGGAATATTGAGGGTCTCAAAGACATAAATCTATAATGATTTAAAATATAACCGGTTCAATAAAACATATGGTATTAAGATAAAACATTTTTGGATTTAATATCCTTTCCCTAAACAATAAGAATTAATTTTTCTCCTAGAAAATGAAAATTAGATTACTTGTCATGTAGAGT
Organism: Viscum album; assembly: GCA_963277665.1. Lineage (NCBI taxonomy): Eukaryota > Viridiplantae > Streptophyta > Magnoliopsida > Santalales > Viscaceae > Viscum > Viscum album. Next base: position 1,374,359,091 of record OY728137.1, read on the forward strand.
TTCATTCTTTAAATAATTTATTCCACAAACTCATCTTTGACTTCTTAAGATAATATAACTCAAAAATATTTTATTTATCCTATTCATTTAGTGTTCCAAAAAAATTAATTTATAATTAATCTGTTAGACCATTTAAGAAAACAAAATTTTACACACCAGAACATAATGTAGGCTGGTGGTAGGTGATTCAACCTTGTCCCTCTTCGGTTGTGGGTTCAAGTCTCGCAGCCTGGATGGGAACAATGGGTTGTCACCCGACCTCCAGGTTTTCCTTTTTGATAACAATCCAAAAATAATCCTATGAAATGTTTTAACCAGAAATAATAGTATCCAATTTCCAACATAATTTATTCCAACATTTAGATTTATCCAAATAAATTCTATCCAAACTCACATTCCAAAATTTATAAGTAAGGTAAACATAATGAAGATCTTTTTTTCCATGTAATAACATGTTAATACTTTCATCTTGTATTCTTTTAAAACATGGTAACACCCTGCATAACCATAAAACCTTATTGATTACATTCATGCACCCTTATTCTTTGTAGAATACTGTATAAACTCCTTATATCCAAAAATGTTGTAAACTCCAACAATAATGGAATAAACATACAATTAATTAGTTTTAAAGTAGTCAATAATATCGAATATAATTTATCCAAATCAATCATATCTTATTCCAAAATCACTACCTCGGTATCAGAACCATATTAAAGTTTATCTTTCCATAAACCATGTATTTTACAAAAAATATAACATATTATTGAGTCACTTTTCTTAGAACCATATAATCTCAAATCCTCAATGAAATTTTACTATAGTACAATCCTTATTTGTTTCCACAATTCATATAAGTAGTACATTGTTGATACAACACTCAAATGATATAATTCTTTAATAACAACATAAAAAACTAGTCATTCCTCTTCATCTGTGGTAGTATCATAACATAATTATTATCCAATAGCATCATTTGGGGCATACTCTGATGATTTGGAAATTCATTTGTGTAGTGTTTCAACTCATTGTAGATTAAGCATTATACATTTAAAACCTCTTTCTTTATCTTTCAATCACGTACTTGGTGTCCTTTTTCTCCACACTTATAACAAACTTGCATTATCTTCAAGCATTTACCATGGTGATTTATTCCATAGTTATTAAATATGGGAAAATCCTTTTTTCCCTCTTCCCTTTGTCCATCTTTCTCTTTACCAACCTTTTCTTCTCTTACATCCCGTCAAAGCCATATGAATTATGCGATTCATTACAAATCTTATTAACACATGATACTATTTCTTCATATGATGAGAATATGTGGGAGAATATTTCCAATAAATTTGTTGGCTTAATAACCTTAATGATATGATCCTTCTTACTATTTGGATCATGTGTATTGTTGGAGTTATCATTCCATCAACTAGGAGCCATTTCTAAAAAATGGCATACACTAGGTTAGTTTATAAATCTCAATGAATAATTACAAATGAGTAAAATACCTAATGTAAACTGAAAATATTCTATATATAATCTATAATCATAAAAAATGTTTTCTTTGAGGAAGTAATTAATCCTAAATCATTCATAATGGCTTCTGAAGAAAATGTTAATTATCCTAAGCATATCCCCCAGGTGTGTGTAACCAAGACTGTAGCAAGGCCCATTGCTGTGTACCAGGATACCTCAGGTCAAGCCTGATACTCCTGGTCTATGTTTTCACTCCTATGTATATCTGTGCCGGAACTGCCTCTACCTGCTCGTACCAGACATGGATGTATCACTTGGATAATACACAAAATATCTACATTACCAAAATTCTAGGAATTTCTTCTATATTAATCCTCAAATTCTATCTTAGGATAATGTTTTCTAATCAGAGTTTTTTTAAATCTAGTTTCAAAGGTTAGTACTAAAATTTCTCTGACACCAACTATAATGCCTCAACCCTAGAATCCCAGAGATGGTGCATTATTTTAATACATTATCATGATTATAAGGAATCACGTCCCAATGGATTGATCGGTTTAGTAGTCTTGGAAAATATATTACATATATTAACATTACATTACATATTAAAACATAAAGCACAACATAAATAATACATTGATAATTTCATCATTCCCCTAGCTTACACCTAAAAATCAATCATAATACACTTCATAGAATCCTAGGAAAAAAACATAAGAAATGGGTGAGATCAGATTCTCAGTAAGGGTAAATAATTTAGTGGAAGCTATAATCTTTTAAGGAAAGATGTGCAATAAAAACAACAACCATTTAAACATAAAATTTATTGTAATATAGAGAGAATAAATCAATCATTACCATATAAACATGCACATGGATATATTACTGGTCGAATAATAACATGTAATAATTAATTTCATAATGAGGGAATTCCTAATGACGAACATCATTACCACATAGACAAGGCCTCGTGACAAGACTAAAAATAATTTTTTTGTCAATGCCTTGTTTCAAGACACTAATTTGTCTCATGAGACCTAGAAATGAATCAAGGGGCTATAATAGTCCCCACCTATCACTTAATAAGTCCCCTTCATTCCTTATATAAAAATGTTGAAACATAACATAAACATTCTTATTAAAACTAGCACACAAAATGTCAATACTTCAACCATAAACCCTAAAGGGTATAAAAATAGCACATCAAAATTAAAACATATCATAAATCATTCAATAAAATATAGAAAATAGTATATAATAATTCAACCTTAATCAAGAATAATATCTCGTAAAGAATGTTGACATAGTTAAAAATGATCCGTAAAACTTTTTTGAGAGAAATATCCCTTTTTGGTAAATAATTTATAAGTAAAACATTTATAAAAGAATTAATTTAAAATATATTTTGGAAAAAAATTGTCCCATACACCTTTTAAACTTTTTAATGGAATTAACATTTTAAAACAATCAATTACATATAAATAAATCCTTAAAACCATTTTGAAAAGATAGAGATTAATGAGAAACATTTAGAAGAATAAATATTTAAAACATTTAAAATGTTGTTTTTGTAAAAAAATACCTTCAAAGAATCATTTTGTAATGTATTTTATGAAACATGTACACGGATAATAAATAACTCCCAAAAACATTACACATAAACAATGTCAGATAAGAATGGGATTGAGAAATTAACCCTTATCTTGCACTTTACTTTTGTCGATGTTACATTTAACCTCCTATAAAATGACCATAATATGTTATTAAATTATAACAAAACCATATTAATATTTATTATATCATACATAATTGATTTATGACTTTATACTAACAATTTATCAACTATTTCCATGCTAAATTAACATTTCGTGTAATAATCCCTTTCTTTATCGTACATGTTTTAACATGTTATTCATTATCATATTCATTACATCCTGATTTAAATACTTCCATAATATAAATAATTATTTATATATAATATATATTTAGAATATAAATTTGAATAATAAATTGATATATGAAATGGAAATCACCGTTTATGGAGACAGTAGGTCGTACGTACGCAAAAACGCTGTTTCCGTTTTCATATTGTATTCAAAAGAAGTTAGTGAATAAGATATATGTAAGTAATATATATATATATATCTCCAATAGAATTATTATTTCTTATATTACATACTTATTAATAATACATATATTTTTAATCATCATTGAATGGTGAATCTGGAAATGAATCTTATCGCGTTGTGGTGACGGTAAGTCGTGTGTATACACGAGCGATGATATCATTTAAATTAATGATTAAAAGGTGTGTAATTTGATGACATATTAATTTTGAATATAAATTAGCATGTTATTTTTATTATTTATATACATATTACTCATCATTATATCCATCCAAATAATATATTGTTAAATAACAATTTACTCCATAGCGTGGAGACGGTAATCCGTACATTTGAATGCATGGTGACATTATCATTCATAGGATTTATGGAATAATGAGTATGGATGTAAAGTATTTATAATAACATAAAATTAAGTATAAGTTACTGAAGTTATTATTTGGTATTGGAAATAACAGAGAAAGAGAAAGTGTAAGAAGAAATGAACTTGGAAAGAGTTGATAAAACAATTACCTATTCTTTGTGTGTTTCCTTTTGATTTGAACAAAAGAGCTTCTTAAGATGGCTTTATGCACTAGTGAAGGCCTCTAGGTGACTTTAGAGATGTTGGGAGGAGATTTTGGCAGGGGATGGCCAAGGAAAATAGCTTTTGGGATTTGATATTGGGGGAAGGGGAAGTACCCTTTTATAAGAGAAGTGAGGGTCACTTTAAGAATTGTTTGAAATATTATTTTATTATAAAATAATTTTCAGTTTCTAATGGATCCAAATTAATTTATTTCAAAACTAAGGATGGAATGGGTTGAATTTCTCTCAACCAATAGGTTTTAGAAATGTTTAGGTCACCATATTAACCCTATATTTTATATTTAACTCTTAGTTAAATAGTATAACTTTTACCTTGTCGTCTTGTATTATTACAATAAGTGGTTAATAAACTTACAAAAAAATCCCAAGAGAAAAAAACAAGTGGTTAATAAATGAAATATTAATTATTATATAACTCCTTTGTCAGATACTTAGATTTTTAAGAATATTATATCATTTAATAATATAATATTTATTTTAAAAAATCATTTTTGTAAATTTGAACACTATTTAGTATTTGGTTTTTGTGAAAGTTATACCATCATGATTAGTTCGCTAAAAATTCATTAAATCAAACAAAACATGTCATATTAATCTATAAAATTCTTTTATTTCAACAAAACATTAAAATTATATTTATTTTAATATTTATAATATCATTTATTTTAATCTTTCATTAATAAGTTAATTACTTCATCATCATTGTTTCATAAATAAATTTAATAATTTTTTGTCTAAAAATAATAAAAAAATTTGATTATGTAGGAAATATTTTTATATTTAAAATTAATATTTATAGTCTAATTTATCTTATGTATAACCCTATGTTAAAAATGGTTTCGTTATTAAACTTTGAGTTTTTACTTTTAACTCTTCTTGAAATAAAATAATAATAAATGTCTTAATCAAATCCATGTGGATAAAAAAGGTTCATATTTTATTCCTAAAAGTTATTTTGGTCAAAAAAAAAACTTATCCTATATAATTTGGACATGTGTAAGGGTAAATATAATATTATTTTTACCTTTAATTACACAATTTAATTTTAACCGTGGTAAATAAAATTCAAAAGTTACTATCCACCAAAACTTATTTTCATCCTATTGAACCAAATTTTACCTACTGAAGTCAACCTTATCTCTCATATTTTTTATATTCAATTCATATTACAGTTAAATTTATGTTTTATGCAAATTTTCTTACATTCCTAGATGGTGGGTAAAAGGATTTAAAAAGTTCGAAAAAATTTTATGCATATAATTTTATAATAAAATGACTCCAATGAATAAAATTGAACATATATAGCTATTATATATCTATTTTGACTTAAAATAAATCTAAATATAATAATTAATTATTTAAATAAAATGTCTATTTTAAACAATAACGTAGTGTTTTTCACTATTCATAAAAAATTGAACGTTTTCAGAAAAATACAAAACATTTACCCTAATATAACTTTAATATTATGAATTAAAAAATGAAATCTATTTTACCAATTCAACACCTAGAAGTTCCATTTATTAATTTAAATTTTTTCCCGTTGTCAAAACCAAAATGCATAGTTTTTATAAAAGGTAAAAACTATCAAAAGATTGACATTTTTTATGTCCAATTTAAATTTGAAATTACATACAATGAACTAAATTTTATTAAATGATAAAAATATAATCTAATTAAACTTTAAAACTAATTAAAAGAAAAATTTAACAATATTATTAAATTAGATGGAAAGGCAACTTTGAATTAAGATGAGGTAATTTTCACTATTAATTAAAAAAATGAACTTTTGCAGAAATATCCCAAAAATTTACCCAAAGTAAATTTGGATTTACCAATTCAATTGAAGATTTTTATTTTATGAAATAGAACATATAAAAGTGATAAAAAACTAGATTTAAAAACGGTTTACCATTAAAAGTCAGTAAAATTAATTTTTTTAGAAACACAGTTCTTCAACATGAAAAATTGAATTTTTTCTAATTTATGTTTAAAAAAACATAATATGGATGTTAAAATTTTATGGTGTATATAAAATTTAAAATTTAGTTAATACTATTCATAACCACTTTTTGAACAACTATTTCGGTAAGTCGTGGTGCACTCAAACTCGGTGTTGCATGTGGTACAATCTATTGAATTACTTTTAAGAGAAAACATATTAGGAAATTTTGGGGTGTTACATGTAATCACCCAAGAATCATTGTGTTCTAAAAATATAAACGATATAGATCCCACACAAATTTCTTTAGAATTAATGTCACAATTGAAGAAATTATTTTTTCATGAATTGGTGATTTATGTTTGTTCAAAGATTTTGTAATTTAGAAAATGTTGGGAAACAAGAAAAAATAGGCCAACAACCCATGTCAGGGATAATTCAGTGATTCACAAATAAAATCACCAATTCCTTGGGCGTTGGAGTTCAAAATTTCATAGTAATTATTACCTACACCTGAGGCTATGAACCATAATCTGAATAATGTGGAATGTCCACATTCCCCTTAAGGGGAGAAATTGGATATCTATTCTATTATGCGGAAACACTCATCGACATTTAGTTGATCTTCCGATGTAATTTTCATGGATTAGTTGGTCAAGTTAATGGAGAAGGTTTTTTCTACGCCTCACTATTCTGAGATGGAGATGTTGTCTCTATCCATTTATCATTTAGATAGAGAGGCTGACCAATGGTGGTAATTGATTAAGAACAGGAAAATGAAGGATTAAATTGATAATATGGAGTGGGAATAATTTATTAAAATATTTATTAATAACATTTTCCAGTCAAAATATTATGAGAAAGAGAGAGATATAATTCATAGAGCTGAACGAAATAGAAGGTGATTTTTTCACATCTTACAAAGAAAATTTCACAAGGATTTCACGGAAGGACTTGTTTTTTCCTATCATCAATGATAATAAGTAGATACATTGTTTAGTGGTTTAATTCCTCAAATTCAAATGGTTCCAAAAATCCTTAGCTTTGGAAGCTATGAATAAGTTGTTCGATGTGATTTGTAAGTGGTTATGGAGTTTGGAGACTAGTCCTATGGAAAGAGAGATAATAAAGAAAAGATGGAGATTCAAGATTGAGGATTTAATGACAAAGGAGGATAGAAATATTTACCACTCACACGTCAAAAATGTGGAAATAAGATTCATGGTAATTTCCCTAAATCGACGTGGAAATGATTTGAGTGTCGGATAGAAGGACACCCAGAATATAAATTCCCAAGAGACTTGAAGAATCTAGCCAATGTGATATAAAAAATGAGATAAACACCAACTCTTAAAAGCTTAAATTGTTTTTATAAAGGGAAATATGGATGAATGTACACTAAACTTCAAGTTCACGATGGTAATCAGCTTCAACAGCCACCAAATCCCAACGAGCAAGGGAAAGATTATGTTGTAACTACAACTAAATCGGAGAAAGAAGATGAAGTTGTACAGTGTACATTTTATATTCACTGATGAATTTAAAAAGTATAATTTTATTCTATTTTTATACATTCATTTATATCCTAAAATATTTCTAGAACTATTGAATCAAATCCTTGATACCTTTATGTAGAGATATCTGTAAAAACTTATAGTGGTGTGATCATTGCAACCCAAGTGTTGGAATCTTTTCTTGTTGGTGTAAGTGGGAAGATTATTCCAAGTAATCTCGTGACACATACATTGGAGTAATTTTATGGTATAGTAGGGGTATATTGTCTCCCTTTATGTAGATAATACAAAAACTGTCATGAAAAGAATATATCTTTTCAAAATACCCACCATCATATTTTCTTCTAAAAATTCATGGAAGATCAAGAATCTTCTTTGAAAAACTATTCAACAGTGTGGGTGTTGATTCCCCATGAAGAATCATACCTACCTCAAATGGTTGGGTCAATGGAAGGTATCATCCTAGAGGAAATTCTCATTGTGAAAGAATATAATGTCGTATTTCCCGAAGAGTTACCCAGACTTCCCCCAGATTGTTAGATAGAGTTCTTAATAAAACAATTATCCGTTGCTACTCCTATATATAAATTTCCTGACAAGATGGACCAAATTAAAATGAATGATTTAAATAATCATATATTAGGGAACATTGTAAAAGGGTGTCTACGCCCTAGTTCATATCATTGGGGATCTATGGTACTCTTTATAAAGAATAAGGATGGATCAATGTAGATTGGTATCGATTATCGAGAAATCAAAAACATCACCACACTGAACAAGTATCCTTGTCAAAGGTTTGATGAATTATTCATTAAACTGTAAGGAGATCAATACTTCTAAAAGGAGGATCTTCATTCTGGATATCATCAACTAATGGTGAATAAAGAAGATATTCATTACACTACCTTCCTTACAAGGTATGGGAACTTTGAGTTTCAAGTAATTCCCTTTAGATTTTCTAATTACCCTTCCATCCTCATGGATTTGATGAATAGAGTATTTGGATACTACCTTGAAATTTTTTTTTAGTATTTATTTAAAATATTCTCATCTACTTCACGAGTAATGAGGAAAATGAATAACATTTAATGATTGTGTTGGTGAAGTTAAAGAATGAAAAATTGTACACAAAGTTCAACAACTATTGGTTTTGAATGCCGAAAGTCCCATTAATGAGACACGTGATCACTAGTGTGGGAATTAATATGGACCCATCAAAAACAAAATAAATTGGTGGATGGAACAAATCAATTGATTTCATCGAAATAAATAGTTTTATTGGATTATTCGGGTAATGGAATGTTTTTGTGAGAAATTTATCATGACTATCTAGCATGCTAATGATGTTAACAAGGAAAGGGGTAATGAATATCTCGATGTAAGAATGTGTGGAATGATTCTAGGGGATAAAGAAGAGGTCTATTAATGCACCGATACTCACATTTACATCATGTTAGATATGTTTTCTTATATACAGTGATGCTTCAAATGAATTCTTGGGTTGTGTACTCAATGAGAATTATAAAGGGATAGCCTACACATCATGAAAATTTAATATCCATGAGATAAATTACTTGATCCATGATTTAGAGATACCATATATGATTTTTGCTCTAAATATCTTGCGATAATATATCTATGGTGAGAAGTGTGAAATATATGATGATCACAAGAGCCTAAAGTATATATTCACACAAAATTAACTCAAGTTGAGTCAAAGGATATGGTTAATGAAAATCAAGGACTGCGATTTCTTTATTCACGATCTTCCTAGGATGGAAAACAAGGCACCTGATTTTGTTAGTAGAAATGAACATAATACTCTATCCATGATGATGATTCAAAAAGACCTTATCTTCATGGATATGTAAAGGATAGATGTGCAAACCATAATGACATAGAATACATAATACCTTTTCCAAATTATTTACCAACCATATATCCAAGAGAAGATTAAGGAGGTTGAAAGGGAAGATATGAATCTTAAAAATATGGTGAAATCAGTAATGAAATGAAAGCTATGAGATTTACATATCGATTATGATGGTGTGATTTGGTTTTGAAAAAGGATTTCTATGCCTTCACCTATTCAGATAAAGAAGAAGCTGTTGAAAAAATGCACATTAATAAAATTTTACAATCCGTATTGTAATTACAAACATATATTGTGATCTTCATGAACACTTATGGTGGGGAAAAATGAAGAAGAAGATTATGGAATATATCCCATGGTTCTTAATATGGATGAAAGTTAAATCAGAGTAATATAAGTTCAATGGGATGATGAAACCACTTCATATAACCATTTGGAAATGGGATAATGTCACTATGGACCTCATCACTAGTCTCCTGATGACATCCAATTTAAATAATGTGATATGGTTTGTGATGGATCAACTCACCATGAATGCCCATTTTTTTTATTTGGGAAGATATATTTCTTGAAAATATTTTATGATATATTTGAATGAAGTGGTGAGGCTGCTTGGGGTTCTACTTTTTATCATCTTTAATCATGATCCATGGTTTAAAAATATATTTTTTAGAAGTCTTCAACATGATTTGAGTACAGTACTGAATTTTATCATGGACTATCACCCCCAAACTGATGACTAATCTGAAAGGTCAATTCAAATGATTTAAGACATTCTAAGAGCCAAATTAATGTAATTGAATTGTTTATTGGATCATCATCTCCCATTTTTTGAGTTCTAATAACAAAATACCTTATAATAGAGTTTTCAGATTTCTTCACATGGATATCTGTATGGAAAGAAATGTACAAATCCAATTTAGTAGGATGAATTATGTGAAAAAAATCTACTTGGACCTCATCTTATGCATGAGATGTCATAAAAGATTAAATCCACCATCAAACATATAAAACATACCCAAATTCATAAAAACATACATTCTAATAATCGTATAAGGGTCTTGGAGTATGATGTAAGAGATAAAGTTATCCTTGAGAATCACAAAGGAAAAGAGCCATGCAGTTTTGAAATAAATAGAAGTTATTCCCAAGGTATGTTGGACCCTTTGAGATTCTTGATCATATAAGAGCGGTTACCTATTGGCTTTCACTTCCTCCAAATATGGATCAAGTTCATAATGTTTTCAATGCATCTCTCTTGAGTATGTACATACCTAAACACTCACACCTACTGAATCTAGAGGAAATACAATTGTTGAACAACCCCATGTACGAAGAAAACCCAATAATGATTTTTACCGAAGAGAAAAAGTCCTACAGAAAATGAAAACTATCCTTGTCCATGAATAGTGGAGGAATCTTATGTATGAAGAAGAAACATTGGAAAAATTGAAATAAATGAAGGAAACAAACCACCACCTGTTTATTTTAAACAATATTTCGATGGAAAAATTCCAAATGACAGGAAGAATATACTAAACTCAACTTTTATCAATATAATGTTTCTCTTAATATAACAATGTTATATGGTACAAAAAGTATATATATCATATAGGGAATAATAAAAACCCAATTTTAATAAATGAACAATGAAATGAGTTATATTTATAGAAATTATGGAACATATACCTTTGGAATTGTAACTTGACCCTAGGAAAAGTAACATGACCATAAATAATAGTAATTCAGAAAATAAACTAGTAAACTCCCATATTAAAGAAAAAAAATAAAATTTACCCACCTTAAAAATTATAATATTATATAATTATATCACAGTAAAAATATATAAATTTTTTAAAAATGATAATTTTTTGTGTTAGTATTTTAAAAAAAAATTAAATATTTATTTACAATTTTATAATTAATAAAATGATTTAAATGAACATTTATTTTCAAAAATTTGATTCATAAGTTAATATTTTTTTCTTATGATAATGATATAATTTTATGAGGCTTTAATTAATGTTTCAAAGTGTCATAAAAGAAGTAATAATTTTAAAAATGTTATTTTTCAAATAAATGATGATGTTAATTAAAAATAAAATTTATGTTTATTATATATTTTTTTTTCAAAAATTGGAGTTACCTTTTATATTATACACAATAAAACATTTTAGGGTGAATTTTTTGGATTTGTTTGAAATTGTGATTTTTTTCTGAATTGTGAAATACAGTTATTTAAAGTATTTTAAAAATACATGAATTATTGATTCATTTATGATTTAAGGGAATAATATCAAAATACCTTTCATTATTTAATATATTTAGTGATATGATTCAAAATATTTAATTTCTTGAGAAAAAATTATAAAACAATGAATAGAAAAATAAAAAAACACCACCTCCTCCCCTATATATATATCCCCTCATCACCTCTTCTCCTCACACATTCCCCGATTTGAAAGTTATCCAAATTCCGAAAAATAAATTTCACAACAATCATTATAATGTATAGGATCCTTTATTCTTAGGAAAATACTAAATCCAATTTTCCTAATGAGATTATCAAGGAGAAGAAGTTCAACAGGTAAAATCCTCTTCCATTTTCTTTTTATTTCTTTTTATTTCTTTTAATTTATTATTCTTACATCACCTCACCTTTTCCAAGTGGAATGATAACCATAGTATCAAACATACACTATAATTTTATTATGTAAATGGGATAATCCATCATCAAACTTGATCTAATCTCCCTTTTATTATAAAAATGAACACATCGTCCGTGAGGTGTTGATTTATCACCTTTGAGGATGAAAAGATTTCATTTTCATTTACCACATTAATGTATAGTTATAAATCCATTATAATGATTGAAAAATATTTCCAAATTTATTTTACAAAACTTTTTTATGTTCTGTAACTAACATATATATACATAATACTAAGTAATAAAACAAAACTATTTCATGATGATTAGAAACCATCAAATTAATCAAAATGATTTTCATTAACATTTTATTAAATGAATCAACCTCATATATAGAAAATAATAATATATAAGAACATTTAATATTCTTTAGGTTTATTAATAATATATAATTTCAATTATGAATAATTATTCTCAATTTACACGATCTTCAAAAAAATATACAAGTGATCTGTTCCTGAAAACCAAGAAAACAAACAATACCAAACAATGAAATTGAACACTATAACTCATTAAAATGGGAATAAATATACATAATAAAATTAAAATGAATAAAATAAATGTAATATAGGTTATATATTTAGTAATTAAATAATATAATTTTTTTATCTAGGACATTAAAGTGTAAAATTAATTCATACATATGGTAAGGGTATTTTCAAACAAAATTCATTTTCATTGGGTTATTAAAATTTCATAAATTTATTAGAGTGGATATTATTTTATTATTCCTAAAATATAAATTCATCTTATTTCTCTTTTATTTTGTGGATACACATATTCCCAATCTGAGTTTTGAAAAAATAAAATGATTTTCCAAAAGAACTATTCTTTCTAAAACACATTTTGACTTCTCTTGAGATTGTTTCTTCTTCAATAAAGTTTTATGATTATTATAATAAATATTATTATCCATTTAAAACTTTGGGAAAATATGTTTTTTCATGATTTTATGATTTATGAAATTAAACCCACTCAATTCCATGGGTTATTTTGTGTCTATGAATGATATATGTTATGTGTGGGAAGCATGATTATGTAAATTTTATGATGTGACAGCAGCCCCTTGAATTCTATAGCCCTCCAATGCATTGGGTAATATGATGTATCTCATGAGATAATGTGAAATATTATTGAACATTATTAAAAATTTGTTCAAAATGATAATTTTATGACTATTCACATACGATATTCCTGAACATGATTCTAGATTTGTTCACAACTAAGTGTGGTATTTGACCACTTGAACATGCTGTTTTTTGTCCATTTCCAAATTCAATGAAATTTTCTAATTTTTCATCAAATTATAAAAATGGTTTTAATATGATTATTTTATGATGATGATGATTATTATTCTCACACAAGTTATATTCTTATATGTTTTTATCTATCCTCTTATCTGACTTTTTTCTCACCCCTTTCATTCATGTATATCCTCAGGTGACATCTTATACGAAGGAGTACATGAGGGCCAATAAGAATATAGAGAATAAGCAATTAAATAATATGTATTATTAATTATCTAAATTTTAAATATGGTCCTAATTTTTCCATGACACTAAACCATTGATCCTTGTTTCGTAATTCCTTTAAGTGGGTTTTCTTTAAAATGATGTGGTAGTCAGGTAAGAAAAGTAGGGTAGTTATACTTCCTCCCTAGAATTCCTATAATCGGCTGATTCCAAGAGAGGTATATAAGAGAAGGAATTTACTTCAGTTCCCCCACCCAACAACTCAGAATATAGTCACACTGTGGTAGTGGATCATGTCTTTCAACTCTTGAAGCTATTGAACCACCTTAGCCAGGGGTTTATAGAAGATAACCATAGCATGTACCTTCATAGGAATATGAATATCATTTTCTTGGAAATGAATCCACATCACATGGAGGGATTTTAATTTGTTGAATATTTCCTTGTCCCACTATGTTGAAGAAATGAAAACTTCACCAGGAATGCATACATGCTCTAACTAATTCTCCAAAGTCATCACCTAATCCCTTAGGGAATCTTGAGAGGGTTTCCCCTCAAATTGAATGTTAATTACCTAGATTCATAGGTTAGCTATGAAACCTAACTTATTAGATTCACCTAGAGAATGTCTAGGAACTAATGGTGATTCAAAGTTATCCACCACTATTCCAACTTGTACTTATTGGCATGCTCTAACTTCCACAGCAAGCCACCGACCCCATTGTTGCGGGCCCCCTTTCATAATATCTATATGAATGATTGTTCACCTCAATGTATCACCTAGGTATACACTCTCGAATATCTTTCTGTACTCATGAATGATCCTATAAAGAGTATAGAATAGTTGTATCATATCCCCCTATCATCCCCTTATGAAAACATGAGATATATTTTCTGAAAAGTAAAGGGTGGTGATTGGTGTGTACATATGTCTACACTATCAGTGTGATTCTATGGAGGCACCAAAATTTCTTGGATATTTTTTATGGGGTGTACAGTTAAAAGATCATAATACATTCAACTTTATCCACCAATGAACCACCTATAAATACCCAAAAGTAAGACGACTACTCCACAATCTTTCCACCCGCATCCATATTCATACCTATTGGGAGGGGGAACATGTGGATAATGAAGTGATTTTTATTCCCAATCCTTGGAAGCATGTTGAATTTATCTGAATCTGTTGGGTAGATCATGATAATATTCATCATAGAGGGATGCCATTTCTCTCTGTGAGGGGATATCATGATTGTTTACTCGTACCCTGATCTATGTGGTGACCTAGTTTAATAGAAAATGTAAGGGGACATAAATGAAGATATGGCTCTCCCCCTTTATAATTTTTCAAAATACATATTAAAGATTCACAAGCACTGATATGACCAAGTTGATACACTACCCCACTGCTAGTGTTTCCTCCATGATGATCATTCTTGGACTCTCCGCCATGTGTACATAACAAACTAAGAGAATCCAATCATATATGAGTGCCACAATGAATCCCAACAATTTTATTTTTGGAACAATATTTTTTACTCTATACCCCCATAGTATTCACATGATTTCCTCCAAGATCACCTAGTAGGAGTACTACATCTTATTTTGTGATATATTTTGGCACTAGTGGGGCCTCCATAAAATCCATTATATGGGATCATTAAAAAAATATTTGATTCAATGATTAATGGGGATATAATTAGACATTATATTTTTTTACACTAATCCCCTTACACTAATAATTATAGATCCCTTTATATCAAAAAAATATACTTTTGGTCCTCCCAATCATTTTTGGGAGTGTGCAATTCATCCTTATTATCCCCTTGGATAGGAATCCCTGAATTCTGGTAGAGGTACCACTTGTTGATGTAGACCAATCCATGATGCAGGTGAAAGGTATTGGTCCCCAATGAAAACCTTCTCAATAGCTATGGAATATTTTTCTAGTGGTGGTAAATGTTTAAATGTGACGTCCACACTGATACATACAACCCCACTCTCTTTATCTCTTCAAAAAATTCATCATATGACTAGAAAACTAGTAGGGTTAGGATCACTCATCTATGAAGATTCTTCCATGGAGAAGGTCCCAATTCTTTCTCCAGACTTTGATACAGTTTTCTATATGCCCATGAAGATACTCTCATGCTGATTAGGGTACATATCTTTAAGAAGCTACTCACTATTTATGATCTTCATAAGATTACATCGGGAGTTAGTGGTGATTAGTTCATGGTCCTTGACTCAATGACCCACATTAGTTCTAGTCCATTGATACATTCCCTTGTAACTTACGTACCAATGGGTGGGGGCATATCATTTGGAATCAGAGATGAAGAAAATTACCCTATGTAAAAATCCATATAAAGTAATCCTCTAGAATAAAATATTGTCCCTTGGATCATACATTAGAAAATTAGAGAGTATTTAATGATTTGAAACACTATAAAATATCACTCTAAACCTGATGTTCTTGAAAATATCCCATTTTCTGGTAGTAGTAGCTTTAATTCATTCAAAATCTGTCTTAGAAACATTCCAAATTTCTCAATACCAATTTATGTAAGTTTATTTTAAAATGAAACAATGTTAAAAAAAGACAATCCTTGTGGAATATTCACATTCGGATAATTATTCATGGAAAACCCATTTACAATAGTGAATTTTTTTTATGCGCTATTAATTGAAATCATATATTGCTCATGAAGGTTGTGAGTTTTGTGAAAATAGAGGTATGAGAAATATTATGTGAAAATATCATGGTCCCATTTGGACCCATCCCTTATTTATAATAATAAATTTTGAGATAATATTCACGAGTGGGATGCCTAAATTTTTAGTTTTTTGTGATTTAACATTGGAATCTTACCGTCCTCTACCATGTTGGATCCCATTTTTAGGGGGGAATTTTTATGAAAAAAAATCCCTCATTACATGATACATCAGGGAATGAATTGATGTTTTTAGTTGAATTCAAGGAAAAATGGGCACAAAATCCACCGCATTGGATGTATTTGTGAAGGTTATATCCTTTTATAATATTAATGGATTCACTAAGGTCCTCAAGTCTCTAAAAAATCCCACCTCACATAATTGTGGTAACCTCTGTACAATGTATCACTTCTTTTGATGGTCACTAAACTCTATGAAGGTTTATTTTAATTGGAGATGAAAACATTTTTGAAACAAAAATTTACACCTCAATATATCTTATAAATACCTCAAAAACCATACATTAATGGGGATGGTACCTTTATAATTCTTATAGAAGCTTTGAATTTAAAAAAATCAAAATTTGAAATCCAAAGATGAGATGGATTCCCAAAGGTATAAATATTTCATGAACAACCTCTCATGAGAATATGAGACTGCATGACCATGGTGGAGATGAATTTCTTGAAAGTTCAAACCATTCGTGGTAGAGGAAATCCCCTCTTTCTTCATTATTTTTCATAAGATAAGTATCCTTTGTGAAATATTTACCATGGGAACCATAACTTCATCTCATTGAAGGAACCCTATGCTTCAAAATGGCCATAACTTCATGAGACCCCAAACCTTTTGATCTCCCATGCATTTTTTGAAACCGAAAACATCATGAAAAAAACCATACATGACCCTCTATGATGCCTCCTTTCAGCAAATATACCATAAAAAAATTTTACATTCCAAAGACCTTGTGTCCACCTAAACTAATTTCATTCATTATTCATTCATATACATGATTACAATCATCAAACCTTGTGTATTTCCCCTTTTCACTAAGAATAACTTGGAGTGGTGCATTGAAAATTTCTCTAAGGAATCAACACCTTAATTTGGGTACCCCAACATTTCACTTCACTAAGGATTTATTTATGATTTTAACCATCCAAAATAACTTTCACAATAGACACGTAATCCCAAAATGTGTCATTATTTCTAGAAACTACTCACCTTTACAACTGTAGAGGGAATGTGGCATATCCTCCTCTCTGACCTAGATATGGTCTACTGGGGAAAAGGATCCACCATGTATGAGATGTATGAATTTAAATTAACAATACCAATATCTTAGTATCATGACGTTAAACTACCCGATAATGTCATCATCACATGATGTTATACAATATCCCCACCCTATGCGAAGAACATAGGATTCCCTATTTATGAATGTAATAGAATGATATCTTACCTCCAGGGTATACCTTACTCATAAAACCCACATTATCTCTTATGGTCACCCCTTCCATGACACATGTTTTCTTATAGTATGATGTTAAACTTCATAAAATGTTCCTACCACACAACCTTACAATATGAATAAGAACTATGTTGTTTTCCCCTCTCTCTGAATAGGGTACATATGATTCATACCTGAGGTTCAATATCAACATGTTTACGAAACCTCATGAAGGATCATTCCTGGTACTCCAATATCACCATAAAATCAATTTGTCTTCCCCCAATGAGGTGAAAACCCCAAAGTGAGGTCATATTACCTCTAGAAGAACCCTCAACCTTTAATCAGTGTTTAGTCCCCACAAGACATTAAACCTATGATCCAACTATTCCCACAAGCTGTTAAACCAATTACTAACCACCCCTAAATTAATATTACAACTATAAACAACATATATCCACAAGATTTTAAACCTATGACCATCCTATACCCACAATATGTTTAACCTATGACTAACCTATCCCCACAATATAATAAAACTATAACTAACCAGTACCCACAATACACTAAAACTATGTACAAATCCATATAATAAACTAAATCCATGACCCAAAAAAGTGAATCTCTACATTATGAAATAAACATTGGATTCATGATGTAGAAATCCAGATATGCCTTTTTCACAAAGAATTGGTTACCATGTGATGAACATGGGATTCTTTTTTTTACATCTCAGACACCTCTAACATGATATTTCATCTAATTCAAAAGTGGAAGACTTTACAGGTTCTTAACACAACCAACATCATATATGTACATATTTTTCAAACTTCACCATCAACTATGATTGAAGGTAGCTATGATATTTAGGTAGAATCCATGTAATTAACTGGAATCCACATTGATATGGTGTTGTGAATGAAATTAAAAAACAAGTATCAAATCAATTAGGGAGTCCTAGAATAGGAAATGATCTATAAGGAAGAATACATGGAAGGTGTTACTGATATACCCTCATCCTGTTTCGATCAATAATTTGAAATCACCCACCTTGGGGGTAGAGTCCACCTACCTTTGGAAAGTAGGAATACAGAGAACGAAAAAGTGGGTTTCCACCTTGATTCAAGGCCCAATGAATAGATTCAAAAAATATGTGGCTTAACCAAAACATCCTATAACTAAAATTAGGTTGTACATGGGCCTATCTCATCTATATTGTGCTTATCCTAATAAATTCAAAACGGGACACATAAAGCACCATCCAATCCCCATATCCTCATCCAGTGGCTCCCTATAGGTTTATTTTTTAAATAGAGGAACTTGGGAAGTAAAAATATTTTCCTTTACCAATTGTTAAATGTGATGAGTCAACTGACTAGAATACTAGTGAGGACCATAATAACTAACACACCCCATATATCAAAATTGATGTGTGAGATCATTAACTAGGCCCTGAATACCCCTATCTAGATTGTGACTGAGGTAGCTACCACTGATTCCTATCATACAAAGGAAGATGAACATGATGAATTCCAATACATCCCTTATTTCTATAAAGATGATGTGGTAACCAATATATAGGGGTACATATTCCCATTGTATGTTACATTCATTTTCATTAGGGTAGAAATCCATTATTTCTTGGTGGATACTATCTCTAGGATGTATATCATCCCTACCTAGATGATTCACAATCTAGGGATCATCGAAGAAGAAATGACTCCCTCCCAAATGAAACTTTAAGGTTATTATTATAGTGAGAAGAAACCATAAAAAAGGATTCCTCTAAACTCTTAATTTAGTTATCTAATAGTAATCAATTAAAACTTGGTTTTATTTTAGGATACTACTTACAATTCCTTTTTGGGGAGGCTCTGAGTCCATCTGCACATAATGGTTCACACTTTATAACAGTAGTGCCTCAAATGATCCCACAATTTTCAAGAAGAAGAAATCTAGGAATAAATTTATATATTCAAATCAAGTGAATCATACTACTTGTATAATGGGTTTTAAAAAAGTGATGCAAAATATCTCTATACAGATGGGGTTAAGCAAATCAACTCCCCCAACAATCTAACAATCGTATTCTGGTTAATTTGAATGAGATTTTTATATTTTGAATCCATAGCTTTGACCATACACACATGAATATTGAAAGATAATTCAAATTCTCAACATATAGGTAATTATCAAAAATTAACTTGTACAACTACATAGATTAGAAATGTTCGAGGCCAGAATATCCAAATCCTATTATTTTCTGATAGTTTTTTCCTAATATCCACTAATTCGCAACTCTTCCACATATTCCAAAATGAATGGATGACTTGATGAAGGTGAAATAGATATCAATATTATGAAATAAAAGGTGGATGATATAGTTATAAACCACAAGGTGTTAGATAATTTTAATTTTTTTCATCATGGTCTCTACAGAGTAGGAATACATCATCTAGGATTATACCCCTTCCAAAGCAGATGACGGTACCACTCCACGGTCTCCATCTATATGGTAGTCGTACACTATAATCGATTCCCATATTTTAGATGACAAAATGGAATTGGATGATGCCATTAATTATGTTATGAAATGTATCTAAAATTGTTGATATGATGAACCACGTGAGACTTGACACTATGAAAGATCTAAATCTGACATTGATAAGTGAGGTCATGTCTTCAGAGAAGTAGAAATAGATTTTCCCTTTATTATCGAATAACCTTGATGTTTTCTCCTAGATATATAATGAATTTCCTTAGTTTTTTCCCCATTATTATGTTCATCACCTTATACTCACATAGTGTAACATACCAACCCAGGATACCCTTTAAACTGGTACCTGAAACAAAAAATAGCCACTAACCCAAAGGGATTTCTTGATCACCACAGGCTTTTGTGTAGCACCTAGAAATTGAACACAAAAAAGAGGTATAGATTTCTCCCAATAAAGGATATGATACATGTAATATATATATACACAAACCAAAGTGAAAAGAATTACCAAATCAAAAAATATACCATAACAAAGGAAAGAAAAAATAGAAGTAGTATAACTAAAAAATAAGATAAAAATACAAGGATCATGTTCAACAGAAACAATGACAGTGAAAATAGGGAACAACAACTCTATGTTATATGTGGGAAAATTTCCACCATCTCACCACTATCTACACGTACCCAGATGACATAAAAGACACTACCGCACATCGACTCCTTTCTTTTTTCTGCATCAAAATACAATACATTGTCCTCAAAATTATGATGTAATTTTTAAGGTCTGAACTGAATCTGATTATTAGGATGTAACCCAAGTGCTCCATATATAGTTGCTATAAAATAATCACAACACGATAAATTGATAGAAAAAAAAGGAATGATAAGAAGTTAAAAAAATTTATATCAATGTCATGTTAAATAGTTTCCCTTTTTCCATATTTCTAAATTAAATATAGGTAAAATAGTTTTGTAAAAAGAATTCTCTAAATATATTATAAAAATAGGTATATCAACTCGAGAATATTAAAAATACAAATAATAATTGATAATCATTCCTTGGATCAAAAAAGGTTAGGATAACTAGAAGACTTATACCTCAAACATAAAATAGTGTGCAACTCATGTCATCATAACCCATGCATCATGTCTAGGGAATATAGGAACCCCCAAAATATTAACCTCAAATCATTTAAATCAAGTTATAAAACCAATGAACCATCAATGTAGGAAAATACCCCCCCCAAAGTGAACCATAATCAATACTAATGAATGAAGCCTAATACGATAACCTCCACCTAAGTACCCAAGGATCCCATGTACTTCATTTACAAAAATATTTAAAAAAGTACTTACACATTTCCAAATAAATAAAACAATCATTTTTATATACATTTTTTTGAAAACCCATTTCACAATCGAATTTACAACACATTTAAATCACCTTACTTTTTCAAAATGGAGGGGAACCCATATTTTCTAAAAATCCTCTATATTAAAAAATTAGTCAATCTATTATCCTGAAAATTATATAGAAAAAAATTATAAAATCAAGAGACATTACAATTCATCCAAAATTGGGCAGATACAGAACCACAATCCGCAAACTCAAATGAAAAACCCCCCAAAATCGGATTAATACACACCAATGGGGGAAACAAGGGATTGAAGATCAACAAATATATTCCCTATAACCATTTCTCACATATCAAAATTAAATTCAATAAGAAAAGATGGTCATTATAGTGGTCATATCAATGCATACCTCATAGAACCCAGGTGCCACACCCCAAAAATCTCATGAACTGGCCTATTATAGACAAAAACACAACAAAATCAACAAATCCTTAATATAATTCATTAACCAATCCATTGACTCAGAACTACAACCAGAATCACTATAAAATATCATAGATATGAAGACATAACTGAATAAAAACTAATGAATAATCAACCAAACATTCAAAAGATCGAGGCATGAGATAGAGAGATCTAGAAGGAGAGAAACCAGACAAATTGATTTGAAGTGACCTAGGGTTTTGATGTTGGGAAACCGAAGCTAAATTAGAATATTTATAGATTTTAGGGCATGAAAAATAAAATGGATGAAGGGATTCATTTCATGAATCAGTGACATACAATGTGTATCTACCATATTTCATGTACACTGAAAAGGCATTGCCATATTTTTTGAACCTAGATGATAAATTCCCAACATGAATTATTTTCATAACATGAAAACTTTTAAAATAATAAGAAATGTGATTACAGATTTAGAATGAATCAAACTCATGTCATGAATACACATTCTGGTATTAATAGGTTCTGTAGCAAATGATAAGAACAACCGCATTGCAAATCTACCCTAAGTCCTCAAATCCTTATCGACACCCTCCGAACCCAAAAAAACACTCTTGAAAAGGAAAATAGAGCATTATTATTTTTTATAATATTTTATAATTCTCCCCACAATATGAATTTTTGTCACATGAATATCATACTGAAGAAGGTTTCTCCAAAAAGGGATGAGGCCACTACTGCCCCACCAATGATTCATGATCCTATGTCTTCTGTGAAAATGATCCATGCCACCAAAAGCCATCGACCAATGGAATAAAATTCTCACGAAATATGTTCATATGGGAAACAAGGATATCTACTGGTTTCACCACAGTATAAAAATATAGCACCCACCCAATTTATTTCCAACTCTGAACATGAGACTATTAGGATGACACTTCATGAGCTAAGAAATGAAGAAAAATCATTTTCACTAGTCAACTGAGCTTTAAATGAAAACATATAAGAAACCCTCTTGAGATTATCAATAACCTAAAATGGTCTAAAATATCTCAAATCCATCTTACTCTATTTATGAAGCCAAAAGTGAAACAATCAAGTAGAATCATTCAAGTAGACTCTTTCAGTAATAAAAAACTCTAAATGGATGTTGTCCAAGATATTAATATGATTTAAACTCACTCTATGTTATTTATAAGAATTTAAATATATCCAAAAACCAAAAAAATGTTTACATAATGAGACTTAGTCCCAAAATAGAGGCCTTATCCATATATTCCCCCCCAATAGGATACCTTTACACGAGACCATAAAAAATTCTCTAAGGGATCCATTCTGAGAAATAACTATTAACAATTATTATTAAAAAACCTTATATACAATACAAAAAAAAAAAATTAAAATGGGTTTTTAGAGGGGGTTATGGAAAACCCCTAGTAATTGTGGTTTCCTTAACATTAGAGGGGGTTCTACAAAAAACCCCTCTAAATTTATTTTCTATAGAAATTAGAGCCGAATTATGTACAACCCTCAATAATTGAATTTAGAGGGGGGAGGGGTTATATACCCCCTCTAATTGAACCCCCTCAAATTTTTTTAACTTTGTATTATTAATATCTAGTTGGATTTTAAAGGGGGTTCAAAACCCCCTATTATATCTTAAATTAGAGGTGGTTCAAAACCCCCTCTAATGTATTAAATTAGAGGCGGTTAAAAGCCCCCTCTAAAGTCTTTAAATTAGAGGGGGTTGAAAACCTCCCTAATGTCTTAAATTATAAGAGGTTTAAAACCCCTTATAATGTCTATAATTTAGAGGGGGTTCAAAACCCCATCTAATTTAATACATTACATGGGGTTGTGAGCCCCAATTATTTTTCTTAAAAAGAAAATTACATAATATGTATATATATATATATAATTAAAACACAATATATAAATGTATTTACATAAAATATTTATATGATTGTATTTTATTGTATTTATGTTTATAAAAAAATATGTATAATATTATGTACATTAATATTTATTCATTTTTATAAATTGTATTTCATATAATATTAGGTACAAATGTGTATTAATTAAATTTCTTATAACATTGATTATATATAATATACATATTAATTATATATAATATTAAATTGTTTTTCAAATATCATTTTATAAATATTTTAATAAATCATACTTCATAAAATATAAATTATATATAATATGAATATTTGTATAAATTTTATTTTACATAATAATTATTATATATTCAATTTATATAATATTATACTATTTGTACAAATAAATATATATTAATGTAAATAATAATAAATATATGTATTGAGATGTATTAAATAAATATATTTTAAAAGACCTTATATAAATATGTTATGTAAATACATATATATATATATATATTATTTAAACAAACATGTATATAATATATAAAAATTTATCTAAGTATATAAATAATTCACATAAATATATAATGTAAATGTATTTAGTATAATATATTGATTGTATAAATCAAAAAATAATTTTATAGTATTTATAAATCCAATGTATAATTTCTATATTTTAAATAATAGGTGTAATAACAATAATAATAAAAAATTATTAATTTTATGATACACACAAAAAATATATAAGAATAATTAATTAAATATATATTATAATTATATTATATCTATAAATATTAAAAAAAATACACAAACAAACATCGAGATGTATAAATGTATTAATAAATATATATTTATATATATAAATATAATTATTTATATATATTATTTGAAGAAACATATATATAAAATATAAAGATATATTTAATTATTTAAATAATTCATATAAATAGATTTATAAATATATAGTCATATATATTGTTTATATAAATTTATAGATAGATTGTTATTTAAATGTATTGAAATATATTATTTGAATAATATTAATCAAAATAAATAGTCATATTTATATATAAATACAAACATCTATAAATATATTCCTAAAAACAAAGTGGCTTAGTGGTACCGCTTATGTGTTGTGAGAGGTAGAGTTTGGAAGGTCCGGGTTCAAGTCCCACCCCAATCTAATTCATTTTATGCGAGAGGGGATGTCGAGAATAAGAAAGGGGAGGAGTGGCGCTGGGAACCAGAGCGGGCGGCTGTTGGGAACATGGTACCAGAGGGGTGCCTGGAAAGGTAGGGGGTCCCCTGGAATAGTGGAATTAGAGGGTTCATGGGAATCCTAGAATGGGATATAAAGGGAAACTACGAGGGGAACCAGATGGGACACTAAGGACTGGTGGCGGGACACCCTGGTTTATAGTGTGGGAGGGGGGTCATGATGAGTCCTGGGACACTGAGGGTGCAGGGGGTAGGACAACCTGGGTTATAGTGCGGGGCGGGACCGCCTGGGTTATATAGTTGGGGGCAGGATGAGGTGGGGTGATAAGACAAAAAATAATTGAAAAAAAGAATCTTGGGTAGTGGGAGAGATGAGGCAGGAAATGGGGAAGAGGATGAGGGGCGTTGGGAACCAAAGGGGGTGGTTGTTGGTAATGGGGAACCGGAGGGGTGCTTGGAACTAGAGGGATTTCTCGGGAATCATGGAACTAGAGGATTCATTGGAATCGTGGAAGGATAGGTTGGGGGAGACTGCGTGGGGAACTGGATAGGACACTGAGGACTAGGGGATGGACAACCTCGATTATAGTGTGGGAGTGGGTCGTGATGAGTCCTCGAACATTGAGGTTGCGGGGGCAGGACAGCCTGGGTTATTGTGTGGGGCGGGATTAACTGGGATATATAGTAGGGGGCAGGATGAGGCATGGGTCTAGGAGAAAAAATAATTGAAAAAAAGACACCTGGGTTAGGGTAGGACAAGGCGTGGAGCCTGGGTAGGTACAAAAAATTATTGAAAAAAATAAACATTAATGGTAGGTTTCACAACTTCCCCTAAAGTAAACAACATTATGTGTGGTTTAAACCACCCCTAATATAATCCATTAGTGGTGGTGTCGGCTATTACTGGCTCTATTATAAGTATTTTCAGTGAATTAAAATCAACATTAGAGGGGGTTCAAACCCCCTCTAATGTATCTTCCCATAAAGTCTCCATGCTTTTATCAACGATTCCTCAAAATGGCCTCTAATGTTAGTAGGTGACCACATTAGCAGTGGTTCCTCACAACCAACGCTAATGTGTTTAAAAGGGGCTATAACCACTTCTAATGAATAAAATAACCCCCCTATAATGTAGGGATTTCTTACTGATACTCCTAGATGGTCATCATAGGATGTGATGAAATGGAAGATGTAATAATGAAGAATCTCCTTAAAGATTTGAATTGATGATTCTATCTAACAATCCAGTTGTGGTTGGTAAGATGTACATAATCTGACATGAGTCCACATTGCCTACTAGAGACTCCCACATAATATAGATGCAATCATTGGATCCCTATAAAAAATAATATCCAAGGAAACCCCATGAAACCTTAAGATATCCTTCATATAAAACATACATGGTTCTTAAACCTAGATGGTATCCCTGATAGGAATAAAATGATTAGAATTCATCAAATGATTAGTCACATCCCATATAGAATTATTTCCCCAAGGAATCCATGGTAATCCATCAATGAAGTCCATGACCTGTCATCCAATTTCCAAAGAATATTTAGAAGAGGATGGAGTATATCAAAATGCTTCAATTTATTTTCCTTTATCTTCTTTTATCTTTAACGGTGTGAAACATAATCATAAATTTCGTTCTTCATAGCCAGACACTAGAAACATTGTATTATGTCATAATAGATCTTCATACTTCTAGGAATAATGACTCACAATGAACTATGATAATCATAAAGCACTGAATTCCTCCTACATGATGGGATGGAAAATAAAAAACACATGTCTGTTAAAGAAATAAAAATAGAGGGACCAATATGAAATGCCATCCCCACCATAAATGGTTTCCCTAATTCGTCTGAAATCCCCATCCTCCAACTTACCCTACAGAATAGACTCAATGAAATATGATGATAACTGAACACCAGTAATAACACTACCTAAATCATAACCTTGTTATAGAAAATTCATGTGAGTCAAATAATCAATACGGGTTTACTATTCCTTCAATTCTTATATATCTTCATGGGGACATTTCAACTAATGGATCTGTGAGGACATTCACCTACCCCGGGGTGTATGCGATGTTGATATTGAAAATTTAAAGGTATTCCACCCATTGAATCTAGTATATATTCAAGTAATTATGAGAAAAGATGTATCTAAAAATATTATAGTTAGAATTTTCTATGAACCTATCCCCAAAAGATAGAGTTTCCAACACATAAGAATGTGTATAACTCTATCAAGCTCCAAATATTGAGTGGGTAATTTTTCTCATACCGAAAAAGATAACATGTGTCATAGGTCGCATCATGGTCATCCTAAATTTGAAAAAACCCATACCAACACCATAAGAATAATAGTACACCACATATCATTATAGGGAATATGCAAGATCAAAATATGTGATGATTTCAGAAATTGTTTCAACTTATAAGAGGAAGCATTACATTAAGAATCACATATGAACTTCACCACTATCTAAGTACGAGCTATAAAGGGAAATGCTAAATGTTTAGAATCCTTGATTAACCACCAATAATATCTATAAAACCCATGAAATATTCATATATTAAAGATATTTTGTGTCTCCTCCAATGATAAGAGATTATACACTTTTTGAGGATCACATAATAGGCCACATTCCGAAATCACATGACCTAAATATATTTCCTCTTGGATCTCAATATTTTATTTCAAAATCATCCCATAATGGAAGTGACTCCTACTGATTTGGAAAATTTTTTTTACAAGGTAATCATGCTCGAACATATATCTTGAATAAACCAATACGTGGTTCCTAAACCCAGAAAATGTGCTGAGATACTGATGCAATATTCGGTACATAAGAACAAAAAAAATTTCAAAAGTGTTGTAATAACAAAAAGGCATCACAATATATTCATAATTGAAATACCTTATATTGAAAGTGGTCTTTATATTATCCCACTCCCAAAATCTATGATGATGATTAATTGACCAAAAATCTATTTTGGAAAACCACTTTTCATCATATAACTGATGAAATAATTCATCTACATTTGGAAATGGTACTTATTATTTACTACTACATAGTTTGACATTCTATTGTATATGAAAAATGTAGTGAACCATAATCCTTCTTAGTAAATAGTATGAGGTCATACCATTTTGAAACCCGATTGTGAACAAAAAATTTCTCTATCAAATCATATAGTTGGATCTTGAGACCTTTTAGCTCTGTAGGTGACATATAACAAGAGGGTATCAACATCAGATGCATACCCAACACCAAATAAATATATAACAAAATCTCCATTTATGGATAAAGACTAGATATGTCTTATATGAAAACATTGAGGAAATTCAAAACAAATATAGGAAGATGAAAAGGAGAAGGAACTTTATCAAGATCAATTGAAATAGAAATCAATAGACTCTTCCGATCAAGGTGGGAATATCCAACATGATCGGAACTCAGATCCCATTCCCCATCAAAAACCCATGTTATCTAATTAGTAGTAAAGAGAAAAATAAAAAAATGGAAAAAATAAATCTCAACCTTATGGGAAATAATACAATCCGTTATGATGATGATGTCCAACATGTCCAAATCAAGAACTAAAAAATACATGTCTAACATCACATCTACTATCGATAAAGAACACGTCTAGAAAAAAAAACTCATACTGCATCCTCTTTTGAAGAGTAATCTCTATATATATATATAAAATTATAATATATTCATTGGATATTTTATCATGTAAAAAATGTGAAGATATGAACAACTGGGAGATAGATAAATCAAAAAAATTAATTGATTTAGAAATGCAAGAAAAATTGTACCTCTCATGTTGCTGGACCCATGTGAAACTCTACTAAAAAATCATTAACTACATAAATGTAATTAATTTTTAGGAAATGTATTTGTATCCATATATAATTTTAAGCATCTTATTACACCATATGGGAACTTTTGACATAATACCCCTGAACATAAAATAGTATAGATTTATCCTAGAAGAACCTTTACATATGGTATAACTTTCCAAAATCATTGTAAATATTCGTAGGTATAGGAAAAGTATGTCAATTGTACAGTACCATTCCATATTAATAGTAATTGAGGGGAAAAAATTGAACTCTATTGATGGTATAGATGAGACCCACTACTGAGAACTACCACCACCACCTTTCTAATTATCTTTCCACTTACTCTCATTTCACTGCACACCACTAAAACTACAGCTAGGGGGTAGGGAAGTGCAATAGAATCCAATACTTCAAATCATATATATTTCTACCATAGTAAAATTTGCAACAATCTCAAAATACGTATACATCTTAATTACATATACCTAAAATCGAATGTCTATTCAAAAACACTGTATGTACTTCTAATCATTTATCTTATAATTCATCACCACCTATGAAGAAAAAATAAATAACTTCACAGACCAATTTGATTACTCTACCACTATATTCTATCCATGATACAAAGAGAGGTACTCTATAATCCTTTCTATCATTAGATACTTTTAGTAATAGTACTAGAAGAATTGAGTTTTGAGACCCTTACAATCCAATCCCACGTTTCAGATTACATATACCATAGAATCCCACCACCGATTTATGGGACATTTCATCTTGTACATTTCACATTTTGTCTTGATATCATTTGGTGTATCTATAAATTCAATAACCCGACTGATCGTTCAAACCAATCATCTTCTAATTGGGGTTCTTTTCTACCCATAAAATATAGGGTCTTATCACATTTTAATTATTGAGATTGATCCCTATCCCTCCCATCTTATATATACTCCTAAAAACATGATAATGAACTCATGGTATACTGTGTTCTACAACACATTATTCTTGTGTGATAGCCTCTTGGAAACTCTAATCCATTGGAGGATTCCATTTGGGAGAATCTCCCACTACATCGTCTTGTGGGACCTATAGAATATATCTTAGAGCCATGTTTTTTAATTGATACAACTGAGGAAAACGAGTATAATGTAGTTTAATCGCAGGTTAAATAAGAAAATAATAAGACCAAAATGATACAAATGTATATAAATGACATATGAGAAACACATCCTAATATCTTACGGTATCTAGAGGCTCCTTGTAGAAAGCGTCAGATTTGAACCCACCAAAATCTACCTCTGATGTTCCAAAAATACTATCTTCAATCTACCATCCATAACAAAAAAAGTACACTTGATGATATACCACCTCTGTTACAAATTTTAATTAACCATCTTAGGATACCCTCTAAAATATAACCCGTACCTGAATTACCATTTTCCTGAAAGGTGTTCTCAATACTCACAGGCTTGGTACAAGAACCCATGAATAAAACAAAAACACGAAGTAATGATTTATTTCATCTTGAAATAATATTTATGGTATATAAATAAATACAAAATATAAAATAATACTCAATATAATAAATATTCCATCACCAAATAAGAAAAAAGTATAGCAATGCAACTCAAAAATCATAAGATAAAACTCCATGTTATATGTCCAATAACCAATAACGACATACAAATGAAGAAGAAACTATTCCATTTGATATGTGGGAAATGTACCACCATCATACCACTAACTACCCAAAACCAACTAACAAAAAACATACTACACCACTATGGGAACTTTCTATTTCCTACCCTAAAAGAGAATACAAGGTATAAACATTCCAAAGGGAATATGCAAGGTGTCATCTAAACATGATCTTCGAGATCCCACCCATGTTTAATATATCAATACATTGTACAATAATCCTAATATCATCAAACTTCATAAAATAAGCATTATAATAAGTTAAAATATATATATAAAAATCATGCTAAAAAATTCACCTTTTCCCACAGTTAAAAAAAATTCGTCGAAATAGTTTCACAAAACATTTCCTATAAACTAGTTACATTAGTGAAAAATAGATATATCAAATCCAAATCAGTATAGATACATCAAACAATGGAGATAAATTACTAGGATTACAACATATCAGGATTGATAGACCAAACATACATCAATTGTATTCTAGTGCACCAATAAATTCCCTATAACCCATGCATCAAGTACGTGGAATAGAGAAATGACCTATAATGATAAACTACAATAATTTTTATCATCTTCTTACACCCATGAATAAATTTTTTAGGAATAGACAACACCAAAGAATGTGAACCCATCTAATTAGTACCAATGGATTAGGCCAAATACCACACCCTCCACCTATGTACCTAGGGATCTCATGTAATGCATTTATCAAATAATTTTAAAGATTCCTTATATATTTTACAATACAACAGACTATAATTTTCTCATCCTATACATTCATTGAAAATAAATTTGAAAATATATTTTAAAATGATTTGAAAATCACCTTCCTTTTACCAAATTTGCGGGAAGAAAATTTTTCCAAAAAAAGACATTTTCATACAAAATTCAATCAATATGTTATAATGAAAATTATTTTAAACCTAATTTATAATATTATGATAAATTACAGGCAATTAATCATTGGATAAATACAGAACCATCTACCTGAAAATTGTTTCAAACACTACTCGCACTGGGATCCACACACACTAAATGAAGAATCATAGGAATAAATAACAATAAAAAAGTCCATATATTAAATTATTGTATATCAGAAAATAATTACATAAGAAAATGGGTCATTGAATAGGTCAAATAAAGACATACCTCGAGGAAAACACATGCTACACCACAAGAAACACCATAAATGGCCTATAGAAGGGGAACACATGAAGAAATCAAAAAATATTCAATAAAATTCATAAACTAATTCATAGAATCCAAGAATATATCCAAACACCACCACCAAATCTTAGAGAGAAGAAAAGAGAACAAAAAACTCACCAAAAGAGATTCCTCCCACCACAATGGAATCCATGGTGTGAAAAAGAGCACTCTAGAAGGAGGGAAACCACCCAAGACACATAGAAGAGACCCAACGTATGATGTAGGGATGTTTTAACTTAATTAGAGTATTTATAGGCCCCGAGTGTACAAAAACCCATTTGTTTGACTTGGTTCACATTGTGAATCAATATTTTATGATGTGAATATCCCATATTACTTGTATACTGAAAAAGTCATCTCCACCATTTAAAAACCTAGATGATGAATTCCTAATTTTAATGCATTTACTATCATGAATATTTTTAACACTATAAACAAAGTATTTATGGAATCCGTGTAAATGAAAATCACATCATGAATATGGTTCATAGAGTAAACTGAATTTTCCAATAGCACCTAGCACAGTCCCTAAAGAAATCTCCAATTACTCCTCATATCATTACTAATTTCCTATGAAATCGAGAAAAACAAACTTTAAAATTTAAATAATATTTATCTTTTTCCAATATGTTACATAGTGGTCCATTGGGGATTTAAATAGCCTCCCAGAAAAATGTACCCTTCCCACAATGCTATAGTTATGCCCAATGTTGATAATATTATATTGGAAAAATTAATTATAAAATTTAAATATTCTCTGTGGATGGACAACATAATACCAGTTAGGAATAATAATAGATAGATCAGAGTCTACATCAACTTCTAAGACCATACCTGTCACTCCCTGAAAGATGATTTCCCCATTCCGGTGATGGAGCTTATAATCGACCCAACCACTTATTTCTAGGACCTATCCTTCATAGATGGATAATATGGTTATAATTATATGTGAATAGTCCCTATGGACTATGAATCCAACAATTTCATAGTTCCTTAGTAAACCATTTCCTGCATAGTGATTCTATTTAGTTTGATGAATGTTTGGGAAACCTATGAGCATGCCATTCACTATATCTCAAGATACTCCATGGGACATTGGTGGAGTGCTATGTGGATAATTGTTTCATCAAATCCCACAATTTTTATGACCATATCATGGTACTGAGAAAGTGTTTAACTTCAACTAGCCACATCAGCTGATGACGAACCTCCTTAAGTTCAACTTATGTGTTACGTAGAGAAAGTATATTATCTTCTTTGTCAGGTACATTTTCATCGAGAATGATTTATAAAAGATTAATGATATCATCCATATTCCTCATCCACAAAAATATATGGAGTTCTAGAGGCTTTTAGGGCCACCGAGCATATATCTGAGGATTCAAAATGAATCTGAAAAATATAATCCATTATCAAGGTTCATGTGGAAAGGATCCAATTACCCATGAGATGAATATTTCATGACTGATTTTGAGTAAATCATGATTTATCATCTACACCCTCCAATAATTATTACCCCATCCTAGTAAATATTCTATTCCTCTAAGTGACCTTCCAAGAATGGCCCCTTGGTGACCTTCTATCTCAGAAGAACAACAAAAGTAGGGAGAACAAGTTGTAGCACTTCGACCACATGCCACTCAATATGAATACCAGATATTTTCCAATCAATACTAGATTTATTATCTCTAACATCATTCTTTATAATTTGTGTAACTACTTCCATTATCCCAAAATATAGTTATTATTCCATTTCTATTTTATAATGTACATCCTCAACTACCCCATAAGAATGGGAGACATAGATGTTGGGTAGTAATTTTGTAGTAGTTTGATGTCTAGTATATTACATAGAAATAATTCAAGGGACAAGAAATGAAATATTTCTTAACATTGCATCTGAGACATGAGGAGTTACACCTGGATGTTGAAATACTAGATGATTCCAGCATATATGTAGATCTGGTAGTACCATTATAGATGATTCAATTCAATGGTTCCTCTCAGAGCCCGATCGGGAAAAGGATCAACAACCCTAAACTCAATGGAGTGGGACTTTGTATTTTCTTTATCACTCTTTCACATGTAGTTTTAATATACTCATTTATATTGTTATATTTTTTCATAAATAATGATGCTGAATATTACGATCTCATTATCGGTCTCATGTTGGACCTCATGATTAAATCCCCCTAGTTGCATGTAAAGGGAAACTCTTAGATAGTCAACAAGAAGATTAATTATGATTTTTTTCATTAGGAATAAAGAACTCATCAACCCATTGAAGTGGAATTGGGAGTGTATGGACACGTTACCTAACTAGAAGAAGGTGAATCATCTTACCTGATCATAAAATGAATAATTCAATTCCCTGGAAAGCTTAGCTTCATCCCTCATAGATGCTGACCAGGATGAACTAGTCCTTCATATGGCGTATCGAAGGGACATCACCTATGTCACTTAAAATTATGATAACTAATAGGAAAATCATCTAGCCACTGACACTTCAATAGAGGGTCCCTCAAATAGCTCGAAAATCAATGAATAACATGATTAAATGAACCCCTCAATTGATTATATCTAATACGAGACCCTCCCACTATCTTATGATGAGCGTGAGTTAATAAATTGACATGTGGTGTATTTTATACTTTGATATGGATCCAACCTAGAGAATACCCTATATAGGTGAGGTTTTGATGGAATCCTACTTCGTTGCATCCAAGGAAAGGAGGTTTCTCAACTCATGCATGAGATCTCTAATAGGTCATATGGGGCCCATCAAGAAGGATTGCATCACTCTAATCAGATACATAGATTGGGATATTTTCAACCACCATGGTTCATTAATTCCTTAAGTTCAACAAGAAGTTTAATGAATTATCTATCCATTCCAACTTCATGCAGTATACACCAAAGCTTATCCTTGATACCAAACAATCATATCACTTTACTATTTGGGGAGTTGACGCTGTGGGACCTTACCCACTTTTAATAGCTCCATAGTGCAGCTTCATTCTGGCTACCACATAATTCTTATCCAATTAGGAAAAAGCCACCCCCTCAAGTAATTAGAGACCAAGTATTTTATTAGGACTTTAATGTCCTAAAGCATCCATCCATTCCATATTCCTCACACTATTCTCACAAACGTCCACAACAATTTTAGAACTAAATAATTTTTACCCTAAGTATAATATTTGGTCTAAACACACCTCTCTTTATTACATAAAAGTGAATGGGAAGATCAAGGAATTAATGAAAATCCTCTATATCATTCAACAAAAGAAATCAGGATTAAATAAGAGGAATTCGACTGATTTTCTCTCCAATATCCTATGGTCCTATCAAAAAAATTCCCAAAATTTCATCTAGGGACACCATACTTTCTGCTTTATGGGTAAGAGGCTGTTCTACACATATTGGTTTGGCATCCAACATTTTGGAAGAATGTTTATGACCACAAAATTTCATATGGGGATAGATAAAGTCAATCTATACAATATATAATCACATGAAGGAAATAAGATACATTAACTACATAACATGGAATTATCCAAAATTATGAAGCATGAGTGTTAAAAAAATGTACACCTTCTCTTTTTTTCTCCATGAAAAAATTTTATTACCCCTAATGAATCAAATTATACCTATGTAAATGATATTGAAGTCATATCATAAATTTGAAGGAACATATGTTATTCAAATAGTCTACTCCAATGTTTTAAACTCATTTATCACCTTGGATGGAGAGTTCATTATACCTCCAACTAACGACATGTTCATAAAAATGTATATTTCATGACTCTACCCCTTAAATTCTAGTCACATGGCATAAAACATTAAAATATTCTCTTGGTTTATTGACATTAAAATATGGGATCACATGATGTTAAATGGTATGACACCATCTTCAAATCTATATGAGCATAAACTTTTGAAAATAAACTATCCATAACAAATGAAGTATAGATTATTATATAAAATCCTTTCCACATGATATTAAACTACATTGTCCACATACCTATCACATGATGTGAAGCTGTATGATGCCTTGGGTTCTCACCCAAGAGGGTTCCCCTTATCATTTCAATCATATAAATTAATGATTTTTAGTACTATGTATGTCTTGATTCAAATTTTTAGATGTATGTGTAGATATTATTGAACCTCATTTCCAAGTCCCAACCATGACACTTTCTTATTTCCGGGACCGACCCTTGGGAACTTGTTCAATTTTCAATTGAGGATGCATCCATCCAACACATTCTTTCATAATGAAAAATATATCATATAGTGTTTAAATCCCCCTTAAACCTTACAAAATTTCTCCTTCAAACCCAATTATTTCATTGGATGGGATCGTTATTATCCTCCCAATATAGAAAAACCCCTAATGACCATGATGCCTGGCCCAACTAGCTCACATCCAATCATGGTCACCCACCACAAAAGATATATTACGATAAAATATTTTACCTATGTTTCGATCATGTTCAGTGGTATACCCAACATTTTATATCCGTATACAATGCATATTAATTTATGGAACCTATGTTTTAAAAATGGTCATCAGTAATTCCCTACCCATCAATACACCTTTAATTATCTTGATCATAGAATTCATGATTTACCATTTTTCCACCTCCCTTATTTTAGTGGAGTTTTAACTCACTAAACTATATTTCCACATGCACTCATGGTTGTGGATCAATAAAGTGAACATCTTTCTAACCGTTCAAATATGTGTTATTCTATCCCTAGTTGATATCCCCCATTTGACAATGGGATCTTCTCACCACTCCTTGTTTCTCACAGTGAACATGGATCAGGTGGGATTATGAGGTTTGGTTGAATATTACAAATCATGTTTGAGATGCATAGAAAATCAAAAATGGGATTCTACCCCCATTAAATCTATGCTCTATGATTTTAAACTATTGTAATCCCTCATCAATCTATGAATCCTAAACATAATCTATGTGAAACTTGTCTTGATGATGTTTCATGTAAAAAAAGAAATCATTGTCGACCCCTCCATTTTGGGTTTTACTCTTCTACTCTATATAAATACCCCCAATACACCCACACATACATATAGACAATGATTTAAGACCATAAACTAGAAGAAACCCCATTGGGTCCAACAACAATGAACTAAAGCATTTACAAACCTTTGATAAAAAATATATGACCTTAATCTACAACACCATACATCCTAGATACATGACCTAAAACTGTATGAATATATTTAAAACACATGAAATTAATCTAAGAGAAAAAATCCTCCTCATAAGTCATTAATATTTATAAAAATCATTTTTATACAAACATGACCATAAACTACTCAGCTAATAACTTTTTTCATGATGTTTTGAAATACATAATCAGATTATCATCCTCACTTGAGAGGATACCCCCTCAACTTTTATTATCCTCCACCTACCAAACAACATTCTATAACAATGTATGGATTGATTCCCCATATATGGAATATATAGTGACACATGTACCCCTATCATATTCTTATGAATAAATTCCTCATTCAGGTGAGACTATTTTCTCTAAAATTCAGTCCACATCCATCTATTCATGATTGGATTGTTAAAACTAGATATATAAAATATCATTCCCTCATCCATGGTTCATGCCTCACAACCATAATCTAGATGAAGATCATCCAAGAGTTGTTTTTTTTTGGATCAACTACTCTTTGGAATTCTTTTGGAATAATATTTAAAAATCATTGGTTCCACACAAACCATTTTGTAACACCCTTTCATGAGTATAATCACCATGCCATTAAACTAGTAGTGACCTCCTTTTTCAAGACATCATAACCTTACTCTGTATGAATATGATCCCTTGGGGACATTAATTGCCATTTATTTGTCATCAAAACCAATGTTTATATTAAGTAATAACACATTTTCATTATATCCTCAGTAAAGTACTGCACACTTTTGGTTTTGGTCTTCAACTACACTACATTACAGAACTATAGGTGGATTTTTTCTCCATAAGTGAGATATGTAGCTATGACTTGATCTCTTATCATAGACCCATACAAGAAATCTTTTTAACATCTATGCCTTATTTTTACTCCCCTTTTCACAATTTAAAAGTTTCGTTGTGCATGTCAAAATGGTGTGATACTCATATATAGGTGGTTAGAGAATTACTTCCATAAACTCTATGAAAACATGTGTGGTACAACGCCTCCTCGGACCTCTTATCACATTAGTTTTTAATACATTCTTCTCCAAAAAATATTACCCTAATGGGATGATAAATATGACTTTATACCACTTTCAGCATGTTTTATAGATGTATGTTTTGTGAAATTCATCTTGTTCCCTCCTTTATTATTGGGTTCATTTTCTCTCCCACACCATATAAATATTTTTGAAACACCCCATTTCTTGGGTCCAAGCTCTGTTAATTATACAAAAATATTTTGTCCAAGCATCATGACCTTAAACTGTGTGCGATAATCCCCACATATGACCATAAATATGTTCCCATATAGTTCGAATGACATAACCCTAAACATCCCAATCTGAGAGGCACAATTTAATGTTATATTAAAAATTAATAATGCGGTATTGAATAAAAATACATTCATTCAACTACCATGTCACCCATAAAACATGGGAAAATGTATGGGTGTAAATTGAAGTAGTATAAATCCCATGCCTGAGCCCAAAAAAACATGTATTGTCCCACTAAAACCACCAGTTCTAGAAAAAGTTATATCCAAAACATAACTCCCACTTTTCCCATTTTAAAATATCCTCTATGAGATATCAATATATATTTTACCCTTTTAGGAACCCCCATTGTCGATAGAGTTGGTTTTGTTCACATCATATCATGTGACCTGGTCATATTATGTTATACTCTATGATATATCATCCTCACCGCATGACATTAAACTGCATGTTAAATGTTATTTACACAATTCATTAAATGAAATGATTATTTCCCTCATTACATGATGTAAAACTAATAAATAGTTTATTCCCTCGCTTAAGAGGAGACTTTCCCGGTTCACTATTGGTTACCCACCACACCACTCTAGTTCCTTGATAATTAAATGTAAAAAAAGATGAATCTCACCATGGGAGGTTATTTTATCTCTCACTCTAGATGATACACCCACATAATGTTCTTATTTCCATGGTAGTGTAATTATAAGGGCATTGAAATCAATTATAACATTTCTACAGTTCACCTCCATAAGTTATGTCATCCTCAACATAGATCCTCACCATCTTCCATGTCCTAATGGGCTCCCATAATGGTAGCAATCCATGAATAGACTACATCACCACACATCCTAGGAACACACCCAAAAGGTCACTCGATTATAATTTTAAGGGTCTATTTTTTGAAACATGGTCCATGGTAAACCCCCATTTGTCATTCCCCACCCGTTGTAGTGTGATTTTGGAACTTGTAGTTCGAGCACTGTTAGTCGTCATCCTTATTTGACATGTTTCCCCTACATCCATTCCAAATTTTGAAAATATTGAATTAATTCCACTATTATTCCTTATGTTCATGTACCATCTTATATACCCATAATTACTCCACTCATGCGCTTGCAAACATTGGAGAAGTATTTTGGTTGTGTATTATCACTCCTTGACCAATATCTTCCATGTCAACAAAATCCCAATGGTTAATGGATCATTCTGACCATAATCATTTCTTTCCTATATGGAGAGATCATATAATAATGTGATTTAATTTTTATCACTTGTTTCCTACATCAAGAATGAGTCATGTGAGATTATAGATTAATAGTTTTCCTTATACTTAATGTTATTGCGATGAAAAAAAACTCAAATAGGGAATTGAAATGAAAAATACTTATTACATTTGTTGAGGAGGGTAATCTATAGACTATATTCTTTCAATTATTAAAAAATAAAAATTAAATGGAAATTCCCCTTATGGACTCACCAGATAATGGGTCTCCTCAAGATCTTCTGTCCTTTACCTAGAGATCTTATGTGGCTATTGCTTTGTGGATAGATCAACCATATCCTCATAAGTTTTAGGGAAAAGCTCATGAGATCATATTTACACCCAACTATGTTTAGAACTATACTAAGCATAAATGTATTATCTGCCAACCTATTCAGCCTTAGATGCCTCTAATTTCCCCCCATCTAGCTGATGATCTCTCCTTTAGTAGCTACAACAAACTCATGTGGCTGATCCATCTCTTCTAGATGAACCATCTCTTATTTGGCTGCTCAGAGTGTTTTTAGTATCACTAAATAATCCTTATTCCATGAGACATCGAAATCTCCCCATTTCTATTAACCTTATTTGAGAAAAAGTATTCATACATCATGTGGAAGGTTCGATAGTCCTCCCTGATAGTCCCTATGTTTTGTAGCTAGTGGCTGAGGGATCCCATCTCACCTACTAGGTCCACCAATGAGGTTTGAGTGTTAATGTTCCTCTTGATCCTACAAAACCCAACTCTGGATGAACATGTGTTCCTCAATGATTCTTGAACCAAAATCCTCAATGTCTTTTAGGGGTTTAGGTTGGTATTCAAGTAAGGCCACAAGAACATAGTTAGCGGTATCCACCTCTAGAATTCTCTCAGATAGACTTGGATCTATTTTTAGAAGATGATTAGCATCACATGACCCATCAATTTTTATGAATATATCACTATTCTTAAGATACACATGTTCCTTCAAAGCATCTGTTGGAAGGGATGACTACTCCTCCTAGATAGTGGTTGGTTCTCCATGTATTGTCGAACACTTTGATATTAGATTTCCAATTGGGACATGACCCATAACTCAGAGCCCCTTAAGAATGAAAGGATTTTGTGAGAAATATTCAAACACATCCCCAAATGAAACAAAAATTGCATGTTTATTATAAAATAAGTAGGATAAGTGTAGCCTACGAGTAAGGAAATTTAAATAATGAGAGGGAAATGATGACATACATGTCACTCACATAATCTAAAATCATGTCATGAGAAGTTTCCAAACTAGCCATTGATTGTTGGTATAGGGTTTTAGAATGGTAGTCTACCACTGCATA
This sequence comes from Viscum album, assembly GCA_963277665.1. NCBI lineage: Eukaryota > Viridiplantae > Streptophyta > Magnoliopsida > Santalales > Viscaceae > Viscum > Viscum album. Next base: position 1,374,400,198 of record OY728137.1, read on the forward strand.
CCGATCCATGCTAGTTTCCACCTCCACATCCATCATAAGATCCGCTGAGGTAGATGCTATGGGATCTGTACAATATAAGAAAACATGTCATTATACAAATATTAAGCAATAAACAAGTAGAGTTAAGAATATAGGGTGTATATAATTTTATATTACCTAAAGTCTGTATGGGGATAAATATGATCAACTATTTTTGGTGGGATTACCTATAAATAGGATCCTATTTTTGGATTTGAGGGTGCCGCCATAGATGAATGGATGGAAAACAGAACATGGATCCTCCCACATAGTCTCCCCTATTGGCAGCTCTTCTATAGAGGCAATGGGAATGGTCTCTAAGGAATCCTCCCTAGTTCTTATGAAGGAACTCTCCACACCTTCAATTGAGGTTTCATAACCCTCCCATAATGATACATACATGAAATTTAAATAATGGGTTAGAAATGATGGAACCAAAAATAAGGACCAATGATGACATAAAACTATTGAGTTGGAAGCTTTTCTCACTGATGATAATTTATGTCAGGTCATCATCCTTAGAAGTGACCTCCCCAATATCTTGAGGAATCACCTTCTCAGCCATATATCCTCAAGAATTTCCATTAGAATATAAATGTGATCTTATAGTTCCTGATATGGCCCTTTATCCAGAATTTCCTCCTCAACATCCTTATCCTTAATCATCCATACCTGGGTTGTGGAATTCTTTCCTTCCCCATGCTAGCATTGTTGAATGTCCATATCCTCTAGGTATGTGTTACATTTTCATAAATGAACCTAGGAGAAGTTATTGGAATTCCTATGCTATGGAATCTCAATTATACCCCCATTGAGCCTCCACCATAATTTGTGGGATTTATATGAAAACTGAATCATCCACGATTCATCTCTGAGATTAGGGTAGATATCATCCTCAAAAACCTTGTCCAGCTAGGGAAGCTTCTTCCCTAGATATTTTTAGAAGCCTCTGTATCCTCTTTGAAAGCTTTCGGCTAACTCATGGAATTGTTTCTAAGGGATCTCAACACTACTATAAGTGGAAAATCCAGGTTACCTACCATATGTTGGAGGCATGATAGGATCATGATAACCCCTCACCTCCGATCTGGAATTTTCCCTCCATGAATCATACAATGGACCCTTGAGAGCTATCCACCATCCACTCTACTATTGTGGGGGCTTGTCTGAGGGGGAAACCTTCCCCGCTTTTTATTGTTAAACTTCACATGGGTATGCCTCCACCTAGTTGTTGGCATAATTTTCGATGAGGCTGGCATTGGTGTTTTTTGACTCTATTATTATCGCCTACCAACTAAATTCAATAACAATCATCCGTAAAAGATGATAGATGAAATAGTGGAGTCTTATGGAATGAAAATATGTTTTCACATATCTCATCAAAATCCATGTGCACCTAAACTATTGAGTGAATCAAGATGGGGTGTATGAATCACAATTGGTTTTCCATCAATATATGTGACCAACAACCCACCTAAGAATTCTTCTAGGTACTCCCTCAACCCTAGTGTACCATAAAGGATGTCAAAAATTTCACCAATCAGTGGAAAAATGGGTGGATGGTGAAATTACTGATGTGGAGGATACTGGTTAACACCCCAACTTCATGAGTGTCACTGGTCAAACACTGGGGATTTTGAGGAGGGATGTCTAGAGACCATCATTTGAGGGTAAAGAGTAGTGGGATGGGTAACATAATTAAGATATTATTTACACTAATTTTTTCTATGATCTATCCATATAAGAACTATGATGGACCATAGATGCACCTAGGCATGTATCCCATTATGGCATGCCCTAGCTGGGGTAGAAGAGGGAAAGCATGGGGAAATCCATATTCACCCAGTTTCTAGATGACCTAACTTCTTCCAGGACTAGGGTCCCTGATCATAGACCAATGTGAGAATCCATGAACAAAAACTACCACCCACTGAAAATGGATTCCATGAACAAGGTATATTGGGTCTTTAGAAGCCAATATATAGTTTTGTAGAAATTGTTTTAATTTAAGACCTCTTCTAGAATTAACCAAAACATCCCTGACCTCCCATAGTGTTGGAATCCTAGGAACATCATTTTTTTATACTAGAATATTAGATTCATATATGTTTAGGAAGATCCCATCCATGTCTTTCATGAGAGTCCCTTTTTAAGAGAAGGTAGGACCTTAATATCAACATAAGATGATCCAACAGAATCATCACTAATACCAGTGTATGAAATTCATATCCATAATACTGGGTGATGGAGGGTATTCATCAAAATGAAAGCCTTTCTAGGGAATATTGCTGGTATACTTTTGCCACCAAGGACTACTCCTAACTTCCCCATGGTGAAGGTGGAAAGTGGTTGTGTTTGGGGACTGTAGGCTGAGGAGCATTGACTATAGATCCAGTTGAATGTATATATGAAAATGGGACATCCACACTACCTAATATGGTCCATTATGATGCGGATTTACCCCTTTCTCATATAGAATTCCTAGTACCCCCACACCCATTCATGTATGATGACCCCTACCCCATATTTCATAGTACTAATACCACACCATTTAGATGTCACGATTCTGAATTTGATGATGCTCCCATAGTGGGTGGGGAACTCCTCATCCACTATCTATTTTCGAGTGAGAATATTCACCCTACCATTTAGTGTCTAGATTTCACCAGAATCAAAATCCTTGATATACTGGAATAAAGTAAAAATATTTCAATTCCAATGATCATCATGTAGTGAGAACTGGAACCACAAAATATTGGACTCCATGGTAAGCATATCTATATCATTTATTAATATGAAATTTTTGAGGGGAAACTAGTTTCTTAGTAGATATCCTCGTTGTTTTAATTTTATCACATGAAATTGAATCATGTTATATTAAAAAACCCTCTTTACCTTTAGGATCTTAGGATTTATAGCTATTAATTCCCTTTTAGAAGAAAAAATAGTGAAAAAATAATTTGAGCACCTTGGTCAGCCATTTGTGATAATTTTTTTAATAGATAAAGGTAAGATTTCACAACTCAAGGTAGTTTCATGTAAATCACCCTATTTTATGCAACTGAATATTAGTTATTAAAAATTCATGAAAAAATTCTACATTTAGTTAAATTTTTATCATGCAAGAGTATTTTTTGGAAAATTTTAGAGCTAAGTCTCATGATTTGGCACAATTAATAACATTTCCACACAATAGAGAAGGATTTTCATGAATGAATGTTAAGGGACTATATATAAAAACCCATAAAACTATTTATAAGAATGGTAACCCCTTTGTTACATAATATATCAACCATGTTATACTATGTTTAATTAGAGTTGCACGGAATGGTGAAAATATCCCAAAGATTGATGTTTTTATTGAAATTTAACAATCTACATCCCTCTTAGATCTAATTACATTGGTGGAATTTTTTGGTGCTGAAAATATATCTCAAACTTTAGAAAGAATGTTCCTCATAAAAAAGGACAAAACATAGACCAAGAGTAAATTATAAAGCTAAGGGTGTGAGTATAAAATCTTTTGGACCATTACATGAATCTCCCAAATTTATCATGATAATCAATTTCATGAAAATGGTGGCATAAAATCTCTACCATACATGATCACCCCCTATGGAAAAGTTATGAGATGAATGAATCCCATAGTTGTGTGAACCATCCACATGTTTCATGACATAGATAATGTTTCATGATTCAATTGTTGTTGTGTGATGCAACACCAAGAAGCCAAATTATTCTATAATTAAAGCACCCCCCATTTTCATGTATGGTACTCAATATGTTCAAGTGTTAAACACTCGTTCACACATCCTAATCCATCTTGAAGTCACAAAAGTCCAACTATCCCATTGATTCCTACAGGTAGAGGAATTTCACGATTGATATCACATAGGTCTTAATAAAATTTATATTATGTTGGAGATTTACCTGCACAAAATCACTTTGAAGGTAGGTCTAGTTCTGACAATATTAATTAACTTCATAAAATCCAATGATACACCCAACCCTAAAAGTTTCATGTAACTATTCCTCATAGATCCTTTCCCTATCCCATAGTTAGATTCCATCGAAAATGAAACATTCAAGGTTCATGGAACTCCAATGTAGTTTGACACATCCCTCAGGTCCCCCACCCAATGCCTTCTTCCACATGACAAAGTTGTAAAAAATGTTGAGTTCTCGAGTGCCTTTCACCCATTCCAACCAAGGTCATTTGTTCAATCTAAACCCACAAGAATAGTATAATCAATCCTTGTGCCCATTCACTTTACTAATATTATTTATTATACAATTATTTCCCCTATTTCACATATTAATGGACACCCAACCACCATAATCTCTACCCATCACTTGAATAGTAACATCATCCTGTGAATACACTTTCTTTTCACTTTGATGAATGCTAGTACTGCGTCCTCCCCTACTCGTTCCCTAATTTCGAATGATGATATCTTAGTGTTATCCCCATCCATGGTTGATCTATAAGAATGTAATCATCATTACCTAACATCCTTTTCATATGACTTTAAAATACACATCAACATCTTAGTCTCAGAATGTCATAACATATGACAACATCAGGAAAACATGATGTTAAACAATACCTCATCCCTAAGTGAAAGAAATTGAATAACTCATGTCATAATGTGATGATACCATTATATCACAAGAAGTGCCTATTTATAATCCCCAATCCATCCACTTTTTTCTCTCCTTCTATAAAACAAGAATTCTTACCACACAAAGTTAAATATCATGGACTAGTCTCGCTACACAACCTTAAACTATGAAATCATATTACATTAGTTTTTATATATGTATCCTAATATGATATGTATAATTCATCATTGTGGTTAATTTAAAATATCCCAACACCATCAAAAATCATTATTTATTTCCATTGGGAGGTGACAACCCCAAAGCGCGACCATTTCTTCTAGTGACACACTTAACCTCTCACCATCGAAAAATAAGGTCCCCATTAGACCTTGGAATCTCCATGTGACACTAACCCATATTCATTGTAAAAAAAGACTTGTGTATATGGGAAATGTCTCCATAAGACTTTAAACTTATTAACACAACCCCACGTGACTCCAAACCTATAACCAGGTTTCTAAAATATGTTAATCCTATGGTCATGTACCTAAAAGAACTCAAATATATGATTGTTTCCCCATACAAACTAAAAAATGTAATCCCTATTGATACATGACAATATCTACCTCTTATGATGGTCATGAGAAATACCTCTGGAAATTAGAATTAGATTTCTTACACAACTAGTGAAAGTTTCCCTGTGTTGTACACAAGATACACTATGTTCTATTCCTAATACACTTCATACCTGATATTCCCTAAACATAGAAAGAGGTTGAAATTATTGATTCACAACACACCAAATATCCATATATTTAAATAAATGTTTAACATCTGTATAATCTACAACCTCTAGTAGTTTCCCTATCATCAGATAAGGAGTGTAATTAACAAGATTCCACCTCAGGATATTGGGGGGAATGAGATTTCTGAACATGTATAAAATCTACATGGGACACTCAGACTAAGAAAAATAATCCAAGGAGGAATCCCTAGATGAAGTGATTGAAATCCCATCATCCTATTCCAATCAATGATCTAACATCATCAACTACCATGTTTGAGGTCACCAACCATTAAAAAGTGGGAATTTGGGGAAACCACACCACTGGAGGAGGTTTGACCAGTCCATGAAAATAATCCACTATAGTATAGATGAATAAAGTTCATCATATCTCTTGATTCATACCCTACTAGTAATAATTGGAAATTATTCATGTTCCCATGTACGGGTACCATAGTCTTGTATGGATGGTGAAAACTACGAAATCCCATGTGGATTAGTTGTTGTGTGCATCAGATTATTCCCCTTTATACCCATACTATTTCATAAAACCCATGTTTAATGAGGAACATGGAATGGAACCTAGGTGGTACCATAGGCCATATCTATAGAGTACACTATATGTTCCCAATATACATTATATGATCCCATTTTCAGTGATTAAATAATCTTTGAACCTGAGTGGTCCCACACATCATGTCACTAGGATGGCACACCATGTAATTAATATTTTACAAGTCTAGTGATGGGATGGGACATGTAAAAGTTTTGGATTCATGAGATAGTTTTATAAACATATAGGAAAAATCTTTTAACCTCCCAATAACCTCATACCTTTTTTATATCATTCACCCTGACTCAAATATGGTCTTATGAGTTTCCAATCATTAGTTATTTTCTGCATAAGACAAGATGATTTCCATTATTTTGGAATAATATATATCATAACTGTTATTTGGAGTGATTAAATTCTTCAAATGATTCATGGATGATTGTAGTTATCATGTTAGATCATCATATATATTTTGAGTTTACTACTACCATTTCACATAAGGATGCTGGTCCCCTTAGTCTCATATGTGTAGAGTCAGTACTCCCCAATAATTAGAGGGAATACATCCTCTATCTATAGAGTGGTAATCCCCCATATTTGAGCTCTAGTGGGGAGTGGTACCGCAAATGTAGTTATTTCTCCACCAACTACAGGCCATAGTGGCAAGTTTTATGGACTTAAAATTGTTCTTGTGAGGTTACACATGGTTATATTCATTAGGGATGATCCCATTTAGAGTTGTAGGATGACTAATCATTCATATATTGCGGAAAAAATGGATAACCCCTTTCTCGCAACTATTGTAATTCTTTTTGAGAATATATGATTTTGAGTTTCTTTAACATCTTTAATATGGGTTGGATTGACTATCATTTTGATTTGGTTCCATTTTTTTGTTTTTAGGGTGTACAACCAGATATGTTCATACTCACCCCTCCATTGTATTTTACAAAAAATGTTGTATTTTACACAAATGATCAATATATTAACAGTGAATATGGTGGACCTGTTATTAGAAGAACGTAGTAGTACCTGGTGGAAATCATCATGTTTTGTGGTTGTACTTTGGTTTCTTGAGTCAGGATCTCCAATGCTTTACCTTCTTCTATTATTTTTAGTTCGGATTTCCCCTATATTTATGGATGGTCATGTATTTTCCCCTAATATATTTTTATTACCTTATTAGACTATCATATGTATCCTACAGGTTGTTACATGTGTTGTTTACTCTATAGAGGCTACTACATTGCGGTATATCTGCACTATTTGATGAATTTTTGGGTGTTGGTGGGTACAATTAATTTATGATAAGGTATCCCATTTTAGTGTTATTACTACTTTGTTCCTGTCTCCATCCCCCGAACTACATGAGGAATGCTTGGGATGAAACTATAAGATATATATTAACCCAGTTGGGGTCTTGGTGGGTCTGCTCGTGACACATTGGATTATATTAATTCAAGAGCTGTGAACCATCTTTGTGATTTGAGTTCATTAGTTTTTATATTATTTTTATAGTGTTCTTATAGATTTTTATTATGAGTTTTTAATCATAAATTATCTAATATTTTATATTTCAACCATTTTCCTCTAATCCTACATGATCTATGTGATTTAGTGGATAATAATATATGATTAAGATCTTCTGGTTTGAATAATTATATAGATTAGAATTTTTTTTGATCACGTGATAGAAAAAAAAACATGAATATTGAGATTGATGATTCTAAAATATATCGAAGAATTATTAAGATGGGAGACTTATATTCTAATATTTTACATTAAAGAATTTACAAAGTATTAGATCTTTGTATATAAATATTGATTATCTTGACAATTTGGATTAAAAGTGTTGAGTTCCTTTCACTATAATTCATTAAATCTTCTAATATATTTTTGTAAAATTTTTATGGATTTTCAAAAGAATATTAAATTTTTTGATCCATTTTAATTTGAACCTATTCATTTTACATTATTGATCTGGATATTTTTATCATCCAAATAATTTAATTTACATTTTAGTTTTTGTTCAGCAACTCTTTGATCAGTTTTGAACTTATAACATTAAGACTGTTTATTATCTTGAGTGGTAGAAATTATTATGTTTTTAAACATCAATTCATCTATCTTTTTAATATTCCATAAATGATATTATAGATATGAATCACTGCATGAGGTAACTCAATAGTGGATAGGAAAAAAATTAGCACTGGGAATCATGTGTTGTGGGATGAGCTCTAGTGAGGAGGATGGACTAGGTGTTGGGATTGGTTGTTTCACTAGAGGTTTCATTAAAGGTGTCTCCAATAAATAATATAATTTTCAATGGTATTTTTACAATTTTTGGTCATCATAATTGATAAAATAATTTACCTACACTATAATGGATGTGAGGGTCAATATCACATGGAAAACAAAGTGTATTTAGAGTGTATATATCATGGAATAACCCAAACCTAAATCTAAATTGTTAAAATAAAAGTACCACTGGAAATGATGATTATGAAAAAATATTATATTCCTGAAAAAACTATTAAATCAAGGAATTTAACAAACAAAATTGTGATAAAACAAAGAAATATGTGGAAGAAAACAAGTGAACAAAAGATTAATTGATGAACCATAAGAATGAGTTTGGAGAAGTTTGATTTTTAAATGTATTTATTTGATTTAATTCTTGGAAATAAATTCTTGATTTATCAAAAATATAATTTTGGGTATTAACTATATATATAAATATTAACATAAAAGATAGTTGTTAAATCCTATAATCCATTGAGAGATAATAATAAAATAATGGTTAAAAATAAATAATGAAACATTCACCATTATAATAATATTTCCATATACTTTAATGATGTTTTTTCTCTAAAGAAATTGAAACTATATAAATAAATAATTTTTTTTGAATACATTTCTAAAAAGATGAAAAAATTAGATACTACCTTCTATAGGCCTTTCTTTGATAGTGTACTAGAATTTTTTTCATTACGAATATAAGACATTATAGAATGTAACTGTAACAAATTAAAATATATAAATTAATAAAGTATTAATAGTTCAAAAAGTATTTTTCCCCAAAAATAATTTTCCACCAATAATTTTCATAGACAAAAAAAATGAATATACTATTATATCAAATAGATCTTCAATGCCAACCACCACTTTAATTAGATTTCCCAACACTCCTACAAAAAAGTATCACTTTCATTTTCCTAGTATCCATATATATGCTTTAAAAGCTAGTTCTCAAATAAATTATACCACCATAAGAACATCTTTCCCAATCCATCACATCATATGATCAAACAAATTCAATAAATTAGAGACATTCTAGTAGTGAAATTCCTTATGGAAAAGAATCACATAAAAATCAAAATGTAAACTAGACCCAAAATTCGCATGCCATTAAAAAATATATTTACATAACTTTAATGCTAAAAAAACTAAATCTGAAAAATAAAAAATCACCAAAATAAATAGTAAATAAACTAAACAAATATTATTTTAATAATTGTAAATAATGAAATTGATAATTTATTAAAAAAGTACACATGTCTTCATAAAAACTAATTGATTGTGAAATTAGAATAAAAATAGACCAAACATAAGAATAAGGCATTTTATATTCATTTTGAGAATGAAAAATTCAATAATATATATACAATGATTGTGGAAAAAATGGAAAGAATGATACATCAAATTCCCCTACACTTAATACATTGATTCTACTCAAGTAATCAACTACACATACTTATTAATGAAAATATTAGTTCAAAAGAAATATACAATAAATAATAAATATGTTTCATTGAAACATTGTATTCCCACAAGATACTCAGATAATAAAAATATATTAATTCTCAATCAATGTAATGATCAAATTAATAATTAATGAAAGGGAATGGACATAATTAAAAAAATTAACGTTTTCTTTTAATTTTTATCATTTTACTCTATGATTGGACCAAAAAATAAAAAAACTGTAACACATAATTAAGTCCTAGAAATATATTAATAAAGTAAGACACTTACAAGCATGAAGAATAAACATGTTCAAACAATAAATAATTTTTTATAATTAAAAATCCAATATACCAGCACAAATTAATGATTACCTATGGAAGATCGATCATAGATTAAATTTTATTTATTAATAAATATTAATAAAATAATTTGAAAATGAAATTTGAAAAAAATTACAAATTTTCAAGAGTAACACACAGTTGAACTATTTTTTCTAGTGTATTTTTATAAAAATATTTCTCAAAGAATAGAATCATGAAAAAATATTTAGACACTAAAATGGAATAAATAATAACGATATTTATGTTTTGAAAAATAATCATTAATGACCATAAAAACAATATTACGAAGTTCTGAAAATTTAAATCATTTTCAGGGAATTTTTTTTTAATTGAAAATATTTATTCCAATATAAATGTGAAACCCTTCCCCACACTGAATACACTACATTGTTTCGAATTTTTTGTCCAAAAGTGAAGGGTTGTGATAGAGCATAAATATAAATTACCTTTCCTTTATAATTCATTGATTTAATCCCTACCATTTTATTTATTTTAAGGGAAATTACATTAAAACAAATTTTTAGTAATATTTTGGGATTTATTGTAAAAATTAATTAATTCTTTGTTTGTGGTGACATGGATATTATATACATGGTTATTAAAGAGTTTTAGAATAACATTCTATATATATCATAACTATATAGTCCCAAAAACTGTAATGTTTTAGTGCCACTGAAGAAATTATTACATAATAGTAATATTTCCAATATAATTTTCAACCTCACCCAAAATGGTATTATCATATAATAATCTTCTTAGACATACATAATTTAAAACATTTTTCATTATCCGGGGAAATGAATCATATTAATGGGTGATCTCAGATGACCAGTAAGGGTAACCCTAAGAGATATTAATCTATGATCATAAGATAAAACAAGATAAGAAAAGGACATGATAAAATGATCATATTTGATGACAACCATAACCAATTAGTAAAATATGATTTATTATAAATCATATCATAATAATTTGTTATAATAAAATACATAAGTCATAAGTGTGAAGAATCCTCAATAACCAACCATGATACATGAGAATAATTCATAAGAATAAAACATTCATTTTTTTTAATAAAAAATGGTATCAAAGATTTTCCTTAGTCAAGGTTCATTTTCAAACTATAATAATGGAATTGGGTTCACTCCCAATTCCATCTTATTGTCTAGAGTCCATTTCTGAACTGTGATCACTCCTAACTCGTGTCCTTATTATCCCATGATATACATATACATATATATATTTAACAAAATCACTGGATTGAAATATTATTCTAGCCCCACTAACATAATAATTAAAAAATATATATTTGTGTCATAATAACATAATACATCGATCATATCATCATATAATAACCCATGGAGAGGGATGAAGTTTCATAAAAAATTCATCATTAAATCATTACTTCAACTATGGGAAAGAAAAGAGTTTTATAGAATCACCCATAAATCGCCTTCATTATAATAAGTCCACAAGAATATGGATAGTATCATAAGATTATATCCTCTATGAAGAATAATAATATTTAAAGGATGCTGAAACTGTTTAAAAATCATTTTAAAACAACATTCGAACATTTCTTTGAAAGCATGAGAAAATTATACTTTTCCTTTCAAGACAATTTAATTGAAAATTAAAATTATATTGGGAGAATAATTTCCTTTTAAAATAACCATGTAATCTTGAAAAGAAATCTTAAATATAATTAAAGGCTATAATGGTGGGACAATATGTTCATATCAGATATGTTAAAAAAGAACATTATTTTCACACTTTTGAAAAAATTAAAGATTGAAATATTATGAAAGAATTAAATTAAAAAATATCCATTTAAAAACATTTATATAGTGTAAAATTTAATTTATACGAAAAATGAAAAACAAATTATAGGTAAATATTTTGTAAAATAATTATGATGAACATAGAGATGAAATAAAAAGTTCAATGAAAAAAGGGAAAATAAGGTTGAATTTTCAGTTAAAAAATATTCTTTGTTGTTTTAACTACCAAAGAGGACAAAACTGTAAAAATTAATAATAATTATAATAATAATAATAGAAGAAGAAAAAATATGAGTTTTAAATGATAAGATCCTTATAATTTCCCTCAATAGAAATTTACCATACAAATCCCAAACAGAAATGAGATTGTAATGTAAAACCTTACCTCGAGTCCTATTTTTCTTTATAATAAATAAAATCACCTATATAATAATTATTAATTTATTACAAATATATCCTAGAAAAATATTATTACATAAATTACTATTTATTATTCCTTTATCATTTATAGTTATCCTTTTATGAAAATATCTTTATTAATATTAATATTTGAGTGAAAACATGTCTATTTTCCAAGCATGTTTCAGTATAATGGTTCAAATACATGAAAATTTTTCATGGTTTTATGAACTAAATAATATTAGTCCTGAAATAAGTCTCATATTTATTCACCATATTAAATTTTATATTCCTTCATATAAAGAGGTGATGAAAAATTAATTACACCACCTTGTGGAGACAGTAGTCTGAGCACACATATGAGTGATGATTCCAATTTTCAATGGATCAAATGAAAGAAAGGTAATTAATAATTAAAATTTAAATAATAATTATTATATCAAAAATTTTAAATATTTTATTTAAATCTATTATTATTATCCTCATTGAAAATCTATATTGAAATACAAATCACATCGCTTTGTGGAGGTGGTGGTCCATACATATGCACATGTGATATTAACATTTTACAAAGAATAGAGATGTAAGAAGGTAGATAATATATTAAAAATAATGAAGCATAATTATGTCATAATAATTCATATATAAATAATCAATACATCATAATAACCAAAAATTAATGATGGTGATGGAACATGAATCATATCTATACGTAGAGGCGGTAGTCCACACTCATGCATAAGAAATACAATCATTTCCAATTTGATGGAATAGAGGGGGATAATGGTTTAAAAAAATAATAATATATTATTATATTATTGATAATATATTAATTATGTTAATATAGATACAATGAATTTATATAAATTAGAATAATAATAAAATGTGAAAAAGATCGGTAAGAGCACATACCTCTTCCTTGATAAACCACTTCCCAATCTATTTTTAATGACATTTATATTTGTCACATAAGAGGGTTTTAAACACTTGGATTAATATATGAATGTTTATAATATATATGGTTAGGGTTTTTCTAGGATAATTGGTTTGGGTTGTGTAAAGAAGAGAGGATATGGGGTTCCCTTTTAAAAGCGAGGTGAGTGAAACACTTGTAATTATTAGGAATAATAAAATATAATAAATCACTCTCATGGGAAGGAGGATATAAATTGGATGAATATAAAATATTTTATGATCTAGAATCTAAATATATTTTTGAAATTGTATTTAGACTAATTTTTACTTCCTTTTAACCCTTATATCGTTATTTTAACCCCTTTTATCATTTACCGAAAAAAAAGAATATTTTTCATTATTACTATTAAACTTGAAAAAAAACAATTTAAACATATTAAATGTTAATAATTCTCATAATTTAAAAAATTTATTCCATTTTATAATGTTTATTTTCTATAATTGGTATAAATTTATTTTAAATTAACTACACAATATGTAAGAAAAATATTTTAAACAATATGCATTTTTAAGTATAAATTATAGTTTACATTCATTCCTTACTATGTAAAAACTATTTGATGACTTTTGATATATTTTATTTAACATATATTAAAATAATTTAATTAAAAATAATTTTTCAACATATATTAATTTTATTTATTAAGATAAAAAACATCATGAAATAAAAAAGGTTTCTTTGAAAAAGTTTTTTTTCTACACTAAAATGATTTTATTTTAATTTCTAATAATTTTAAAATGAATTGATTTATTTTAAACATAAGTAAAAAAAATTATTAATAATTTAATTAGTTATATTCGTAAACACCAATCCAATTGCAAGGTGATAACCTTCATATTAAATAATAAAAATGTATAGTATATCTTGGTACGTTTAAACTCAGTGTTATGTGTAATGAAATATATGAAAATAATCAAATGTATTTTGGAGAAATATATCATAAAATAAATAGTCCTTAAAAAAATTTAATTTTTTTATTCATACTCTATATTTATTTTAAATGTCATATACTTAATATTTTTTTTGTTCATTTTTAGTTTAAGTATAGAACACATGTGTATGAGTCATTTTGAATATATATATGAGTAATTTTGAAGGATGATATGATACATGGAAAAGTGGATATAGTATGTATTATTCAGAATAAAACGAACATAATTAAATTCATTATCCTCTATCATGGGATATAATATGAATTCTATAAGTTACAAGAAGTGGATAATTATAAAACTAAAAGACTCATGAATATGTAAGAGTGAAATTTAGGTTGTGTAAGAGAAAATATATAGTTTCTAAAAAAAGATTCAAAATAAATACAATTACTAATGGATGAGAATGAGTAATTATAAATTAATGAAGATAAATATATAAATGTATATAAATACAAATAGTTCATCACAACATGCATAAAAGTAAATTAGTACACATGTAAAAGTAACTTTGAGATCCCATGGATGAGAAAGTGTCATATTGACTATATACATGAGAAATTGATAAAGTTCAATGATGTTTAGAATTTAAATCTACACAGCACATGACACATAAAAGAAAATTAACTTTCCATTGGGTTTAGGTATCGATATATAAGGTTCATTCCAGTTGATTCACTGGTATAAATAAATTTATCCGTAATCAAAAGTGGATAAAATGACTATTCATAATATTTTCCACTCCCTATGTGGAGGTCGAAACCTTTTTGATTTTTCAATAACTGAAATACCCATACCATGGGGATTATAGTCACACTATTTTGAATGATATTTTATTTAAAATATATTCCTATGAGAATTTATTGGAACCTACATGTCCAAGTAAAAACCATTAGACAAACACTCAGAAGATTTTCCATAGTGGAGATCATACTATTATTCTATACTATGTAATGAACCCTATAATGGTGTGTTGTTAGTTCTTATGGCATGAATATTTAGTAATGAAATGGAATCATCCCTTCTTCTTTATTGTTATGATATTTATTTTTATTCAATGGATTATGTGGTTTTATTAAAGATAATAATAAGGGATGATGGAAAATAGAGGATTTAAAATAACATTGAAATTCATTCCCACCTTGAAGTTTATAAAGTAAAGATCAATGGATATTTATTGGCCATTTCCATTTTAAAATCAAATCCTCTCACTATTTTAATTTTTTTCCTTCCACTATAACAAATATACTTACATGAATTAATAAATGAATGGGGGGGATCATGAATATAAGGACTTGAAAGGGAGAGGAAGATAACATAGGCTTAAATTAGAAAAAATATAATATAGTTTTCAGATGGATTATTCATATATGGATAAACCCTTTATTACTTTGAGAAGTGGGGATCCCCATAAACACAATAAAAGATCTAATTTCCGTTGTATAATGTTTTAATTACACTTATTTTATTCAATAATTCAATTTTTAGTATTTATTATAGAATTCAATGCTATTATAATTTGGTTTTTAATTATTATTCAATCTATGAATGTAAATAGATATTCTTACTGATCAAATGTCTCAAAATATTTCTTGGTTAGGAGTATATAAGATATAACTATGTTTATTTTCTTATTTTTTGAGTAATTAAACAACTTATATACGAGGATAATCCCTAACATTAACGAAATGGGATGATTTTCAAGAAGAATTAAGTGTCCACATTGAGGTTTATATTGTTTATTGAATAATTGATATAGGAGAATCTTATTAATAATAAATAAGGGTGTATACAAATGTCAGATATTGTCTTAAACTACAATTTCCATTTTTAAAAATCATCTTTTAGTGACTTTATTATTTCCATTCATTTAGATAAACCCAAAAAACTCATTTTTTTAAATAAAAATCATATGTTTTGAGATTAGTTGTAACCTCCTCACAGGAAAACATTAGGGGACACTATACTAAATTTATTGTGGATATTTTTCGAGAGTAATTCCAGAAAACCCCCTCTTTCTATTGGATCCATTACATGGGAGTTTACATATGTTTTTTTAATATATATTTGAATGTTTCTAAGTGTAAACAATAATTTAAATCCCTTAGATAATGGAATTGATAGAAATTATCATTCAAGATCTAGGGTAAAAAATTTATAGGAAGATGAAACACAATAATTTTAATCTATAAACCAACCTGAGATTTATTTCATTCATTATAAAATCACCACATTAATAAGAAGATAAAATTTTTAATGTTAAATCAATATGTATAATAAAATATCTATTAAGGAATTATCTTTATCTTAAGAGTTTAATAGAAAATATAATGTGAATTATAATGAGACAACTATAAGTTTTGAAATAAAATCCAGATTTATTACTCATCATTCTAAATTCAAAAGACTTTTGATGGAGGATCCATAAACAAACATGAAATAATTGAGTTATATTTTTGTTAATATAAAACCATGAGCAGTGAATGAAGATAATATTAAAGTAACATATTTTCCTTTATATTTTGAATGTGTGGTAAAGGAGTCATTCTTCTAGTCCCCCTCAATAATAATAATGACCTGAAATTAACAAAAAAAAATTCCATTGAAGCAATTTCCCCTTTAACTAGGAAATATAGAATTAAAAAATAAGGGATTAAAGAAAATAAATGTAAAACCTTACAACATTATTGATAGATATTTTAGTTATTATTATTTAGTTTCCTCCAAAATCAAATCAGCGAACATTTATGGATTAAATACATTTGTGATGTATTTTACCTCACTTATAAGAGAATTATAGATACTACAATTGGAGGTTATTTGGATGATTAAACCACCAAATAATGATATAAATCTCATTTCTAACATTTAAAAAATTACACCCAATTTTTGAACATCAGTCATGTTTCATGTGAAAAAAATCTCGATATGATCATACATCCTGGTTTAAAAACAAGATAATTTTAAGTCATCATAGTTATCATACAAATATGGTGAGATCATTCATGATTCCAACAATTCACCAACTAATCCCAAGATGAGAAATCTTCTAACATCTAGTTCACTATGGAATTTGTTTTCTCAAAATAAACACTTAAGTAAACAATTTTCATTATTTAATGATTCACATAAATCCTACAATGTTTAATTTCTAAAGAGATCCTTCCATAAAATAATAAATATAGAATTTTACAAATAAAATAATATATATATAATGTAGTCATAACCAATCAAATGAGAGGTTTTGATATCCTGAATAGTATGAAAGGCTTCTTAAAGGCCATTTTTGTAATTTAAAGCCAATATACGATTAGGATCTTTCCAATGCTCAGCTTGGAAGGAATTCCCAGCCTAAAAAACCTCATCCAAAATATAAGAACTATATTAAATAAACAGTTAAATGATATAAATATTATGTTAAAAAATATAATGATACAAATTTAAAAAATGGATAAAAATATTAGTATCATAACGAAAAAAAGTAGAGGAGGCATTCCTACACAAAAAATGTAAATCATAAAGGTAAAGGTAAGGAGAATGTTTGTGCTCAATAAATTAGATTTGAAACTCATTTGAACAAATTAAAATATATGATATATTATTGTTTAATAGAAAGTCAATCTATTTGAGATAATTATTTAACTTATATAAAAAATTTATATCTTTTTTAATAGAACCAAACACATAATGATTGTAGAGAGAAATTAGAAACTTCTATGATTTTTTTATAAATAAGATATTTCTCTTAAGAGGTCTAATGATACTAGTGGAGAATTATATGACCTTATGGTGCTCAAAATAATGATATATTTGAAAAAAAATCCTAAACATCCACTTCTTTACCCTAGGAGTATTATAGTAGTTAAAAAGAGTATTGATGTTGAATTTGATTTGGATATCAAATAATGTTTCTAGAAATATCATATTTAAGTTTCTTTTTTTTGGTTTTAGTGAATCATATTTCCGAATATACTAAATTTTTAATTATATTTACTCTCATAATAAGAAGTTAGAGGGAACTGAGAATGATAACCTTTTGAATAATTTATTCTAAATGATTTATCTTCTGTCCTTATCAAATGAAATGTTTCAATTTTTTAAAATTATATGAACTATAGGAGTGTTTGAATTCCATGATGGTATGTTAGATTTAATAGTTTCAATAAAAAATATTCTGAATTCTAGTTAATACACCTTGAAGTTTAGAGATTAAAAGATTTCTAGAATTATTATACTATTAGGCAATCAAAGTATAACCAAACCTATTTTAGTTATTAATGATGTATAGGTAGTAGATATGGATATGTTTTCCTCTTTTCATTTTTTTATTTTGGATATAAAATATGATAGATTTAGAATTAATTCACCATTTATATTTGGAAGATGTTTTCTTAAAACTACTAATGAAATATTAAATGTTTGAAAAGGAACATCATTACTTGAATTTAAAAAATAAATACTACACTTTATCATTTTCAAATTCATGAAATATTCAAAATAGGATCATTAAAATAAAAAAATAATTATGATTGATTTTTTTTCATGTGTTTAAATTCATATTTGAAAAGTAAATAAACACAATTTTAATAATTTAAAATATAGTCCTTGTTTACAACTGAATATTATTTGAATGATTTTAATGTTTTTTATGAGAATAGGGTCTAGGTGTTGGAAATAATTCTTGAAACCCTTTATTATATAGTTATTTATTTGATTATTCCATTCAAAATTCTAAAACTCTTACATGTGATGAACTATATTAATATTTTGAAGAAGAAAATACCAATTTTTCATACCAAGAAAATGTTTAGAATTATAAAACTACTAAATTTGATGCTTCTGATTGAGATAATTAATGTATTTATAATTTTATAATTTTATAAAATATTGATACTTTAGAAAAACATAATTAAATTTTTTCTAAAAATACTTTTGATTGAAAATCATATTATTTTAAAGTGTTTTAACAGCTTAGTTAGATTCCATTGAGTCTATGACACCCTCTATCCCAAGGGAAAATAACCTTCAGTAAAAACGTAAAACATTGTCTAATGATCTAGAAAATAAAATTTTCGGGGATAATGAACAAATTATTTTCATCACTCAAAATGTTATATGCATATACCAATATAATAATATTTTAATAATAATTAAGGTGAATAATAAAGAAGTAGTGTGGACATTATTTTACCTAATTGTAATTATTCGTTTAGTATGTATGTAAAAAAATTAATAGGACTAAAATGAAAAACTAGATAGGTAATTTAAAATTTGGTTACATTATATAATTTTTGGTGTTTTTGAGAGTAAATTGAATAATTTATGGGTTATAGAATTATTTTTCCATTTTTTGATGTCCCATAGGTTAATATATCCAAATATTACTTAAAAAGGAGTGTTTTCCCTATTTTAGGGAAAGAATGTGGAGAACCTATCCTTGTTAGACTACCCAATAAATGGAGAATGTGTATTGATTATAGGAAACTCAACTATGTTACTAGGAAATATCACATGTCTTCCCCATTTCATTACAAATTTCTTAATAAACATATATTGAAATCTAATTACTATTTCATAAAATATTTCGGATAATTAATAATTCACATTTCACCTAAAGATCAGTAAAAAATAATATTTCTTAATCATTTGTTTTTTTATAACAAAATAATTCAGTTTTTATATTGTGAACTTCTATAGGTTCCTTTAAAAGGTACATGATACATATTTTCTATATTTTTTTATATATTTATTGATGTTTTTATAGATTCTTTTACAATATATGGATTGTATTTTAATATTTTCTTAAAGAGTCTTGATGATGTTATAAAATCATACATTGGAGAAAACTATATTCCCAAACTTTATAAATTCCGTTTTATTGAAGATAATGAAATTTTATTATTTCAGGTAGTGTACAAGGACCCAATACAATTTTATCAGTACATGGTTGATAATATTTTTTATAATATCCTTGGTTTGAGGTATTTTATGATATTATGTATTATTCAAAGTTATATAATGTTCATGTTATGAATCTGAATGTTTATAGAAGTTTTTTATGGTTCACATTTTGAGCACGATTAGTATAATCCGTTGTCAAGTATTTAGGAAATTGTAAAAGGTCTCTAGTTTTCGATGGGCCAGTGCAAAATTTTTGTATGGGTAAGATAAACTATGTGGGTAACTATGAGACATGGTGTTTTTATGGATAATTTCAATTCATATGGTTTGCACAAAGTTTTTCAAACCCTTTGACCTAAATGTGTGATAACAGATAAAATAAATATAAATTGGTTTTAAAACCCAAAAAATTCCAAAAAATCCTCATTCTTCCTCTCTTAACCTATAAAATGGATTTTCAGGATTCCTTTAGGATACATTTGATGATATTTATCTTCCAGAAATAGATTCTGATTATTATTTTGATTTATAATTGTGGAAATCAGGTAGAAATGGAAGTAAGTGGTTAGATATGCGAGATAATATAATAATTGTTATGTTTAATGAATCCTTGGTTAGTAGTTTTTACATCCTTCAACTTTTTCATTGAATTGTAAGGCTTCCAAACCACTGATTGATTATGTTTCATTTGAAAAAATTGATTTCCAAAACACTATTTAATCTCTTCTTGATCTTACTCTTCTCTTAATTCTTTTTTTTGGTATATAGGGATCACCACATGGGTTTTAAAAGGATTATATCAAAAATTTAAGACATCAATAAAAAAGAGGATATTGGTAGATAATCATGACATGGATTGGGTTGCGTGTGTTTCTATAAATCAAGAAAATTGATTATGGATAAAATTTACCATGATAACATAAACCTCTTAAGAGATCTTGGTTATTCATATGAATGTGTGTGTGTGTTTGTGTATGATTTTACAGATGAACTATTAGTGCATGAATCTTATATAAGAGTCCCCCTGATTATAGAATTGTTTGGGGAGGTCTGGGCTTGCACAAGTGTCTGTGTGTGGAATTATGGAATTCATATTTATTAAACAATTTCTTCTGAATTCAAAATAAATGTTTCTTTTTGGAAAAAATATTTTGAATATGTGATTTAATGATTAGAAATATTTTTTTAAAATCTTATTAACTATTTATATTTGTATAAGAATCTTTAAAAATGTTTTGATTCTCTTCCTACTATTTAATAATATTATGAGATAACATGGTTTATGAAATAGTTTCATGTGAGAAAGGTCTCTTGGGATTTTCTTATAGGGTTATTATAATTACCTATGTATATACACCTCAGTTTAAATGTAGATGTTTCCTTACCTAATAAAGGAAAGTGATAAGATTTGTACATCACTAGTGGAGAAGGATGATATAGATAGTAATGGATCTTAAGCGATATTTATTGAATGCCTGAACATTATTAAAAGTAATTGTTATGCCAACTTGTTTTCATGAGACTATTTCTACTCTACATTTTTCTTGATTGGTTGTTTTATCTACTGATTTTCTATGATTTTTTCTCTTTGAATCCTATAATTTGTTGATTATTATCTGATGAATCATTTTTAGTCATCAATTGTGTCATTTAAATGTTATTATTTTACGTGTTTCCTATTTATGGTTGTGTGAATATGATAATTGGTAAATTATTCTCCGCTTTAAATATTATTTTAAACACTCAAATTTGTTTACAAATGTTGGACTTTGGGCAATTTCACCAAATGTTAGTATCATCTCATACCCATCCCAAGCTAATGGGTGGGTGGGGTGTTAGAAATGGAATTAGAGACAATAATCACATAGAAGTGTAGTGAAATATCCCTATTTTTAGGTATAGTATCCATAATGTGGATGTTTTGATTTAATGGGGTGGAGAGTGTAATACCCTTAAAAAGTGACACTTAAATGGATTTATGTTTCTACTGATTTAAACAATATTAACCTTTATTTTCATATGATTACCTAATTAGATCACCCTTGCAAATAATTCTTGTACTAGAGTTGTATCAAGGATGGGTAACCTCCTATGATGTTTCACAGGGAGTTTGTAAGCGAGGGAAAATGACACTTAAGGAACTTGTGTTGGAATGTGGGGAAAGTCATTATCCTGATAAGTCACATCGCTGGGTAATAGCATATAGTGTGTTTAGAGGGAACCCAAGGCATTATAAGAGACATATAAGTTCATATATCTAGGTTTATGTCTCTGGGGATGATGGTAGAAAGTATATATGAAAATTTGGTACATGAAATTCATAGTTATAAATGACATTGCTAAACTTTTTATCTTCAAAGTCATGTAAATATGGTATTCTGGGTACAAAAAGTGTTCTAAAACACATTTAGGTGTGTTTTAATCTCATCATCATGGGTTTATCTAAGTAGTTTCAGGTTCCATGCATTAGTGAAATGAATTTCTACTAATATTCCATCGTCACATGGTTTTTTGATACTATGATACTATGATTGTTTTTCCATAATATATTTGAAGAAACATTAAATAATAATATTTAAAAAATTAAAATGGAGACTATTGATGTGGTTTTTAAAAAAATGACACCATAGATAATGGGAATCCAATGTGTGGTGAGACCGAGAACGTGATTCCACATGAACCATAGTTGAACTAGTATTTTGTTGAGATTATTGTACAGGTGGCTGAAGATATTGAAAAGGGACATCAGTATGACTAACCATATCTCACGAATCCCTCATCATGTTTCTTAATAGGAATCCATCATATTCGAAAGAGATTCAGGAAATTAATATGAAGAATCTTATATGATTAGGGTAAGAAAAAAAATTCTTCCTCAAAATCCCATTTGATCTAAATGTTATTCTTATGATGTATAGTTAGAATATTTTTCACTATAGTGGATGGATTTAAAATTTCAAGAAAATTTTAATCAGAACCTTAATTTGGAAGGGATTGAAAAATTAGTGAATTTTTTACACAACCAACTTCTAATGAAAGATAGAAATATATTTTTTCCATGTGAAATAAATAAATATTTTAGTGACTATGTTTACTACTCAATTCACTTAGTTGGTCCACTTCACATTAAATGAATCATCCAATGATGCAATTATTTTCCTAATATCTAAGGAAAGACTATGATTTGAGGCATGGTCTCAAGTAGTTATGTATTTTCATATGAGTCATTCTTAAAGTGTGAACAAGGAACCAACTAGAATGTGAGGTTTGGAAGGATATCATAGTGTATGAGACACCTTTTTCTATTAATGATTCAGTGGGAAATCCAAAATAGTAAAGAAATGTAAAAGAGAGGGATTATCATAGGGATGTTGGTTACTGGAGGACTACCCTATTGGATTTGTCTTCTATCCACTATGTAATTGAAATTAACCAAGATGCATTCAGGGGGGATTTCTTTAGAATAGAAATTAAGGTTGTATTATGAAAAAATTCTGTTCCCCAATTTTAGTGAAAAATAGACCCATACAAAGTATTGAAAAAGATTTATGAAGTCAATGGGAAGAGATATCTAGACATAGAAATTGGACTTATATGATCAAAAACTAGGTGGAGACATAATATAACCATTGGAAATAGAGATGATGGTCTATAGAATTAAAATTAAAGGGATTTATTAAATATATAAAATCAAATTAGGCTTCCCTACTTTTATTCATAAACAAGTCAGACAATTTACTCTGATTATGGGTTGATTATAGAAGTGTGATCCTAGTTTGATCATGAATTTATGTCCTCTTCCTCGAAATGAGGTTATTTTTGAACAATTTCAGTGATAGAACTGGTTCTCTGAGATTGATCAAAGATCAAGTTACCATCAAAATTGAGTTTGGAAAGAGGATTTGCTGAATACAATGGTTTAAATCTGATACCATAATTATGAATTTTTTTTCATTCCCTTTGGTATGATGAATTCCAATATAGTTTTCATGGACCTGATTTACATTATTTTCCATAGGAACCTAAAATATTATTTATGGTATTTATTGATGATATATTGGTTTATTATAGTAACATGAATGTTAATGATAAGATCATAGGGGGTTTTATTGATCAAATTTCAAGATCATTGAATTTAAAATAAATACTCAAATTGTGACTTTAATTCAAGAATTTCATTTCCCTAAAAAAATTATTTGAATAGAAGTAATATAAGTTGATCTTATGATGATTGAATTATCCATTTCATTGAATAATACAAATAATATATTAATGATGTTTTGTTTTCCTGGATTGAAAATTCATTATCATCAATTTTTTAGGATTTTTAGGATTTATTCTCTAATTAAGACATTTAAAAATGTAGTAAATTCCATTTAAATAGGATGATAACTATCGGAAATCCATCAAATATATAATATATCAGGGAACTTGGAAACCCTTCATAATATCGGTCGAATCGAGTTATGGTTTTATTGGTTTTTATGATGCATTTGGACTGGGTTTGGGTAGTTTCCTCTTGAATTCACATCATGTGGTGGATTTTTTATCACGGTAGTTGGGAGTACATGAAAATTATTACTTGATGTATGACTTAGAATTAATAGAAGTGGTCCTTGCCTTGAAAACATAGAGCCACTATAGTTTCTTTGAAATGTTCATAGTCTTCACTGATCATAGGATCATTTGAAAATATTTTTTCTCAGTAATACTTGTACTTGAGGAAATGGATATGGATGGAGTATCACTATTTTTTTTGACTTTCAATACATGTATAATCCTAGGAAATGGACTTCTATGGTAGGTAAAATTAATTAAAAGACATATAGTGAAGTAGTTATAGAGCGGCGTGAACAATGAAATTTTATGTGTGTTATTATAGATATATATACGGACATTGACAAATAGAATGATAATACAATTTTCTTCTCAATAACATTGGTTGTAGACTTAATTAATATGTTCACCGAATCTCAATAACTAAATTTTGGTTACATCAACATTAGGTTTTTCCAAAATGGTGGGCATACTATGGGTGGTAGAAATATGGATCCAAAATTTATTTTTCATTTTTGAAATCAAATCAAGATGTTTCAATATTTAAAGACAAAATACAATTTTTATTCCACCATTCAAAATAGAATATTTTCATGAAAATTTAGATGATATATAGAGCTCTACTAGTTCATTTCTGATTTTCATGTATGAAAACAAATATTCAAGATTATTTTTGTAAATGATGAACTTATAATTTGGTAAATGTTGAGAATCAATGAGAATATATTATAATACAATTCATTCCTATACCTATTTGTAAAATATATCATATTGTTTTGTACATTATAACTAGTCAAAAGTGGATTTTTTGGAAAATGATTCCATTTGGGTTATTGAATATTATCAAACCATGTCAGCAAAATTTATTCCAATCGAAGAGTCATATATAGTGGAACATATATAAGATTTATATGCTTAAGAAGTGTGAATGTTTCATGGTGTTCTAGTTTCAATAATCTTAGATTTAGATCCTTGATTTACTTGTTTTTTTGGAACTTCTTGCAATATAATCGTAAAATTAAACTGACCAAAATTACAATATATCATCCTGATATGGATGGAAAAAATAAATGAAAAAATTATAAATTCAAATATATTCTCTATGTATATATCATATAATTTGGTGTCTTATGGGAAGACCATATTGTGTTATTGTAGTTCGTGTATAATATGAAATTTTAATCCATGATACATATGGCCTTTCTCAAACCAATGTATATTTTTCCATTCGGTTATCCTCTTTATTGGGTAGAAACATGAGTGGCTTCAATAATTGGACCCAGCCTCATCTATTAGATGATAAGATAAGATCAAAATAACCTATAAGAGAATGGATATGACTTATCTAGGTAGAAATAACATGAAAATCATCATCATAGACCTTTTTCCTTTCAATGTTACTGAACATGTATTTTTTAAAGTTTCATTGAGACGTGGTCATTATCTAATGAGAAAAAATATAAATTGGATCCATGATATATAGTCTTGTTGGATATTTTTTAATGGATTGGTGATATTACACATAGGTTAGCCTTACAATAGATTTTTTTCCCATAATATGTTTCTTGTATCAAAAATAAATAAGTATCATCGAAATCCTTGTCACACCAATAGTTATGATCATTTTATGATTTAGATGGATGCGATGTTTGTCAATGAACCAATCTGAATTTGGATAGATAATAGACGTACTTTTGGGGGAGAACATTCATTCAATAATAGTATTATAGAAGCCTGGGGAAATTAAAAAAGAGACCTAGGAATGATAGAAGTTAATATAATACAAATGCATGAACCAATTCAAGATTTACAAGTAAAAGAATCCCAATTATAGGAATAATGTAACATCCCTAGATTTAGTAATTTCCCTATTTTATGGCTTAATTATTGTTAGGGAATTTTTGGGTTAAGACTCAGGATGTCTAAAGAAAGTTTTTAATGGTTTTTATTCATTTGTAATGAGTTTAATAGTGATAATGGTTTGTATAAATCGAGAACAGGTCTCTAAAAAACCATGTGTGGTGTTTGGGGGCCAATGGGAAGGAACACTATTAGTACATAGTTTGGAAGAACAATACAAATAACTATATGAGTTTTAGTTTTTTAGTAATCTAAAAATTCACATTTTAACATAAATATTTTCAAACTATGTGGCCTAACCATGAAAGAGGAAATAAATTATATATAATTTGTTCTAAAAATTGAATAAATACTAAAAATTCTCAATATTCTTCCGAAAACCTAGTCTCTCGGTAACTTTTGATATCATAGGTGAAGTTTGGTAATATTTGATGTATGAACCTCAATTATAATGATTTATCAAGTTAGATTTTCTAAATCAAATAGAAATTTAATAAAGGGGTAAGATATTAACGATCATATAAGAATCATGGTTCTAAATGATTCTTAGGAAAGTAGTTTTTCATCACTTCTAATTTTTCTTGGAAATGAAGGCATTCATGACCCTGATTGAATATTATGGGTTTGGGTAAATTTATTTCTAAAACCCTAATGAATATTTTCTAATTTTCCTCTAATTATTATTATTATTATTTTCTGATATAGTTAATACCATGAATTTTTAATTGGATGGATATAAAAAGGGATTTTTATAATAAAACATAGATAGTTTTGTGAAACTTTCATCACATAGATAGGTTTTTGTGTGTTCTTATTTATTGGGAAATGAAATGTGGTTTAAATATACCATGATTAATGGAAAAAAATTAAGAGTTCTAGTTTATGAATTAGAATACGGGTGTCTGTATGAGTCATTTTAGATGACTATTAGAATATGGATCATGGACAGTGGTCACAATGATCACATGATCATTTTGGGAGGATCATTCTTGTACAACTTTTTGTGGGGATTATATATTGATATTAAATAATCTGTTTTTAATATTTTTAAAAGAATATGTTTTTTTGGGAAAAATGTTTTTTATTTATAAATTTTTGGTTTCTAAATATTTTGGGAAAATATTATTAACTTCTTATATATTTATAAACAACATTAAATTTCTTTCAAAACTCATTCTCATATTTTATAAAAATACGATCTAATAAGATTCTAGACATTTTTTCATATGGAACAACTATCAAGGGGGTTCCTACTCGTTTATTTTACTCACCCCTTCATATGAAACCTGATGTATTTGTAGATGTTTCCTTCCATGATATCGAAAATATATAGGATTCATACATTATTAGTGAAACACCATGATAATGGAAACTATAGATGTTTATAGATTGATATTGGATTCTTGTAAATTATTTTATGTTATTATTGATCCACCATGGTTGTTTGATTCTATCATTTCTCTTGATCATCATCTATTTGGTTTGTTTATTTCCATTGTTACCATGATTATGTTTTTTTATTCCTTGGAGTAGTTGGATATTATCTTATGCATTATATATAGTTATTACATGAGTTTATTATATGTAATTCTTTATCTTAGTTTATATTTATTGATATGTGTGTGTTTTAAGGGTAAATCATTAAAACGTCAATTATTTTGTTAACACATTGACATTTAATAGCATGCTTTGGGTTTTAGGGAATGGCACCTATGGTCTGTAGCACCTCCAACATTGAAAAAACCAATGGGTTGGGCATGGGATATTATATTTCATCAAATCCATACCAAAGAATGGAAATTTTATGGGATATTTTCTTGTCCATTATGGATTATATAGGATATTTATCAATTATCTCAATAATATAACCTTAACTTGATCACTATTTCTAAAAAAATAATATCAATTTTTATTTCATGAGAGTTTGTAAAAAGGATTCAGAGAGATGAAAAAAAAATTAGTATCATCACCCATTATCCAGCTACATAAAATGTATATTTATTTTTAATTAAGGACTAACACATTCGAATTTTCCTTAGGATCCATTCTGAGTAAAAAAAATGGAATGGAAAACTAATGTAATAACTTATGCATAACTACTAAACCAATAAAAAGAAATTAGAAGACATTTCCTTTCCTTTATTAAAAATTATATTTTATTTGATATCCACAAATATAATTGTATTCACACACCATTTCACCATTATATTTGTGATGTTGAAAAATGAATAAAAAGGGGGATAATAAGATATATTTTGTTTAATCTATAATTTGAAATAGAAATAAAGGATACAAATTATCATATGAATTTAGTGTTGAACAATTTGACTATACATCCCACTTCATTTAGTTAATAATTTATATCTATATTTTTAGTGACCCATAATTTTTCATACATATGCATCACATGTTATTTGATGAATATAAAATACATAACATTATTATCCATGAAAGAATCATATTGATATACTATCCTTAGAAACTTATATAAATAATCATATCTTTCATAATTGATCTATATAACCTCCAACCATGTTCTTAATAACTATCACCCTTCATGGACATATCATGATTAAAACAATTCCTCATAACATAGATAATGTAAACATAAGGAACAATGATCTTTGATGTTATTTAAGGTTAAATGAGTGAGATAACAATAATCGAATAATCATAACATGAGTATATTGTTTTAAAAATATGTGAATAAAATTTAAAAAAATAGGCCTTATAACTAATAGATCATAATATTGAGTCATGGAATAAATCATGGTATCTATTATGAAATGAATCGAAAAAGAATTTAAAAATGATATATAAAATAATAACATTGTAATAATAGATATGTTTTTGGTGTACAAAATATGTATGAAATTTTATTTCTTTAGTCAAGGATTACTTCCTATTCTCTCATAGTGGATTGGAATCACTCCTCATTTAATTATATCCTTAGTCAAGGTTCACTCCCAAGACTATCATAGTGGATAGAGTCCCTTACTATACTAGGTTCAATCCCCATTGCAGTAGTTATTATATCCTTAGATAACCATATTTACTCAATAAATTTGAGGAATATATAATTTAAATTACACCAGTCACATAATGAAAAAAATACATATGTGTTACATAATACCATAAATCATTTATCATATCATTACACGTGATAATAAATTTGTTCCATAAACATTTCATTAATTTATTAAAATAATGGCCTCTGTAAAATAAATGGGTTTCATAAAAAACTTATAAATGAAATCATAATCCATTAAGAGAATGAATAAATATGGTGTAATTGAATCATATCCTATTAACTCTTATGTAATATCAAAATATGTTATCTTAAATGTGAAATTCCATTAAAAGATAACTCAAATATTTTAATAGGATAACCCCCTTTTCATTTCTTTAATTTTAAGTTAAAATAATAACATTTTCCAAATATTTAAGAAAAAGTTTCATTGTAAATAATCTTTTAAACATTTCATGTATGATTTAAATCATTGAGTGATAAATATATGGAAAATTCAATTCATACTGAGTATGTAAAAATAATGATTCCTTTCTTGTATTTTGAAAAAAGTGATAACTAGATTATTTAGAAAACAAAAAGAAGATTCCTTTTATTTTTTTATACAAATTAAAATGTGGGTATAAGGGAATTTAAATAATAATTGAAAAATATTAAGAAATTATTGAAAATAATTTATAGAAAACATAAACATTGAAGAAATAAAACATTCATCCAATGAGAGAAATAAAATCAATTTTATTTAAGAATATTTTATATATATATAGAGTAATTCAAGTGTGGAAAATTAATGGAAAAAAATTTAAGTTGAAAAATTTAAAATAGAAGAATAAAAATCATTTAATTATTATGATGAAGTTTATAAAATTCAAATAGTGTAAGCATAATCATAAAAAATATTGATAAATAGCGAGACTATAAATAAATTTCATTTCCTAGAGTTTAGATTTCATCAAAAGAAATTATGATGTTACACCCCAAGCTTCCACGGTACGTTTCCCTTTTAATAATGCAATAACTTGCATTGTATGCAGCTTCGAGATTCTAACACACCGTGACGAATCAAAGTAGCTGGTATGAATAGTAATACCCACTTTTTGAATTTTTTTAAATTTTATCTTCCAAAATAGACTTCATTTTTGTATTTTCAATATTGAATTTAGCTTAGGCTGAAGTTTTGGTATTTTTCTGAAAACATTCAATTTTTGATTAATATAGAAAAACAATGAGTTATAGTTTAAAACCAAATTTTTATTTTAATATTTATTTATTTTATTTAAAATTATTTTTGGTACAAATAGATACATAATACCTATATAAGTTCTATGTAATTTATTGGCATCGGATTATAATAATTTTTGATATATAAAAATTTTATTGAACTTTTCACCGCCTTTTAACCACCTCCAAGTAGAATTTGAAAATTCACATAAAACATAATTTTACCACTTATGTGAGGGGAATTTCAAAAATTCAAGAGACACGGTTGATATCAGTCTGAAAAATGTGGTTAAATAAGATGAAAATTATTTTTGGTGATTAGTAACATTTTACTTTTATTTACCACGATTAAAAGTAAATAGTGTATTTAAGGGTAAAATGATATTATAATCACCCTAACACATGTCTTAATTCTATTGGATAAGTATAATTCGGCCAAAAAAACCTTAGGAATAAAATATGAACCTCTTTGGTCCATATGGATTAGATTAGGACACTTATTATTATTTTATTTAAAGAAGAGTTAAAAGAGTTAAAATCAATGTTTAATAACTAAACTATTTTTAATATATAGTTATAAAAAAGATAAATTCGACTATAAATTTTCAATAAAAAGATAAAAATATTTCGTAAATAATGGTATTTTATTTATAGTTTTAGACATTACATAATTTATATTATTTATGACACAATGATGTTGTAGTAATTACCTGAATAATGAAATATTGAAAGAATTGATATTATAAATATCCAAATAAATATAATATGAGACTTTTTATGAATTAAAATAATTTTATAGGTTAATATGACATATTATGGTTGGTTATATGATTTGTTTTTGAAGTAATAATGCTGTTATAAATTTAGAAAAAACAAAATACAAAATTGTGTCAAAATTGACATAAAAGAGTTTTTAAAAACAATATTATATTATTAATTGATACTATATTAAGAAAAATCTATGGTTAGTCCAGAAGACTTATATAATTATAGTTGTATCATTATTGAACCACATGGGGTTAGGTTGGAAGTATATATAAAGTTTATTAACCATATAATATAAAAATACAAAGAGACATGGTAAATGTCAAACTATTTAACTAAGAGTTAAATATAAATGATAAGGATAATATAGTGACCCAAACCTATCTAAAACCTATTGTTTGAGTGTTTTTAGACCTATCCACACCTTATAAATTAAATAATAAAATTTTTAAACATTAGAAACCAAATATTATTTTATTATAAAATAATATTTCTAGCATTTCTTATAGTGCCCCTCACCCCTATTATAAAAGGGCACCCCCTTCTCTCTAATTCACACCTTAAAATCCATTTGTCTCATCCAAAATCTGCCCAAATACCCTCTCAACTTTCCTCCCATAATCCTAGTGACCTTACTTTAGTCATAAAGCCAACCTAAGGAGCCATTTTGATCAAATCAAAAGGAAGAACCCGAAGAAGAGTTAAATATCTCCCCACCTCTTTCAAGTTCCTTTCTTCTTCAAATTCATGTTTAATTGTTGTTTACATTCTAAAATAAAAAAACCAGTATATTCTATATAAAGTGATTTTATTATAAATATGGTACAGCCGAAATCATTATTCTATCAATCCTTTGAATGACATGTCACCATACGTGCATACGTACGACTTACCATCTCCACATTGTGGTGTAATTGTTATTCAATATATTATTATTTGAATGGGTAAAATAATGATGTGTAATTGATGTTAATAATAAATTTAACATGATAATTATTATTTTGATATGATATACGATCCAATTATGTATTATTTTAACATCAAAAGAATGATATTGTCGCCCGTGCGTACGTACATATTACTGTCTCTACGAACACGATGTGATTCATTCACCATCGTATCCATTCAAGAATAATTTTCATTTGATGATTAAAAATAATTTTTACAGACTTGATATCATTTTGTATATGAATATGATACATCTCATCCATAATAAATACGACTCATATAACAAAGAATACAAAAAAAATGAACCCGTTAACACCCGAAACGACGATAATACTAAGATATTATTAACAATGAAATGTTATAAGATCATATATGATATCATATCAATGTATATGATTATTTTATAATTTTATAACAATTATATCACCAGTATACAAGCATTTAACCTACCCTCGACCAAGGAAAAGTACATGGTAAGGGTTAATTTCACAATATCTTCATTATCTGAGGTTTTTTAAACGTAATTATCCACTGGGACCTCCTTATTATCCACATCCATGTTTCTTAAAAATGTATTTCACAAAGGTTTTCCTATTTACTAGAAAATGGGTTAAAGTCATTTATACCCCAATATGTTTTTAAAGGAATCTTTCTGTCATTTTGAAAACAAGGTACTTTTTGACCATTTCGAAAAATTTAATGTAATAATGTTTTTTAACTTATATGGCCGGAGTGGCTGTTTTCTGACGTTATAACATCATCAAATCTTCCCTTAAAAGCTAATAAGAACATTTTCAAAATAAAATTTTTCTTTATAATTGTGCGACACTTTAATGATTTCAAAAATAGAAAGAGATATTTCTCTAAAAAGGGTATTGATTTCATATATGTCAACATCCTTTGAGGAATTTTAAGTTTATTTGAAGATGAAATATTATGATTCAAAACTTCCATATTGTATTGAAGGTTTTGTGATATGTTTGACTATGGATGTGTTGTTTTTATACCATTCATGGTTTATGGTTAATGTATTGACATTTCGTATGCTAGTTTTAATACAAATGTGTATGTTATATTTCAACCTTTTTATATGAGGGATGTATTGGACTTAGTAAGTGACAAGTGGAGCCCGATATTTCTCCTCGATGCATCGGTAGGTCTCATGAGACAACTAGACGTGGAATTGGCTATGGACCTTCCCCAATTTGATATATGGTTTTTGCTGAGGCCTTAATCATTTTTAGATGTCATGGCCAAGGCCTTGACAAAATGTTTCAGAATGTCTGGCTTTATACATTCCCTTACTATGAAAATAATATTGATGGTTCATGTTGTCATTCGACTAATAGAATACAAAAGATTATGTTTTATTAAGGCATTATTTACTCAACTCATATTCAATCCATAAAAGTATTCATTTTTATTATTCGTAAAGGCATGTGGTTTCAATTATTTACCATGCTTAATATTTATGTTATTTTCTGTTGTATTGCTTACCCTTACTGAGCATTTGAGATCAAAACTTTCTAATGTTTCATATTACTAGGATATGAAGAAGTTAGTTATGAGTGAATTACAGGCATAATCTAGTAGGATTGGATGTTTCTAATGGAATATATTAATTTTGGATTTATTTTCCAGCTGTAAAGTTGAACTTATGTTTGAATCTTGTTTCCAATAATAAAAAACTGATCAGTCATTCAAGACATGATTTCCTTGTGTTCATGCCAATGTTATGAAATAATGCACTGAATATGGGTAACTAGGGTCGGGGTGTTACAATTGGTATCAGAGGACGTTTATTATAGTCCTCGGAAACTAGATTTATATAAACTCTGATTAGAGCACATAGACCTAATATAGACTTTGAGGATTAATATATAAGAACTTCCTAGAATTTTGGTATTGTAGTGATTTTGTGAGTTGTCCAAGAAATACTTCCCTGTCTGGATACGAGCTGGTAGAGGTGGCTCTGGTATAGATGTACCTAGGGGTAAAACCTAAAAACACTGCTTTGAGCTAGACTCAAACAAGAACTAGTGCACAAAAACGGGCCATGTTGTACTCTTGGTTAAGACACTCCTGGGGGATATGCTAAGGATAATTATCATTTTCTTTACAAACCATTATAAAGGGTTTATGAGTATATACTTCCTCAAAGAAAACATTTTTATGATTATGGTATATATCCATAAATTTTTCAATTTATGTTAAGTGTTTTACAAGTTTGGATTTATGTGTTGCAATTCAAAAACTAATCTAGTATATACCATTGTTTGGAAATGAAGCCTAAAGGAAGGAATGAAAACCTTATCAATGAACGCACTCCATGTCGGGACTTTCCTCCTACACAAGATAATTATAGTGGATCCGGTGATGTAATTGTTGCTGATCAGCAGATCACCATACTAGGACAACTCACTCAGGATATGAATAATAAACATACCCGTATGGAGCACCCTGATCCACAGAGTGGAGGATCAATGTTAGATTGCTTCATGAGGCAACAAACACAGACATTCAATGGGAGTAAAAATCCATTAGTGGCTGAGAAATGGATAAATTTCTTAGAGAAAATATTCCACGCTTTGGGGAGTAGGGAAAGTAAAAAAGTTGTCAGGGAAGTTTACTCCCTCACTGGAGATACTGATCAATGGTGTTCATTGATTCAAAACACAAAGGAAGACGAGGAAGTGTCAAATATGAAATAGAGGGGCTTTATAGAAATTTTCTTAGAAAAATATTTTCCTCATGACAATCGAGCAGATAAGGAAAGTCAATTTCTGAGTTTGAGGCAAAAGGAGGATGAGAATATCGCAATGTATGAGGCTATCTTTTCAAGGTTAGCGAGGAACGCTGTAGATTATATACGTAAAACAAGAAGTAAGATTGATCGTTTTTTTATGGATTAAAACCATGTCTCCGTCGAGAATTAGTATCACAATCCTTCTCTTCATACGAAGATATTGTCTCGTGTTCTATGAAGACAGAAAACTAATTCTCTATATCTTATGACTTTAAAGAAAATCAAAAGAAGAATAGATCTGCGGAACACTTTGGGAAACAAAATAAGGAAATGGGGAAGAAGGGAAGAATTAAATTTCCACCCTGTGATAATTGCGGAAGGAAGCACCCTGGTGCTTGTCTAAAAGGAAAAGGAGTAAGCAAAAAATGTGGATAGAAATGCCATATTGCAAGTGATTGTAAGGGAATGAAATATGCTACCAATTTTCAATTCTACAATTGTTGGGGGATGTGGCATTATGAAAATGAATGTCCTAAGCGTCAGGGAAACTTACCACAGAAAAGGCCATGGGATCAAGGCCAAGATTATGCAATCACTACTGCTGTGGTTGAATCTCCGAATGACGTAGTGGAAGGTAATTTAATGGTTTCCTCAAGTTTAAAAAACGCATTATTTGATTCTAGATCATAGCTTTGTTTCATATCATCCCAGATTGGAATAAAAATTAGATATTTCAAATTTGATTTAATAAGGACGTTTTTAGTAAAAACTCCAAAGGGAAGTATCATTGCAACAATTTTTTGTAACTAAGTCCCCATTAGAGCACATAAATGTTCTTTGTCTGCTGATAATATCGTCATACCCATGATTAAATTTGATATAATCCTCAGTATGGATTAGATTTCGAACCATGATGTGAAAATTTATTGTAAGAAGAAGGAGGATAAGATTTTTTGATGACGATGATAAAGAACACCATATCTTTGGAGAAGAATCGTCACCACCTGATTCTTATCTAGATCCACCCCAGTAGCTCAACAAAATTCAATTATTGGGAGGAAGAGAATGAAATAACTGTGGGTGATGAAAGGAATCATCAAATAGAGTATGTACTTATTGTGAATGAATATTTTGATGTGTTTCCAGAAGATTTACCTAGACATCCTCTAGAACGAGAAATTGAGTTTTCCATTAATTTAATTCCTGGTTCAAGGCCCATATCGAAGAACCCATAGAGAATGACCAATGTGTATTTAGTGGAACTAAAGAAACAACTAAAAAAATTTAGTAATAAATGATTTATTCTCCCTAGTGTTTCTCCATGGGTAGTCCCTGTCCTTTTTGTTAAGAAGATAGATGGTTCTATGAGGTTGTGCAATGACTACATGTAGATCAATGCTATAACGATAAAGAACAAGTATCCCCTACCTCACATTGATGATTTATTCGACCAACTTCATGGAGCTGAAAAATCTTCAAAGATTGACCTTCAATCTGGATATCACCAGTTGTGTGTGAAGAAGGAATTCATTCGGAAGATAATATTTCGAACCACATACGAGCATTACAAGTTCATAGTAATGGCTTTTGGAATAACTAATGCACCCTCTCTCTGCATGAATCTTTTGAATAAGGTTTTCAAGGAATATTTTGATGAATTTTTTGTGTTATTTATTAATGATATCTTGGTATACTCCAAAATCTAGGAATTTTATTAAAATCACTTGAGCATTATCCTGAAGACTCTTAGAAGACATGAATTATATGGGATGTTTAGTAAGTGTGAATTCTGGCTTCATGAGATTTATTTTCTTGGCCATATTGTCTCCAAGGATGGAATCTCTATTGATCCATCTAAGACTAGAGCAATCCTCGAATGGCCATCACCTACAAGTATAACTGAGGTACGCAGTTTTATTGGTTTAGCATGTTATTATCAGCATTTTGTCTGGAATTTCGCCCAATTGCCTAACCCATTAACCAAGATCACACATAAAGTGGTTAAATATGTGTGAAAAAAAGAGTATGAAGAATGTTTTGAAGAACTGAAGAGAAGATTAGTCAATGATCCTATATTGACTCAACCATCGGGGAATGATGGGTTTTTTATTTATATTGATGCATCGAAGAAAGGACTTGGTTGTGTCCTTTTGCAGAATGATAGAGTTATTTCCCATGCATCATGACAGTTGAAAATTAATGAGAAAAACTATCCTACTCATTATCTTGAGTTAGCAGCCGTAATATTTTCTTTGAAGATATGGATACATTATCTCTATGGTAAAAAATGTGAGATATATACTGATCACAAGAGTTTGAAGTATATCTTCTCTCAGAACGAACTCAATACGAGGAAAAGGAGATGGCTTGAACTACTCAAGGATTATGATTTCACTATACAATACCACCCAGGTAATGGAAATAAGGTGGAAGATGCTTTGAGTAGAAAGGATCATGGATTTTTTAACAAGATGTGAGTTGAAAAGTATCCTATATACATAGATATAGTAAAGCTGGATATGGGAATAACCATGGAAGGGGAAAAATCAATGATTTTTCAAATGGCTTCCAAAACATCTTTACTAGAAAGGATAAAGAGTTCTCAGACCGGTGATGAAGAGTTTCAAAAGAAGAATAAAGGTGTGAATGATGGGAGATTGAGTGACTTTGTTTTTGAAGATAGCATTTTGATGTTTGGGAAGAGGCTTTATGTTCCCAATATACCAGATCTAGAAAGGGAATTGTTGGATGAAGCTCATAGTTCCATTTTCTCTATAAACCTTAGGAACACAAAAATGTATAGAGATTTTAAGGAACATTTTTTGTGCGAAAACATGAATATAGAGGTTGTTAATTTAGAGTCAAGATGTATGGTTTGTCAACAAGTGAAAGCTAGAAGGAAATAGCCTAGAGGAGTCTTGCAAGCTCATCCCATACTAAAGTGGAAATGGGATAATATTACGATAGAATTTGTCATGGGACTACAAAAGTCTCCAAGAAGTAATGATGCAATATGGGTCATTGTTGATCATCTTACCAAGGAATCACATTTCATTGCTATAAGAGAAGATTTACCACTTGAACGTCTAGAAAGAATATATATTAATGAATTTGTGAGACTTCATGGTGTACCCCTATCGATTGTTTCTAATCGTGATCCACGTTTTACATTAATATTTGGGAAAAGTCTTCAGAAATCCCTAGATACTGACCTTCATTTGAGCACTGCCTACCACACTCAAACTAATGGAAAATCAGAACATACTATTCAAACCTTAGAAGACATTTTTATATCATGCCCACTCGACATTCAAGGTATGTGAAATCAATATTTACCTCTGGTAGAATTTTCCTATAAAAATAGATTCCATTAAAGTATTCAGATGGCACCATTTGAAGAGTTATATGGAAAGAGATGTCGCACACCAACTTGTTGGGATGATATTGGTGAAACAAAACTCATAGGCCCATAACTTGTGGATGAAATGATTGAAAAGGTGAGCGTAATCCAAAACCACATCAAAGAAGCTCTATGTAGGAAGGAGAGCTATGTTGATAACCGAAGGAAGGATTTGGAATTTCAGGTAGGAGATTACGTTTTCTTGAAAGTATCTCCATGGAAGGTTGTTATATGTTTTGGTAATAAGGGAAAAGTGAGTCCCATGTACATCTGACCTTTTGAAATTCTAGAACTAATTGGGGCTATAGCTTACCGTTTGGCAATACCGCCAAGTCTCTCCAAAGTTCACGATGTGTTCCACGTATCACTGTTGAGAAAATAAATGCCTCACCCAATGAATATACTCTCCAATGAAGAATTAGAACTGGAACCCAATCTGTCTTATTTCGAAGATCCTATCAAGATTCATGATAGAAGAGAACAAGTGCTGAGAAACCAGACGACTCGTCTGGTAAAAGTTCTATGGAGAAGCCATAAGATGGAAGAGGCAACGTGGGAACCCGAGGAACTTCCGATGAAGAACCACCTGAGTCTTTTCATGTTGTAGTATTCTAGAAATTTCTAGGATGACATTATTTGAAGGAGGGGATAATGTAACACCCCAAGCTTCCACTATACGTTTCCCATTGAATAATGAAATAGCTTGGATTGTACGCAAGTTCGAGATTCTAACACACCATGGCCAATCAAAGTAGCTGTTATGAATAGTAATATCCACTTTTAGAAATTTTAGTAATTTTGTCATTCAAAATTGACTTCATTTTTGGATTCAGAATATCAAAATTAGATTTGGGTGAATTATTGGTATTTTTCTAAAAACTTTCAATTTTTTATGAATAGCGAAAAACAATGAGTTATAGTTTAAAACAAAATTTTTATTTAAATAATTAAATATTTTATTTAAATTTATTTTAGGTCAAAATAGATTTATAATACATATTTATGTTTGACATAATTTATTGGTGTCAGATTATAATAATTTTAGATATATAAAAATTTTATTGAACTTTTCACCGTCTTTTACCCACCTCCTAGGAGAATTTGCAAATTAAAATAATGCATAATTCTACCACTTCTGTGAGTGGAATTTTAAAAATCCAAGAGACACAGTTCATATTAGTATGAAAATTTTTCTTCAATTAGATGAAAATATTTTTTTGTGAATAGTAACATTTTACTTTTATTTACGCCGGTTAAAAGTAAATAGGGTCTTTAAGGGTAAAAATGATATTATTATTATTACATAATGTTCTAATTGTATTGGATAAGTATAATTCGACCAAATAAAACCTTCGGAATAAAACATGAACCTTTTTGGTCCACTTGGATTATATTAGGACACTTATTATTATTTTATTTAAAGAAAAGTTAAAATAATTAAAATCAACATTTAATAACTAAAACATTTTTCATATAGGGTTATTAATAAGATAAATTAGACTATAAATATTAATTTTAAATATAAAAATATATCATACATAATTTTATTTTATTTATATTTTTTAGACATTAAATAATTTAATTTTTTTATGACCCAATGATGATGCAGTAATTAGCTAATTACTGAAATATTAAAATAATTGACATTATAAATATCCAAAGAAATGTAATATGAGAATTTTTATGAATTAAACTAATTTCATATGTTAATATTAAATATTAGGGTTGGTTATATGATTTTTTTTAGAATTAGAATTTTTTTTTATGAATTTAGCAAAAACAAAATACCAAATAGTGTCAAAATTGACATAAAAGCGTTTTTAAAACAAATATTATAATATTAATTGATATTCTATTTCTAAAAATCTAGGGTTCGGCCAAAAGACTTATATAATGATATGGGTATAATTAATGAACCACTTGGGTTTCTCTTGAAATATATTGTAAGTTTATTAACCATATAATATAAAAATACAAAGAGACATGGTAAATGTTAAACAATTTAACTAAGATATAAATCTAAATGATAAGGTTAATATATTGACCCAACCTATATAAAACCTATTGGTTCAGTGGTTTTGGACCTATCCATACCTTATACTTTAAATAATCCATTTTTGAGCCATTTGAAATCGAAAATGATATTATTATAAAATAATATTTATAGCTTTTCCTTAGGTGCCCCTCACCCCTCTTAGAAAAGGGCACTCCACCTTATCTCTAATTCACACCTTAAAAGCCATTTGGATCGGCCAACCTCTTCCCAAATACCCTTTCAACATTCCTCCCTTCATCCTAGAGGGCTTCCTTTGGTCATGAAGCCATCCTAAGGATCCATATTGATCAAATCAAAAGGAAGAACCCAAAGAAAGGAAATATCTCACCACCTCTTTCATGTTTTTTTCTTCTTCCACTTCCTCTTTCATTTTTGTCACCATTATAAAATAGTGACTCCAGTATATTTTATATAATATTATGTTATTATAAATATGTTACAACCAAATTCATTATTCTATCTATCCTTTAAATGACATGTCATAATACGTGCGTACGTACGACTTACCGTCTCCACATCGTGGTGTAATTGTTATTCAATAAATTATTATGTTGATGGGTATAATAATGATGTGTAATTGATGATAATAATAAATATAACATAATAAATATTCTGTGTATATGATATAACATCCAATTATGTATTATTTTATTATCAAAAGAATGATATTGTCGCTCGTACGTACGTATGGATTACTGTCTCCACGAACACGATGTGATTCATTCCCCATCATATCCATTCAAGACTAATTTTCATTAGTTGATTAAAAATAATGTTTAAAGACTTGATATCATTCTTTATATTAATATGATACAACCCATCCATAACAAATATGACTCACATAAGAAAGAATATAAAGGAAAATGAATCCATTAACACCCAAAACGACGATAATACAATGATATTATTAGTTACGAAATGTTAAAAGATCATATATGATATCATATTAATGTATATGATTCTTGTATAATTTAATAGCAATTAATTCACCATTATACTGGATGTTAACCTACCCTTGACCAATGAAACGTACATGGTAAGGGTTAATTTAACAATCTCTTCACTATCCGAGGTAGTTTATACGTAATTATCCACTGGGACCACTATATCATCCACATCCATGTTTCTTAAAAATGTATTTCAATTTTTTTTACTATTTACTATACAATGGTTTAAATTCATTTATAAACCTATATGTTTTGAATGGAATCTTTCCGTCATTTTCCAAACAAGGTAATTTTTGACCTTTTCGAAAAATTTAAGGTAATAATGTTTTTAACTTATACGGCGGGTGCGGCTATTTTTTTCCATTATAACATCATCAAAGCTTCCATTACAAGCTTATAATAATATTTTCAAAATAAATTTTTTATTTATAATTGTGTGACTATTAAATGATTTCATAATAGAAAGAGATATTTCTCCAAAAATGGTTTTGATTTCATCTATTTCAACATCCTTTGATGAATTTTATGTTTATTTGAGGTTGATATATTATGATACAAAACATCCATATTGTATTGAAGGTTTTGTGATATCTTTGACTATGTATGTGCTATTTTTATACCATTCATAGTTTATGGTTTAAGTATTGACATTTCTTATGCTAGTTTTAATATGAATGTTTCTGTTATTTTTCATCCTTTTCATATGAGGAATGTATTGGATTAGTAAGTGATTGGTGGAGCCCGCTATATCTCCTCGATGCATCGGTAGGTCTAATGAGACAACTAGATGTGGAATTTTTCGAGGCCCTTTCCCAATTTGATATACGGTTTTGGCCGAAGCCATATCCATTTTTAGACGTCTTGGCCGAGGCCTTGACAAAAGTTTTCAGAATGTCTGGCATTATACATTCCATTATTATTAAAATAATATTGATGGTTCAAGTGGTCATTCTACAAGTAGAATACCCATGATTATGTTTTATTATAGCTTTATATACTCAGCTCAACTTCCTAACATAAAATTATTCATGTTTATTATTGGTAAAGGCATGTGGTTTCAATTATTCAATATGATTAATATTTATGTTATTTTATGCTGTATTGGTAACCCTTACTGATCGTTTGAGCTCACCCCTTTATTATGTTTCATTTTTCCAGGATATGAAGAAGTTAGTTATGAGTGACTTGCAGGCCTAATCTAGGAGGCTTGGATGTTTCTAATGAAATATATTCATTTTGTATTTATTTTCATGATGTAAAGATAAAATTATTTATGAATATTTTTTCTAATAATCCTAAACTAATTTTCCTTTCAAGACATTATTTCCTTGTGATCATACTAATGTTATGTAATAATGCACTGACTCTGGGTATCAAGGGTCACGATGTTACATAATAAAATAGTATAATTAATTTAAATTGATCATAAATATATAGTACATTAATTTAAATACATATAATATCATACATGATCCACTTATATTTTTTAAAAAAAACTAATTATTAATATTGCCTTTTTAAAATATTCAGTTTATGGTGTTAATCGTTTCATTATCATGATA
The DNA here is from genome assembly GCA_963277665.1 of Viscum album. Taxonomy (NCBI): domain Eukaryota; kingdom Viridiplantae; phylum Streptophyta; class Magnoliopsida; order Santalales; family Viscaceae; genus Viscum; species Viscum album. Next base: position 1,374,443,319 of record OY728137.1, read on the forward strand.
ATATGAGTTCAATGGTTTCTGTACATTTACATTGATCATGATTCGGTAAAATTCATTATATTATTCATGATATATATATATCATATATATTCATTAAATATACATTTACTATAATAAAAAATGGATACCGGTAGAAAAATGAAATACAATGTTCACAAAGATGGTATGTTGTAAGTGAGCATGACTGCATGTTCTACTTTCGATGAATTAATCAAAAGAAAGGTAAATAATCATTCCAAATTAATGAATATTTATTATATGATATATTTCATATATATTTATATATATTAAATATATATTTATTACCATTCATAAAATGCGTAAATGAATAACGAATCACATCGCTGCATGGATGTAGTAGTCCACATGTATGCACAAGATACATTATTATTTTCCAACATATTAGAAGGTAAAAAGGTAGGTATGATATTATAATTATGAAATCATAATAGTTTTATAATAATATTAAATAAACTTTAATCCAATCAAAATAACCATATATGTAATATGGTAAGGGAAAATGAATTGTATTGCTATGTGGAGGTGGTATTCCACACGTATTCATGAGCGATATATTCACTTTCCACTTTATGGAATAGAAGGTGGATATAGGTGGTACCATTAAAATAATTACATATTATTATATCTAGGAATCCAAATGTTTTACTTTATTATGAAATCCACATATTTATTGGATATTTACAAAGAATGAAATTGAAAGAGGTCGGGTAAGACAATTATCTCTCATCTGATTAGCCTCCTTTAGATCCTTTCTTAAATACCGTGTGAATGGAATTTTAGGTATATTAAAAAAACTATTTCTAAATAATTATATAATATATTTTGTAAGGTTTTTTTCAATATTAATGTCAAAATGTTTTTTAAAAAATATAATAGAGGGGTGTCGTTTTACATGTGGGGGAGATGACACACGTGGAATTGGTTGATGGATGAAAATATAATAAAATAATTATAAATATATTTTAAGAAAATCGATAAATTTTTTATGGGTTTTCATAATAATGTATAAATATGGTTGCATATTAGTATTTATACGAGTATAATGTGAATATTTACCATTATATTTTGGTTTAACCCCTAGAAAACCATTTTTAATCTAAAACATTGTGGAAATTTATTACTATTCAATATAAATGAAAATGAAAGTGTCATTTTTAATAAATGTGGACATGATTATAACAAATATTTAAACCATTTTATGAATTAAAATCTATAAAATTAAAATAAATTACTTTGAAAATAAAACAACAAAATGTGACCAAAAAGGGGGTTTCAAAAAAAAATTTCTTAATTATAAATTGTTTTAATACCGAAATCCATATAAATGAGTTAATATCACCAACATTTAATTATTAATTATATAAATGAAGTGTTATTACATTTAGAACAATATTAATAGAATGTGAAAAAGTTTAACTCATTTAAATGAAAATATAACTTTACATTAAATTAGTATTTCCATTATTCATCAGTGAATAAATCTTTTTATAAAATAGTCAAAAAATATATCTATTATATTTTTGACATTCTTATTTTTAAAATAAATTACTATTTTTTTTAAAATAAATTTTAAAAAATTAGAAAATATTAATCATATTAATTTATAAAAAAAGAAAAAAATACAGTTTTTTAGGAAAATGTATTTTTGAGCCAATAAATAATTTACCAAAAAATTCTTACTTTTTTAACAATATATTTTATTTTTCTAAAAATATTATAAGTATTTTAATTATGTTGTAATTCTACTTCATACTTACAATTTAATTGTTAATTTATAACTATATATTATATTATAGTTCATTTGGAATCAAGGTTGCATGTATCGCAAACTATTGATGCAATTAATCTTATTTTAAAAAACTTATCATAAAATATTAGGTTGTTAATTCCCTACTAGTAGTTAAATGTAAGATAATGAATAAATTTATGTTTTAGATATTTTTATACCCTAGTATGATGGATTGAATAATTATATGGCCTCTAATTTAAGTTCATCATAGGGTTTCAGAACAAAAATTTTCAAAGTTAGAAATAGAAACAAGGAAGTAAATATTAAATGATCATTATTTATTCCACCATGTAAGTGAAATAATAATTTAAAATATACACTATAGACTCATAAATACAACCAGTTTTAGATATTTATCATACCTGAGTAGTAGTGACCACCTTAGACTATGAAGAATAGCCTGTAATGTGATGGAATAATGCTTTTTATACCACTATTTTTATGGATGTGTTTTAATTTTTTAGATCTTAAAAAACTGAATGTTTTCTTGTAAATATTTTTACGGTATATGAGATTCCAAAATAACCCATTTTATGTTATTATTTATTTCATGTTTGCGGTATGGATTTCATATTTCTATTTTATAGTTATTTATAATAGTTTAACATTTTATTTACTATTGACTATGTGTCAAAATGTGTATAAGTCATACCCACTACAAAAATTGAAGATAATGTAGTTTTTTAATATATAAATCAGATAAAATATTAAAATTTTAGGCTTATAAGTTTTATTTAAACCGATCATGGTACACACTTCTTTTATAGAGACCATGGATTAACAATCAAGGATATTAAATCATTTTTTATTAATATTTATCATTTTAAAAATGTACAAGCCTTAGGACCATAATAGTTAAGTATGGTTTGAAGCATGAAAAACATTATATTATATCTTGATGAATGTCTTTTATCATATCCCACAAATATTTTCCCCTTTAGTAGTCCTAATTAAAACATTTCTTCATAACCCAAGGAAAGGAATCATAAAAAAGGGTTATCTATGATGCTCAGTAAGGGTAAAAAATGATTATATGTATGAATAAACTGATAATAAACATAAGATAAAATTTCCATAGAATTATAATATCATTTTCAACATATAAAATACCCTAATAAAGATAAATTCCATAAATATTGGCAGTTCATAAGGCATGAATTACAGGAGAATAATGAGAATAAGCAATGAATGCATACAATAGGAATACAAAATGGAATTATATAAGACACATAAACAAATAGAATGATTTATATAGAAGTAAAGGATTACAAAAAATGATATATTAGTGTAATGGGTTCACTCCCTAAACTATCTTGGTTTCCAGGGTTCAATCTAAATATCATCTTTGTGGTATAAGTCCTTTATGAAACCAGGTTAACTTCACTTTACTGCACTATGTTTCTGAACTGAATTCACATCCAATTCATTCATAGTATTATTATACAAAGTAAACTTCCCATTACATACCTATATTAATAATCCATTTTTACTTACCATTCCAGACCTTTATTTTGAAACTGAGTTCACTACTTGTTATAACCCTGTTATACTAATATGAGTTCACTCTTCATTCTAGCCCTATCATATTATACAGAGTTCCCTCACAGTTATGATCTAATATTTCTCATGAGATATAAATATATACCCAATTCTTCGAGGAAGATATAGCTCCCACTCATATTATAAAGAAATCATATATACGTGTGCCATAATATAATGAAATATTCATTATTTCATGACCCATAAAAAGACATGGGTTTCATAAACATCATATCATTACCCATGAAATGAAATTGGAATTATAAAATTTTAATCATATTTTAACTAATGAAAAATAGACAGGTTTGATGATCATTTCATCATAGAATAACCAGTTAATAAAAGTGGGTTTTACAAGACATTTAGGATGGTATAATCTAGGGAATAGAAATAGGTTTCACAAACAACAATTGATCTAAAACATAAATCATCAAATGAAGGAATAATAATGGTTTACATGAATTATATCCTAGGTAATGCATAAACTATATCAAATTATGTCATATTATCTATAGATGTATTTTGAAAAACCACTTAGAGGATTTATTAATAGAGAAAACCTATCTTTGAAAACTAAATGTTGAAACATAAGGAATTTTCTGAATTCTTTTCTTTGAAAACCACTTTGAAAAGATATGAATAAAGACTTCAAAACAATTTAATGAATATATTGAGGAAAATATCCTTTTCAGTTTTAAAAATTATTTTCAAATCATTATACATTTTTAATATCTTTTTTCTTCAAAACTAACCTTGAAAACATTCCAAAGAAACGTTAAAAATCATTTAAAACACATTATAAACATAAATCATTTTTGAAAAACATTTTCATTGAAAACCAGATTAGAAACAAATATTTTACATACTATTAATAAATAAAATTCCAATAAAAAATAATCATGTATTAATTCATAGGATGCATCAAATAAATAGAGGTTATGATGATAGATAAATTCATATATGCTGAACATTCCTTTTTTGATGAAAAACGTTAAGAAAAGTACATTTATCAAAAAAGTCAAGCAGATTCAATTTTTTTAATTTTCAATAAATGTGTTAAATGATGTTATTTTTTATATATCATATGATAATAGTAAAACATTTTTAGGATGTTTTTATAATACATGGTTTTGAAAGAAAATAGATTTTTGATGGATGAGTGAAATAATGTCATATTTTCATAAAAAACAATCCTTAATTATATTATGTCATGAAGGGTTGAAAAAATGGTACCAATACTTAATGTATCCTGAATAACCATATGGTAAGAAAATTATTGATAGTTCAGATATATAGTTAATAATATTTCATTAGTGGAAGCATAATCTTAAACAATCTCGATAAATGGTGAGATTGTAGCAATAAATTATTACCACTTCTGTAACCTTGAATACTAAGTACCCTGAATGATTAAAATACAATAAGACAAAAAATATCAAAATGATCAATAAATCCATGATATAACACATCAAAGGGAATTATATATAGATCATAAACAATATAGGTTCACGACAATACATGTGTCTCAAAGAAGAATATTGATAGAAAATTACATTACAAATTTGATGAATTTTTAAAGATATAAACCATGAAAGATAGATAGTGAAATTTATATGTTAATAAATATAAATTTAATTATAAATATAATACAAAAAATTCAATGTCATTATATGTACCCCAAAAAATAAATGAGTGGATACTAAGGCATAACTAATGTAGAAATAAATGTGACTAGAAATCCTAATACTACTCGAGTTACTATTAAATCATTAGATCCATGAAAAAAAGAATAAATTGAATCTTTAAATATCATGAAATAATTTAAATTAATTATATAAAATTTTATTGGGATTTTTACACACCCCACAACAAGAATAAGTGGTGAATATATCATATATATCGCTGAAAAAATGTGAGTTGGGAAAACTAGTATCATAATTGTTGAAATTCCTTATACACATTCAAACATCATGTATAATAAGTATATATTTATTATAAATCTATAAAAACCATATTATTTTATAAAATAACATATATGATTTTATTATGAATTTATATCACTCCTTTATTATGAAATTCATGTTAATGTTATGTTTCAGGTAATAACTATTTTTTCACACATTTTATGACTTGTTATTCTTGATCCAATTGCATAAATAATGATATAATTATTTATTCAATATAAAAAATGGTATAAATATTATATATATACAGTATATAAATATTTATAATAATCAATGAAATTTGAAATATGAAATGGAATACACTATTTAGGGAGACTGTAGGCCTTATGTACAAAAGAACATTGTTTCAGGTTTCTTATCATATTTAATGTTATAATGTAAATGACATATATGTATTAATATACATATTATATAATTCAATTATATTTATTATGTAATATATATAAAATAAAATTAATATACCCATCCTTAATACTTTCCAGGTAAAGTGTGAAATAATCACATCGCTTTGTTGAGGAAATAGTCCAATGCCAACAACTGTAGTTATCACATTAAAAAAATGGAAATAATGAAGGTATATATTACATAATAATTACATAATATATATATATATATATAATAAATGTCATATATATCATATAAATAAGTAACTATATCATTATTTATAACCATTATATGTTGCAATGGAAGAATGAACGACATCGGTTCGTGAGGGTGTAGTACGCCAGACACACAATTAATGATTGTGTATCCCATTTGATGGAAGTGTGTATGGGTTTTGGTATAATAGATAACAAAAAAAATCTTAGTATATTTAGGATACTGATTTTACTATATAATCCTGAAATTAGAATAATTTATGTTCTATAGAAACAAAAAATAATCAAAAGTGCTTGTGGAAGGATGTTACGTCTTCTTCGAGTAATTCCTTTTTGTTTTTACCAAAAGACTAACATGGTTTGATTTATAAACAAATTTAGGATTTTAGGATTAGACTAGGTACATTTAGAGATTATTTTTCTGGTTTTTGATGACGAATAGAGCTTCATATTTATAGTGGAAGAGGAGTGACATTCTTGTTATTATAAAAAGGTAAACACAATTGAGAGGTCTCCCTTACATTACTACCTCCAGTAATTTTTAATTTTTGACCCATATGGTAATATTTTAAAAATAAATAAATAAAATTTGTTTTATACATGTTTCTAGGTTATTTATCCTTTTAAGATAATTTGTAACCACTAAGTCAATATTTTTTTTACATTAATCGCTATAATTATTTTGAATTAACCTCACTAATATTTTTGGCCAAAAACAAAGATAAACATACTCCACATCATAAATTAGCATGATTAAAAAAATGAAACCCATATTTTATATTCTAAATGAATAAGTGGAATAAATTAATTTAAAATTAATCCCAAAAGAGGGGCGAGACAACGTGTTTTTAAATTGAAATTGATCAAAAAAGTGGAAAAGTTTTTATTTCCAATTTAAATGTGATGTTGATTCAATTGGATTAATTTTATTAATAGATATATAATTGATCTAAATATAATTTAAAACTAATTAATATTATAATTTTTTATGTAAAGAAATTATAATAAAATATTGTATTCAATTAAATGTCAAAAATTTTACCCTTCAACAGAAAATAGATCATCTCATAAAAATCACAAAAAATTACACAATTTAAATTTTAATATTCAAATTTTAGAAATTCGGATTATTTTGTCATTTAATATGTATAAAACTGAAAAAAATTAAATATTTGTTCCATTGAAAGCTTTTAAAATTACAATTTAGAATGAATATATATCTATATGCAAGAAGATTTGAATAATTATTATATTTTGACTAGAAAATACATAATATTAAAGCTAAAGAGCTTAAGGGATAATATATATATATATATAATTCATTAAAATCATTTATCAAAAGTTGTTTAATTAATTTATTTAGGTAAATTGTGTTCAACTGCATAAATATAGCTTACATGAAAAAGATGTACTTTATTTTTAAAATGGTTTTATTTTTATTTCTAGTTAATTTTCCACCAAATAATTTTTCACACACACATATATAAACTTATGCCTGTGTTAGTAAATAGTATTTTCATAGTTTAATTAACATTATTAATAACCTCCATTAAAATGGCAATGTGAAAATTGTAATATTATTGATAGATCTGATATTTTCAATATATTTTATCTAAATTTAAATGATTTATTCCTCACCAATGTTTCATTACATGTTAAGTTGCATAATTTTTGGAATATTGTTGTATTTTGAGCTAAATTGTGAAAATGCCTTAATTCTGGATTTTAAGAATTTTTTGACTTGTCTGAGTATTTGGTCATATCTTTTGAAATACTTATCCAATTAGACTGATTCCTTTTTTTATGAACCCCTGGAATGTTCTCTTCATATATGTCAATTAGATCAAGATCTACATAGTCCATCTATGGGTCGAAATAAATCATTCTTTGGGAAGAGTTTGTATGTTTGGATGTGTGGACCCACCTCAATAAATGGATCACAACATCGGCTACATGTTCCAATGTCAATAATTACAACTGGGCGTGCAAGAGGACTCCAAGGTTTGAATTCATGATTGATTTAATGTTCAAACTCGATCATTAGGGCACACTATGATCGAGTCAAACAAGTGGGAGATGAAAGGTCTCCTCGGGCAGAGAAAGAGTTGTGGAGTAATTAATTCATAACCTTTGCACCACATCTCCAAAGCGGCTGATATTTTGTGTCCCGACAAAGAATATATTTTTAAACAAATATCTAGAAGGATCCAGAGGTTTATTCAGCCGGAGTTGTTCCAAATAGAAGCATATTTCGGGCAGACAGAATCTGGACAGAAGATTTTCTAGCCCTCCTCCCCTATTTTCCCTAGCTCTTCTTCCTTTTCATGGGGGGGGGGGGGTGGATTTTTGGAGACAATTATAGAGATTGTGTACACTCTTGCAGGAATACAGGTGATTTGGATTGATCAAGTCATGCGAGGCCATGCACCAATTGGTTGCGGACGGCGACAACCGATAGACACTCCCTTCCGAGTTTTGATCTTCATGTGTAATATCTGTTGCATCTCTTTTGAATTTATATTTCTTGAATGACAGTGGTTTTTTTCTTTCATGAATATATTTTCAATTTGTTTTTTCTGGATGGTTTCCCAATCTATAAAGTAAAATAGTCGATTTCACTATTTAAATTTCTTCGGTGAGGTCTTGCCATTGAGTATAGTGATTTCAGTTAGGTTTGTTTATTTAAAGGTCTTCAAATAATTATATCACTTATATAGGAGGGGAAACAATCATATTGAGGTCTTAATGTGATATCCTTGCCAAATAATGTGTTTATCAAGAGTTATTTGGGTAGGCATTGAGATATTCATTAGGGATATAATTTTAAACAAGGAAGAGGGGAGTGTCCGGGAGGTTAAAGCTTGTCTGTAACCACTGTTTTGATTCTAGTTTGAAACCAATTTTATTTCCAATCAATTTTCTAGCTCATTATCCAATTTTATTTATATTTAGTATTTATTCATTTTTTTTCTGGATTATTTAATCAAATCCCCAATTTTCCATTTCATGTGAAAACAAACCAACAAAAAAAGTGACAGTTTTGCAACTCAAATTGCAACCTCCTCGAGAGACAATCCAGGGACTGCTATATTACATTGTTTTTTTGGGAAAAATTAATTAATTGAGGATTTCTCAACAAATAATCCTCACGTCAACTGGCGTCGTTTTCGGGGAGGTTTCTTGAGTTGATTTGTGTGAATTTTTTTTGGCATAACCCGAAATTCTAACCCAAATTTTCCCATTGGATTCTGAAATTGATAGAACTTTTTACACTAGGGATAGAGCTACCAGAAATCCCCTTGTCCCAAGTTGTGAATCTTTTTATAATGAACTTAGAAGAAACCTGGTTGAAAATGAAATTCCAATGGCTGAAAATAGATCTTTGAATTAATTGGATTCTTCTTATGATGCAAATCAAGAAAATCCTATTGAATATCCTGATGCACCTGCTGGGTTTGAAATTAAATCTAGTTTCATTCACAAACTTCCAAAATTTAATGGTTTTCCTGGGGAAGATCCACATAAACACCTTCAAGAATTTAGTTATCCTTGTGTCAACATGAAACCCCAGGGCGTTGATGCAAATCAAATGAAATTGAAGTCATTTCCATTTTCGTTAGAAGGAGTTTCCATAGAATGGTTTTTCTATTCACATTCTACATTGATTAGGGATTGGAATGAATTGAAAAAACATTTCCTTGAAATTTTTTTCCCTGCTTCTAGAACTGCTTCCATTAGAAAGGAGATTTGTGGAATTAAGAAAACTCAAGGTGAAACTTTGCATGAGTATTGGGAACACTTCAAAAGACTCTGTTTCAGTTGCCCCCACCATCAAATTAGTGACCAGCTTTTGATTCAATATTTTTATGAGGGATTGTGTCTTACTAATAGAAACATGATTGATGCTGTTGCAGGAGGGGCTCTAGTTGACAAAACACCAACTGCTGCTAGGACATTAATTGCAAACATGGCCCAAAATGCTCAACAGTTTGGAACAAGAGGCCTTCTTCATGTGAAATCTGCCCCAAAGTTCCCCATTTCTAGTCCGGAAAACAATAGGATTGCGAGTCAACTTTCTGATCTTACCACCATGGTGAAGTCAATGATGTTATCCAATAGCCCACCATATCCACCCAAACCTGAAGCAACATTTTAAATGAAGGTCTACTGTGGAATTTGTTCTTCCAATGACCATTTTAGTGACCAATGCCCTCAAATGCAGGAACCTTCTTAAAACTGCAATGTTGTTTTTCCTGGAAAACCCTTTCAATCAAACCAACAAAGGCCATTTCAATCAAATCAAAATTTCAATCAAGGCTGGAACAACCACTCTAATGAAATATTTCGACAGCCTGAACAACCTAGAGGCTTCTTCCAAGGACAATCAAGCAATTCACAACCATGATATTTCAATGAGCAAGCCAATGCTCATTCTGGAAGAAACTTTTAGGCTACCCCTCCCAATCAAAATTCAGAGAGTAATGTTGAAGAAGCAATGAGGAAACAACATGAGGCAATGAAACAAATAGAATACAAACAACAAAACATGTTGAATACCCTAATGACTCAAATGCGTCAACTTTCCTCTGATCTTAGTTGCATAAAAAATCAAATGAGGGGACATTTTTCCTCACAACCTCAAGTGAATCCGAGAGATAAAGGTAAGGAAAATGTGAGTACAATTGAACATAGGAGTGGAAAAAAATTGAATACCCCTCAAATGGAGAAACCAAAACCTGTTGTTGAAACTGTTTTTGAGAATCCCACCGCTGATGTAAATGCTATAAATTCTGTAACGCCCCGACCCCAGCTACCCAGATTCGGTGCATTACTTCGTAACATTGGCATGATCACAAAAGATCAAGTCTCGAAAGACCGATTAGTTTAGTAGCCTTGGAAACACTAGATACATTCATAATTCTTTCATTACATCAAAAATTAAACAAACTACAATAACATGGTCTTCATAGTCCACACTCATATCCTCACTGACTATTCTTGCAAGTCAGTCATAATACACTTCTTCACATCCCGGAAAATATTAAAACATTGAAAGGGGTGAGCTCAGATGCTTAGTAAGGATAACAATATTGCGGAAGCTTTTATAAGAAAACATAAGCATTTAAGGCAATGTATAACTAAAACAAAAGCCTTTTAAACTTGAACATCAACATAATATGGCAAAAGTAAAATGAAATAATTCCATATACTCATTCACATGGATATTCTACTAATCGAATAATCACATGAAAAATCACTAACCACTTTCATAATGTTGGAATGCATAATTCCAGACTATCATAACCACATAGCCAAGGCCTCGTGCCAATACTACAAATAAGATTTTTTCAAGGCCTTGTGCCAAGACACTAGTTTGTCTCATGAGACCTACCGATTCATCGAGGAGCTATAGCGGGCTCCACCCGTCACATATTAAGTCAAATGCATTCCCATATGAAAAGGTTTAAACATAACATAAACATTCGTATTAAAACTAGCATACAAAATGTCAATAATTTCACCATAAACTATGAATGGTATAAAATAGCACATCCACAGTCAAACATATCACAAAACCTTCAATACAATATAGAAGTTTTGTATTATAATAAATCAACTTCAAATAAGCGTAAAATACATCAAAGGATGTTGACATATATGAAATCAAAACACTTTTTAGAGAAATATCTCTTTCTATTTTTGAAATCATTTAAGATCCATATAAAACAAAACATTTTCTTGAAAATATTCTTATAAGCTTGTAAGGAAAGCTTTGAAGATTTTATAACGGCAGAAAGATTCCTCTTATAAAAAGTCAAAAAGGGTATAAATGACTTTAACCCATATTCTTGTAAATAATAAAAATGTTTTGAAATACATTTTGAAGAAACATGGATGTGGATGATAACGAGGTCCCAGTAGATAATTATGTATAAACAACCTTGGATAATGAAGAGGTTGTGAAGTAAACCCTTACCTTGTACTTTTCCTTGGATGGGGTAGGTTAACCTCCTGTATAATGGTGAAATAATTGTTATTAAATTATACAAGAATCATATACATTGATATGATATCATATATGATCTTTTAACATTGCTTTGTTAACAATATCTTAGATTTATCGTTGTTTCGGGTGTTAACTTACTCATTTTCTTTTATATGTTTTGTTACGTAAGTCGTGTTTTTCATGGATAGGTTGTATCTTATTCATATCCAGAATGATATCATGTCCTTAAACATTATTTTTAAATCATCAAATGATAATTATACTTGAATGGATACGACGGAGAATGAATCTCATCGTGTTCGTGGAGACGGTAGTCCGTACGTACGCACGAGCGACAATATCATTATTTTGATATTTAAATAATATATAATTGGATAGTATATCATATATACAGAATCATTATCATGTTATATTTATTATTTACATGAATTACATATCATTATTATACCCATCTAAATAATAATATATTGAATAACAATTACACCACGACGTGGAGACGGTAAGCCGTACGTACGCACGTATGGTGACATGTCATTAAAATGATGGGTAGAATACTGAATATGGTTGTTCCATATTTATAATAACATCACAGTATATATAATATACTAGAGTTATAATCTTAGAATTTAAATAATAAACAAAGAGAGAGTGGAAGAAGAAAGAAACTTGAAAGAGGGTGATGAAAATGTTACATCTTCTTCGGGTTCTTCCTTTTGATTTGATCAAAAGGACTCCATAGGATGGCTTTCTGAATAAAGTAAAGCTTCTAGGATGAAGGGAGAGAAGTTGGGAGAGTATTTGGGCAGGGTTTGGCCGAACCAAAAGGCTTTGAAGTGTGAATAAGGTGGTAGAGGTGGGGGCCTTTTATAAGAGGAGAGGATGGGCACTTTTGGAAAGATTGAAATGTTACATTATTTCACAATGCTTTTCGGATTCCAAAGGACCCACACTTATATAATTAGAGGATAAGGTGATAAGGTTTCTAAATCTCCTCATCCGATAGGCTTTTGACAAGTGTAAGCCTTGTATTTTGCATTATCTTCTCATTTTATTTAAATCGTTAAATAATGAGGTCATCGCTGCATCATAATGATGTCATAAATAATTTAATTTATTTAATATCTTAAAATTATAAAAAAAATTCTATGATGTATGAAATCTTTTTAGCTTTTTAATGAATATTTATAGTCAAAATTTGGACTTGTGTAACCCCACTTAAAAACTGTTTTAGTAAAACAACTCATGTTTGTGTCAATTTAATTTTAACATTAAATAAATATATATTAATGTCATTTTCCAACTAAAGTGGCTCCATGGGGTCCCCAAGTTGACCCATGGGTTGTCTTGGTCGGCCATGACTCATCCAATAGTAGTAGGACAAGTGTCATTCTCATCTCATATTATTAAAACATTATTTTTACCTTAAACTACACTAATTACCTCTAATCGCGATTAAGAACATAAAAGTTACTATTCACCAAAAATTATTTTAATCTCATTGAACCACATTTTAATTATTAATTACAACCATGTATGTCGGATTTTTGAAAATCAAATCAAATAAATGGTAATATTTCATTTAAATGAAAAATCAGTTATTTAACTACCACTTAGTGGTTTCACTATTCATCAAAAATTGAAGTTTTTCAGAACAAAGCCAAAATTTCATTCTAAGCTATAATTGATATTCCGAATTCAAAAATGATGTCTATTTTACAAAAGTCCAAAAATATAAGTTGCATTAATTAATTTTATTATTAATTCCCGCTGTTACAACAAATAGCGTGTTTTTAAGAAACAATTTATATCAAAAGATTGGCAATTGTTTATGTCCAATTTCAATGTTAAATTAATTCTAATGACCACCATTGGAGAAAATGGAAAAAATATATTCTAATTATACTTTAAAACCACTCAATAGTATAACTTATCACTATAAATTATTTTGATTAAAAAAGTTGTTTTAAGTATTTTTCACTATTCATAAAAATTTGGAAGTTCTCAGAAAATTACAAAAAATTCAACATAGTCTAATTTCAATATTAGGAATACAAAAATGAAGTCCATTTTGAAATATAAAATTTCTATAAATTTAAAAAGTGGTTGTTACTATTCATAACGGCTACTTTGATTAGTCGCGGTGTTTTAGAACTCGATGTTGCGTACAATAGAAGCTATTGCATTATTGAATGAGAAGCGTATCGTGGAAGCTCGGGGTGTTACATTCTCCCCTCCTTCAATAAATTGTGTACTCGCAATTTGATATTTTTCTTTGAAAATAAAAGGTTGAAAATAGAAAATACCTTTGTGGAAAACCCACATCGGAAATAAGATTAATAAAATTTAGCCTTAATAAGAGGGAAAGGGAAATGAAAAAGTCACCACCCAATTATGATCTCGATTAGGAGAACATTGGTGGCAATTAGAGACATATAATTGGAGGAAAAACGTAAATATTTGTAGGGAGTGATTGAGGTCATCAATCACAATCAACTGTCAAATTGAGGGCCTCAAAACATTCAATCTATGTTGATTTAAAATATCATCAGTTCAACAAGACATAAGGTATTAGGATAACACATTATTTTTTAATATACCTTTACTAAAGTTTAAGAATTAATTTATTCATTGAATAAGAGATAGGTATATATATATTTATGCTTGACAATTAGAGTTTCAACCATCAACTCATCTTTCACTCAAAAAGATATAGAACTCAAAAATATTATACTTATCCTAATTGTATAAGGTTCCAAATATTAACACATACCATTTAGATTAGTAAAATTATTTTGTAATAACCAGGGACTTCCTGTAGGATAGTGGTAGGAAATAAATGCATGTCGCACTATGATTGTGGGTTCGATTCCTACAGCTTTGTCCAATGCGACGGGTTATGCCCCACCCTGCAGGTTGTCCTTTTCCTAAAACTATTGTATCATAATATTCCAAAAATAATCTTCATAAATTTTTTAACCTTAAACAATACTATCCAAAGATCAACTTAATCCACTCCAACTTTATAGTTATCCAAAATACCTCTGTCCAGACTTTCTCTAAAAGGTCTCTTAATTCCAAAATCAATTTATCAGATTCCCCAAACAAAGTAATGTTTCTCTTATTGTCACATACTAAAAATATAATTACCTTCATCATATTAAAACCTTAATGAAATCAACAAGTACTGCAGTACAATCCTTATATATATATCACATTATTCTAATAACCAGAATATAATCCATGAATCCAAAAGCACGAAAACATAAGTTATTCTTCTTCAACTGTAGTAACAACATAATATTGTCCTTGATCCCTTAGCCTTTTCTGAGGTAAGTTTCCCTGACGCTTAGGGAATTCATTTGCATAATGACCCATTTCTCTACAATTGTAGCAATCAACTTTGATAGCCTCTTTCTTTCCCTTGCAATCACGCGCCTGGTGACCTTTTTCTCCACATTTGTAACAAACTCCCATTCCTTTTAGGCAAGTACCACGGTGATTCTTCCAACAATTATCACATAATGGAAAATCCTTCTTTCCCTTTTTCCCTTTATCTGTCTCTTGTTCCACAGTTCTCTTCTTCTCTTGCTTTACTTTGTTGTCATAAGACTTAGAGAATTCCTTTTCTGTATTGATAGCACACAAGACAATATCTTCGTATGATGAGAAGGATTGTGATACTAAAGCTCAACGGAGAAATGGTTTTAACCCATCAAAGAAACGATCAATCATACTCCTTGGGTTACGTATATAATCGGCATCATGCCTCGCTAACCTTGTAATGTTAGCCTCATACTTTGCGACATTCTCATCCTCCTTCTGCCTCAAACTCAGAAATTGTCTTTCCATATCTGCTCGATGGTCACGAGGAAAGTATTTTTCTAAGAAAAGATCTTTGAACTCCCTCCATTCCATATTCGATACGTCATCATCTTCCATTGTGTTTTGAATCAGCGACCACCACTGATCGGCATCTCCAGTGAGGCGGTAAACTGTCATGACAACCTTCTCTCTTTCACTACTCCCCAAGGCATGGAATATTTTCTCTAAGGAATTTATCCATTGCTCAGCTACTATAGGATTTGTACTCCCATTGAAGGTTGGTGGTTGTTGCCTCATGAAATGGTCTATCATTGATCCTCCACGTTGCGGATCAGGGTGCTCCATACGAGTAAGGTTATTATTCATAACCTGAGTGAGTTGTCCCAGTATGGTGATTAGCTGATCGGCACCAGTTGCATCACCAGCCCCACTATAATTATCTTGAGAAGGAGGGAAATCCCTACATGGAGTGTGTGCATTGATACGGTTTCCATTTCTTCCACTAGGCGCCATTTCTAAACAATGGCATAAACTAGATTAGTTTATGAATCAAAATACATAATTCCATACTTGTTAAACACTTTACATAAATTGAACTATTTATGGATATAATCCATTATCATAAATAGAAATTTTTTCTTTGAGAAAGTATATACTCATAACCCTTCATAGTGGTTTGTAAATAAAATGAGAATTATCCTAAGCATATCCCCCGGGAGTGTCGTAACCAAGAGTGCAGCAAGGCCCGTTGTCGTGCACCAGTTCCCGCTCGAGTCTAGCTCAAAGCGGTGTTTTAAGGTTTTACCCCTAGGTACATCTGTGCCAGAGCTGCCTCTACCTGCTCGTATCCAGACAGGGATGTATTGCTCAGAAAACTCACAAAATCTCTACAATACCAAAATTCTAGGAAGTTCTTCTATACTAATCTTCAAAGTTCATCTTAGGTCTATGTTCTCTAATCAGAGTTTATCTAAATCTAGCTTCCAAGGTTTGTACTAAACTTCCTCTGATACCAACTGTAACGCCCCGACCCCAGCTACCCAGATTCGGTGCATTACTTCGTAACATTGGCATGATCACAAAAGATCCTGTCTCGAAAGACCGATTAGTTTAGTAGCCTTGGAAACACTAGATACATTCATAATTCTTTCATTACATCAAAAATTAAACAAACTACAATAACATGGTTTTCATAGTCCACACTCATATCCTCACTGACTATTCTTGCAAGTCATTCATAATACACTTCTTCACATTCTGGAAAATATTAAAACATTGAAAGGGGTGATCTCAGATGCTCAGTAAGGATAACAATATTGCGGAAGCTTTTATATGAAAACATAAGCATTTAAGGCAACGTATAACTAAAACAAAAGCCTTTTAAAATTGAAAATCAACATAATATGGAAAAAGTAAAATGAAATAATGCCATATACTCATTCACATGGATATTCTACTAATCGAATAATCACATGCAAAATCACTAACAACTTTCATAATGTTGGAATGCATAATGCAAAACTATCATAACCACATAGCCAAGGCCTCTTGCCAAGACTACAAATAAGATTTTGTCAAGGCCTTGTGCCAAGACACTAGTTTGTCTCATGAGACCTACCGATGCATCGACGAGCTATAGCGGGCTCCACCCATCACATATTAAGTCCAATGCATTCCCATATGAAAATGTTTAAACATAACATAAACATTCGTATTAAAACTAGCATACAAAATGTCAATAATTTCACCATAAACTATGAATGGTATAAAATAGCACATCCACAGTCAAACATATCACAAAACCTTCAATACAATATAGAAGTTTTGTATTATAATAAATCAACTTCAAATAAGCGTAAAATACATCAAAGGATGTTGACATAGATGAAATCAAAACACTTTTTAGAGAAATATCTCTTTCTATTTTTGAAATCATTTAAGAGCCATATAAAACAAAACATTTTCTTGAAAATATTCTTATAAGCTTGTAAGGAAAGCTTTGAAGATTTTATAACGGCGGAAAGATTCCTCTTATAAAAAGTCAAAAAGGGTATAAATGACTTTAACCCATATTCTTGTAAATAATAAAAATGTTTTGAAATACATTTTGAAGAAACATGGATGTGGATGATAACGAGGTCCCAGTAGATAATTATGTATAAACAACCTTGGATAATGAAGAGGTTGTGAAGTAAACCCTTACCTTGTACTTTTCCTTGGTTGGGGTAGGTTAACCTCCTGTATAATGGTGAAATAATTGTTATTAAATTATACAATAATCATATACATTGATATGATATCATATATGATCTTTTAACATTGCATTGTTAACAATATCTTAGATTTATCGTTGTTTCGGGTGTTAACTTACTCGTTTTCTTTTATATGTTTTGTTACGTAAGTCATGTTTTTCATGGATAGCTTGTATCTTATTCATATCCAGAATGATATCATGTCCTTAAACATTATTTTTAAATCATCAAATGATAATTATACTTGAATGGATACGATGGAGAATGAATCTCATCGCGTTCGTGGAGACGGTAGTCCGTACGTACGCACGAGCGACAATATCATTATTTTGATATTTAAATAATATATAATTGGATAGTATATCATATATACATAATCATTATCATGTTATATTTATTATTTACATGAATTACATATCATTATTATACCCATCTAAATAATTATATATTGAATAACAATTACACCATGACGTGGAGACGGTAAGCCGTACGTACGCACGTATGGTGACATGTCATTCAAATGATGGGTAGAATACTGAATATGGTTGTTCCATATTTGTAATAACATCACAGTATATAGAAGATACTAGATTTATAATCTTATAATTGAAACAATAAACAAAGAGGGAGTGGAAGAAGAAAGAAACTTGAAAGAGGGTGATGAAAATGTTACCTCTTCTTTGGGTTCTTCCTTTTGATTTGATCAAAAGGACTCCATAGGATGGCTTTCTGAATAAAGTAAAGCTTCTAGGATGAATGGAGAGAAGTTAGGAGAGTATTTGGGTAGGGGTTGGCCGAGCCAAAAGGCTTGGAAGTGTGAATAAGGTAGTAGAGGTGGGGGACTTTTATAAGAGGAGAGGAGGGGCACTTTTGGAAAGATTCAAATGTTACATTATTTCACAATGCTTTTCGGATTCCAAAGGTCCCACACTTTTATAATTCGAGGCTAAGGTGATAAGGTTTCTAAATCGCCTCATCCAATAGGCTTTGGAAAAGTGTAATCCTTGGATTTTGCATTATCTTCTCATTTTATTTAAATCGTTAAATAATGAGGTCATCGCTGCATCATAATGATGTCATACATAATTTACTTTATTTAATGTCTAAAAATTATAAAAAAAATACTATGATGTAGGAAATCGTTTTATCTTTCTAATGAATATTTATAGTCAAAATTTGGACTTGTGTAACCCCACTTAAAAACTGTTTTAGTAAAACAACTCATGTTTGTGTCAATTTAATTTTAACATTAAATAAATATATATTAATGTCATTTTCCAACTAAAGTGGCTCCATGGGGTCCCCAAGTTGACCCATGGGTTGTCTTGGTCGGACATGACTCATCCAATAGGAGTAGTACAAGTGTCATGCTCATCTCATATTATTAAAACATTATTTTTACCTTAAAATACACTAATTACCTCTAATCGCGATTAAGAACTTAAAAGTTACTATTCACCAAAAATTATTTTAATCTCATTGAACCACATTGTACTTATTAATGACAACCATGTATGTCGGATTTTTGAAAATCAAATCACAGAAGTGGTAATATTTCATTTAAATGAAAAATCAGTTATTTAACTACCACTTAGTGGTTTCACTATTCATCAAAAATTGAAGTTTTTCAGAACAAAGCCAAAATTTCACCCTAAGCTATAATTGATATTCCAAATTCCAAAATGATGTCTATTTTACAAAATTCCAAAAATATAAGTTGCATTAATTAATTTTATTATTAATTCCCGCTGTTACAACAAATAGCGTGTTTTTAAGAAACAATTTATATCAAAAGATTGGCAATTGTTTATGTCCAATTTCAATGTTAAATTAATTCTAATGACCACAATTGGATAAAATGGTAAAAATATATTCTAATTATACTTTAAAACCACTCAATATTATAACTTATCACTATAAATTATTTTTATTAAAAAAGTTGTTTTATGTATTTTTCACTATTCATAAAAATTTGGAAGTTCTCAGAAAATTACAAAAAATTCAACATAGTCTAATTTCAATATTAGGAATACAAAAATGAAGTCCATTTTGAAATATAAAATTTCTATAAATTTAAAAAGTGGTTGTTACTATTCATAACGGCTACTTTGATTAGTCGCGGTGTTTTAGAACTCGAAGTTGCGTACAATGGAAGCTATTGCATTATTGAATGAGAAGCGTATCGTGGAAGCTCGGGGTGTTACAAATTCTGAATGTTATTTGAAGGGAAACACAATTTCAAGAGAAGAAATGTTGCTTAAAAGAACAAATAGGGATTAGAGGAGGATTTCTGGACCTTTTGTTTCTCAAAGAAGTGCTCAAAATAGCCTTGAAACAACCAAACCACCATTGCATTACCCTAGGAGTGAACCTCCAGTGAAGTTGAGTAATGAGAAAGAGTTGGATAAGGAGGTTTTGGAGACTTTTAAGAAAGTTCAAGTAAATATTCCTTTACTTGATGTTGTGAAACAAATTCCAAGGTATGCAATGTTTTTGAAAGAAATGTGTACCCATAAGAGGAAATTCAAAGGAGGTGAAAAGGTCAACTTAGGGAGGAATATTTCATCCATGATCCAGCATGCCTTGCCTGTCAATTTTAAATACCCATGAACCTTTACCATTCCTTGAATAGTTGGGAAATTTGAATTCAAGGATGTTATGCTTGATTTGGGGGCCTCCATCAATGTTAGGGCACATTTTGTTTACTCATCTCTTCATGTTGAGAATTGAAACCCTCTAGGATCATCATTCAACATGCTAACCGAAGTACCACCAATCCTGCTGGAGTTATTGAGGATGTTCTTGTTCATGTGAGAGAAATGATTTTTCCTGTGGATTTCTATGTCTTAGATATGGACGATGATGGGTTTAGTACCCATTCACCTCTCATTCTAGGGAGACCATTTCTGAAAACTGCAAAAGCAATCATTAATGTTCACAAGGGAACACTTTTAGTGATGTTTGGCGGAGAGGTTGTTCATTTCAATAATTTTTAGTCCATGAAACACCCTGTCGAGGATCATTCATCCCACAAAGTGAACATGATTGATTGGTTTTCCACTAATATGTTCCATGATTTTTCCTGTGATGAGAAACTAGCTGATATTTTTGATGATGGAAATTTGATTGTTGCTGAATCTGATCAACAAGAGAGGGAAAAGGGAGCTGATGATGTGTCTTGGATTGTTGAGATGCCTTTGCAATATTCTATTGATCTCAACAATGAGGAAGATGTCTCCCTATAAATACATAGTGCTGCTAGTGGTCTCCCAGGAGAAATTGAAAATTTTCCACTAGAATCAAATTCTGAGAACATTGAAATTGATATTCATGGTGATTGCCCTTTAAATTCTAGAACCCCACTAAACAACCATATCTGTAAGCAATGTTCCTTGATTAATGAAAATACCCCAGCTGAGTTAGAGTTGAAACCACTTCCTAAGAATCTCAAATATGCTTTCTTAGGTGAAAACGAAACATTACCTGTTATAATTTTAAAATTTTTGTCGAAGGACCAAGATAATAAATTTTTAGGAGTCCAGAAAACCAACAAGAAATCTATTGGATGGACTCTATCTGATTTAACTAGAGTCAGCCCCTCAGTGTGCATGCATAGAATTTTCTTGGAGGAAAATTTTAAACTGGCGAGACAATTTCAAAGGATTTTGAATCCAACACTATTAGAGGTTGTTAAGAAGGAAGTCACCACGCTTTTTAGTGGCTGGAATTATTTTTCCCATCTCTGATAGTCAATGGGGAGTCCAATCCATGTAGTTCCCAAAAAAGGTGGCTTCACAATCTCAAAGAATGAATTTGGTGAGCTTATTCCTGTTAGGCTTCCAAGTAAATGGAGAATGTGCATTGATTACATGAATCTCAATTTGGATATGAGGAAAGACCACTTTCCACTTTTATTTCTTGATCAGGTCCTTGAAAGATTGGCTGGAAAAACCCATTATTGTTTTCTGGATGGATTCTCTGGTTATTTCCCAATTCATACTGCACCGGGGGATCAAGAAAAAACCACATTCACATTCCCATTTGGAACATTTTCTTATAGGAGGATTCCCTTTGGTTTGTGAAATGCTCACGGAACTTTTCAAAGGTGTATGATGAGTATTTTCACTGATTTTCTTGAAATATACATGGAAGTTTTTATGGATGACTTCACGGTTTATGGCTCATCATTTGAAAGTTGTTTGGAAGTTCTGGATCATGTTTTTGAAAGGTGCATTGATAAGAACCTTGTTCTTAATTATGAAAAATGTCATTTCATGCAGGCTAAATGGATTTTTCTTGGACATGTTGTGTCTTTGGATGGAATTCAAGTTGATAAGTCGAAATTTGAGGTCATTTCTTTATTTCCATACCCAAAAACAGTCAGAGATGTGAGATCTTTTATTGGTCATGCTGGGTTTTATAGGAGATTCATTAATCATTTTAGTAAGGTTGCACTTCCATTGTCTAGATTTCTCCAGAAAGACACCCCATTTGTCTTTGATGAAAATTGTAAACAGGCCTTTGGGGAGCTGAAACAAAAATTGATTACTCCTCCCATTGTTCAACCTCCCAAATGGGAATTTCCTTTTGAGATCATGACTGATGCATCTGACTTTTATCTTGGGGTTGTTTTAAGTGAATGGTTGGAAAAGAAATCTCATGTGATTTCCTATGCCTCAAGAACATTTGATCAGGCCCAATCAAACTACACAATAACTGATAAGGAGTTGTTTGCTATTGTCTTTGCATTAAACAAATTTAGATGTTATCTTTTGAGATCTAAGGTGATTGTTTTCACTGATCATTCTGCAATCAAATTTTTTATGATGAAACATGATGAAAAACCAAGACTTTTGAGATGGATTTTGTTGTTACAAGAGTTTGATGTTGAAATAAATGACATGAAGGGAAGTGAAAACCTTGTTGCTGATCATTTGAGTAGTATACCATCTATTTTTAATGGGGATCCTCAGATCTATCTGCCAATTAAAGAAACATTTATAGATGAGGAGTTGTATGCTTGTCTAACTGAAAGGCCATGGTTTGATAATGTGGTGAATTATTTAGCTTCTGATGATGTTACCCACTGGTTTTCCAAGAATCAAATTTCTAAACATTCGAGTGATTCAAAGCATTAAATTTGGGATGATCCTTACTTGTTGCATGTTAATAGTGATCAAATGATTAGGAGATGCATTCCAAATTCTGAATTTCAATATGTCCTAAAATTTTGTCACACATTGACCTGTGGAGGACACTTTTGGCCTTAAAGAACTGCATTAAAGGTGGTGGATTCTGGTTTTTATTGGCCTACCTTTTTAAGATATTCATTTGATTTCAGCTGGACATGTAGAAATTGTCAATTTCAAGGGGTAATTTCCAAAGGGAATGAAATGCCACAACAACCTTTTTTTTCTTGTGATGTATTTTATGTTTGGGGTATGGATTTCATGGGACCTTTTCCCAATTAATTTGGATATCTTTACAATTTTCTTGTTGTTGATTATGTATCCAAGTGGGTAGAAGCTATTCCCACAAGAGCTGATGATGCCAAAACTGTGTCCATGATTTTGAAAGGAAATATATTTTCAATTTTTGGAATCCCAAAGTTCATGATTATGGATCAAGGTAATAATTTTTGTAACAAGACTTTGGAATCACTATTGAAGAAGTATGGAGTTCATCATATGGTCTATACACCCTATCGGCCCCAAACAAATGGAATGGCTGAGTTGTCCAACAGAGAAATCAAACAAATTCTGGAAAAAACTGTTAACCCAAATAGAAAGGATTGGTGTTTGAGACTTGATGATGAACTCTGGGCTTATAGTACTACATTAAAAACCTCAATTGGCATGTCACCACTTAGATTAGTATATGGAAAGGCTTGTCACCTTCCGGTTGAGTTAGAACACAAATCTTTTTGGGCTGTTAAAACATGTAACATGAATCTGTTCTCTCCTAGGGAAGAAAGAAAATTTTGATTGCAGGAGCTAGAGGAGATCAGAAAGAATGCATATGAATGTTCTAGGCTATACAAGGAACGAAAAAAATCATTTCATGATGAGATGATTCTCAAAAAAAACTTTAAGGAAGGAGACAAAGTTTTGCTGTTTGATTCCAGAATGAAGGTGTTCTCGGGTAAATTTCATTCCAAATGGTATGGTCCATTCATTACTACTCATGTTTTTACGTTTGGTTCAATCCAAATTAAATGACCTTGAAAAGGGACACCATTCACAGTCAATGGGCACAGGTTGAAGCTGTTTAGAGAGAATGTTCAAGATCCTCCGGGGGAGGAGATCTATCTTCATGAAGCAGAATACAATTGATGCCAGGTTGTGTTTTTCCTTCTCACTTTTTTTTGTAATGTCTTTGGTTTCATGAATTTCATATCAATATATATATTTTTTATAAAATGTGGAAATTTCATAAAATAAGTGTGGGGGGAGGAACATGCTTGGTAGATTAGGATTTTGTGTACTTTCATTTTATTTTTTTCCCCTTTGCATTTCTCTCTCTTTCAATTTTTGGTGTGTTCTTTTATTTTTCAAACTTTGTGTGTTTTATTTATAATTTTGAAAAACATTTGAGCTTACATGATGATCTTTTAAAACCCTATCAATGAGTGAACAAATTGATCCCTTGAATCTGGTTATAAATGAATGCTGAAAAAGGCACTGTTTCAAGTTCCAAAATTTTGAAATAACCATTTAATTTTGAATTCCATTCCATGAATGCTGTCTAATATTGAAAACCACTTGCCTGTGAGTATTTTGAACCCATTTTTCATCTTCTTTGCATTCATCCTACATATTGAGTGAACCAAATAATGCGTGTTTGATTGAACCAGAACTTGATCTTTTTCTATCAAAACTTGAGGGCTATAGTGAGTGTGATTGAAATGATTGAGGCAATTTGTTTGTGATTGAAAGCACCTTTTTCATGATTATCCCTTTTATTCTGGCCCACCTTTTACATTTTATCTTTCTTGAGCCCTTAGTTTCCATGTAATGCCTTTTAGATAACCACATTACAAGCCATTTTCCCTTTCCAACCTTCTCTGGAAGTATAAATGCATGATCTAGTTGAACTTAAGTGTGGGGGAGATGAGTTGTGGTGTGCTACATCATGTGGTGTTGCTTTGGGTGGTAACCTAAACAATGAAGAGATGTTTTTGCTGCTGAAAGATGTTTTATTTCTGAGAGCTGTTCCTGTCAGGAGCTCTCAAAGGAAGAGAGTTGTGCCTATCTGGAACTCTCAATTGAAGAGAGTAGTGCCTATCTAGATCTCTTGATGGATGAAAGTTGTGCCCAATCCGAAGCTTTTGAAAAAAAAGAAGAGAAATGTAACTGTTGCTACTGAAATTTTGATGGAATGAGGTGGAAAAGATATTCTCAAAGATTCTCAAATATGACATTCATTGGAGGAGAGTAAGGAGGATTCCCCACATGAGTGAAGATTAGATTCATGTATTTTTTGTTTACAAAATGAAAAAAACCCTCCTTATTCGGCTTTAGAATTTTAGACATCTAAGACCCACCAAACTTTATCCACAGAACATCCTTGAAAAGCCCTCAAGATGATCACATTTTTCTTAGCTCACATCAGGTGGAGATTTAGAAATTTTTCAAGCCTATGATTATTCTTACATGTTTTCTTGAGAGAAGCTTTGTTGGAAATCAATTGTTGTGTTGAAATAAATTTTTTTTGAGGTGACTATGTTAAGTGAGTGAGAGGAGAAGAGGAGTTTAAATGGATTGAATGAACTGAATTTAAAACTTGAATCATTTTTTTAGGAGGCATGATATCATTTGATTCTTGGTGGTTGATTGGTGAACCTTAATGGTTTGTATTTTGAATATGTACTGATTTGGTTTTAATGATCACTTGTCCAGGAGACCAAGTTCTAAGTGTGGGGGAATTGATAGAGCTGATATTTTCATTAAATTTTATCTAAATTTCAATGATTTAATCATCACCAATGTGTCATTACATGTTATGTTGCGTAATTTGTGGAATATTGTTGTATTTTGAGCTAAATTGTGAAAATGCCTTAATTCTGGGATTTAAGCAGTTTTTGACTTGTCTGAGTATTTAGTCATATCGTTTGAAATAATTATCCAATTAGACTGATTCCTTTTTGTTATGAACCCCTGAAATTTTCTCTTCATATATGTCAACTGGATCAAGATATACATTGTCCATCTATGTGTCCAAATAAATCATTCTTTGTGAAGTGTTTGTATATTCGGATGTGTGGAGACCACCTCAATAAATGGGGCATAACATTGGATACATGTTTCCAATGTCCTTAATTCCAACTGGGAGTGCACGAGGACTCCAAGGTGCGAATTAATGAATAATTTCAAGGTCAAAATAGATCATTAGGGAACACTATGATTGAGTCAAACAAGTGGGAGATGAAAGGTCTCCATGGGCAGAGAAAGAGTTGTGGAGTAATTAATTCATTAAAATTTTCCACGTATTCAATGCGGCTGATATTTTGTGGCCCAACATAGAACATATTTTTAGACAACTTTTTAGAAGGATCCAGAGGTTGATTCGGCCAGGAGTTATTCCAAACAAAAGTATATTTTTGGCTGACAGAATCTGGACAGAAGATTTTCCAGGCCTCCTCCCCTATTCTCCCTAGCTCTTATTCCTTTTCAAGGGGGGGGGGTTGATTTGTGGAGACAATGATTAAGATGATGTAAAATATTTCTGGAGTGGAGGTGATGTGGTCTGATCAAGTGATGCGAGGCTAAGCACCAATTGGTTGCAGATGACGACAACCGACGTACACTCCCTTCTGAGTTTTGATCTTCATGTGTAATCTCTGTTGCATCTCTTTTGAATTAATATTTCTTGAATGAAAGAGGTTTTTTTCTTTATTGAATATATTTTCAACTTGTTGGTTCTGGATGGTTTCCAAATCTATAAAGTAAAATAGCCGATATTACTATCAAAATTTCTTCAGTGAGGTCTTGCCATTGAGTATAGTGATTTCGGTTAGGAATGTTATTTGAAGGTCTTCATATAATTAGATCACATTATAGGAGGGGAAAATCATATTTAGGTCTTAATATGATATCATTGCAAAATAAGGTGTTTATCCAGAGGTATTTGGGTAGGCATTGAGAGATTAATTAGAGATATAATTTTAAACAAGGAAGAGGGGAGTGTCCGGGAGGTTAAAGCTTGTCTGTAACCACTATTTTGATTCTGGTTTGAAACCCATTTTATTTCCAATAAATATTCTAGATCATTCTACAATTTTATTTCCCTTCAGTTTTTATTTATTTTATTTTCTTGAGTCTTTAATAACATCCCCAATTTTCCATTTCATGTGAAGACAAACCAACAAAAAAGTGACAGTTTTGCAACTCAAATTGCAACCTCCTCGATAGACAATCCCGGGACTGCAATATTGCATTGTTTTTTTTGGGAAAAATTAATTGATTGAGGATTTCAAAACAAATAATACTCACATAAATTATTTTAAAAGTAATATTTATAGTACAATGCAGTTTGGTGAAACTAGGTCTTGTATGGAAATTCTATTGATGGAACTTGACACTGAGTGTTATAGATGCCAAAAACAGTGTTGTCTATACCAAATTCATGTCTAAGTTTTGTGTGTAGAAAAATATTAACTGGGTTTTTTTTATAATGAAAATCAAACTCAGTGATTTAATATAACATGTCCAATATTCAATGTTGTGTGAAATGAAAAATATTGAAAAGTTTAAATTAATTTGAAAAAAATATATTTCACAAAATCTCAGGGTGTTTCATCTATAATATGACATCAGAAACTATTTATGGAAATATATATCTTATATTAAGGTTTTATTCATTATATACCTAAAAAATGGAATGAATGAACGTTCAAATAGAGAGATCAAATATATTCTTGAGAAAAATATTAATCCAAATGTGATAGATTTGAGTTTTAGATTTAATGCTCTTGATTTGGCTTAAACAAATTAATGAAAACTCCAATTGAAATTTCACCATTTTACCTCATATTTATTAGATCTTAATCATCCTGTGGATTTAAAACCCTAATACTTTTATATTATCGAATGTTTCAAATTGAATCAATTTGAATATAGGTAATAAAGAAAATTCTACATATAATTGTTAGAAGAAATGATGTACAATTCTGATATAGTAACATGAGATATTCCTGAATGATCTATATATTAATAACGAGTTTCAAAGTATTGGGTCCTCCATAGGGGTAAAATAGTAAATTTACCTTATAATAAGAGCTAGAAAAATGTTTTTTTCTTCCATTGATCTCGAAATGTTGTTATTATCCCCAGTCCCAATTTTGATGAATTTTATAGAACATTCTGTATTATGGGGTTTTCAATATTTATTACTTATATAAATATTACTCATGGAGATCAAATGGTAATAAAAAAATCTTATTTTTGGTAATTGAACATATAAATATTTTTATGATATATTTTTTATGAAATGCTTAGCCAAAACCGAATTTCAGGTTCAGTGGGGCCATGGTAATGATGTTTTACGTATAAAAATATCATTTCAACTCATAAAAACAACTTATTATGAATTTTTATTTAAATTAAATATTAATCATCAAAGGGGAAATTTGTGACCTCTATTGTGTTTTACATAGCAGTTATACCCCTAAGAGTTTTACTACTTTATTTTTTTTATGATTCTTGGGGGAGAATGTGACTTTTGTTATTTTAATTAATTTATTAAGTAGATTAAATACACGTACCTAATTTTACAAATATAAAAATTTCATGATAGCCTTTAATTATGGTTGGTCATAAACCATAATTAGTGGGAAACGAGTATAATAGGAAAGCAAATAAGGATACAGAGGAAATATAAATCGGGAATGATCCATACATTAGGTCAAAGGAACAGATGAAGCACCGTGCATTCTCTTTTGAGGTAGGATTTTGTTTATATTTCATTGGATCTATTCTTCATGATAATTATGTGATGGAATTAGGGTTCAGGTATAATACTTCATTTTATCCATTCCAATCAAATAATATGGTATTATTTTAATTCTCCCTAACCATGTTTGATATTTTGTGGCACTTTAATGAAAAATTTAATGTTTTGTTTCTGATTAGAGGATTGTACATTAAATTTCATCTCCATATTGATGAACATCATGGTTCCTTAGAGTTGTCTGAAGTCACTATTCTTGGTTGATGGGTTGATGATATTAGACAAATGATGGAGTTTTAGGGGCATAATAGACATGGGGTAGAGAATATGAGGATAAAAAATATAGAATTAGGTGACTAATGTGATAAGGAGATGAAATTGGAATGGTAGTGGTGGCACAAAAAAATGTAGAATGTTGATGGGTTTGACCACAGATTAAGTAGTGGAAAGTTTGGTCATATTGGAACAAATATTAGGAGAAAGTGAAGACCATGAGGGATTCCACAATACTAGTTTGATAGTAGGGGAACTAGGGTTACCATAAGATGTTTGATCACTTATTATCATAAAAAACATTCTATTATTGTTGTAGGTGGGGATAGATCAGGATTGTCTATCCAGTTTGGAATATCATGGACCCCCATGTGTGTAGCCTAGTGCATGTTATCTAGGTAAGGTGGTCAAGTCGAGTCCCACCTCACCTAACCATATAGTTCCCCAAACCTAATCATCCTGTAATTATTTAGAAAAAAAATTATCATTATAGTTCATTCGAAATTACTTTTTGGTTTATAGTTTTATAAAATTAAGATAAAACATTAACAAAAGAATCATATATTTTTCATCTAATGGATATTTTACCATTATATAAATAATTTTTATAATATATAAAACATCTTAAAGATCTCACACAAATTATTCCCATAAGACACCCTTCAAGACACATCTTAAATAATACTTTAGTTTTTTGACCTGGCAGAATGGAAATATAAGAAACTGGTGAGCTCATATGATCAGTAAGGGTAAAAATAGAAATAATAACTAATGATCATAAGTGTTCCTAAGAATATAATATTTTCATAATCAAGATAAATAATAAAATCACTACAACACACTATTATTTTAAAATATCACTATGTTTGATATCATATACAACATATAAAACTGCTCTTAAACATACCATGAAATATTATTCTTTAAATATGATAGATATTACCTAGTTGTTAAATCGATGGGTATGAATACAGGTGACTTCACCCTATATTTACTATATAAGATAATCTAGTATTCTTCCATTAAAATTTCTATATAATAGATATAAAAATAAAATTATAAGAAATGATAATTACAAAGACATCTCATGTTTTGGAGTTGAAATATTTTTCCATATCAAATGGGAATGTTCTATATTGTAAAATTGAGTCACAAGAAATGGTGAGAGTGATTAATACTTATTTCTAACAGCTGATTGAAAATTAAAATCATGAAAAAAACAAATTTTTTTATTAGAATCATTAGTTTCCTACCATGAAAAACTAGTTTTAAAAACACCCATGGAGGATCCCAATGTTAATGGAACACAACAGACTATCCACAAATATATTAGAAAGTAAAATGTTGAAAAATTCTGTTTTGATAACAATTTTGACCCATTTTATGTTACTTCGAATTGGAAACAATCAATGGTGTCTACGAAAATGTGTAATATTATTCTTATTTTTATTTTCATCATGTAAAACCCATATTGTTATAAAAATAAATATAAAAAATGGATAAGTATTAAAAACTTTTTTCAGTGATATTTTTTTCAAATATTGTTTGAAAATATTTGAAATCATTTATTTCAATATGTATATGATGTCCCCCAATTTTATCATATCTAAAATAGATATCTTCATGAATCATTTTTATTTAAATAAAGAATGGAATATTTATTATTTTAATACTTTAAATACTTCTATTTCAACTTACACCATGAA
Source organism: Viscum album (assembly GCA_963277665.1). Taxonomy (NCBI): domain Eukaryota; kingdom Viridiplantae; phylum Streptophyta; class Magnoliopsida; order Santalales; family Viscaceae; genus Viscum; species Viscum album. The sequence continues at coordinate 1,374,474,238 of OY728137.1, forward strand.
AAACCTCACAAAAAATTTATAATAAAATTGATTTTAAATTTAATGTTGTATATGTTTTTTTTATAACACATGAAAATTGTGACAGAATTATTCATGGTTAATTTGGTGCACAATTTGACCACAATCTTTTTTATAATTATATAATTTCTTCTTCAGTCCCATGAATGATGTTTTCATGTATGAAACTAAAATATTTGTTTAGTTGATTAGTTTATTTAGACTTTTACTCCATGTTACTGGGAATCTTTATAATCTATCCATTTTTAGCATTAGAAAAACAATAGATTTCAGTTCTTTGATTAAACACTACTCAAAAAAATTGATATTCATCGACTCTATAAAATAAAAAAAATCATTCATACTTTATTAGTTATTTTAAATAATAATTGAGCTGCATTCATGTGGTGAGAGATATCCCAATAATCACTATAATCTTCTACCAAACTATCTATTTAATTATCACATAACAATGGTTAAACAATATCTAAAATCCATTATTAGGATTAAAATTCTGAATTTTTCATCAATATCATCACCTGAAACATTAATGTTTTTTCATCACTATCACAAAAAAACTCCACTAGTTTTTATGGAAGAAATTCATAATGAATATAAAAAGCTATTTTTATTCTATATTTTTTTTAAATTTCATTGCACCTTTCCCAGTAATGAGAAAATATTTTTTCATCATTCCAAATGAATTTTAAGATGAACAACCTCACAATTTCATGTTTCTATTTCTCTTAATTATCCATTTCTTGATTATAGGATGTTTTTTTATCCACATAATATCTAAAAAATTAATAAATATTATATAGTTAATTTTGTTAAAGAATTTAAAATTAGTATTAAAAATATATTTTTATAGAAGTGTTTTTTCAAATATTATATAAAAAATTAATAAATAATAGAAAATGAGTTCCAAATAAATATAAACCACACTGAGAAGAAATATATCTTTGGAAATATAAAAAAATAATATTCAAAAATTATTATCAGAGAAAAATATGAATTTTATTATAAGGAATTTATTCAGTATGATATTTTCAAACAAGTGTATATAAAATACTACAAATATGTAGTTCTTTCTCAAATAATGATTTCAATTTTTATCAATTTTTATCAATCATGACTGACAATATATTATTTTCTTATACAAGTATTGTAATTAGTGGTGATCTTATAGGGAATACAGAGTGTATTCACTACATATTCTATGTAAAAATAGAGAATTACATGAAAAAAATAGAAACAATAAAATAGATTAAATATAAATAGTGATTATGATGAAATATTGAATAAAATATAATAAATATATATAATCATGATAATTGAAAAATGAAATAGTGGGAAAATTAAGACGCATGAGCATGAAACTAGCGAAGAAGGAAAAATTAACGAAGTTAAAGGTTGAGTTGTGGGAGGTTTTTTTCCAAAACTACTTAAAAGATTTCCATTCTTTAAAATTAAATCTTAATTTATATAAGATATAGATAATGTTTTCAAAAATCATAGATGAAATTAGATAAAAATTGACTCATTTAACAACATACTACACTGAGAGATAATATAAAAATTATGAAAGAATGAATTTATGAAATTATCATCAATAAAATATTATTTTCAAATAATTTAGAAATGTTTTTATTTAAATAAACTCAAAAAATACATTTATATTTGATATATGTTGTAAATAATTCCAAAATTGTATAATAAATAACATATTTTCTTATGATGTAGATGATTTAACAGTTTCCTTGAATCTATTAATTTAATAAGGTTAGATATTGAAAAAAAGTATAAGAAAAAACAATTTAATAAGACATTCTAATTAAAATAATGATAATAAAAAGGGAAAAGTGATGAGAAATACAACATTCATGAATATTAAACTCCTCTATTTAAAATTTTTACGTTTCAAGGAGTAGTTTTCTATTCTTATTATCTTGGAAAAAAATTGGACCTCCCCTCAATTGCCTCCTACAACTCTTTAAACTACCACCGTGAATTTGGTGTTAGCCTATTAAGTTATTTGGATGGTCCAATGTCACATTCTTGTAAGAACCTATTAGGTCACTATCATTACCTTATATCCCCATAAGCACAAAATCAGTCTTTCTGCCACATAAGTATGATTCGGACATTGGATCATCAACCTTAAAGCTTACCCCACATCTCCAATTCAACAAACATCAGATCAACACCATCTTTATTAGGTGTTGCACATAAACACCCTTATAAGACCAAACTATCAATTAATCTTATTATCAATATAAACTAAAATTCTCTAACAATATAGACACTATAAAAAATGTCTAATTATCCTAATATTCCTTAATAACTTCATCAATATACTCTTAAAATATAAAAATTATATCATTCATTAGATTTATAAATGATCATAAAAATAGTAGATAAAGAACAAAATCATGAAAATAGAGAGGAAAAAAATGTATCTCTCTCATTGTAGCTGTAATAGCCTAATATTTGAATAAAATATACCTCTTTAAATAATTTTATTTCTTTGATAGCTTGTGTTTCACCCAACAACTAGTATAAACAAACCATGTAGCATTTTTAAAATTTAATGTTTCCTTTATCAAAAATCAGTTTGATTGGATGTTTTGAATTGTGATTACAAAATTATGAAAAATATATGATCTATATTTTTATAAATTTAATTCATGATTATAATTAAAATAAAAAAAACTAATATAATGGAGGTATTTTCCTTAAAAAGAGTTGTTTTAAAAGTATAATGAATTTTATATCAATATATTAATCATTATTGGTGAATTATTTTAATGAAATTTATATATGTTTTTATATTATTGAATATTTTAAACATTACATAATATTTTTCCAAGCATAGGATAATAATAAATCTTGTTTTACACCTAAAAATGTATCTTTTCCTAAAAAATAGTTTTTATATCATTTAACACACTTATGAAAATATTAATTAATTCCATTTAGAGGTATTTAATTATATAAAATGGTTTAAATATTTATAACAAGTATTATAGTTTTTTTTTAATTTTATTCTTTGATTTTTTTTATCAATACGAATCATAACCATGATAAATGTTATGACCTCACTAATTGGTAAGTTGGGTTAATGTAGGTTAAAACTAAGTGACAAGGATATAATTATTCATCCTAATTATTATTGGATAAATAAAATTTGACCCTTAACACATAAGTATTGAAATTGAGTAATTTAATGGACACTTATCCAAGAAAATGAATTATATAATTTTTAAACTAATGGATGTGACAAAATATCAGTCTCCTTATTTTACATTTTATAAATGTTTTCACATTAGGAAAAAATAAATTATGGAAAAATAATAATATTAATTTTTTGAATAATTAAATTACACTCATTATGGTATTTTATTTATAATTTTTATATAAAAATTATTTACCTTAAATACTTACACAAAGCTAATCCAATGATTATTCAAATAATAAGAAAATAAAATAATTTAGTTTAAAAATATTAAAAGTAACATAATTTCTAAAATTTAAGGTGATAAAAAAATTCTATAGATTTCCATGGAATTTGTTAGATATAATAATGTATTTGTTTTGAATTCTACATGTTTTTTTCATTGGGAAAATTTATGTGGATTGAATTCACCTAATTGTTTGATTTCAGGGTGGGTTAAGGCCTTTCTCAATCACTTGCATTAGGTTTTCCATCTTTTTAATCTTCCCTAGAATCTCCCAATGGTTCCCAAAACCATAACTGATAATGTAACTATCTTCTAAAGTTATGTTGTCTTTTTGGGTTTCACACCCAATGATTCTTTTGAAATTACACTTGCTAAGAGGATGGGAGGCTAGGCTCATCACACCCCTTGAGGGGAATTGTTTCATACTTCAGGTCTCGCTTATAGATTTAACATATGTTTGTAAAATAACTTTTATGATCTATTACATGACTAATTACCCCTGTATCAATTTCTTGATTACAAAAAATGTATTGATAAGAACCATTTCATACATATCATGGGTTCTCTGTCACCCTCTAATTTCCTTATAATGTTTTGTGTTATGGTCTTATTTAGGAACTCTACAGTTTCTTATAATCCCGGAAAGCGGTTGGTATGTTAGAGATGGACACGGACCTCTATGAGGAATCCTATATATTATAAGAAAATTGGAATAAAAACCCAAGTAGTTATTTTGATATTGATTAAGGACTTTTTATTAGACCATATCCAGTCAGTTTAACATCATGCAGTAAGAATGTAATTTAGGAGCTCAGACCTCTGTGAGGCAGCATATATTTCTTACATGATAATGAAATCAGAATCTATATAGCTATTATAATGAGCATATTTGTCATGAGAAATATAATAATTGAGGCCCTAGGTCGTAATTATGCATATAAGAGTACCCTTTAATAATTCTTTGAGATTATCCCCCTTTGAGTGGAGATGAGATGTAATTAGAATAACATCCCAATGATAGAACCTCCCTAGGTAATCATCATCACACTATTGATAAAATCATCAATAGTCTCTAAGCCTATGTGTTTCATCCTCGGTGTGATAAATAAGAGATAGTAGAATGTTGATTTTTTTTGCATGAGAGGACATCCATAAGGGGATTTCACATTTAAGTTACCCATTGAGAGGCATGATTACCCATATTAAATAGAATGTGGTATGGAGATCAATCCTTATGAATGAAACTTATGTATTCTATTTCATAATAGGATGTAAATTCATTGTATTTCAGTTCATCCCTAACCTTATGATGGGATTCAAGTACACAAGGACATGATTGGCACTGATAATTAAGATGATGCATGTATATGAGGCCACTTCTCATATGCTTTTTGATGGGGTGGAATGATCATCCCATAAGAATTATTGTGTCAAGATGGTCTAAATGTTGGGGACATTATGGGACTTACACTGAAGTGGAATCCCATTTAGGATTAGGGATTATAATGACATCCCACATATCCTACATATTTTAGTAATTTGAGTCCTCATGGTTCAGTTATCCCTTAACCCACTGATGGGATAAGGTGGATGATCACACTCGATGACATTATTATTGTTCTAGAGGTTTTATAAATTATAGTGGATTATATTAGGATTAAGGCCCCTTTATAGGGGCTTAAAACTCATTTTTACTTTATATGAGAGACATATCGTATTATTGCGTAGGTTGGGGATGAAAACTGAGGGTTCCCTTATTGACCCATCCTTATTGTCGATATGACAAGAATTTATTTTCCACACTACATGCCATGGTTTTGTTCTTGATTTTTCAAATATTATATTCCTACAATTTCCAAATACATTTTCATGATCATTTTGGGTTGTTTGAGATATATAACATAACATATATATCTTGTTTGAAGTATTTCCTATAATCAAGCATGAACTTTCTAGAGGAAGTCCCCAGACCTGACTGACTTGTCTTGAAATAGATCACATGATCTCCATTAGATTTTTTAGAGGACATAACAAGTCTGAAATAGTTTTTCTTAGAATAAATCACATGATCATGGATGACTTATCTTACATGGTGTCACATGATGTAGATGGCTTTCCCAAGTTTCATTGTGAAATATAGCTTACACTCTTATGGGGAGTGAAAAGTGTCATTATGACATGTCTCAGAGGGTTCCAAATATAATGAATGAAATGTCTATATACCATCATGAAAGACGGATGAAACTCTTTGGAGGGTGTCACAAGAGTCAATGAGAAAGGTTTAGAGGGATACTCATGACCCAGGCTGACATGTCTAGATTTAATAGTGAAAGCTGGATGACATGTCCAGGGGACTTCACAAGAGCCAGTTGTCATACACAGGTGCTACCGTGAGACTCATCTGACATGAATTAGTGCCACCATATGCTATAGTTTACATACCAAGAAGAAATTTTGAGGATAGTATTTCTAGAATGGAGGGTTTCTTAGGATTCATGTGACATGACCGGGAGCACCATGTGACATTCTTTTACATATCCATGATACATCACATGATCCATGTAGCATACCGAATGGGTGTCACATGATCTAGGAGATGTGTTTTGGGTTATCACCTAACTCAGATGGTTCATGAGACACACATAATGATCATCATATATGTTCTTCACATAATTCACCCATCTTTTAGTATTTATTCTAGCATTTATATTGAGAATTCCTTATATTTTTCAATTTTACATTATTTGATGTCCCATACGTTTTAGAATAAATGAAGGATGTTCTTCGTAAGACTCACCAGATGTCCTTCTCAATACATATGATTTATCACGTGAAGTTCCTATCTATGTATTATGGACACTCGAGTTGTCCT